>CM060937.1:453468071-454718071 GCA_030765085.1 Allium cepa | reverse complement strand
CCAAGCTTGGGGTTTGCAGCACGTTGTCCTCCGATAGGAGGGGTACTTCCGTTATCTTCAATAACAATTCCAATCACTTCACATGTCTCCTTTTGCTTTTGTTTTCCATACCCCTATTCAAGCCTAAGATGAAAGAGTTTTCCTGCTCCATAGCCTCCGCAGTTACCGGTTTAGTCCTCAGGGCAGTTGGCGGTTATAACACTAGGAAAGTGTCTATCTTGTCCATAAGAGCTTTTGGGTTATTAGCGATTTTTTGGTTAAGTTGATCAACCATGTGGTTAAATTCTCCCTTCATCACAACTTCATGATGAGCAAAAAATTTCGGTGCTTGATTTCTAGTGTTAACTCCTGTTGGTAAGTTGGTGATGTTGTTGACTTCAATTTGCCGGGGTTTTGGTCCATCAATACTAATTGTTCCACCTGCTCTGTTTTTAAACAAAATCAAAGTTATATTGGAACGATCCTGTAGTCGTAGAGATCTGGTATCGGAGCCAAGTAGAAAGCAAAGAGGTGCTGCCCGTCATTTCAAACTCCCAGGAGGGTGTTAGGTGTCGCAGCTTGTGTCACAGCTTGTTTCGCAGCTTGTTCAGCTTATTAGCTTAACTCACGCTATCGTTCAGGTACGATTTGTTCATCTTATATTTCTGTATTAAGTTACTATTGTAGCAAAGTCACTATAGCAAATTTACTATAGCAAAGTTACTGTAGCACCAACAATATTCACCTAAAAACAAATTTAATAAATTTATTTTAGAACCATATCTGGTTATCTACTATTTTTGTATTGTAACCTTTGATAATAATCTAAAAGACCGATCTTTATCTTACCTTTGAAACCGGGATTCGTCCTTAAGTCGCATATCCGTTATTAGTCTCTGTTAGCCATTTAAGTGTTTAGGCATTTTGAGACTTTAGGAGTAAATCGTTGACAGTGATAAGGAAAAGATAATGAATCGATTAACCAGAGCATTGTCATACAGAGACAATGGCGAAAATAGTTTAGATGATCTACAATTGGAAATTATAACAAAAACCAAGAAATTGTTATCAAAGAGGATTTAGAACAAAATCTAACTAAATGGAAAATACTAGCTTATTCGCCATCGAAAATCTATAAGAAAACAAGTAGTTTCATTATGAAATCTGATTATATAATCAAAACTGTTGAACAAGCTATTCCCCTTACAGAAGGTTATAATACCTTCTGTTTACTTCCAAAAGGACTTTTAAATCTACATAAAGAAAAAATATAAATTTATTCATATAGGCATGGTTCAAGTTGCGCTAAAACCAGCGACTCATTTAGGAGTAACTACATCGACCATTATTGCAGTACGTGATAAAAGGCATAATAAGTTTCGTGATTCTTTAATAAGAATCGTAGAATCAACTCTATGTGATGGACCAATATATTTTATGCTTTCCTAATTTCACTGTTTCTATAACAGACCCAAATGTAACGCAATCTGTCTGTTTAGATATAAAAACAGAAGGTTTTAATATGAAACTCGGAACGCAAAATGTTATACTTACTTATAGAATATGTTATAAAGCTATGAATACTGTTATAGCAGACATTAAAAATGTACCAATTAAAAACGACGGTACAACAACAATGTTTATAACCGATATAAGTAAAAGTAACGTTGTTATCCCCAAATCTATAAAATGGAATGAAATAAGTTTACCAGAGAAATGGCTTTTAGAAGAAGCTAATGACCCAATTAAAGTGGAAAATAAAACCCTGGAAGAAATTGTTGAATATCCAAATGGTGATGTTGAAATAAGATTCTCAAAAAATGGAATTACGCACCTTACCTTAGGTACTACATCAAAATCAGAGGAGCCAGTTCCTCAGAATAGCCTAACTACTTTAAAATTAAAAGAAGAAAATGTTATTATTAGAAATACACCAGATGGAGTAAGCCAACATGAGTATAGACTTAATAATTCTTCATCCACAACCCCTTCTGATATGGGTTATGATGAAGACAAAAGTGTACTTAGTTTAAATACCTTAACTCTTAATGAGAGAATAAATTTCCCTTTTCAGAAATAGAATAGCAAAAGTTTTATTCGGATGAAAATAGAACTAAAAGAAAATGGTTTTTTTATGAAAACCCCTGAGATTCAAGAAAAATGGTTTAAAAGATATAAATCATATCTCCAAAAAATAAGAGACGATTTACCAAAAAATTATATAGTTTCTTCAAAATGGTGGAAGGATATTATAGAATAGAAAAACATAAAGATACCTTTCCCAATTTTGATGATTTTTAACAGTTGCCAATATAAATATGGCATATCAAGAATATACAATAAAGAAGGGAAAAGTAATTAAGAGTATACATCCTCCAGAATCTAATTTATTATTGAAAATTGAAAATGAAGAATTAACCGCAACTCCTTATAGGAAAAATGGCAATATAGAAGGTATTATTGAACAAAATAATTTTACAAATTTAACATTACAATCAATGGGTAAGAAACTCATTAGGATAGAATAAGAAGTTAATAAAAATCCAGAACAAGAAAGAAATAAAATTCATAAAGAGCGATCTTCTATAGATAAGGCTTTATTCAAACCCTTACCCTCATAAAAATTAAATCTTAACCTAAATAGGCATGGAGAAAACACTGAAATGTTAGAAGAAATAATAAAAAGGTTAAAAACCCTAGGAGTAAAAGAAAAGGAAGTGGCACCCCTTACAGAGAAAATTTATAACCAAAATTTAACCTCTGATGAAGATTTTAATCAAAGTTCAGATGACGAAGTTAATCAAATTCAAAAATAGTTTTTGTTAGAACCAAAGCAACAAGAAAATTCTTTTGAAATCAATAAAATAAATTATAAAAATTTTCCAAATAAAAAACCTTATTATGATAAACCAACTCCAGTTGATCTCCTAATAGAGGAGATGGATCCATATATGCAAGCATCATACGATGGCTCATCAATAGTTGAATGGAACATTGATGGTTGCTCAGAATATCAAATTCAATTAAAATTGCATTATATGGCAATGTATGCAGTAGCTAGTAGGTCTAAAGGCAATAAAGATGAAGATATAGCGACTGCAATAATTCTACGGTTACAGACCAATTAAGACATCGGTGGGAAAATTATATGACTAGCGAAGCTAGAAATCGAGTAATTAGGAAAGTAAAAATTGTAAATGATAGAGAAGTAGTTGATGTGGTTAATACACCTCTTTATACAATCGCTAATCACTTTGTAGGAACAACATCGTTATTAAATGATAAAACAAGAGAACAATTAATGAAATTAAAATGTGAAAATTTATCGCAATTTAAGTGGTATAAAGATATTTATTTCTCTTAAGTATTTATAATGCATGATTACAATCAATACTTTTGAAAAGAAAAATTCATATCAGGATTACCACCCTTATTTGCAGCAAGGGTTAAAGAAAGAATAAAAAATCAAAATGATGGAGTAATTCCTTACGGTGGATATTCATATGGTGAATTAGCGTCAGAAATAGTAGCAGAAGGAATTAATTTATGTAATGAAATCAAGTTACATAAACAAATACAAAAGGGAAACCTATATGGTAAACAAGTCTTAGGAGACTTTTGTGACCAAGTGGGAATTAAACCCATAAGACCTGAAAATAGTTATAGAAAATCGAAAAAACCATTTAAACGAAAGCATTTCAAAAATAAAAACTTTCAAAATGAAAAATGCGAATGTATTAAAACTACAAATAAAGAATTTTACAAAAGAAAAGGAAAATGAAATAAAAATAAAGAAAACAACAAGAAAATTCCAATACATCGGAAATGCAAAAAAGCAGGACATTATGCAAATAAATGTAAAATGAAAAAGAAAATAAATAATCTTGATATAGACGAAGAATTAAAAAATTCACTTAAAAAATTACTTTTAGAAAGTTCTGATTCAGAGACTGAAGATTTGAAATTAAACATTATTGCAGAAGAACATTCAGAAACAGAATCAAAAAATGAAGAATCTCTAGATGATGATTCTGAAGCTGATAATAATTATAATTATTATAAAACTTTATCTAATGGATTATTTGTCTTATCGAAAGAAGACAACTTTATTCTGGATATAATAGACAAAGTATCAGATCCAGACGAAAAGAAAAATATATTAAGAAACTATTTAGAATCTTATCAGGATAAAATCCATGAGAAAAATTTGAAACTAAAACAACCAGAAACTTATAATACAAAAGAAATCTTGATAGAGTAAGAAATTCAAAACCTAAAGTAAGTTCAGTTAATTCAAATACTGAAGCTACAATGTCAGAAATAAAGCACGAAATAAGAATACTGAAATAAGAAATTAAAGAACTAAAAGCTAAAGTAATTCTACTTGAAGAAAGATATGATGATAACAGTGATAATGAAAGCACGTTACATGAAAAAGAGTTAAATAATTTAACATTTGTAAATATGTTAGATCGTGTTATTACACATAAATGGCTTACCAAAGTTACTATAGTAGTACATAAAGAATATTGTTTCCAAGCAATTGCAATGATAGATTCTAGTGCTGATTTAAATTGCATTAACGAAGGAATAGTACCTTCAAAATATTTTACTAAAACAATAGAAATTCTAAATTCCGCAGATGGTAGAAAATTATTAGTAAAATATAAATTACAAAATTCAGCAGTTTGTAATAAATGAATTTTCCTTGAAATGCCATTTATAATGGTAAAAAATTTATCACATGATGTTATATTAGGAAATCCATTTTTACATATGTTATACCCAATAACAAAAATATCTGAAAAGGGTATAACAACTACCGTGAATAATCAAGAATTAAAATTCAATTTTGCTTCACAACCAAAATGTCATGAAATTGACACCATACAAAAAACTATAAAAAGAAAAGATTTTTTTTTTTTAAATTCCTTATCCCAGGAAATAAATTATAAAAGAATTAGAGAAAATATATCTTTACCTCATTTTCTAAAGAAAGTAAAAGACCTGCAAAATCATATAGAAAAACAATATGTTCAGATACTCCTAACGCATTTTGGGAAAGAAAGAAACATGTGGTAAATCTGCCTTACGAACCTGACTTTAAAGAAAGTCAAATTCCAACTAAAGCTCGTCCATTTTCTATGAGCCCAAGACACCTTGAAATATGTAAAAATGAAATTGATGAATTATTAAAAAAGGGGCTTATCAGACCCTCTAAAAGCCCATGGAGCTGCCTAGCATTTTATGTCGAAAATGCAGTTGAGTTAGAACGTGGAGTCCCTAAACTAGTTATAAACTATAAACCTTTAAATAAAGCTTTAAGATGGATTAGATATCCAATTCCAAATAAAAAGGACTTACTAGCAAGGCTTTAATCAGTCAAAATAATGTCAAAATTCGATATGAAATCTGGATTTTGGCAAATTCAGATTGCCGAGAAAGATAGGTATAAAACGGCATTTACAGTACCATTCGGACACTATGAATGGAATGTAATGCCATTCGGGCTTAAAAATGCACCGTCGGAATTTCAAAAAATAATAAATGATATTTTTAGTCCTTACATAGATTTTACAATAGTTTACATTGATGATGTTTTAGTATTTTAAAATTCTATTGAACAACATTTTAAACATTTAAATACTTTTATAAATGTTACAGAAAGGGCTGGTCTAGCTGTATCACCAAGAAAATTAAACTTTTTTAAACAGAAATAAGATTTCTAGGACATAATATAAAAGATGGAACAATACTTCCCATAGATAGAGAGATTATATTTGCTGACAAATTTCCAGATGAAATTAAGGATAAAAATCAATTACAATGGTTTCTAGGAAGTTTAAATTATGTTTCTGATTTTTATAAAAATTTAGCTGATGACGCTAAACCACTTTTTGAAAGATTAAAAAAAGAATCCACCTGCATGATCAGAAAAACATACTAATGCAGTAAAAAGAACAAAAGCCAGAGTTAAAGAAATTCCATGTTTAGCTATTCCTCACCCTGATGCATTCAAAATAGTTGAGGCCGATGCATCGGATATAGGCAATGGAGGAATTCTTAAACAAAAATTTGATAATAAAGAATCATTAGTAAGATTCACATCTGGACTATGGCAAGGACCAAGGGCAAATTACTCTACAGTAAAAAAAGGAAATCTTATCAATTGTATTATGTATACAAAAATTTGAAAGTGATTTATTAAATCAAAAATTCTTACTAAGAGTAGATTGTAAATCTTCTAAAGAAATCTTACAAAAGGACGTTAAAAATATAGCTTCTAAACAAATATTTCCCAGATGGCAAGCAATTTTATCAGTCTTTGACTTTGATATTGAGTTTATAAAAGGAACTAATAATTCACTTCCTGACCTCTTAACTCGTGAATTTTTACAGGGTAAAAATGAATAAAGGAAAAGAAAGAATAGAAAGCAGTAAAACTGCCCAACAACAACAATCGACTTATAAGTCGATATTCCTTAAAAATGAAAAGACTATCAGAGAAGAAGTTTTAAAAACTATTCCAGAAGATGAACAACTGAGACCTGAAGCTTACGAGCTCGCAATAAAATCCTCGTATGCTAAAGAGTACGTATATCCATACATTCCAATCACTACTATTTGGGTATGCCCCATTGAATATAAATACAGTCATTTAACGGCTGAAGAAGTTATGACCTTTTTCTTAAATTTTTTTACTGATCCTTATTTATATCCAAAGGATTTTCAAATTTACCAAGATATATTAACCTATTCTGGATCCATACAATTCGAATCCATTCTGAGATCAGGTGGCGATTGGGCTTATTCCAAAGCCACTATTATTAATGTTATCACCCCAGAACAATGGGACGGAGACTTATATAAGTCCAAAGAAATACCAACGGGATCAAAAAATCCTTATAAAAAAATAAATTAGCTTTAATTATTTTGATTATATCAAAGCTTGGGAGATTGGTTTTTACTATGAAAATAGACAAAAAAGACATAGTTGGTTTATACAATTTAAAGAACAGAGTTCTTTAATTATCCAAATTGGTTTCCATTTTGGTTTTCAAACTTCGGATTATATCTGGTGATTCTACCATAAAAAATTAGAGCGATTTATGAAAAATTTGTTGAGATAAACCCATCTATGAAAAATCATGGTTTAATGTTTGCAATACTTTATCAAGTACCATGGATAATGAAGTGGGATGCTATAATCGCCCCAAGAACGCTACAAAAGCTAGGACTATTTTTTGAAATTCCTTATCTAGGAAGGAGGATTTTAATAAAATGGTGGGATAAATATGAATTCTTTAAAGATTCTATTTTTTCAATTACCGGTTTAATTAATCGTGAACCTCAAACTCCCGTGATTAAATCCCCCAAAAGAGATGTTTTAGAAATTTCAAAAGAATTAATGAGGAATTCTTCTAAAAAGGAATTAAATAATCAACTAAAAGCGATACTTGAATCAGAGTCTAATGAGGAAGACCTTACGAGTGTTAACACAGATAAAAGTCATGAAGAGAGGTAGAGGAATGAAAGATAATACGCTAAAGTTAAGCGTACTAATATTATCTGCAAGAAAAAAACATAAAAATCCATCCAGTACTCCGGTAATTCTGGAACTTCCTGGTAGAAGAGGTTTGGTGATTAGCATAATATTAATCCCTGTAAGTTTACCACTAGATTTTCCTCAAACTCCCCTAGACTTTCCAGAATCTCCACCAGGATTCCCCCTGCTTCCACAAAGATACAATCTAAAGCTTCTACCTAGCTGTAAAGTAAGACTATGCCAGCTCGTCTTGTCCAGAAACTTCAATTATGCTTATCCTGCCAACGTAAAATTAAAGTACAAGACAACTCATATAAAAGACAGATACCAGCCCCAATTCAATTATACTTATCCTACCAGCATAAAAATTAAAGTTAAAGTAGGAGACAGCTCACATAATAGACAGATACCAGCCGCAATTATGGAGATCGGGAGTCTTCTTCACTTATCCATATTGAGATCGAGAGCCTTCTTCATCACTTATCTGTGGCCAACCTCTGCTATAAATATATGATGTTGTATTATAAGATGGATGTACAAAAAATATAAGTTTTAAAGCTCTGTTTTGTAATGGAGAGAGCCAAAATGTGCTTGTAAAACTTCCTCTGTAAATTAATCCGAGTGTAATAAATCTATTTTGAGTCCTGTTTGCAAATTCTCTACTCCACCCGCTCTGTTTTTAAACAAAATCGAAGTTACAGGGAACTCCAACCATAAAGCATAGCAAATAGACCATTCTTCGGGAGTTTTGAGGAAATCTCCCGCTCCTGAGCAGAAATCATTTGATGCACCATCGACAAACAGTTTCCAATAGGACATTACTTTTGAAGTTTTTTTCTTCTTTGTTATCTTATATTGTGAACTGGACAATGAAATTTGCCAATACTTGTCCATTGATTTCCGTTCGAGGGTGAAAAGTGACGTCATACTTACTCAACTCAATGTTCCATTTAAGAAGTCATCCCATTTAAGAAGTCATCCCGATGTCTCTAGAAAGTACATCACCCGCTTCAAAGGTTGATCCATCAACACTTTGATTAGATGAGCCTGGAAGTATGGACATAACATCCTCGATGCGATCAAGAGGAAATAGGCTAGTTTTTCCAGCTTTGGATAGTTCTTCTCGGCTCTAGTGAATCGCTTACTGATGTAGTATTTGGACGTTGGATTCTAGCTTCCTCGCGTACCAGTGTTGCGCTTAGAGTGTGAGTTGACACTGCTAGGTAAATTAATAAGTATTCCTCGTCCATCGGTTTTGATAAAACCAGCGGGGTCTCCCCATGTCGCAACAATTCCTCAAAAGCGATTTGTAGGCATGATTCCATTTGATGTTTTTCTTACCCTTCTGCAATGCATCGAAGAATGGTATACACTTGTCAGTTTCTTTGGAAATAAATCAGCTCAATGCTGCGACCTTGCAATTCAGATTTTGCAATTCTTATTTTGTTATAGGGGCCATGATGTTTTGCAGGGAGGTAATTTCCTTGGGGTTAGCCTCAATGCCCTTAGCATTTATGATGCAACCTAGAAATTTCCCTGAATCCACATTGAAAGAACATTTCAACGGTTAAGCTTTATTCTATACTTTCAATGAATTTCAAACATTACCGAGAGGTTATCCAAGTGATTTCCTAACACCCGTGACTTGACTAGCTCGTCGTCCACATAGTCCTCTATTGTTCATTCGATCTGATCCTTGAACATTCTGTTCACCAACCATTAATAAGTTGCCCTGACATTTTTCAGGCCGAATGACATTACTCAATAACAGTACAATCAAAGGTTAGTGATGAATTTGGTATTCTCCTGGTCAGGTTTGTGCATCATAATTTGGTTGTATCCTGAGTAGGCATCTATGAATGAGAGTAGTTTATGACATGCGGTTCCATCCACAAGCAGGTCGATTTTGGGTAACGGGAAGCTAATCAACACAAGTCTACCACTTTCTATTAGATTTCTTGACTAGAGTTGGATTCGACGACCACTAAGGATAGGTTTACATCACAGATGAAGCCATTAGCCAACAACTTATCTACTTTTTCCATTAGCACAACGGATCGCTCCGGACCCAGGCCGTGTCTCTTCTGCCTTACCGGAGTGTACTTGGGATCGATATTGAGTGTGTGACATGCTATCTCTGATGATATCCCATACATTGTAACGACCCTAGATTTTAATTTAATTTAAATTGATAATTAAATGAAATTTTGAATAAAAATTTATAAAATTAATTTTAAATGGAAGCGAGTTTCCTCGATTCAAATAGAAAATATATTAAGTCAAAGAAAAAAATATTGTAAATATTGTATATATGTGAATATATATGTATACGCGCATATATGAGGAAACAATTGAATATATATATGTATTTGATTTGAATTTAAATCTCAAATAAATGGTTTAATAATAATAATAAATATTTAAGCTAGAAAATAAATTTGACAAATCAAATAGATATATAATAAGATAAATTATAAAAGATAAAGTGATGGCACTAGAATAAAATTTCTTATGTATATATTGGATTTTAAATAAATTCTTATATAAATGATTTTGAAAAATAAATAATACACTTTGGATACAAGTATAAAAATAAATAAATAAATTGATTTAAAAATTTATAAATGATGATAATTTGAGTTGTATAAAATATATGTGTATATAGAGAAATATAAAAAAATAATTTTTAAAATAAAATTTAAGATAATTATTTAAACTAAAAGTAGAAGTAAATATGCTAGGCAAGTATAAAAAAACAAAGTTGTAAATAAATTTGAAAGTAATAAGGCCTAAACAAGTATAAAAGTAAACATGTAGGCTGAGAAAACAAGTAAACAAGAAAATGTAAATATATTTAATAGCTTGCAAAAGAAAGGATAAGCATACATTCAAGTATGGTACAAACAAATGAAAATGTAAGTACACAACATATTATCCACCACATTTTCATAAAAATATGTGTTGCCTGTAAAGTGAATATGGGTTTTGCACATAAGAAACTAAAGTGTTTATGTATAGAAGGAACAAACCTGCAAAGTCAATGAAGACAAGCATCTAGGCTATAAACAAAAGCATAGTAAATAAAATACTTGTACCTGATATTGTATAAACAAAGCTTCAGCCGAGCAAATAAGGAGATAATAAAATAAATATGTGATGAACTCAATGTTAAAAGCAAACACAAATCAAACAGCATATCTATATAAGTGTATGCAAAATGTACTTGCAAGAATTAAAATAAGATGACTGTTACATTGAAGCATGAAGCATTTAATGCTTTCAAACCAGCCCATAATACAAAAGAAATCATCAGCCGAAAAAAAATAAAAATAAAAAAAATAAAATAAAATGAAAGCATCTTCAACCATGCTTATAGTACAAAGAGAAGGTAACATCACCTTGCATAAAACAATAATCAACCTGTACAACTCCTCTTTTATATATATACCAACTTATAAACTTGCTTTCCTATATATTTTCATCAGCTCGTTCCTTGAAGCTAAAATCTGAAGTAGGTACTACTTCATACTTAAACAAGGATTTAAAATTTAGATAACAATACAATCAACTTCAAACCAGAGGATCAAATTAAAAGCTTTAGCTTGAAAATGCAAATCTGTTTCCAAATTGAAGAAACCTATTCATTTCCTGGAAATCAGGTGAGTAACTTATGTTTGAATAAAAATCACTGTGAGTAAACAAATTTATATTGATACTTAAATATCATCAAGTTGAGTATAAATACTTGGTGTATGAAGCTCTGTTTGTTTTTGTGAAGTTGATCTGTGAGTTGTTGTTCCTTTCTCCTCTGTTCTTTTGTTTTCTTCCTTTCTGAGCTTACAGGTTGCTATCAAACAAGAAACAAAACTCAAACTCATATTATCAAATGATCATTAGGCTTTGGTTTCAAAAGAAAGTTACGTATTGAAGTATGAACTAGAATCTAAAAATAGATTTAAGAAGAATAGAAATATACAGTGATTTTTTTTTTGCATCAGTTTCCAGTAAAACTCCAACTGATGGATTCAAAAAATCTTTTACTCTTCTTTTGATTGATGATTGCACTTAGGACTTAAACAAAAAATGTTTATATCATTGTAAACTAAGCATTAAAATTTAGTTAAGATTAAAACAACTTAAAATTCATCTTTGGAAACCCAAAATCTTGAACAAACTCAAGATGGACCAAAATTTGAACTTCGCGAAATGGTGATTTATATATATAACTTGAATTCATATTGGAAATGATGATTTTTGAGATAGGTTTTGTGATTTTTAGTTGTGTAGTTTGGGTGCAGTTCGAAGTTGAAGGGAGTGTGGTTTTTGGGGAATTGCCGGTGATTGGGTTGATCGGGGAAGGCGCGACGTGGTCTGGAGGTGGGAAGGTGATCGAGGGTTCTAGGAAAAATACTTGGAGGATGAACGAAGCTTTGTGGTGGCGGCGGGAAGTGACCAAACTTCGGTGACCTAGTTTTGGGGTGGCCGATATTTTCTACTCGCGCGACGTCGACGAAGGTGCGAGTGTCACGCGGTTTCGTGGGGAGGTAGAGGGAAGAGTGATGACGCTATGGCCGGAGTTTGGTGGTGAATGGTGGTCGGAGTGTCGAGCGAAAGGCGTTGACAGGTGAGGGCGTTCCAGTTTTTTTTTCGTGTTCCAGGTTTTTGTGATATGCTCGATTTTGATTTCTGACGAAATTGACGATGATGGATGGTCGAGTTAGCCATGCGTGTTGCCGATGATGTGGCAAGGTGGTTGGGATTGATAGGAGAAGCTCCGGTCGTTGGTGCATATGCACCATTATTTTTGTGTATCAGTGAGGAGTTTTAGGGAGAAGAAGGGGATGGGTTGCGTTGCGTACAGGAAGTCTCGGGGAAAATGGTAAATGACGCGAAGGGATACTCGAGTAAATCGAGTAAGTGACTCGAAGCAAATCGAGTCTGGGCTCGAGTAAAAGTTGTTGCAGGTTTTTTTCTTTTTTTTTAACCTGAAACTGTTTTGGTTTGAGAATTTTAAAACCAATTTAAATTTTAAACCAAGATTTTTAAAAGCTGAGTTCAAATTGAAATGTTAATATAAATTCAAGTTGAAGGTAGAGTTTAGTTTAAACATAAATAAGTTTTAAATTCAAATTGTTTTAATAACTTAAAAGCAATTCAATATATATTAAAGAAATTTGAAATGGAGTTGAAATTTTAAATGAAAAATTTAAGCAAGTTGAAATTAAAAGTTTAAATTTAAATCTGAATTAAAGATAAATTTGAATCCTAGTCTGAAATCAAAGAAGTTTTAATATTTAAATTGTTTAAATTTGATTTGTGATGATAATTAAAACATTAGTTAGAAAATGTTTTAAAATTGAATTAGTAAAGATAAAATGATATGCACTCATTAAATTAGTTCAAGTGAATAATTGATTAATTTATTTAAATCAAGAAATTAAGATTTGAGTTAAATTAATTAAGGTAAATAAATTTGTAAATAAGATTTATTAAATTAATAAAGAGTTTTCTTTTAAACAAATGATTAAGGTTATTTAATCAAGTAATTAAGATTTATTAAGTTACAGTTTAGAACTTAATTAATTAAATAATCAGTGATTAAATATATGATTTTAAAGGTTAATTAAATGATAATTAACGATAGTTAAATTGAGTTTAATTACTTAAGAATAGTAATTAAATAATTATGAATAGTTAATGAGAATCATTTACTTGAAATGTATTTGATAATAAATGTGAAAAGAATTATTCATAGAAATTTAATCTGATTTAAATTAATCAAATAATTAAATTAATCCTATCTATGGATGCTTGGATTATATTGGATGGTAAACTGTTTGATATCCCTGTTATATGATGCTTTATGATTATCCTGATTTGTGTTGTGATCTATGATGAAATTTATTATCTGTGATATATATATATGTCTGCGAATCTGTGTATGAAAGATAAGCGTTATAAATTTATATCGCTTATCGAATATATTGTTGTATTTGATCTGTGATGATTGAATGATGTTGCACTATTGTGTTAAGCCCTTGACCACACTTATACACACACCAATATGGATTTCACGAGGAAATCGGTTAAGTCACAGATTTTTGAAATAGTTTAAAATTTGAATTTTTAAATTCAAATGTTTTGGAAATGGAATTGGAATAGAAGTGAAAAGCTTTTGAAATGGAATTTCAAAGATGGAAATTTATTATGAATAACTGGATTAAGTGTTGGAATTTAAATACTTTAATTTAAATTTGAATTCAATATTCGAATTGAATTCTGTAATTTGAAACTAGGGATTAATGATATTATACTAGTCATTATGAGTTAAATCATTTTTAAAGTATTATTTTTGGGAATTTGAATTTAACCCAAGGAATTGAACTCGTATAAATGAATCAGATTTCCAAAATGAAAACTGTTGTTTTCAAATGATAAATACTTTTAGATAAGAACTGAGATTCCAGTTAATTAGGGGAATTTCAAGATTGAATAGAGAAATGATTTTCCTAAGTTATGAATGAATTCTTTTTGAAAGCTATGAATTAAATCTGTTTATTTTTAACAGATTTAAATTGATGATTTGTTTAAATCAAATTGAAATGAAATTGTTGTGAAGGCTATAAGTTAAATCTTTGATTTAAGGATTTAACGAGTTAATCAAATTGAAATGAAGATTGATTTGGAAAATTTGTGAGTGAATCTTTTGTTTAAAAGATTAAAAATGTGAAAATTGTTTAAACCGTTAAAGGTTGGGAAAATGAATCTTTTTGTTTAAAGATTGAAAATGGTAATTTATTTAAGCCATTTGAAGAAAGTCTTGAATTATTAAGTTATGACTTAATTGAAATCCCATATCCATATATTTTTAAATATTGCGCTCACTATTCGGGTTAGCCGGGAAAGGACCTTTGGGTCGTATAACCCATTTTGAATATGTGATTCGACGTTATGGATAGCATTTGAAGACCGGTGATGAAGACCGGGTATTTGCGAAAGCGATAGGATGACCTATCGATTGTCTCTGCACTGGGTAGCTCCTGGTATAGAGACTCCATATGTGATGGGAAGCCCGAACGTGATTAGTGAATATCCGGATTGCAAGGACTTCTTTGTAAGTGCCTTCGGTTCTGTTCGAACCCAGAACAGACTTGTATGGATTGTTATGTCTGACATTACAATTTGAGATATAAAGCTGATTTCTTTCAAATATATTTCTGTTGGTGGCGGAGAATTTATTCTTTTATCTTAACACCCTTCTCTGAGACGTACGAGCTCAGAGGTTATATGTTGAAGTTATCAGCGATATATTCCCAATTTGGTAATGTGACATGCTGAGTGTTGCTGTGAAATGATCATTGTGTTGATTATTTGTGATAGGATCATTTGTTTGATCGTCTATCTTGTTGATCATTTCTATGATCATTTGTTGACCCAAAGCATGGCTTTTGTATAAAGTATGTTTTTGTGGACGAGACTTCGTCGAGCCTCACAAACCGGTAATGGTCGAAACAGGAATTGTGCGGCAAGGTTTTCAGGGATCGCTTCCCTAGGGTATGACCATTCCTTCTGGAAAAGGGTAGTATCATGGTATGGAGCCCAGATACTTACTCATGTTGAAACACTTATTATTATGGTGTGATGTTGGTTAGAGAGCTCTCGTTGAAAGGTTCCAAAGGACCGGGGGTGGTATATCTGAGGGTTTGTAATATCCCTTGGGAAAAGGGTTCCCGGCTTTGTTTAGCGGAGAACGGTGGTTCTCGGGGCGTCCATCCAGAGGCGTTTCCATGTGGCAATGGGAAGTTCCTTGGCCTGACCATTTGTTGGAAAATCCATTCTTCAAATACGAGCCTTGTACGGTTTTAGTTGTATAACCTGTCATGGAATATGGCAGTAACCCGCTATTGAACATGGTAGCTATAGTAGACATAGTTCGAAATGTCTATGTCGGCTAAGATTTATATCTTTATTTTCGAAATAAATTTTTCTCTACACTATGCACTAGTAATAATATCAAATGTTCTTTTTAATGCGTATCAAGCATCTTTGACTATCATAAGGAGAAATCTCCTCCGATTCTATGTTTGCATTGTGTGTGTGTGCGGGAGGCCTTATGGTAGTCTCATTTTTAAAAAGCATTGCGAATTGACTTTGAAAATCTTTTGTTGAATGTTTTAAAAGATAAACTGTTTTTGTTGCTCACACCAGTCCCACGACTGATCCGGAGTTTATTGTTTCTTTCCTAAACTCTGGGTGCTCATTATTTTCTACACGAGCAGTCTAGAGTTGGGTTTTTCAGATAGTCAGGTTTAATAGGTTATCTGGAGTTAGTTCAGTCTTTGGACCACACCAGTCTTGCTGAGCTTGGTGATATGTGATGGGGGGTTCGAGCTTCTGCTGGATTGATTCTTGGAAATGGAGTTGCAGTTCTCGGAGTTCTCTTTTGAAGACTACATTAGAGTTATATTGTTCTGCTGCTAGATGTTATCGTTTCTTTTCTGCTGCTATTTGTTGTATCATATCTCTGATGTATATTGATATCTATTGGATCATCTGTTGTATCAGATATTGTATCAAAGCTGTATATCAATGTATTATTCTTTTATTCCGCTGTGTTATTTACTTAATGTTGTTATAAGCTCCGGCGAATCGGATTTGAACGGTCGAATCTATGGCATTCGAATACGATATGAAGTATGGATGTCGATTTTCGAGCGCGAAAAATCCGCGTCGTTACATACATATCAGAATGCATCCAAGCGAATACATCTTGGTTGGTGCGAAGAAATTTGATCAATTCTTGTTACATTAATCCCAAGTCATGTTCCTATTTTTAAGAGTCGAATTGGGTCACCCATATCGATAAGAAGTGACATCTTAATCTCTGTCGGTGCTTCCTGTTCCTCTCCTGAATTCTTCTTTCTAGGGTCCAAAGCCTTATCAAAATGACTATGGTCACCAAGTCAAGGGAGGTTCTATAATTGCTATGTTGGCGGTCTGTGAATGTGGAAAGAATTCCCCATATTCCTTCTTTTCTCTTTTCATTTTGATTCATGTAACTCAACGACATAACATTCTCTACCGATGCTTTGATCTCCCTTTATAACTCCAACTCCATTCTCTATCGGGAATTTCATGGTAAGGCACCATGGAGCCAAAGCGATCCCAAAATCAGCAAGGGCCGATCGATCCAAAAAAGCTTTGTAAACTGACATTTCATCCACGATCATGAAGGTTTTGATAAGGACTACCCTTCGTTCTCCTTCTCTTAGCTCGATAGGAAAGTCAATTGTCCCGATCGGTTGTCTTGGTTTTCTCATGAATCCCTAGCTTTTCATTTGGCAAGCATACACGTCCTTTATACTGATCTTCATCTGATCGAACGTATGTCGATACAAGATATTGATAGAACTTCCACTATCCACCAAGACTCACCATACAATTGCCAGCCCGATTCCAATGGTTATGACCATCAGGTCAAGAGTCCGCGCTTCTACTCCTTCAGATCACAGTTTTGAAACACTATATGATCATTGAGTGTCCTTTGTTGCTTGGCTAGGGCACCATCCTCAATTGCAAAACAAGTTTCTTTCGGAGCATGTTAGTGAAATTGCATCACTCCATCTCCCTTAAATTTTCTATGCTGGGTGAGGTCCTTCAGAAATAGTGCCGATGGCTAGTCTTTACTCCGTCCTTTTGGATCCTTTTCCGTTGGGTCCAAGTTGGTTCCCTTGAGTAGTTGGGCTTGAGGTCCAGCGGACTAGTTATATTTTTATGATTTCTTCGTGTAGTACTGGAGCCAATTTTTCTTGATCAATTCCTCAATCAGATCTTTCAGATGCCGGCACTTGTTCATGTTATGCCCATGAGTCTTGTAGAAGTGATAGAACTTCCCTGATTTCTTCTGTCATTCAGATTCTTCCTTCCAAGGAGGCTTGTTGTATCATTTAGTTACCTGAGCTGCAAGGTAGATGTTCTCTAGGCTGTCGTTCAATGGTGTATATTCCTCGAGTCTCAGGTTCCTGATTTGTTTTCCATTCCCATCACGCCTACTAGTGTTCTCATTTTTCCTTTTTTAATTTCCATCTTTCCCTGCATTTCCTAGCTTGGCTCCGAAATTGTTTCTACCTGCTATTCTGCTATATTGCTCTGAACTACCTTTTTTGATTGAACACTGGCAGTCTTTCCATCCAATGCATGCGCCTCTTCCAATCTCAGATACTGACTTGCCTTCTGGTTGAAATCCTTCATGGTGGTTGGTTGTTTCATCTTAATCCATTTTCCAAAGTATGCGTTCGGATGGACAGCTCGGACTAATGCAAAGAATACCATATCTTCATTAGGATTGCTTACTTCAGTAACTGTAGTATTAAACTGGTTCATAAAGATTTTTAATTACTTATTTGGCACTTAGAAAATGCTAGGTAGGGAAATCACATCTTTTATCTGTGCCATGTAAAGCCTAAACTATTCTAAGAATTTCCTTGCTAACTCATCGAACGTAGAAATGGATCTTGGTGGGAGTCTGGTAAAGCACATTGAAGAAACTACTTCCTGGAAGATAGGGAAACTTCTACAACGGACTGCATCCATTGCCCTAACTCTGTCCATGTGCTAACTGTACTTGTGCAAGTGTGGTTTAGGCTCTGTCATCCCATTATAAGCTAGTATATTAGGCTTAGTGAACTTCTTGAGATATTCCTTCCTTATAATATTTTCAGCGAATGGAGTCCGATTTGGTGCAGAACCCCAATCGTCGTCTTTTATACCATTACTTTCTTCCATCAAGCGTTTGACCATATCTACTATGTATCATCACTAGTTTGTAGTCCGAGGTCGACTATCTAGGGCTACACCAAGAATTTGGCTCTGTAAACATCCTTGGTTTGCAAGCTGAAGCTTAGGCTCTCTATTCTTTGGGAGAGTCATTCCCGCAGAATTCCATTGGCACACGGTTGCCCTTGTTACGGTAGTTTGGATTCTTTTCCGGCATTCTACCCATTTATATCAACATTTAATTATAGTCCTTTAGCAACGAGTTGCATGTCATCTTCAGAATCAAAGAGAAGCATCACAATATTCCCTTGTGGTGCCTTTGCTCCAAGCTTGGGGTTTGCTGCAGGTTGTCCTCAGATAGGAGGGGTACTTCCATTATCTTCAATAACAATTCCAATCACTTCACATGTCTCCTTTTGCTTTTGTTTTCCATCCCCCTATTCAAGCCTAAGATGAAAGAGTTTTCCTGCTCCATAGCCTCCGCAGTTACCGGTTTAGTCCTCAGGGCAGTTGGCGGTTATAGCACTAGCAAAGTGTCTATCTTGTCCATAAGAGCTTTTTGGCTATTAGCCATTTTTTGGTTAAGTTGATCAACCATCTGGTTAAATTCTCCCTTCATCACAACTTCACGATGAGCAAAAAATTTCGGTGCTTGATTTCTAGTGTTAACTCCTGTTGGTAAGTTGGTGATGTTGTTGACTTCAATTTGCTGGGGTTTTGGTCCATCAATACCAATTGTTGCACCGATAGATCTCTCGGAAGTCGTTTGCTTTCTTCCCTCCATTGATCTTCAACGGCATATCTTCAAACTCTTTTCATAGTAAAATTTGTGGATCTAACTTTTGGACCTATCCGATCCAAAGTGTAGAGCTAAATCTAGGCCTGGGATCACTTTTCTCAGTGAGAGCACCAAAATGTTAACCCAAAAAATGGAGCAACACCCTGAAGCATGATGTGAAAGCACCCGCCCTATTAGAACAAAGCAAATATAATAGAAAAGTAGTGGAAATGTAAATAATATATAGAATTTTGTAGTGGTTCGGCTGTTCACTATGCCTATGTCCACTTTATAAATTTGCTTATTGATTTGATCTTGATAGAATATGATTACAGGGTGATTAAAAGAGAATTAATCACAAGTACATAGGATAGAAAAGTTCTAAGACCCAGAAATGCCTATAATTGCTATATTGGGACTGCGATGTAGAGGTGAGAGTTGAAGAATAGATGGATATCCCACATAGTGTTAGTAGAATCCGAATCCTTTTTTGGTTGCTCGATGGTTTGTATTTATTGTCATAGCAGTAGTATTGGGCCAAGAGAAGAGTTGAAGCAGAGTCCAGATAGAGGCCTGAGAGAGTGTGCAAAATCTCAAGTGTAATCGAGTTAACATGTCATGTCAGTGCCGACATGGGCGGTTAACTTGAATGGACTTGAGTTCTTTTGTGTTCCCCTTTCCACTTCATGTTATAGTATTCCATGATGTTTAAATGGGTATTTGATTGATTTAGTGATGGTTCCTTCATCACTTGTTTTATTCTTCCATTCTGACTGCTAACCCTTCAATCTTGGTATTCAATTGATCAAAATTCTTTGATATTACTTAGGCACACATGGAATAGGTAATGTAGAGCCTCCACAATGTTTAAGTGAGAAATATGGGAATATGAGATGTCTCCACTGAGCTTTTCATGCACCGAATTCCTATGCTTGCTGCAATTTTGTTGAATCTTCCTTAAATTGTTTTGTTAGTTAGTTTAAGTGCGCTTCTAAGCTTTCAAATCGTTTCATCTTCGTTTCGACATTTCGACTCCTACAGATTTCTACATGGTTAAAACACCAATTAACAAAGCCTTACCCGGTTGTGACTTTTATTTACAACAATTCTCTTTGTGAAAACTATATCACTTTTGACTTATGGAATTTGGTAATGGTCATAATTCCAATATTGTCCATATTCAACTCTATGGTCCAAAGATAAAGTCATTGGTTTAATAATAACAATTATTGTTAACTAAACTACTCTGGTTAGAGATTTTGACTTTGAGTTGACCATGATACTAACCCCATATAAATGAGGAGATGAATCCTCTTTTGAGTAGTGTTTCACTTCCAATACTTCCACCTGACCCAACTATAATCACTCGATGGACGATGTTCCATGATTTGACTATAATCAAAACAGAGCTTTCATATTAAAGATCGACAGTATTCTTAAGTCATGAGAACTATGTAAATCAGTCCTATCGATATTTTCAGTTTGATCTTAGTTATATTAACCAACAAAAACTATCTAGTGAGTCTTTCCGTTATTATTAAATCAGTATGTAACCCCTAGGTGCCTTAGAAGTCATGAGTAATATATTTCCCAACATTTGGAGAGTGTTACGTACTCTACTCTCAACGTATACATATTAGCTCATCTAATATGCAAATACATTACCCAAATGTATGTCTGTATATATATACAATTTTGTTTTATAAAGTGTGTATATATATGTACATACATATATATAATTATTTATATATGAACATAAGTATAAAATTAGAAATATATATAATATGTTTAAATCATTTATAAAGCATTTATATTGATTAAATTATTATTATTGTTGTATTATATGCCAAATTATATATGTATAAATATACATATATTATATATATATGTGTGTGTGTGTGTGTGCGTGTTAAAAATTATATTTATATATATAGTAACAAATATAATTAATACAATTAAAAAATGTGAAAATAATTTATATTTTGAGTGAAATGTGTGATCCTCTAAAGTAGAGGAGAGCACACATGTGTTTGTATGTATCACTGAAAACAAGGTGCTGCCAACATGCCTGGTAGGTAGCTAATCAAAATACAAAAAACAATGAAAAGGACTACAATGAGCTCCGACAAGGCCACCGCCCATTACTTCTCATTATCGAGCTCCGGCAAGGCCACCTCCCGTAATGAGGTGTTAGAAGTACCCAAAAACCATGAAGCAACTCAGTGCGGATGATATTAGAAGACAGCTCCAACTGAGAAAGAGACGCCTCGATGCAAACTTAGAAAATCCAGAATGAACGCCTCGCTGCAAATGGAAATGATCTAGAACGAAGTACGCTACTCTCTCGATGTGGAAGAACCGGAAAGAACACTTCACTGCAAATGCATATGATTCAGAATAAAGAGCATCATACTAGAGGCAGAAGAACTCCTCACTGCGCAAGCGAAAACTCCAGAATGAAACATTCACTAAAATCCTATCAACAGCAATCCTAAGAGCCTACAAATAGTAATCTAGCACCATTTCTAGCCTAAACTTGCATATGTAAATGGAAGTAAATAAAAAGTATAAGAGTAACACATATATATGTATATAAATGAAATTTATATCCGTATACATGTATTAATGAAGTAAAAGTAGTAATACAATATCTAAAATTATAAGACGGAAGCAACAAAGATAAGAACCAAACCAAAAAAGAATCCAAACTCATAATGCATCATCTTAACCAACACTAAAGATATACAAAAGAGATATCAAAATCAAAAAAGGTACAAAAAATTAACAAAATAAAAGGTTGAATTCTTATAAACTAAAACAATTTAAAAATTATCCTTATGCTCCTTTAATCAAAAGGACATTATGATAATCAGTAAAAACACCATACGAATTAGGAAAAATGCAAATGCTAAAATTATTAATGTTAAAAATATTATTATTATGTTTAAAAATATTAATACTATCACTAACCTTATTAAGACATTCTTTGAAATAATTATTTTTAGCTAATCTATATTAGGATTTGAGATCCAAATATTATAAAAACTAATTTATTATTATTATTATTAAAAAGCCTCTGGTTTCTCTCAAACCAAATTTACCAACAAATTACAATGAATAAAGTATCAAGTAAAAATCTATTTTCCTTTTTAAACTTAAATCTTAAATTATTCCAGTAATAATCGCAATCAGTAACTTTAGTTGTAAGACTAAAGTTAAAGATTTTGATAGTATTATTAGAATTTAGTAAGTATCCATGCAATTATAATACACATGTTTAATATCTTCAAGATGCAGACTACAAAAAGAACATTTATTATCAATTTGCATATGTTTTCTTTTTAAAAATTCTATAGTATTTAGTTTTCCATGTATGATTAACCACATATGAATTTTATATTTAAGAGGAGCATTTGTTTCTAAATAAATTTAAAAGAGTTATTAGCTATGCCCGAGAAATTAAGAAATTTATAAAAAGAATTAGAAGTAAATTTCTTACTCTTATCTCATTCCCAGCTAATATTATCATTTTCACTATCAATATTATATAAATTCAATCTAGCATAAAGCAAAGAAAGTTGCCTAATAAAATTCCAAGAAGGGTCATTTTCTAGAGAAAAGACATCTAAAATTAAAGCATTCTTAAAGTTATAAATTTCGTAAAGCTCTTAAATTCTATCCTAAGAAAATAACAGAAATCCAACGGTCATGTCGAAAAGAAGTATTTTTTTGAATGAACAATTGTATTAGTACCAAAGTTAAAAATCTCATGGCATTTAAAATTGATTTCCAAAAATTAGAAAGCTTATTTATAACTGTAGGTGTAATTTGGTAAAAATAATTTATATCCAAATACAAACTCTTGTAACTACGCATGGCTTAGCATATCTTTTTAAAATATATATGAAAATTATTAAAACCATACAAGGTGGTTTAACAATAATAGTAATATCTTCTTCCAAATATAATTCGAATGTCAAATTTCCAGCGAAGTTAAAATTAAAAGTAAAAAATTTAATAATTTATTATATAATTTTATAATTTAAAACAATTTAAAAATCTATTTTATAATTTTTGGTTTATATCTAAATATTTAAAAATAAGAATAAAATGTTTTTTGATTTTAGTCAAGAGTTCAAAAAGTATGAATTTAATTTTGTAAAACACAAAACATACTTTATAATACATATATGAATTTATATAATATCTATATGATAAATTGATCTAAATATTTTTTAAAATAATATATAAATATATAAAATATTATTTTTGCATAAATTATTATATATAAAATGGTATTTTTATATTTTGCACAAGAATGATAGTATGTTCAAATTATGAACTATGTAAATATATGTATATATATGTTATATATTAAATTATTTATATATTAAATTATTTAAATAATATAAAATTATTGTTAATTGGTACGACTTACTACGTCGTACTGTACAATATTTTGTTATCATAAATTAATTTTAAAAATATATGTGCAAATACATACAACCAATCAATGTTGTGGCAATGTATTTACACATTGGAATCGTTACGTAACTAACAATATTATATACAAAATGAACATTATAAACATAGATTAATATTTGCAGTTGTTTATGGAATGTACCTTATAGCCAAATCCCTTAAGTACGCCTTGAAATGATGATGTAAATTCCTTAAAACGATTTTCGATCCAAATGACTGCCAGTCCTCAAACTTTTGACCACCAGCTATCAAATAGTAATTGAATTGAACTAATTTTAGATTGGGAAATTGGAGAGATGATAAGCGAAAGTTCAGCCAGTAAAACCAATGGATGGTGGATATAAAGGATTCGTATCAGATGTATAATGAGATGCTTAAATAGAGGAAGGAAATGAGGGAATCAAGGATGTCATCTTTTACTCAATCTCCTTTAATTTTAGCCATCTATCTTCAAGCCCTCTAGTCAAATTCTAGCCACTCATAGCCCCTTGTTTCAGCCGAAATAATCAACTCCTATCATGAGCTTTAAACTCATTTTAAGCCCGATTAAATATTTTGCATTTAAATCCAATTTAAACGCATATCGATATATACATTTAATAATGTTTATTCACCAAATCAAAATCAAATATTATAACTAGTATTTCATAACGATTAATTAATTTATTTAATTAATAATAATTACAAATTAATTAAATCATTTTATCAAAGGAAAATTCATCGTTTCGGTTGTATGACTCATTGGGTGTAAATTTGGTGTGACGACCCGGAATTTTAGGCAATATCAATTTAATAATCCGTATTAATAATTAAATTGATTTGATAATTTTTCTTTATAATTTTAATTTAAATTGATAAATTTAATCTTTTAAGGGTTAATAAATATTTAATTTGGTAATATTGATCAATATCTTTTTAACAATTTAAATATGGATGAGATTTATTTTTCAAAACTAATAAAGTTTTATTCTATTTATAATATATATATTTGATATATATTGTGAATAGAAATATCTTTTGTTTTAAATAAAAGATTGAATTTTCAAATTTTAATATATATGTATGTATGTATTATAATTTGGAGTTGTTTTAAAATTTAATCTATTGATAATTTATATATGTATGAATATTGTAATTTGAAGCTTTGTTTTAAAATTTATATTTTTCAAAAGGTTAATTTAAGATTAATTCAATTGTTTTCAAAATATAAGATAATTATTTATTTTTAAATATGATAGTTTAGAGTTTTGTTTTGTTTTCTTTAAAGTGTTTAAATTTAAGATGGTTATAAATGAATATATAAATGTTCTAGATTTTTAAATTACATGTATAAGAAATATATTTGTATTATAATTAGTTTCATAATATTTTCTTTAAAAGGTAAATTTATATATTGATATATAAGTATTTATGAATATAGTAAATTAAATAAGTAAGTTTATATTAACATTTTAAATAAAATAAAAATTTAATTAAAAATACTTAAAAACATGTGTTAATACATTAGGACATGTAATGACATGTGTAAGGTAATTAAGTACTAAAGTGACAAGTGTCTTTATTTTTAAAATTAACTTTCTTTAATGTTAATAAACATAACATAATTCAATTTAAAATAAACTTTTCATCTCTTCTTCAATCTATTTTTGGCTGAACAAAGATAATTTCAAATTGTAACGAAAAAGAAAAATTAAATCCAAAGCTCAAAACAGAAATCTCTTTCAAAACCCGAAACTGGAAGCCAAAAGCAAATTTAAAATCTGCAAAGCAAGTTTTCTAGCAACCAAAAACTGCAATTTCAAATCTGTGATTCTAATGAAGGGCAACAACAAGTTTAAAACATCAAATTAATGGCATGCAAGGATTCATTTTCATCAGCAAGCAAAATCAAAAGAATATTATCCAGATTTAAGATTCAGCCTGGAAAAATTGAAACCTGCTCTGCATAAAAATTGTGAGTGAACTTTTTTTTAAAAACAGTTTAAACATTGTGATTTTTAATTGAATGCATATGATTGAACTTGTGTGACAATATTGGTTGTATATGTTCTGGATTTAAATGCATGTTTAAATATTTGCAGTGCCTATATGTATAAAGATGTTTTTCCTCTGTTATTTTACAGGTTTTAGATAAACTTGTAAATTTATTATCTTCACTTGCATTAATTTTCAGAGCTTGATTTCTGAAAGAGAAATGTATATAATGATGTGATGTTAATTATAAAAATGAACTTGGGAAATTTTATTATGTTTTTATCTTAAAATGTATAAGATGCAGTGAAAACACAGTTGCATGTCAAAAATCACTCAACTAAAATTTTAATTTGGATTGCATGATTGTTTTTGTAGCAGGAAAACTTGAATTTAGATAATGTAGTTTCGATTTTTAGGGTAGTATTCTTTGGGTTATAGGGAGAAGTGTGGTTTCGGCAATTTGACGAATTGCCGAAGATCGGTTCAATGTTTGAAGCTGGAATCTTGGGCGAAGCATGTTTTTGTATCAAGGATGTAGGGAAAAATACTGTTGGATTTTTCCTATGGTTATATTATTTGGGATCGATCAATTTAGGGTTCGTGGTAGTTTGTAAGCAGGGTGTTTTGCAGACCATCTGTGTTGGCCATGGTGGATCAGAATATTTCACGAGGTGTGGGTTTTGTTCGGCGAAGTGTGGCGCATCTTCAGGTAGATCGGCGGGGTCTATCGACGTTGAGTTCGTCGGCGACTGGTTGGTTTTCGTTCGAGTCGTTTCCAGTTTTTGGGGCTGTGGTGCTCGATTTTGTATTGGAGATGTTTTAGGGCTTTGGTTGGTCGTGAGGGACGTCGTGATCACCGGCGACTTGGTGATGGACGGAGGATGGCTTGACGTCGTTGGGTTCGCCGTGCAATGTGCACCGTGTACGTTTTGTGCACTGGAAGTGGAGTAGTTTGGGGAGAAAGGTT
This sequence comes from Allium cepa, assembly GCA_030765085.1. NCBI lineage: Eukaryota > Viridiplantae > Streptophyta > Magnoliopsida > Asparagales > Amaryllidaceae > Allium > Allium cepa. The sequence goes on along the minus strand of CM060937.1, from coordinate 454,691,569 downwards.
TTTCCCGAAGTAGTGCTCGCGTTTTCTTGGTTTCAGCTCGAAGGAGGGGATGCTTGGAGTAGGACTCGGGACTGGCTCGTGTGAGTTGGGTTTCGAACTCGAGTATTTGGGTCGTTTGTTTTCTGGGTAATACCGTGTAATGATAAGTTGCAAAATTTACTTGTTATTGAAATAAATGAGATCAAGCACTAAATTATAAACAAGTTTTATAAAAGATTTTTTTTTAAAACTTGTTGTTTTGAAATAAAGTTAATCAAACTTTTAAAAATGGTGTTAATTGAATTTATTTTAAATTTAAATTTGTTTAAGATGGTTTCTTTTGAAAGTAATTTAACTTAATTAAATTTGAATTTTAAATTTAAATGAGGAATGTTTTGAATTTAAAGCATTAAATCAAAGTTTTAAGTAAAGCTTTAAAGTAATGTTTAATAACTATTCAAATTTATATTGAAAATGAACAAGTTTAAAATTAGATAATTAAAGTGTTTTTAATTTCAAATTTGATTTCTAAATGCCTTATTTTCAAATAAGGTTATGGTTATAATTTTGAAAACCAATAAAATAATTTGTCTTCAAGTTATTTAGATTTGATTAATTTAAATAATTAAATTGTGATGATGATTAAGGTAAAATTATTTTGATATGAACTTAAGAATATCTTTGTTATGGACTTATGGATACTTAATTAATATAATTTGTTAATTAGTAAAGAGTTTAATTAAGATTAATGATTTTCTTAATTAATTAAGAATTTTTAAATATAAAAAGTTAGTTAATTAATTATATAATTAATTTTAAATAATTAGTTAATTGTTTATTTAATTTTAAATAATCACTTAGTTATGAATTAATTAAGTATAATTTCTTAACGAAGTAATTAATGGTTAAGAATTGAATGTAATTAAGAAAGAGAAATTACTTATGAAAGTAATTAGTGTGTAATTACTTATGGAAGTAATTGGTGGGAAATTACTCATGGGAGTAATTAAATTGAAGTGATTAATGGTTAATCACTAGATGTTATTAATCTAAGGATTAATTAAGTTAATGGATTTGAAGTTAATTAATTATGGAGTAATTAATTAATTTAAGAGTTAAGGATTATTTAATGATGGGATTAATTACTCGTTTAGGTAATTAAGTTAAGAGAGTAGTCATCTAATGTAAGTAATTAGAAGATAATTACTTATGTAAGTAATTAAGTGTGACGCCCCACCTCTATACCCATGCTAGCCAAGAACACTCCGGAGAAGTGCTGTCAACTAGCACGGAGAATAAGGCTGTTGAGGAGCGACCATCCATGTAATTGCTTATCACACGGTGGCTATAAATAATCTTCGGAAACAAACATAGAAATAATCATATCACAAATCAGTCACAGATATCCATATCACAAAGGCGGAAGAAGATATGAATATATAACTAACACATGAAAGTGTACATCAGAGTAGTGGTCAATAAGATCCACGATAATACAAAAGAATAGCAACACGTGCTATACAAAAGAATACAACTATGAGTCTATATCTCAAGTGTATACAACAAAAACTGCTAATCTAAACAGTTAGCCAAAAGTCAGAGTGATGAATCCCTGAGAAGAAGTCAAGCAGAAGCACCTGTAACATCTCGGTCTGATCCGAGTATTATTTAAGAAAATAATAAACGGATCAGTCTAGCTATAAATATCAGATGACATGATATAACATAAAAGATATGGCATAAACATAAACATCCATAACGACATACCACTATAAGTATGTAAATAATGATCAACAGAAGATCAATCAATAAGAGATAATCAACATCACAAGAATCTTCTCAAAGATTCGAAGAGGGCATCATACCCTAAACTTGTACTCATAACAAGTCAATGTCATAAATTCCAGAAATCAACACGAGAAATCCAGAAATCATAAAAAGGGAAAGAGGCCTATCACATGACGGTCCGAAGACCATGGGGAGCTACCCCGCATGTGTGAATGGAATCACACAGATTGAGGTCAAGACTAACCAAAAAGCAGAAAGGTATGTGTGAATGGAATCACACAAGTGGTGTCTAGTCTAACCTTGGAATGAAAGAGACATCGCGCAATTGCTAGTCTAATTCATAAAGCGATCATCAAGATCAACGAGAAGTGTCAATTACACTAAGCTAGTACATACAGAAGTTTAGCTTCATGTCCCATAACCACTTGCTTAACTTAAATATTTACGAACAAACTGTAAATCTTCACTAATAAAATTGTCACAAGAGGTTCAATCGAACAAGTCCAAGAATTAACCGACGAAGTGAACGCAAGCGTTTCATACCACTTGTTTTACTAAGTCGTTTAATTAGATTTCTCATCCGAGTGAGGTAAAGGCTTGTATATACTAATAGATTGGAAAACGGTTTAAGAAAAGAGCTTTGTTATTAAAAATAGAGTTGAAATTGTTTGTTAAAAGAGTTTTGATATTTACTACTAGTATTGAAACCTTTATATTATAAAGTGACAAAACACATAAGCAAGTGTAGAAACAATCAGTCACAAAGATCGCATACGGAGATGCGAATAAAATCCAAGGAAATCAGCTCAATATTTTTCAGATAAGATCCCCTACGGAGGGGGGGTCCAGGGGGGGTGGCAACCCCCCAAGGTGGGGGTGCGGGGGCAACGCCACCGCTTACGGGGTTCGACCTGCCCGGTCAGGTCGCGGGGGTCCGGGGGGCAGCGCCCCGACCAAAACGGTACGACCTAGTGAAGACAAAATGAGGTCTAACGACCTAAGGGGAATAGGGTCGAGCGACCTAATGGTTGCGACCTAGGGGTCTAAGGAGTCAAGCGACCTAACTGGAGCAACTCTATGGTCATGCGACCTAATTGAAATGGCCAAGCGACCTAACAATAGCACAGGTCAAGCGACCTAACGTTTTAAGGCCGAGCGACCTAATTAAACTCACGACTTAATGGTGTGAAAGGCGTGCGACCTAATGTGTTACGACCTAAGGGTCGAGCGACTTAGTGGAACAAGGTCATACGACCTAATACTTGTAGTAGGGTTGGGCGACCTAATGGAGTAAACGGTCGAGCGACCTAACAGGTTATAGGTCATGCGACCTAGTGGGTTAACGGCCTAACGACCTAACGACCTAAAAACCCGCGACCTAAGGGTCGAACGACCTAAATGGTCCAGCGACCTAGCACTAAACAAGGCCGAGCGACCTAATGGTACTAACTCGCGAGCGACCTAAGTCCTAGGTCGTGAGCGACCTAACTGCGAGTGAGCAAAAATGGCCAGAGCCAAAGCAGAGCGACCTAACGGCCATACGACCTACGACCTAAGGTCCTGAGCGACCTAACTCCGAAAACACGAAAATGGCCAGAACGACCTAGGGGTTAACTCGTACGCGACCTACGACCTAAGGTCCACACGACCTAACTCCGAGCGAGCTAAAAACGGCCAGAACGACCTAAATGCAGAAATTTCTCCCAAACACCAAAAATCGGAGTTTTTCGCCAATCCAATCCAAACCAAAAGCAAATATGCATGCTAAAGTGATAGGGAATCATTCCCAACAGTCCAATATAGTTATAGACTAGAATTGTGAGATAAAAATCTCACCTTTGCACTAAAATTTATGAAGATGAAGCTTGAAAGCAAGGAGAAGCAATCCAAAGCTTGAATCCAATATCTTCTACTTGAATTTGGAGTTGAATGATGGAGTTGCAATTGAATTTGAGCTTGGAGTTTTAATTTCCCATTCTCTTCACCATTAATGCTAAAGCTTGAGTTAGTTAGGAAATTTATGAAGAGTGAGGAGAAGAGGGTTGGAACTTGGGCTTAATAGGCTAAACTAACCCAAAGTCCAAAGCGGGAAAAGTTAGTGAAATTTCACTAACTCCAAACCTATCGATGTTTATACTTAAAAAGTTGTAAACGACATTTCGAACTCAATGGAAGTGGTCTCGAGTCCTAATTTGACCGTTTGCAAAAAGTAGTTTTTTCGGACCAAAATCCGATTAACGATTTAATATTTAAATAAAAATATTTAAATGTAAACTCGATAAATATGCGGGTTGTTACATTAAGGGTTAATTACTTAATTATTTTAGTTAATTAATTAATTTATGAATGAGATTAATTTAAGATTAATTAGTAAGGGTAATTAATTAAAATTGTAAGTAATTAATAAAGTAATTAATTAAGGATTATTTGTCAATTTAATTGATTAATAATTACTTAATGAAGTAATTAAAGATTAATTAATTAGAATAATTAATCATAGGGTTAATATAATTAATTAAGAAGTTAAATTAATTAAGATAAGTAATTACAAGTTGTTAATTACTGTTTATGATTAATGAGCTGATTAATTTCAAGTTAATTATTTAATTTATTAAAGAGATTATTAATTAATAAGGATCATTAGTTAATATAATTAATGAATTAATCAAGGTTGATTAATAAGAGTGATTAATTTAAGTGTAATTAATTAATTGTAATTAATTGAGGTTTAATGCAATTAATCATAGTTAATTAATTAAGGGAAACAAATGAAGGATCATTAGTTATTGTAATTAATGATAGTAATTAAAGGTTAATTACTGTATATGGATAAGAATAATTAATTTGTTGAATTAATTAAAGAATTAAAGGCTAATTACTTGAATGTAATTAAAGTATAATTAATCAAGGAAGATTAATTAAAGAAGATCATTAAGAGGTGATTAATTTATTTATTTGGAATAAATTAATGAAGAAGGATTTAGGTAGTCCAATTGATTAAGAGTAAATCAATTATGCTTTTGGATGATTGATATATGGTGTTTGGTTGATACTGGGTGTTTGGTTGATACTGGATGGTTTGGATGTGATATCTCTGATATGTGATATGCTGCTTTGTGAGATGAATGTTTGATATGAATTATCTATTGTGATAATGTGATTCATCTATCTGTTTATATCATCCTGAATATAAGTTTAATTGCTTAAAACCCTTAAACAACTTGGACATTAAAATGGCATTTGGATTTCGGTGAGACCGGGATCGGGTTTCCATATTTGGATATCCGAAAACCACATCGATCCAAATTAAACGTTAGGTCGTGAATCCAAGTGGAGCTTAGTGAAGACTCGAAGTGTAAGAACTATACGTCAGTATAACTCTAGGGGTGGTTCCGTGATGAGTTTGACGGAAATAGTACTTATAGGTTCGAGATGGTGATTTAGAGTGCAAAGGCTATGGTCGTTGACTCTGAGGATATGCAACGAGATAGTGCCTTCAGTTTCGTTCGAACCTGGAACGAACTTGTATGGATTGAATGCTTTCAGAACATCGTCAGGTGGACAATGAGCATTCTAAGATAGATGTGTTTTATAAAGGTAATTGCAGCCTCAATCCTCATCAACCGGGAATGGCTAAAACAGGGGAGGTGCAGCAAGGCTAGGTGGGTAGCACCCATTTCAGGGTGAGGTCATTCCTGTCTAGATGTCCCTTTTATTTCGACTTTGTGGGTGGTTGGTCGCGCCAACCACGCGGTGATCTTACTCGGGACTGTTCAGTAAGGAATGGTCCCGGCTTTGTGATGTAGGGGATTGGGCGTAATCCTCGGTACAGTGATCTAGGCCACGTACTGTGACGAGCGGTACCCCGATAGCCCTGCCATTGATGGAAACCCATTCTTCCTACGAGACCCTACGGTTCTGTTTGTATTACCCACTTTTGTGGCTAGTAGCTGGAATTTAATAATGTAACAATTTCGGCTATTTCTTATTTACTTGAAAACCCTAGGCACTATTATAATATTACTGGATTTCCTATCAAATGTTTTGGTTAGCGTAAGGTAAAAACTTTTCCATGTTTATGTGTGGGAAGTCTTACGTGATACCTTTTCTTTTCAAAGGATTTTATAAAGTTAAGCAATTTTAACCCGTTTACTCACACCAGACCCCTGTCTGACCCGAGTGTTTATTTTCTGTTTTATTAAACTCTTGGGTACTCATATTATGTATGAGTAGTCGAGGGATTCAATTTTTCTTGACGAATTCTAGAGGAGATATGGAGCAGGAGGCTTCTACATGTAGATATATTATGGTTCCGCTGTGTTTGTGTGATATCTGTATCTTGTGTTCTTGAGTTGTATAGTTAGACAAGTGTTTATAACGGTCTAATATGTGTTGTATAAGTTGTGTAGTCTGATGTAATATGATACTATGTAATATTTTATGTGATATATTATATTTCATTTCGTTCCCCTGTGAGTATCTGATGTTTGTTGTGTTTCTTCTTTCTTATCTTTTCTTCTTCTATCCCTTTCTTTCTTCTATCCCTTTCTTTCTTAATTAGTGATGCGACTTTCTGGTGTTAGAAAGTTGGGTTGCTACAGGTGGTATCAAAGGATTAGGTTGAGTGAATATCTAGGCTCTGGAGTGGTGTCTTTCTTGAGAGAGCGTACTTGCAATTTTTTATACATAACTATATATATATCTGCCTAAATCTGTTGGGTTATCTGTTCAGATTTTCCAACATAAGTTTTAGAGGTAGATGGAGTAGTGGGGTGTGTGTGTGTGTAACACGACTACTACATATGTTTGAGGTTGGAAGTATATTTGTCAAGACTGTAGACCTGATACCGTCTCAAGAGAGATTTGTAGCTTGGAGTAAGGATTTCTCTGATATCCGAAGGGAATCTTTTAAAGATTCGGAGTTTATCTTTGAAGTGTAAGTTGGGATCTGCCGGAAGTGTAGAAGTAAGTGATGATATCTTGATAACTGCGTGATGAGATGCAGTGTCCATGGATATTTCAGAAGATGTTTTCTCTTGAAGCAGTTTTAGAAGTAGTTGAGGAGCGTCTTTACCTGCCGCAGGGAAGACTCGTCTGTGTAGAAGTTATCTGGATCTTTAGCAAGGAGGTTGGCTGTTTTGGAATATGAGACTAAGGTCTAGAAGTTGTTTCGCTTCGGCATGGTCTCATTGTCATTTCTTAAGGAAAGCGAGATGTTGATGCTTGGTTTGGAGCCCGAATTTCTTGAGAGGATGTCTGCCATCTCGAAAGTCCGTTGTGTGGTTTGTTGATAGTTTTGGTTTTCAAGGAGCTTTTGGATTAGAAGTCTTTGGTTAGCTGTAGTAGTAGTTCAGCTCGAAGTGTGCGATGTGCTGACGAGAAGGTCTTTTAGCTTTGCAGTATCATCAAGGTAGAGTTTGGAAGCAGCAGTGTGGCCGTTTCTCCGATGGTTCAGGAATCTTTGTTGTTTTTTTTCCAGCAGTCCAGGCTGATGGTGAAGATTTTCTTAAAGAGTTAACCTTGTTTGGAAAAGCTTAAGGCTATTCTAATTGGTAAAGAGAGGACAGTTTCTTTGGAATCCGAATTAGGTAAGGTCGCAAAAGAGACTTGCGATTAGTTTGGGAATTTTTCTTAGGTAATCTTTTGTTTGAGACCGAGGGTTCTCATGTAGAAGTAGGAGCTACTAAAGTAATCAGAAGTTTGTTTGCATGTGGAGTTGAGTTCCATATTGTTTTAGTTCCAGAAGCGATTCTGGTAGTTAGCTTGGTAGTAGGATGGTTCTTGGAGAAGGAAGAGTTGGTGTAGCAGCTCAGGAATTTTTTGGAATTTGGGTTGGTCAGATCTAATTTTTGAGTTGAATTCTGCTGTAAGGTTGTGACCGAGTCAGATGTGTCACTAAGATTTTATGGATTTGATGAACAAAGTTTTCCGGATATATTGGATAAGTTTGTACTCGTGTTCATCAACAGTATTCTCATCTATTTCAGAATCAGAGTTGTGCAGCAGAAGCGAGGTGGCAGCTGTGCAAGGAAGGAAGCAAGTTCAGTTTGCTATTGCTTGAGAAGTAGAGCTTATGTTCTGGTTTTCGATGGATTTTGAAAGGCTTTTCTATTGAATAGGATCCAGAAACTGGTTTGCTTTGGTCTAGTTGTTTCTAGAAGCATCAGCATAAGTTGAGCTGATCATGAAGAAGATTGGCAGTCCAGGATTGTCTGTTGAGTTATGCAGATATGAGATAAGGAGTTTGGAATTCGAAGTTGGAGACTTCATTGTTGTTAAGATTTCTCTGGTTAAGAGAACAGTAATTGGATAAGATTGAATTGCCAGTGTGGATAGCTGGAATTCATTGTATTTCACCTATCTTTGAGTGAGTACGTGTATGATTCATTGTTGCTTGTGGAATCTGCATTTCAGTTGGATTTGGAAGTTGTGATAGATTTGAGTTTAGTCTGATGTTCTATTCAGATTGGTGGATCTAGAAATGAGAGGAGCTCTGGATTTTGGTGGTATTGTTGTTAGCTTCTGTAGAGCGAGTCTCCCAGTGATTTATCCTTGGGAAACTCTAGATATTAGAAGATTTATTCTGATTTGTGTCAGGATAATTGGTTAGGCTTGTTTGTGTGATTGATTGCTATGGTTGTTAGTAATTGGTTGATAGGTATGCTTTGCTGTTTGAAATTTAAATCTTTGCCGGGTTATTAAATTACCTTTGCTTTTAAATTTCGGGGACGAAATTCTTTTAAGGGGGGAGGAATGTGACGATCCGGAATTTTAGGCAATATCAATTTAATAATCCGTATTAATAGTTAAATTGATTTGATAATTTTTCTTTATAATTTTAATTTAAATTGATAAATTTAATTTTTTAAGGGTTAATAAATATTTGATCTAGTAATATTGATCAATATCTTTTTAACAATTAAATATGGATGAGATTTATTTTTCAAAGCTAATAAAATTTTATTCTATTTATAATATATATATTTGATATATATTGTGAGTAGAAATATCTTTTGTTTTAAATAAAAGATTGAATTTTCAAATTGTAATATATATGTATGTATAGGTTATAATTTGGAGTTGTTTTGAAATTTAATCTATTGATAATTTATATATGTATGAATATCGTAATTTGAAGCTTTGTTTTAAAATTTATATTTTTCAAAAGGTTAATTTAAGATTAATTCAATTGTTTTCAAAATATAAGATAATAATTTATTTTTAAATATGATAGTTTAGAGTTTTGTTTTGTTTTCTATAAAGTGTTTAAATTTAAGATGGTTATAAATGTAAATATAAATGTTTTAGTTTTTCAAATTACATGTATAATAAATATATTTGTATTATAATTAGTTTCATAATATTTTCTTTAAAAGGTAAATTTATATATTCATATATAAGTATTTATTAATATAGTAAATTAAATAAGTAAGTTTATATTAACATTTTAAATTAAATAAAAATTTAATCAAAAATACTTAAAAACATGTGTTAATACATTAGGGCATGTAATGACATGTGTAAGGTATTTAAGTACTAAAGTGACAAGGGTGTTTATATTGAAATTCACTGTTTAATTTTAATAATCATAACATATTTCAATTTAAAATAAACTTTTTCATCTCTTCTTCAATCTATTTTCAGCTGAACAAAGATAATTTCAAATTGTAACTAAAAAGCAAAATTAAATCCAAAGCTCAAAACATAAATCTTTTTCAAAACCTGAAACAGGAAGCTAAAAGCAAATTTAAAATCTACAAAGCAAGTTTTCTAGCAACCAAAAAATGCAATTTCAAATCTGTGATTCTAATGAAGGGCAACAACAAGTTTAAAACATCGAATTGAAGGCATGCAAGGATTCATTTTCATCAGCAAGCAAAATCAAAAGCATATTTCCAGATTTAAGATTCAGCCTGGAAAAATTAAAACCTACTCTGCATAAAAATTGTGAGTAAACTTTTTTTAAAAAACAGTTTAAACATTGTGATTTTTAATTGAATGCATATGATTGAACTTGTGTGACAATATTGGTTGTATATGTTCTGGATGTAAATGCATGTTTAAATATTTGCAGTGCCTGTATGTATAAAGATGTTTTGCCTCTGTTATTTTACAGGTTTTAGATAAACTTGTAAATTTATTATCTTCTCTTGCATTAATTTTTAGACCTTGATTTCTAAAAGAGAAATGTATATAATGATGTGATGTTAATTATAAAAATGAACTTGGGAAATTTTATTATGTTTTTATCTTAAAATGTATAAGATGCAGCGAAAACACAGTTGCATGTCAAAAATCACTCAACTAAAATTTTAGTTTGGATTGCACGATTGTTTTTGTAGCAGGAAAACTTGAATTTAGATAATATAATTTCGATTTTTAGGGTAGTATTCTTTGGGTTATAGGGAGAAGTGTGGTTTCGGCAATTTGACGAATTGCCGAAGATCGGTTCAATGTTTGAAGCTGGAATCTTGGGCGAAGCGTGCTTTTGTATCAAGGATGTAGGGAAAAATACTGTTGGATTTTTCCTATGGTTATATTGTTTGGGATCAATCAATTTAGGGTTCGGTGGTAGTTTGTAAGCAGGGTGTTTTGCAGAGCATCTGTGTTGGCCATGGTGGATCGGAATGTTTCGCGAGGTGTGGGTTTTTTTCGGCGAAGTGTGGCGCATCTTCAGGTAGATCGGCGGGGTCTATCGACGTCGAGTTCGTCGGCGATTGGTTGGTTTTCGTTCGAGTCGTTTCTATTTTTTGGGGCTGTTATGCTCGATTTTGTATTGGAGATGTTTTTAGGGCTTTGGTTGGTCGTGAGGTACGTCGTGATCACCGACGACTTGGTGATGGACGGAGGATGGCTTGACGTCGTTGGGTTCGCCGTGCAATGTGTACGCGTGTACGTTTTGTACACTAGAAGTGGATGAGTTTGGGGAGAAAGGTTTTTCCCGAAGTAGTGCTCGCGTTTTCTTGGTTTCAGCTCGAAGGAGGGGATGCTTGGAGTAGGACTTGGGACTGGCTCGTGTGAGTTGGGTTTTGAACTCGAGTATTTGGTCGTTTGTTTTTTGAGTAATACCGTGTAACGATAAGTTGCAAAATTTACTTGTTGAAATAAATGAGATCAAGCACTAAATTATAAACAAGTTTTATAAAAGAAAACAAAATTTAAAACTTGTTGTTTTGAAATAAAGTTAATCAAACTTTTAAAAATGGTGTTAATTGAATTTATTTTAAATTTAAATTTGTTTAAGATGGTTTCTTTTGAAAGTAATTTAACTTAATTAAATTTGAATTTTAAATCTAAATGAGGAATGTTTTGAATTTAAAGCATTAAATCAAAGTTTTAAATAAAGCTTTAAAGTAATGTTTAATAACTAGATTTTCAAATTTATATTGAAAATGAACAAGTTTAAAATTAGATAATTAAAGTGTTTTAAATTTCAAATTTGATTTTTAAATGCCTTATTTTCAAATAAGGTTATGGTTATAATTTTGAAAACCAATAAAATAATTTGCCTTCAAGTTATTTAGATTTGATTAATTTAAATAATTAAATTGTGATGATGATTAAGGTAAAATTATTTTGATATGAACTTAAGAATATCTTTGTTATGGACTTATGGATACTTAATTAATATAATTTGTTAATTAGTAAAGAGTTTAATTAAGATTAATGATTTTCTTAATTAATTAAGGATTTTTAAATATAAGAAGTTAGTTAATTAATTATATAATTAATTTTAAATAATTAGTTAATTGTTTATTTAATTTTAAATAATCACTTAATTATGAATTAATTAAGTATAATTGCTTAATGAAGTAATTAATGGTTAAGAATTGAATGTAATTAAGAAAGAGAAATTACTTATGAAAGTAATTAGTGTGTAATTGCTTATGGAAGTAATTAGTGGGAAATTATTCATGGGAGTAATTAAATTGAAGTGATTAATGATTAATCACTAGATGTTATCAATCTAAGGATTAATTAAGTTAATGGATTTAAAGTTAATTAATTATGGAGTAATTAATTAATTTAAGAGTTAAAGATTATTTAATGATGGGATTAATTACTTGTTTAGGTAATTAATTTAAGAGAGTAATCATCTAATGTAAGTAATTAGAAGATAATTACTTATGTAAGTAATTAAGGGTTAATTACTTAATTATTTTAGTTAATTAATTAATTTGATTAATTAATTTACGAATGAGATTAATTTAAGATTAATTACTGAGGGTAATTAATTAAAATTGTAAGTAATTAATAGAGTAATTAATTAAGGATTATTTGTTAATTTAATTGATTAATAATTACTTAATGAAGTAATTAAAGATTAATTAATTAGAATAATTAATCAAAGGGTTAATATAATTAATTAAGAAGTTAAATTAATTAAGATAAGTAATTACAAGTTGTTAATTACCGTTTATGATTAATGAGCTGATTAATAACAAGTTAATTATTTAATTTATTAAAGAGATTATTAATTAATAAAGATCATTAGTTAATATAATTAATGAATTAATCAAGGTTGATTAATAAGAGTGATTAATTTAAGTGTGATTAATTAATTGTAATTAATTGAGGTTTAATGCAATTAATCATAGTTAATTAATTAAGGGAAACAAATGAAGGATCCTTAATTATTGTAATTAATAATAGTAATTAAAGGTTAATTACTATATATGGATAAGAATAACTAATTTGTGGAATAATTAAAGAATTAAAGGCTAATTACTTGAATGTAATTAAAGTACAATTAATCAAGGAAGATTAATTAAAGTAGATCATTAAGAGATGATTAATTTATTTATTTGGAATAAATTAATGAAGAAGGATTTAGGTAATCCAATTGATTAAGAGTAAATCAATTCTGCTTTTGGATGATTGATTAATATTGGATGATTGATATTGGGTGTTTGGTTGATACTGGATGATTGTGATATCTCTGATATGTGATATGCTGCTTTGTGAGATGAATGTTTGATATGAATTATCTATTGTGATAATATGATTCATCTATCTGTTTATATCATCCTGAATATAAGTTTAATTGTTTAAAACCCTTAAACAACTTGGACATTAAAATGGCGTTTGGATTTCGGTGAGACCGGGATCGGGTTTCCATATTTGGATATCCGAAAACCACATCGATCCAAATTAAACGTTAGGTCGTGAATCCAAGTGGAGCTTAGTGAAGACTTGAAGTGTAAGAACTATACGTCAGTATAACTCTAGGGGTGATTCCGTGATGAGTTTGACAGAGATAGTACTTATAGGTTCAAGTTGGTGATTCAGAGTGCAAGGGCTATGGTCGTTGACTCTGAGGGTGATTCCAAAATGAGTGCAACGAGATAGTGCCTTCGGTTTCGTTCGAACCTGGAACGAACTTGTATGGATTGAATGCTTTCAAAACATCGTCAGGTGGACGATGAGCATTCTAAGATAGATGTGTTTTATAAAGGTAATCGCAGCCTCATCAACCGGGAATGGCTAAAATAGGGGAGGTGCAGCAAGGCTAGGTGGGTAGCACCCATTTCAAGGTGAGGTCATTCCTGTCTAGATGTCCCTTTTATTTCGGCTTTGTTTGTGGTTGGTCGCGCCAACCACGCGGTGATCTTACTCGAGACTGTTCAGTAAGGAATGGTCCCGGCTTTGTGATGCAGGGGATTGGGCGTAATTCTCGGTATAGTGATCTAGGCCACATACTGTGACGGGGGGTACCCCGGTAGCCCTGCCATTGATGGAAACCCATTCTTCCTACGAGACCCTACGGTTTTGTTTGTGTTACCCACTTTTGTGGCTAGTAGCTGGAATTTAATAATGTAACAATTTTGGCTATTTCTTATTTACTTGAAAACCATAGACACTATTATAATATCACTGGATTTCCTATCAAATGTTTTGGTTAGCGTAAGGTAAAAACTTTTCCATGTTTATGTGTGGGAAGTCTTACGTGATACCTTTTCTTTTCAAAGGATTTTCTAAAGTTAAGCAATTTTAACCCGTTTACTCACACCAGACCCCTGTCTGACCCGGGTGTTTATTTTCTGTTTTATTAAACTCTTGGGTACTCATATTATGTATGAGTAGTCGAGGGATTTAGGTTTGCTTGACGAATTCTGGAGGAGATATAGAGCAGGAGGCTTCCACGTGTAGATATATTATGGTTTCGCTGTGTTTGTGTGATATCTGTATCTTGTGTTCTTGAGTTGTATAGTTAGACAGATATTTATAACTGTCTAATATGTGTTGTATAAGTTGTGTACTCTGATGTAATATGATACTATGTAATATTTTATGTGATATATTATATTTCATTTCGTTCCGCTGTGAGTATCTGATGTTTGTTGTGTTTCTTCTTCCTTATCTTTTCTTCTTCTATCCCTTTCTTTCTTAATTAGTGATGCGACTTTCTGGTGTTAGAAAGTTGGGTCGCTGTAGATGGTATCAGAGAATTAGGTGGAGTGAATATCTAGGCTCTGGAGTGGTGTCTTTCTTGAGAGAGCGTACTTGTAATTTTTTATATTAACTATATATATATATATGCCTAAATCTGTTGGGTTATCTGTTCGGATTTTCCAACATAAGTTTTAGAGGTAGATGGAGTAGTGGTGTGTGTGTAACATGACTACCACTAATGAAAGAGGTCCTTATGTTTAAGGTTGGAAGTATATTTGTCGAGACTGTAGACCTGATACCGTCTCAAGAGAGATTTGTAGCTTGGAGTAAGGATTTCTCTGATATACGAAGGAAATCTTTTAAAGATTCGGAGTTTATCTTTGAAGTATAAGTTGGGACCTGTCGGAAGTGTAGAAGTAAGTGATAATATCTTGATAACTGCGTGATGAGATGCAGTATCCATGGATATTTCAGAAGTTGTTTTCTCTTGAAGCAGTTTTAGAAGTAGTTGAGGAGCAGTCTTTACCTGCCGCAGGGAAGACTCGTCTGTGTAGAAGTTATTTGGATCTTTAGCAAGGAGGTTGGCTGTTTTGGAATATGAGACTAAGGTCTATAAGTTGTTTCGCTTCGGCATGCTCTCATTGTCATTTCTTAAGGAAAGCGAGATGTTGATGCTTGGTTTGGAGCCCCAATTTCTTGAGAGGATGTCTGCCATCTCGAAAGTCCGTTGTGTGGTTTGTTGATAGTTTTGGTTTTCATGGAGCTTTTGGATTAGAAGTCTTTGGTTAGCTGTGGTAGCAGTTCAGCTCAAAGTGTTCGATGTGCCGACGAGAAGGTCTTTTTGCTTTGCAGTATCATCAAGGTAGAGTTTGGAAGCAGCAGTGTGGCCGTTTCTCCGATGGTTCAGGAATCTTTGTGGTTTTTCTTTCAGCAGTCCGGGTAGATGGTGAAGGTTTTCTTGAAGAGTTAACCTTGTTTGGAAAAGCTTAAGACCGTTCTAATCGGTAAAGAGAGGACAGTTTCTTTGGAATCCGAATTAGGTAAGGTCGCAAAAGAGACTTGCGATTAGTTTGGGAATTTTTCTTAGGCAATTTTTTGTTTGAGAGTGAGGGTTCTCATGTAGAAGTAAGAGCTACTGAAGTAATATGAAGTTTGTCTGCATCTGGAGTTGAGTTCCATATTGTTTTAGTTCCAGAAGCGATTCTGGTAGTTAGCCTGGTAGTAGGATGGTTGTTGGAGAAGGAAGAGTTGGTGTAGCAGCTCAGGAATTTTTTGGAATTTGGGTTGATCAGATCTAGTTTTTGAGTTGGATTCTGCTGTAAGATTGTGACCGAGTCAGATGTGTCACTAAGATTTTATGGATTTGATGAACAAAGTTTTCCCGATATATTTGATAAGTTTGTACTCGTGTTCATCAACAGTATTCTCATCAATTTCAGAATCAGAGTTGTGTAGCGGAAACGAGGTAGCAGCTGTGCAAGGAAGGAAGCAAGTTCAGTTTGCTATTGCTTGAGAAGTAGAGCTTGTGTCTGGTTTTCGATGGATTTTGGAAGGCTTTTCTGTTGAATAGGATCCAGAAACTGGTTTGCTTTGGTCTAGTTGTTTCTGGAAGCATCAGCATAGTTTGAGCTGATCAGGAAGAAGATTGGCAGTCCAGGATTGTCTGTTGAGTTATGCAGATATGAGATAAGGAGTTTGGAATTCGAAGTTGGAGACTTCATTGTTGTTAAGATTTCTCTGGTTAAGAGAACAATAATTGGATAAGATTGAATTGCCAGTGTGGATAGCTGGAATTCATTGTATTTCATGTATCTTTGAGGGAGTACGTGTATGATTCATTGTTGGTTGTGGAATCTGCAGTTCAGTTGGATTTGGAAGTTGTGATAGATTTGAGTATAGTCTGATGTTCAGTTCAGATTGGTGGATCTAGAGATGAGAGGAGCTCTAGATTTTGGTGGTGTAGTTGTTAGCTTCTGTAGAGCGAGTCTCCCAATGATTTATCCTTGGGAAACTCTAGATATTAGAAGATTTATTCTGATTTGTGTCAGGATAATTGGTTAGGTTTGTTTGTGTGATTATTGCTATGGTTGTTAGTAACTGGTTGATAGGTATGCTTTGCTGTTTGAAATTTAAATCTTTGTTGGGTTATTAAATTACCTTTGCTTTTAACTTTCGGGGACGGAATTCTTTTAAGGGGGGAGGAATGTGACGACCCGAAATTTTAGGCAATATCAATTTAATAATCCGTATTAATAATTAAATTGATTTGATAATTTTTCTTTATGATTTTAATTTAAATTGATAAATTTAATCTTTTAAGGGTTAATAAATATTTAATCTGGTAATATTGATCAATATCTTTTTAACAATTTAAAAGTGGATGAGATTTAATTTTCAAAGCTAATAAAATTTTATTCTATTTATAATATATACATTTGATATATATTGTGAATAGAAATATATTTTGTTTTAAATAAAAGATTGAATTTTCAAATTGTAATATATATATATATATATATATATATATTATAATTTGGAGTTGTTTTGAAATTTAATCTATTGATAATTTATATATGTATGAATATTGTAATTTGAAGCTTTGTTTTAAAATTTATATTTTTCAAAAGGTTAATTTAAGATTAATTCAATTGTGTACAAAATATAAGATAATTATTTATTTTTAAATATGATAGTTTAGAGTTTTGTTTTGTTTTCTTTAAAGTGTTTAAATTTAAGACGGTTATAAATGTATATATAAATGTTTTAGATTTTTAAATTACATGCATAAGAAATATATTTGTATTATAATTAGTTTCATAATATTTTCTTTAAAAGGTAAATTTATATATTCATATATAAGTATTTATTAATACAGTAAATTAAATAAGTAAGTTTATATTAACATTTTAAATTAAATAAAAATTTAATTAAAAATACTTAAAAACATGTGTTAATACATTAGGACTTGTAATGACATGTGTAAGGTAATTAAGTACTAAAGTGACAAGTGTCTTTATTTTGAAATTCACTTTCTTTAATTTTAATAAACATAACAAAATTCAATTTAAAATAAACATTTTCATCTCTTCTTCAATCTATTTTCAGCTGAACAAAGATAATTTCAAATTGTAACTAAAAAGAAAAATTAAATCCAAAGGTCAAAACAGAAATCTTTTTCAAAACCTGAAGCTGGAAGCCAAAAGCAAATTTAAAATCTGCAAAGCAAGTTTTCTAGCAACCAAAAACTGCAATTTCAAATCTGTGATTCTAATGAAGGGAAACATCAAGTTTAAAACATCAAATTGAAGGCATGCAAGGATTCATTTTCATCAGCAAGCAAAATCAAAAGCATATTATCCAGATTTAAGATTCAGCCTAGAAAAATTGAAACCTGCTCTGTATAAAAATTGTGAGTAAACTTTTTTTAAAAGC
The DNA here is from genome assembly GCA_030765085.1 of Allium cepa. Classification (NCBI taxonomy): domain Eukaryota; kingdom Viridiplantae; phylum Streptophyta; class Magnoliopsida; order Asparagales; family Amaryllidaceae; genus Allium; species Allium cepa. The sequence continues at coordinate 454,673,977 of CM060937.1, read as the reverse complement.
AGTTTAAACATTGTGATTTTTAATTGAATGCATATGATTGAACTTGTGTAACAATATTGGTTGTATATGTTCTGGATGTAAATGCATGTTTAAATATTTGCAGTGCCTGTATGTATAAAGATGTTTTGCCTCTGTTATTTTATAGGTTTTGGATAAACTTGTAAATTTATTATCTTCTCTTGCATTAATTTTCAGACCTTGATTTCTAAAAGAGAAATGTATATAATGATGTGATGTTAATTATAAAAATGAACTTGGGAAATTTTATTATGTTTTTATCTTAAAATGTATAAGATGCAGTGAAAACACAGTTACATGTCAAAAATCACTCAACTAAATTTTTAATTTGGATTGCATAATTGTTTTTGTAGCAGGAAAACTTGAATTTAGATAATATAATTTCGATTTTTAGGGTAGTATTCTTTGGGTTATAGGGAGAATTGTGGTTTCGGCAATTTGACGAATTGCCGAAGATCGGTTCAATGTTTGAAGCTAGAATCTTGGCCGAAGCATGCTTTTGTATCAAGGATATAGGGAAAAATACTGTTGGATTTTTCCTATGGTTATATTTTTTGGGATCGATCAATTTAGGGTTCGGTGGTAGTTTGTAAGCAAGGTGTTTTGCAGAGCATCTGTGTTGGCCATGGTGGATTGGAATGTTTCGCGAGGTGTAGGTTTTGTTCGGCTAAGTGTGGCACATCTTCAGGTAGAGCGGTGGGGGTCTATCGACGTCGAATTCGTCGGTGATTGGTTGTTTTTCGTTCGAGTCGTTTCCAGTTTTTGGGGCTGTGATGCTCGATTTTGTATTGGAGATGTTTTTAGGGTTTTGGTTGGTCGTGAGGGACGTCGTGATCACCGGCAACTTGGTGATGGACGGAGGATGGCTTGACGTCGTTGGGTTCGTCGTGCAATGTGCATGCCTATAGGTTTTTGTACACTGGAAGTGGAGGAGTTTGGAAAGAAAGGTTTTTCCCGAAGTAGTGCTCGCGTTTTCTTGGTTTCAGCTCGAAGTAGGGGATGCTTGGAGTAGGACTTGGGACTGGCTCGTGTGAGTTGGGTTTCGAACTCGAGTATTTAGGTCGTTTGTTTTCTGGGTAATACTGTGTAATGATAAGTTGCAAAATTTACTTGTTGTTGAAATAAATGAGATCAAACACTAAATTATAAACAAGTTATATAAAAGAAAACAAAATTTAAAACTTGTTGTTTTGAAATAAAGTTAATCAAACTTTTAAAAATGGTGTTAATTGAATTTATTTTAAATTTAAATTTGTTTAAGATGGTTTCTTTTGGAAGTAATTTAACTTAATTAAATTTGAATTTTAAATCTAAATGAGGAATGTTTTGAATTTAAAGTATTAAATCAAAGTTTTAAGTAAAGTTTTAAAGTAATGTTTAATAACTAAATTTTCAAATTTATATTGAAAATGAAGAAGTTTAAAATTTGATAATTAAAGTGTTTTAAATTTTAAATTTGATTTCTAAATGATTTATTTTCAAATAAGGTTATGGTTATAATTTTGGAAACAAATAAAATAATTTATCTTCAAGTTATTTAGATTTGATTAATTCAAATAATTAAATTGTGATGATGATTAAGGTTAAATTATTTTGATATGAACTTATGAATATCTTTGTTATGGACTTATGGATACTTAATTAATATAATTTGTTAATAAGTAAAGAATTTAATTAAGATTAATGATTTTCTTAATTATTCAAGGATTTTTAAATATAAGAAGTTAGTTAATTAATTATTTAATTAATTTTAAATAATTAGTTAATTGTTTATTTAATTTTAAATAATCACTTAACTGTGAATTAATTAAGTGTAATTACTTAATGAAGTAAATAATGGTTAATAATTGAATGTAATTATGAAAGAGAAATTACTTATGAAAGTAATTAGTGGGAAATTACTCATGTGAGTTATTAAATTGAAGTGATTGATGGTTAGTCGCTAAATGTTATTAATCTAAGGATTAATTGAGTTAATGGATTTAAAGTTAATTAATTATGGAGTAATTAATTAATTTAAGAGTTAAAGATTATTTAATGATGGGATTAATTACTTGGTTAGGTAATTAATTTTAGAGAGTAATCATCTAATGTAAAAATTAGAAGATAATTACTTATGTAAGTAATTAAGGGTTAATTACTTAATTATTTTAGTTAATTAATTAATGCGATTAATTAATTTATGAATGAGATTAATTTAAGATTAATCACTAAGGGTAATTAATTAAATTTGTAAGTAATTAGTAAAGTAATTAATTAAGGATTATTTGTTAATTTAATTGATTAATAATTACTTAATAAAGTAATTAAAGATTAATTAGTTTGAATAATTAATCAAAGGGTTAATATAATTAATTAAGAAGTTAAATTAATTAAGATAAGTAATTACAAGTTGTTAATTACTGTTTATGATTAATGAGCTGATTAATTACAAGTTAATTATTTAATTTGTTAAAGAGATTATTAATTAATAAGGATCATTAGTTAATATAATTAATGAATTAATCAAGGTTGATTAATAAGAGTGATTCATTTAAGTGTGATTAATTAATTGGAATTAATGGAGGTTTAATGCAATTAATCATAGTTAGTTAATTAAGGGAAACAAATGAAGGATCATTAATTATTGTAATTAATGATAGTAACTAAAGGTTAATTACTGTATATGGATAAGAATAATTAATTTGTGGAATTAATTAACGAATTAAAGGCTAATTACTTGAATGCAATTAAAGTATAATTAATCAAGGAAGATTAATTAAAGAAGATCATTAAGAGATGATTAATTTTTTATTTAGAATAAATTAATGAAGAAGGATTTAGGTAATACAATTGATTAAGAGTAAATCAATTCTGCTTTTGGATGATTGATTAATATTGGATGATTGATATTGGGTGTTTGGTTGATACTGGATGATTTGTGCAAGGACCCAAAATTTTGGACAATTTAAATTGGCAATATTTAATTGATTTTAAATATTTGAAGGATAGTTTGACTTGAGTTCCTAATATAACTTTGAATTTGGTGATTAAATTATAAAATTTAATCTATTGAAAGTTGAATAAAAATTTGAATCTTCAATTTTAAGCTGATTAAAAATATTTCAAAGGCATGTAAAATTCGTATTTATAATACAGAAGGTAATAGAACTTTAAAAATTGAATTTAATAGTGTTTTGTTCAGTTTTAAAAATATACAGTTTAAATTGAATTTAAAATAGCCGTCCGAGGCACAGTCTCGGATTTCGACAAAACCAGTTTCATTGGATCCGTAATAGTGTATTATTATCGAGTTTTAAGTTTCATAGTGATTGGAGTTGTTGAGTGAGTGTACGACATATAAACGTGTCAAACAAAATTTATATCGAATCAAATTGAATTTAAATTATAAAAAAATAAAAATAAAATAAATAATAAAAATATAATAATCACGATTAGCTTATTTTCTTTCCAAGTCGCTGTGCATCTGTTCGATCACACTACCTTCCTTAAATTACGCCTAAAATCATGATACAAAACGTACAAAGCATGCCTCCTTCAAATTTTAAATACCCTCTCCCTCTTCAGTTTTCAAAATCAAAGAAAAAATAAATGGCCGAGCAACTAAGTTAATAAATCTCGTTCGTTTCCCCCTTCTCAATCGAAATCACGAATTCTAAAGCGGCTTCAAATTGATCGAGTCGCGTGTAGTGGAGGAGGGCTAGCGACGATAGGCAATTAGGGTTCGCGCGTGAGTTGTTTGTGGAGATTGGGCATTAGGGTTCGAGCACGACGATTGCTCGCGCAGTAGGTGGTTCGCGCGTTCAGGCATGGCAGGCGAGCACGCGATTTCGATGGCAGCGACACTAAGGAGTAGAGCGCCAGATGGAACCGAGGTCGCGAGTAAAATTCCGGATCGCATGATCGATGCGAGGCCTAGTGATTTTGGGTTGCATCGCGTTTCAATGGAGGATGGGTGTGGGTTCTCCAGCACCGCAGTTGAAGGCGGCACGTTACGAGCCACGTTCGCTCGTAGGGATGTGAGGCAGTGGGAAGGCTTCGCGAGTGTTGAGATTGTTGTTTGGTCAATGCTGGGTTTGGGTCCATGGTGGTTGGCCAGGACGAAGCTGAGAAGGGCAAATGCGAAGATTGGAGGAATCCATTTCTTATTTTCGTTCGAACCTAGAGATGTCGAAGTCGTACTGGGAAGAGGTATATTTTTTCAGTAAGGTTTAAAATAAAAGTTTCTGTTTATACCTATATATATGTTGATGAAAGAAAATTATTTTACAATAAGTATATAAAGACAGTTCTGTTTTAGCTAATGGAGATATATATACGTATATACGGTTAAAAACAAGATATGTATATACATTGGTAGATTAGTAAATATGTATATAGATAAGGTTTGAAATAAAGATCCTTTGTTAAGCTAATTTGTTAATTGAAAATTTATTTGGTTAATTAAATTTATAAAAAAAAGGGGGAAATTTAATAATTTGTTAGATAAATTTATTAAAGGAGAAAAATTGGTTTAAAAAGAATTATCAGCTAATCAAAAACTATTTAACGGAAACTAATTGTACAGTTGATTTGAATATTAATGAATTGTGTAAATAATTAAATAGGTATAAAACAAGGAAATCGAGTCAAGATGGAATTGGATTGCAAAATAAAATCTAAGGTGAGATCTTCTCACTCAAAAGGGTTTTGTTTAAATTTTAAATAGTTATATTTAAAATTGTTGATTGTGTTGATTGTATGCTTGAATGATGGTTGCTATCTATTATATTGAAATAAACCTTATACGCCGCCTATTAAGCGGATGTTATTTATTAAACCCATATACCGTGATATTCCACCTTGAAGTAGAATTGGTATTATATATGTACTCGGAGTTGATTTCCCGCATTATATAGCGGATGAGACCCTATTGCGTTGCATAGTAGCGGATAATATTTTATAAATTCCATATACCGCGATATCCCGTCTTGAAACGGGATTGGTATTGTGCTAACTTCTGTGGATGCAGGAAAATAGGTTGGAGGGATCCAACTAGATTCCTCAAATAGATTGAATTTGTTTCGATGTTGTGTGTTTATAATCCATGTGTGATTATCTTTGTGATTGAAACCATTGAAGGCTAAAATTTAGCCGAATAAAATTCTGGTATCGTTAGATACCGAAAATAAATAAAATTGATTTTTTTGAAAATTCAGGTTGAAAGTTATACTTAAAATTATGATATTTGAGGAATAAAATTTAAATGTAAATTTTGAAATATGGAGTTAACTATTTTATAGAATAAAGTTAAATAGAGGTTTTTGAATTATATTAAAGGATGTATGTAGGAGATTTATAAAAATCAATATTTTATAAATCAAGATAGTTAAATTTTAGACAAGTTAAATAAAAGTTAAAATGAAGTTGTAACAACCCGCATATTTATCGAGTTTGTATTTAAATATTTCTGTAACAACCCGCATATTTATCGAGTTTGTATTTAAATATTTTATTTAAATATTAACTCGTTAATCGGATTTTGGTCCGAAAAGCTACTTTTTGCAAACGGTCAAATTAGGACTCGAGACCACTTCCATTGAGTTCGAAATGTCGTTTACAACTTTTTAAGTATAAACATCGATAGGTTTGGAGTTAGTGAAATTTCACTAACTTTTCCCGCTTTGGACTTTGGGTTAGTTTAGCCTATTAAGCCCAAGTTCCAACCCTCTTCTCCTCACTCTTCATAAATTTCCTAACTAATCAAGCTTTGGCATTAATGGTGGAGGGAATGGGAAATTAAAACTCCAAGCACAAATTCAATTGCAAATCCAACATTCAACTCCAAATTCAAGTAGAAGATATTGGATTCAAGCTTTGGATTGCTTCTCCTTGCTTTCAAGCTTCATCTTCATAAACTTTAGTGCAAAGGTGAGATTTTTATCTCACAATTCTAGTCTATATCTATCTTGGGCTATTGGAAATGCATCCCTATCATGTTTGTATGCACATTTGCATTTGGTTTGGATTGGATTGGCGAAAAACTCCACTTTTTAGTGTTTTGGGGTGAATTTCTGGCTTAGGTCGCTCTGTCCCCCTTAGGTCGCCCAGCATCTATAGGTCGTTCGCGTGGAAAAGTCGTCACCTTCATTTGGGTCGTTTCTGGCCTTAGCCCATTCGTCCACTATAGGTCGTTAGGCCTTAGGTGGCTTGGAGTTAGGTCGTAGGTCGGCAGGTCTTCAGCTCGCACGCGTTGAAAAGGCGCGTCTGGAGTTAGGTCGTTCGCGAGTTAACGTTAGGTCGTTTGCGAGTTAGCGCCCTAGGTCACTCGCGTATAGCTCGTTCGGAGTTAGGTCGTTAGGCCTTAGCTCGTATGGCCTATGCAATTTGGTTAGGTCGTCCAACCTCAACACCTTAGGTCGTAAGACCTTAGGTCGTACCCCTTAGGTCGTTAGACCTTAAGCCTTCACTATTGGAACTCGTTAGGTCGTAGCAACCATAGGTCGTAGGTCGCTCACACGGAGTTAAGTCGTAGGTCATCTCCGACCTTATATCGCTCAGCCAGGTTTCACTTTAAGTCGTTAGGTCGTTTGGACCTTGTTTCCAGTTAGGTCGCAAGACCCTTAAACCGTTAGGTCACTAGGTCGCGATGTTTTAGGTCGCTGCACCCTATGCCTCTATAGGTCGTTCGACCTTGCTAACTTTTAGGTCGCGAGTTTTATAAGTCGCTCGCCTCCCTTAGGTCTTCACTAGGTCGCGATGTTTTAGGTCGCTGCACCCTATGCCTCTATAGGTCGTTCGACCTTGCTAACTTTTAGGTCGCGAGACCCTATTCCCCTTAGGTCGTTAGACCTCATTTTGTCTTCACTAGGTCGTACCGTTTTGGTCGGGGCGCTGCCCCGCACCTCACCGGGGGCGCTGCCCCCTGGACCCCCGCGACCTGACCGGGCAGGTCGAACCCCGTAGGCGGTGGCGTTGCCCCCGCACCCCCACCTTGGGGGGTTGCCACCCCCCCGGGACCCCCCCTCCGTAGGGGATCTTATCTGAAAAACATTGAGCTGATTTCCTTGGATTTTATTCGCATCTCCGCATGCGATCTTTGTGACTGATTGTTTCTACACTTGCTTATGTGTTTTGTCACTTTATAATATAAAGGTTTCAATACTAGTAGTAAATATCAAAACTCTTTTAACCAACAATTTCAACTCTATTTTTAATAACAAAGCTCTTTTCTTAAACCGTTTTCCAATCTATTAGTATATACAAGCCTTTACCTCACTCGGATGAGAAATCTAATTAAACGACTTAGTAAAACAAGTGGTATGAAACGCTTGCGTTCACTTCGTCGGTTAATTCTTGGACTTGTTCGATTGAACCTCTTGTGACAATTTTATTAGTGAAGATTTACAGTTTGTTCGTAAATATTTAAGTTAAGCAAGTGGTTATGGGACATGAAGCTAAACTTCTGTATTTACTAGCTTAGTGTAATTGACACTTCTCGTTGATCTTGATGATCGCTTTATGAATTAGACTAGCAATTGCGCGATGTCTCTTTCATTGCAAGGTTAGACTAGACACCACTTGTGTGATTCCATTCACACATACCTTTCTGCTTTTTGGTTAGTCTTGACCTCAATCTGTGTGATTCCATTCACACATGCGGGGTAGCTCCCCATGGTCTTCGGACCGTCATGTGATAGGCCTCTTTCCCTTTTTATGATTTCTGGATTTCTCGTGTTGATTTCTGGAATTTATGACATTGACTTGTTATGAGTACAAGTTTAGGGTATGATGCCCTCTTCGAATCTTTGAGAAGATTCTTGTGATGTTGATTATCTCTTATTGATTGATCTTCTGTTGATCAGTATTTACATACTTATAGTGGTATGTCGTTATGGATGTTTATGTTTATGCCATATCTTTTATGTTATATCATGTCATCTGATATTTATAGCTAGACTGATCCGTTTATTATTTTCTTAAATAATACTCGGGTCAGACCGAGATGTTACAGGTGCTTCTGCTTGACTTCTTCCCAGGGATTCATCACTCTGACTTTTGGCTAACTGTTTAGATTAGCAGTTTTTGTTGTATACACTTGAGATATAGACTCATAGTTGTATTCTTTTGTATAGCACGTGTTGCTATTCTTTTGTATTATCGTGGATCTTATTGACCACTACTCTGATGTACACTTTCATGTGTTAGTTATATATTCATATCTTCTTCCGCCTTTGTGATATGGATATTTGTGACTGATTTGTGATATGATTATTTCTATGTTTGTTTCCGAAGATTATTTATAGCCACCATGTAATAAGCAATTACATGGATGGTCGCTCCTCAACAGCCTTATTCTCCGTGCTAGTGGACAGCACTACTCCGGAGTGTTCTTGGCTAGCGTGGGTATAGAGGTGGGGCGTCACAGAAGTTATAAAAGGAGGTTATAAGTGAATGAGATTTAAAATTGTGAAGTTTTAAAACAAATGATTTGTAAAATAAATGAATTATAAGTTATTAACTTATAATTTAGCTTTTGGGTATATAGTCGTGTTATAAACGGAATTAGTTAATAAAAAGGATTTATATATATATAGTAGTTTTTATAAAGTGAAAAATGGAATTTATAAACATTGTTTTATATATCCGTAATCAAATAAATTTGATAAGTAGATATAGAAATTACTAATGGAATTATATCCACGATTTTGGAAAAGGATAAATCCTTTAATTAAATATGTAGAACTGTTGAATTTGGATTAGAGATTATATTCACGATTTTGGACAGTGAATATATTATCAAATAAAATGGGTATATTTTGGGAAAGTGATATTATAAAATGAAGTACATTGTTTTAAAGACGTTTTAAAATATATTAAATATCGAAACCATAGATTTCAACATTCATTGTTGAAATAGACGTTTTCGAGAAATAATGAAATAGTGGACGATAACGCTGTTGTTATAGTAAATTATTATACGAAAGAAATGTTTTATATAGTATTGGGGTTTATATATCTATCTTAATTTCGAATCCCTATACTAGTGATTTTGGGTTGTTGTAACGATGTTTTACTTAACATTCATTTTGACACAATAAAATGTATTTAAGATAATGTTTTCTTAAGGAATGAAATATATACTTAACGGTGATTTAAGTATATTGAATATTTCCGAATGATGAAAATAAATAGATTTATGAAATACTTATTATTAAATAAGTATGGAAATGTTTTTCCAATATGAAATGAACGTTTTGAGAATTATCTTTCTAAAGATAAATTGAAAATGAATATCGGAAAACGATTTGAAAATCGTATATCAGTAGATATTTTGAAATATAAATTCACTATAGAATTTATGAAGGAAAGAGGAATTGGTTTAAAATAAATATTGATTTATTTTTGAAGTGTGTAAAAATGTATCTAGTAAAGATATTTTGGAAAATAAATAATTTGAAAAATTATTTGGAATCTGGTGATGTTGTGCATGCCTATTGATAGTCAAACAACCGACTATCAATATTTACCTTTAAGTGGGTATTTGTTGTGATTTGCTTAAATTTGAATGCTACACTTATTTTTAAATAAGCGCTCATTATTCGGGTTAGCCGGGAAAGGACCTCTGAGTCGTATAACCCATTTCGAATAGTGATACGTCGTAATGGATAGCATTTGACGACCGGTGTTGAAGACCGGATATTTGTGAAAACGGAAGGATTACCGTCGAATGTTTCTGCATCGGCTGATCTCCGATATAGAAATTTATTACCCTTTTTGATGGGAAGTCCGGTCGTGATTAGTGAATATCCGGATTGCATGGACTTCTTTGGAAGTGCCTTCGGTTCCGTTCGATCCCAGAACGGACTTGTATGGATTGTATGTCTGACATTACAAATTGAGATATAAAGCTGATTTCTTTCAAATACATATCTCTTGGTGGCGGAGAATTTATTCTCTTAACTTAACACCCTTCTCTGAGACGTACGAGCTCAGAGGTTATGTAGTTGAAGGTTATTAGTGATATACTCCTAATTTGGTAGTGTGATATGCTAACTGCTGTTGAGAATTTGTTGAATCAAAGCACAACTTTCGTATAAAGCGTAGCTTTGTGGACGAAACTTCGTCGGACCTCACACCCCGGGAATGGTCAAAACAGGAAGGATACAGCAAGGTTATTAGGGGGTAGCACCCCTTTAGTGTATGTCATTCCTTCTGGATAGAGGTGGTATTGTGATGACCCGGTATTTTGGAAACTTTATTTTAATAAATATTTAATCTAATTAAATAAAATGTAAATTCATCATTTTAAATAATAGGACTTTTGGAAATATTTACCATTTGTTTATATAGATTTGTATTTTGAGAAGGAAATTTGATTTGAAAATTTAAAATAAAATCTCTTAAAAATATTTACTATAAAATCTATCTTATATAATTGAATTAAAATGTTCTATCTTATTTACATTGGATATATATATATATATATATATATATATGAATGATAATGATTAAAATAAAATCAAATTCTTTCAATATAAAATTTAAATATAAAATATAAGTAAAACATATAAATCTAATTTAAATGTTGATAGTTAGAATAGAAATAAAAATAAAAGCAAGGATTAAGTGATTTTTGTGTGTATGTACCTAAGTTAAATTTATAACTTAAACAACTTTGTAGTTAGCACATAAAGTATAAAGTAAAACACAACCAGGCAAGTAATATAAGAATGTTAAGTAGATGAAAGGCAAGAAAATAAATAAAGTATCTATGCACATACAAAAATGAGATAAGTAAGTAAACATGAAGGACACTTGCATTTAATGTTAGCACAAAAAAAGTCATTTCCAAATATGTATAAATCATTTCAGCTGCAAGAGGAAAAAAAAAATCTCTGACCAAGGAGATATGCTCGAACCAGTTAATACCTACCCTACACATAAACTTTTCTCTATATATACAACCTTTCTTGCTCTAGTTCGTTTGGGAGATAGAAAACTAAAATAAATAAAAAAAGAGGAAAGTAGACATCACCTTCTTTACAAACTGAAGTAACATTTTCACTAAATAAACAGGAGGATTAAAATAAGTCAACAAAGAAGATCAACAAAACAAGTAGCAGTGCTTCAAAACCATCTCTGTGCAAAACAAGGTGAGTAAAACCCATCTCCTCACTTAACTTGAACCTTGAATGAAGAGGTATGTGTACGTAAATTTGGATAAACTCGAATACTTGGTATGTAATTCATGTGATTAGGGTATTCAATACTTTTATAGAGGGTATGAACATGTTTAACACCCTGTAACTCAAGAAGGAAACCCACTGTGCTCTTTTCTTCTCTATTTCATAGTTGATTGGATGAAACGGCGAGTAACATCACAATTTAGGTGGTTTAAGTATATGCTTCTGTTACCTACTTATCTCTGAAAATAGTATGTTTGTGAGTATAAGTATAAGCACACCTCAGTGTATATAATATGAATATTTTGTTATGTGAAATTGCTGGGTGTTTGGATGCTTTCTCTGATTCTAGTTTCCAGTTTCCAAATCTGGACTTGAATAAATTGCTCAAGATCAAATCAAGTTCACTTGCTATTGACTAAATCTTTGTTAAGTCTTAAGGCTTGAACAATATATTTTTGTTATATCATAGATTTTAGTTTTAGAACTTGTTTAAGTTAAATTAATTTGTATGGTCTCTGAAAATGTAAAACAACAGTGCAAACTTTAAATAAGTTAAAATTTAATTATCATGATTCATGTATTCAAGTATCTGAATCAATTGCTAAAACTCAAACTTGATTTTTGGAACAAAAATTACAATTTTTAATAGTGGATTTAGAGGGCATTCCTGGTTTTACCAAAAATAGGTTTTTAGGAGATTTCTGATGATCCCGAGGACCTGGATGGTCAGGGTTTCTTTTGGTGATGGTAGAAGAATCAGTGAGTGGAGGAAAAATTTTGGATGTGGAAATAGATGACCGTGGCGATGATGGTTGGTCGATTGGGTTTGAAAACCTAGTTTTGAGTGCTCTGGGATTTTTGATCGGCATGGTCCCTCTAGATGACCGAGTGCTACAAAACTGGAGGAGATGATGGTCTGGTTGTTGACAAGGGTTTGGACGGAGTTTCAAAGCCTTCGGTGGTCGGAGATGAGTGGATGAGGTGGTTCCAGGTTTCATTTTCTTTTGTTCCAGTTTTGGAGTTTTTGTCCAGGTGGCGACGAGATGCTCGAATTCGATTTTGAGGGAGGTTGGAAGTTCTGATGATGGGATTACGATGCGATAACGATGGCCGACATGAGGGAGGCGTCGTTGGTGACCTGAGGTGGTGGGTGGCACGGTGCAAGTGCACGGTGCATGTTTGGAAGCTGATGATGTTGGGTGGAGTTGTGGTATTGTACTCCAGCTTATTCTCGAGTTGTTTAGGGATTGGGTCAAACTGTTGATACAGGTTTAAGCTTGTTAGTGTTTTAAAGTTTAAAGTGGATTTAAAATTTAAGGCCAGCTCTTAAATAAAGTTTTCAATCCAGTTTTAAGTATGGATCCAAATTAACTGTTGCATTCTAGTTTTATAAATAAGTAAAGTTTTGGAAATTTAAATTGTTTAAGCAAAGTTGAATGTTTAAAATAAAAATTTTTCCAATGAAAGTTTAAACTTTACTTACATAAAATTCGTATAAAAGTTTCTTTAACATTAGATGTTAAATTTTTTATAAATTGAATAAAAATTTGATTATAGTTAAACTGGTTAATTATATTAAACCTTAAATTTGAAATGAGGTCTGAAAGTAGATTTAAAAATGAAACGTTTTTTTTACTGCATATGTTAGTGAAATTAAGTCAGGGTTTATCTTAAAATAATTTAGGTTTAATGATTAATGGTGATTAAGTCAATTTATTTAATTAATGATTTAGTATTAAATTAATTAGTAATTACGGACTGTTAGTTAGTAAATTAAGAGGATTTGTTAAGAAATTAAGGTTTAAGTTAATTACGGAATAATTAACTTGAAATTGAGAATCATTAATTGAATGAGGTTAGATTATTAGTTAATGATTTAAGACTAATTTGAATTGTAATTAACAATAATTAATTTAAGTTTAAGTCCGATTACTTAAAAAAAAGTAATTAAAGAATTGTTAATAGTTAAGGAAGATCATTAACTTGGGATTATTAAATAATTTATTGTGATTAATATTAATAATTAATTAGATTAATTAATTAAAGATAATCGGTTGGGGAAATTGTTAAGTATAATTACACGTTAATTACCTAGTAAAGTAATTAGCAATGATAAGTGCAAGATGTAATTAATTATAAAATTGGGAATAGTTTTGGGGTTGGAATGGTAAGAATAATTGATTGATGTGATCAAGTAAAGTTTAATTACTTAATATAATTAAAATTAATCAAGGAGGATTAATTAAGATGAATGATTATTGAATGATATTGTGTGTCTTATATTAGATGATGTCTATGGTAAGTGATGTGTGATGCTATGTGATAAAATATGTTGGAATCAACAGTGACATCCTATATTTAAAGTTGAATTGTTTTCATTTTAAATAATTAGGATAAGATGACATTGGATTCGGAGAGGCCGGAGTCGGGTATTAGTAAGTACCCGAAACCACTTCGATTCTTTATAGATTGGTATGTGAAATCTATAGGCTGGAACGAAGTGATTTAAATTGAAATCTAAATTTTAGTACTTTGAAAATGGACGTGTGGAATAAGTAATGCCTATAATAAATGGTGAATTTACAAACAGATATGAGTTACCCGGGTTTATATGAGTTGTGTACTTTTGTATTACATGTGAGATGGGTTTACTCACGCTGGTTTCCAGCCTGACCCGGGTGTTACTTTGGTGTGATGCTCGGGTCAGACCGAGTATTACAGATTTTTCAGGTAGGTACGTTCTGGAGCTCAGGAGGCGAGCTGGATGGCAGGAGCGTTAGAGTATTTCCGCTGTATTTATATATTCCGAGACATGTTTGTCTTGTATATGTTCAGTGACTGTATATATATGTGAAACTCTGATGTATATTAAATGTAATCGACAGTTATAATATTCTTTTGTAAACTGTTATTATTTATTATTATATTTTATCCGCTGCGAATGTGAAATGTTTGGTGTTTCTGTTCTTCTTCTATCTCTTTCTTCTTTTTCATAACTATCTGGAATTTTCGGGTTCGAAAATTTCGGGTCGTTACAGTTGGTATCAGAGCTGAAAGGTTAAGCGAGAACCTTGGCTCTGGTAGGGATTACTCATTACATAGAGTCCGTAGTACTCTAGAATGAGTTGAATATATATTTATATGAGAGCGTACTTGTCATTTTCTTATATAAAGGTTTTAAATGATTTTATATAAAGAATATATTTTGATATATAAAGCAATATTTCTTACTAATAGATATTAAGGTAATTGGTTGTTAAATTATTGAAATTAAATTAAGTATTAATAGAAATACAACCAAATAGAAATTAAATAAAGACAAGTTTGAAATAAATTCAAACTGAAATTAAAATCTTGAAATTGGGAAAGAGTTTTAGAATAATATAATAATGAATTGGTTTCCAAATATGATAATCTTGGTTATTATCATAAAGGGTTATTGTGTTTAATAATGGGATGATTGTTTTACAATAAACAATTAAATGTTTTAAGGAAGTAACCATTTATTGAGAGTAACTTGTAAATTAGGAGGGATGTAAATTAAAGGGGGTTTCAAATTGTGAAGTTTTGAATTCTAAATTTAAACATTTGAATTGGTTTCAAAATGTTAAAGGAGATAATATTATTCAAACTATTTTGAATATGATCTTATTTTAAAATAAGAGATGTTATTTAATATATTCGGATGAAAAGGTCCTATTTCAAACAAGGGTTGTTTGAAATTTTAAAGGAATTTGTTTGAGTTTAAAACCAAGGGTGGTTTAAATTTTAAAAGTAACCAGGTGTGTAAAGAAAATAAACTCTAAGGTTGAGTTTTAAATTTGGAATGAGATGTGAAAACCCAAAGTGATAAGTTGTTGAACTTATAGATGGAAAAAAAAATGAAATTTGAAATGGAAGTTCAATTTAGGTAAGGTTGACTGGATTAAGTGAACTGAGTGTAACTTGGGAAAAGTTAAATAAGTTGGAATAATCAACCTGATTTGAAAATTTTAGGATGAAATTAAGATTTAACTTGGGAAGTTAAATGGTTGATTTGAAATTGAGAGTTTGAGTGATCTCAAAATAGGTTTGAGATCTAAAATTTGAAATAATTGGTATTGGATAAATTTGGATGTTTATTTATCCTGATATCATTGCATTGTTACAAATAATTTATGAAATGTAAATTGATTTAAATAGAGTGAAGAAATGGATTGTGGCAATATATCCATTGCAGAGATAAATAAAATTTAACTTAAATTTGAAATTAAGGATATGGAATTCCTTTGAACTTTGATTTGAATGTTAAAAAAAAAAATGAAGATGAATTTGTAAACTAAAATTGTTTGAAACTCTTACTTGAACCTTGTAATGAGTTAAGTAAAGATAATTTAAATGGAATTTTGAAATTTGGACTCAAATTGTTTAAAAACTTTAAATAAAGGATAATTTGGTCTAAAAGGTTAAATCAACATTTGGAATTTAACTCGAATTTATATAATTCAAAATGATTTAAAAATTTGATTGGAATTGAATTAGTTCAAATTGAATTTGATTTGAATTAATTGGGTTTGTGATTGAAGACGTGTAAGTTTAAAATTTTAAATGGAGAATTTGAATTAGATTAAATTAAAATGAATCGAACTTGAAGCAGGTTCAATTGGTAATAGTTCAAATTGATCGGAATAATCTGAAATAGAATTCCAGATAATATTTGAAAATAAAGTAAGATGAAATTTCAGCGTAATGTTTAAATAAGAATTGGATGGATTGGGAATTTGGAATTTTTTGGGAAAATTTAAAATTCCTTTGGATTTGAAAGTGGTTTCCAAAGGTTTTAGAGAAATAATAGTATTATTTCAAAAAAATATTTTCGGTGTTGAATTTGAAACCTGGGAGATTTGAAATTAAAAATATTTGAAAATGTTTTTAAAAAGATAAAAGCATTGAACTCTTTCGGTCACTGGAAAATAACGTCGGTGATGACTGCAGCATCGTCGATGTTCATTTTCGAGTTTCTAGAAGAGAAGTTGCTACCAAATTGTTTTAAATTGGAATTGTTTGTGAATTGGGTTTGGTTTTGAAATTCAAAATTGCCAAAGAATTTTGGATATAGTTGAATTCTAAGGTGATATTGAAATTTGGAAATTTGTTTAAACTCTGGCACCTTGATTAAATGTTTATGGAATAATAAACATATATCGACTAAATGAAATGTATAATTCCGAGTTAAAGCAAAATGTGAATGTAATTGATATTAAATAGTAATTGTAAAATTGAAATTATAATTAAGTTATACAAGTTTAAAGATCAAATAGAATTTAATTTGAATTGGAAAAGAAATCATGATTGATTCAACTTGAATTGGAATAAAATCAATTTCAATGGAAATTGAAGATTATTTAAATTGAAATTGGTTAATTTAAATGGGAGTGAAAATTTAAACTGAATTGTTGGGGAAGTGAACAGTTTTGACTCTGGGCTATTTTCGATATAAATTGTCTTAATATAAACTTATATTTTTCTAAGCTATTAAATATATACAACCTTTCTTTCTTAAAGCCAAATTATTTTATACTTGTTTTACAATTATTTTGGAACTCTTTAACCATTTTTCAACTGTTTTCTAAATTTATTACTATATTTTAACTATGTTACAAATTAATTACTAATTTACAACTATTTTGCAATTATTAAGATTTCTATAACTATTTAATTATTTTCCAACTAATTTATAATTAGTTAACTATCTTACAATTATTTTGCAAACTAATAATTATTTTTCAACTACTTACCTATTTTTAAAATTTTCAAGCTATATTTCTAAACTGATCGGAGTTCAAACTGTTATTAATTAAAGTACCCAACTGAGATAAGGATAGAAGTAATAATCCAAACGGGGATTAATGTAAAGGTGAATAAGGAATGTGAAATGGTTCTTTTGAACTGAAAGAATATTTTGAGAAATATGAAATGAATAAAGATGGAAATTGGATATTTCTATGGTTTTTGAGAAGTGTTTGGGGTATAAAAGGTGTTTTATACGAGAAGGTAAGGATCCAAAGTTTTAAAAATTTATATATAGATATCTGAATATATATAAAGGATCTTATGAGGATTTTGAGAAAGGCTTTTGATTTTTGGAAAAAAAAAATCAATATTGAGTTTTGGTAAGACTACTTTGAGAATTATCGATTTTGGGATAATCGATTTTGTGTAAAGGAGCTTTTTATAATATCATACTAGGTGTATGATTTGAAGATACTATATATGTATAGTATAAAATGTTTTGATGATAGCTCTAGGGAAAAAGGCGCTCCCTTGAAATGAACTTCTCAGGAGTGCCACCGGGTGGTGCTGCCTTGAGCCCCAAAGGGGGTTCTAAAGTTGATCCTGTGAGGAGTCCGGACAAAACTAGTTCCTGAGGATTATGAGTTGAGTTTACCATAGCGTAAGTCGTGTGTGCCGCGGAGAGCCAACAGTTACATGGACTTTTGTTGTGACTGCGACGTAACCCTGGATGTAGCTGCGACCTATGGTAACATTTCGAAAGTCGTGTGTGCCGCTGAGAGCAACAGTCTGCGTTTGAGTTTATCTCGGTAGACTGCGACCTATGTAGGAGTGGAGAAGTTTCATTTTGATAGCGAGATCAGAGTGCCGCGGAGAGCCTGCAGTTACATGGACTTTTGTTGCGACTGCAACGTAACCCTGGATGTAACTGTGATCTGTTGTGTGGGTTCCATGGCGTAATCGAGAGTGCCGCAGAGAGCCTGCAGTTACATGGACTTTTGTTGCGATTGCAATGTAACCCTGTATGTAACTGTGACCATGGAATGGGGGTGATGATTTCCAGAGCATTCTCACCAAGATATTTCATCTATTTTCAAAAACTGTTTTCTATATTTTTAATAAAATTATTTTTACAAGTATTTTCACTGGATGTTGAAAACGGGTCGGCCAAGCACTTATAGATTTTCAGTCATACGCCTGATCAACGTATGACCGAATTTCTGTGAGAACGAGGATGGACATGTCGAACATCGAGTTATAAAAGTATTTTTGTAAAAACTATTTTAGAAATATTATGTAGATTTTTTTTAAAGTAGTTAATTTTTTTTTATATGATTCATTTTAATGGATCTGGCTTCGTTCCTTTTCGAGGACGAAAAGATTCAAAGGGGGAAGGAATGTGATGACCCGGTATTTTGGAAACTTTATTTTAATAAATATTTAATCTAATTCAATAAAATGTAAATTCATCATTTTAAATAATAGGACTTTTGGAAATATTTACCATTTGTTTATATAGATTTGTATTTTGAGAAGGAAATTTGATTTGAAAATTTAAAATAAAATCTCTTAAAAATATTTACTATAAAATCTATCTTATATAATTGAATTAAAATGTTCTATCTTATTTACATTGGATATATATATATATATATATATATATGAATGATAATGATTAAAATAAAATCAAATTCTTTCAATATAAAATTTAAATATAAAATATAAGTAAAACATATAAATCTAATTTAAATGTTGATAATTAGAATATAAATAAAAATAAAAGCAAGGATTAAGTGATTTTTGTGTGTATGTACCTAAGTTAAATTTATAACTTAAACAACTTTGTAGTTAGCATATAAAGTATAAAGTAAAACACAACCAGACAAGTAATATAAGAATGTTAAGTAGATGAAAGGCAAGAAAATAAATAAAGTATCTATGCACATACAAAAATGAGATAAGTAAGTAAACATGAAGGACACTTGCATTTAATGTTAGCACAAAAAAAAGTCATTTCCAAATATGTATAAATCATTTCAGCTGCAAGAGGAAAAAAAAATCTCTGACCAAGGAGATATGCTCGAACCAGTTAATACCTACCCTACACAAAAACTTTTCTCTATATATACAACCTTTCTTGCTCTAGTTCGTTTGGAAGATAGAAAACTAAAATAAATAAAAAAAGAGGAAAGTAGACATCACCTTCTTTACAAACTGAAGTAACATTTTCACTAAATAAACAGGAGGATTAAAATAAGTCAACAAAGAAGATCAACAAAACAAGCAGCAGTGCTTCAAAACCATCTCTGTGCAAAACAAGGTGAGTAAAACCCATCTCCTCACTTAACTTGAACCTTGAATGAAGAGGTATGTGTACGTAAATTTGGATAAACTCGAATACTTGGTATGTAATTCATGTGATTAGGGTATTCAATACTTTTATAGAGGGTATGAACATGTTTAACACCCTGTAACTCAAGAAGGAAACCCACTGTGCTCTTTTCTTCTCTATTTCATAGTTGATTGGATGAAACGACGAGTAACATCACAATTTAAGTGGTTTAAGTATATACTTCTGTTACCTACTTATCTCTGAAAATAGTATGTTTGTGAGTATAAGTATAAGCACACCTCAGTGTATATAATATGAATATTTTGTTATGTGAAATTGCTGGGTGTTTGGATGCTTTCTCTGATTCTAGTTTCCAGTTTCCAAATCTGGACTTGAATAAATTGCTCAAGATCAAATCAAGTTCACTTGCTATTGACTAAATCTTTGTTAAGTCTTAAGGCTTGAACAATATATTTTTGTTATATCATAGATTTTAGTTTTAGAACTTGTTTAAGTTAAATTAATTTGTATGGTCTCTGAAAATGTAAAACAACAGTGCAAACTTTAAATAAGTTAAAATTTAATTATCATGATTCATGTATTCAAGTATCTGAATCAATTTCTAAAACTCAAACTTGATTTTTGAAACAAAAATTACAATTTTTAATAGTGGATTTAGAGGGCATTCCTGGTTTTACCAAAAATAGGTTTTTAGGAGATTTCTGATGATCCCGAGGATCTGGACGGTCAGGGTTTCTTTTGGTGATGGTAGAAGAATCAGTGAGTGGAGGAAAATTTTTGGATGTGGAAATAGATGACCGTGGCGATGATGGTTGGTCGATTGGGTTTGAAAACCTAGTTTTGAGTGCTCTGGGATTTTTGATCGGCATGGTCCCTCTAGATGACCGAGTGCTACAAAACTGGAGGAGATGATGGTCTGGTTGTTGACAAGGGTTTGGACGGAGTTTCAAAGCCTTCGGTGGTCGGAGATGAGTGGATGAGGTGGTTCCAGGTTTCATTTTCTTTTGTTCCAGTTTTGGAGTTTTTGTCCAGGTGGCGACGAGATGCTCGAATTCGATTTTGAGGGAGGTTGGAAGTTCTGATGATGGGATTACGGTGCGATAATGATGGCCGACATGAGGGAGGCGTCGTTGGTGACCTGAGGTGGTGGGTGGCACGGTGCAAGTGCACGGTGCATGTCTGGAAGCTGATGATGTTGGGTGGAGTTGTGGTATTGTACTCCAGCTTATTCTCGAGTTGTTTAGGGATTGGGTCAAATTGTTGATACAGGTTTAAGCTTGTTAGTGTTTTAAAGTTTAAAGTGGATTTAAAATTTAAGGCCAGCTCTTAAATAAAGTTTTCAATCCAGTTTTAAGTATGGATCCAAATTAACTGTTGCATTCTAGTTTTATAAATAAGTAAAGTTTTGGAAATTTAAATTGTTTAAGCAAAGTTGAATGTTTAAAATAAAATTTTTTCCAATGAAAGTTTAAACTTTACTTACATAAAATTCGTATAAAAGTTTCTTTAACATTAGATGTTAAATTTTTTATAAATTGAATAAAAATTTGATTATAGTTAAACTGGTTAATTATATTAAACCTTAAATTTGAAATGAGGTCTGAAAGTAGATTTAAAAATGAAACGTTTTTTTTACTGCATATGTTAGTGAAATTAAGTCAGGGTTTATCTTAAAATAATTTAGGTTTAATGATTAATGGTGATTAAGTCAATTTATTTAATTAATGATTTAGTATTAAATTAATTAGTAATTACGGACTGTTAGTTAGTAAATTAAGGGGATTTGTTAAGAAATTAAGGTTTAAGTTAATTAAGGAATAATTAACTTGAAATTGAGAATCATTAATTGAATGAGGTTAGATTATTAGTTAATGATTTAAGACTAATTTGAATTGTAATTAACAATAATTAATTTAAGTTTAAGTCCGATTACTTAAAAAAAAGTAATTAAAGAATTGTTAATAGTTAAGGAAGATCATTAACTTGGGATTATTAAATAATTTATTGTGATTAATATTAATAATTAATTAGATTAATTAATTAAAGATAATCGGTTGGGGAAATTGTTAAGTATAATTACACGTTAATTACCTAGTAAAGTAATTAGCAATGATAAGTGCAAGATGTAATTAATTATAAAATTGGGAATAGTTTTGGGGTTGGAATGGTAAGAATAATTGATTGATGTGATCAAGTAAAGTTTAATTACTTAATATAATTAAAATTAATCAAGGAGGATTAATTAAGATGAATGATTATTGAATGATATTGTGTGTCTTATATTAGATGATGTCTATGGTAAGTGATGTGTGATGCTATGTGATAAAATATGTTGGAATCAACAGTGACATCCTATATTTAATGAATTGTTTTCATTTTAAATAATTAGGATAAGATGACATTGGATTCGAAGAGGCCGGAGTCGGGTATTACTAAGTACCCGAAACCACTTCGATTCTTTATAGATTGGTATGTGAAATCTATAGGCTGGAACGAAGTGATTTAAATTGAAATCTAAATTTTAGTACTTTGAAAATGGACGTGTGGAATAAGTAATGCCTATAATAAATGGTGAATTTATAAACAGATATGAGTTACCCGGGTTTATATGAGTTGTGTACTTTTGTATTACATGTTAGATGGGTTTACTCACGCTGGTTTCCAGCCTGACCCGGGTGTTACTTTGGTGTGATGCTCGGGTCAGACCGAGTATTACAGATTTTTCAGGTAGGTACGTTCTGGAGCTCAGGAGGCGAGCTGGATGGCAGGAGCGTATAGAGTATTTCCGCTGTATTTATATATTCTGAGACATGTTTGTCTTGTATATGTTCAGTGACTGTATATATATGTGAAACTCTGATGTATATTAAATGTAATCGACAGTTATAATATTCTTTTGTAAACTGTTATTATTTATTATTATATTTTATCCGCTGCGAATGTGAGATGTTTGGTGTTTCTGTTCTTCTTCTATCTCTTTCTTCTTTTTCATAACTATCTGGAATTTTCGGGTTCGAAAATTTCGGGTCGTTACAGGTATCATGGTATGGAGCCCAGATACTTAACCTATGTTGTTGCTGCAAATTTATTACTTTGTGGTTGTTGGAATCGAGGATCCTCGGATATAGATCGGTTACGTTCAAGGAATGACATATTCGTGTCAGTAGTTACCCAGTTTGAAGGGTAACCCGGCCTTGTGTTGGCAGAGATCCGGTTAGGTTCTCGGGTCGTCTTTCCGGAGGCATACCCATGTGGCAATGGGAAGTTCCTTCGCCTGACCATTTGTTGGAAATCCAAACTTCAATACGCATCTTGTACGGTTTTAGTTGTAGAACCTGCCATCTAATATGGTAGCTATAGTAGGCATAATATAATGGTACCTACGCCGGCTAAGATTTATATTCTACTTTCGAAATGTTTTTCTATACTAATAATATCAAAAATGATTTGATTTTTTGCGTAGTAAGCATCTTTGACTAACATAAGAAGAAATCTCCTCCAAGTCTGCGTTTGCATTGTGTGTGTGGTGGGAGGTCTTATGGTAGTTACATTTTCAAAAAGCATTGCAAATTGAGTTAATTTTTTTTTCACCATGTTGTGTGTTTTAAAGACAAACTATTTTAAGTTCTCACACCAGTCCCATGACTGACCTGGTGTTTATTGTTTCCCTTCCTAAACTCTGGGTGCCCATCAATTTCCACACGGGCAGTCTAGAGTTAGGATATCAGGGTATTCTGGAATTCAGGAGTTGCTATAGAGAATTGGAGGCAAGCTGGATGGCATGGCGTATCAAACTAGTATACAGTATTTCTTTTCCGCTGTTTGTTGTTGTGAACTCTGATAATGTAATGTAGTGTGATGTGATGTAATGTAATAACTAATAGTTCTTTGTTTTAAAGATTATTCATTTATCTATATATGTTGTTCCGCTGCGATTGTGAGATTCTGATATTGTTCAGTTGCTTTTCTTTCTCTCTTCTTCTATCTTTTCTTCTTCTTAAACCCTAAGAATTAGGTTTTTCCGGCATTCGATTGCTCGGCAGTTGATATAGTGGACGTATTGATGTCGATTTTCGGAAGTCGAAGAATCGGGTCCTTACAAAGTGGTATCAGAGCATATGGTTAAGCGACAACCATGGCTCTGTTGGGAATTACTCATTAGAGATAGAGGCAGCAGTGCTCTAGAATGAGTTTGAGTGTAATAATAGATATGAGTGCATATTTGATATTGAATATAAAAATTGTTTTGTATTGTGTTAACTCATCGGTTGATTGTTTATAGATTTTGGTCCGTGCAGTCTGGCCAACTGTTTCGATAGGGGTTTCTAAACTCTTAAACTAGATAAACCGACACAGTATTGTTTTAAAATAGGTAAATTGAGAATGGAAATTTGGAATTAAAATGGATAAGTGAATAAAACTAATTGAATTAAATTAGTTGATGAAATGGATTTGATAAATGAAAAACTAAATCGGGAATTTAAATTTGGAAGTGTTACAAGGAAAATAAATTTGAGTTTTGAATTGGAATAACTTGAAGACATTAAATAAAATCAAATTAACTTAAGCAAAGTTAATGATAATGAATTGGATTGAGAATTCAGTGAGTTATAGAGAATATTGAATAAAATTGAATTCAAGTGATTTTTGAGAATAAAATCAAACACTGAATTAAAAGTGAGAAATAAACTAAAAATTGGAATAAATTAGTTAATGAACTATGGAACTCGAAATTGTTAATTTAAAGTTGAATTGTGAATAAATAATAGAGTTTGGAAATGAAGCTTGAGTTATAAATAGAAATTCAACTTGGAATTGTAAGAGAATTAAATATAAATTGAACGGAATCGATTGGAAATGAAATAGAATAAAGAGTAAATTGATTTGATATCAATTTTATTAGTTATAAACTAAATTGGATATTCTATTAAGTGAATATCGTCGAATTTGCATAGAAATGGTTGTCGTTTGATGCAAACGTGATTGGATAAAATTCTATGAGTTAGTGAAAGCCGATAAAATTGATTTTTGAATCAATTGAAATGAATACGAGTTCGTTTCATAAAAATAAAATAAAATGAATTGAATGGAAGGAAGTGAATTGTAAATCACTTGAATTGAATGGAATGGTATTTAAGTTGGTTGCAAACAAACTAAAACTAGTGTTGAAACCTTGAATATATGCTTATGAATGTATATCACATGCATTGCTTTTAACTTTGTGTTTTCTATTGACATGAGTGAAATATAAATGAATTTCCTATATATGTTACTTATGTGTTTAAATTTCCTATATATGTTACTTTGTGTTTTAACTTGGATTAGAGATTATATTCACGATTTTGGACAGTGAATATATTATTAAATAAAATGGGTATATTTTGGGAAAGTGATATTATAAAAATGAAGTAAATTGTTTTAAAGATGTTTTAAAATATATTAAATATCGAAACCATATATTTCAACATTCATTGTTGAAATAGCCGTTTTCAAGAAATAAGGAAATAGTGGACTATAACACTGTTGTTATAGCAAATGATTTTCGAAAGGAAATGTTTTATATAGTATTGGGGTTTATTATCTATCTTAATTTCGAATCTCTATACTAGTGATTTTGGGTTGTCGTAACGATGTTTTACGTAGCATTCGTTTTGACCCAAATAAATGTATTTAAGAAAATGTTTTCTTAAGTACTGAAATATATACTTAACGGTGATTTGACTATATTGAATATTTCCAAATGTTGAAAATAAATAGATTTATGAAACACTTATTATTAAATAAGTATGGAAATGTTTTTCCAATATGAAATGAACGATTTGAGAATTAACTTTCTAAAGATAAATTGAAAATGAATATCGGAAAACGATTTGAAAATCGTATATCAGTAGATATTTTGAAATATAAATTCACTATAGAATTTATGAAGGAAAGGGGAATTGGTTTAAGATAAATATTGATTTATTTTTGAAGTGTGGAAAAATATATCTAGTAAAGATATTTTGGAAAATAAATAATTTGAAAAATTATTTGGAATCTGGTGATGTTGTGCATGCCTATTGATAGTCAAATAACCGACTATCAATATTTACCTTTAAGTAGGTATTTCTTGTGATTTGCTTAAATTTGAATGCTACACTTATTTTTAAATACGCGCTCATTATTCGGGTTAGCCGGGAAAGGACCTCTGAGTCGTATATCCCATTCCTAATAGTGATACGTCGTAATGGATAACATTTGATGACTGGTGTTGAAGACCGGATATTTGTGAAAACGGAAGGATTAGCGTCGAATGTTTCTGCATCGGCTGATCTCCGATATAGAAATTTATTACCCTTTGTGATGGGTAGTCCGGTCGTGATTAGTGAATATTCGGATTGCAAGGACTTCTTTGGAAGTGCCTTCGGTTCCGTTTGATTCCGAAACGGACTTGTATGGATTGTATGTCTGACATTACAAATTGAGATATAAAGCTGATTTCTTTCAAATGCATATCTCTTGGTGGCGGAGAATTTATTCTCTTAACTTAACACCCTTCTTTGAGACGTACGAGCTCAGAGGTTATGTAGTTGAAGGTTATTAGTGATATACTCCCAATTTAATAGTGTGATATGCTAAGTGCCGTTGAGCATTTGTTGAATCAAAGCTCAGCTTTTGTATAAGCGTAGCTTGGTGGACGAGACTTTGTCGGACCTCACACCCCGGAAATGGTGAAAACAGGAAGGATGCAACAAGGTTATTGGGGGTAGCGCCCCTTTAGTGTATGTCATTCCTTCTGGATAGAGGTGGTACCATGGTATGGAGCCCAGATACTTAACCTATGTTGTTGCTGCAATTTATTATTTTGTGGTTGTTGGAATCGAGGATCCTCGGATATAGATCGGTTACGATCGGGGAATGACATATTCGTGTCATTAGTTACCCAGTTTGAAGGGTAACCCGGCCTTGTGTTGGCAGAGATCCGGTTAGGTTCTCGGGTCGTCTTTCCGGAGGCGTAGCCATGTGGCAATGGGAAGTTCCTTGGCCTGACCATTTGTTGGAAATCCAAACTTCAATACGCATCTTGTACGGTTTTAGTTGTAGAACCTGCCATCTAATATGGTAGCTACAGTAGGCATAATATAATGGTACCTATGCCGGCTAAGATTTATATTCTACTTTAGAAATGTTTTTCTACACTATGCACTCATAATAATATCAAAAATGATTTGATTTTTTGCTTAGTAAGCATCTTTGACTAACATAAGAAGAAATCTCCTCCAAGTCTACGTTTGCATTGTGTGTGTGGTGGGAGGTCTTTTGGTAGTTACATTTTCAGAAAGCATTGTGAATTGACTTAATTTTTTTTATCCTGTTGTGTGTTTTTAAAGATAAACTATTTTAAGTTCTCACACCAGTCCCATGACTGACCTGGAGTTTATTGTTTCCCTTCCTAAACTCTGGGTGCCCACCAATTTCCACACGGGCAGTCTAGAGTTAGGTTATCAGGGTATTCTGGAATTCAGGAGTTGCTATAGAGAATTGGAGGCAAGCTGGATGGCATGGCGTATCAAACTAGTATATAGTATTTCTTTTTCCGCTGTTTGTTGTTTTGAACTCTGATAATGTAATGTAATGTGATGTGATGTGATGTAATGTAATAACTAATAGTTCTTTGTTTTAAAGATTATTCATTTATCTATATATGTTGTTCCGCTGCGATTGTGAGATTCTGGTATTGTTCAGTTGCTTTTCTTTCTCTCTTCTTCTATCTTTTTTTTCTTCTTAAACCCTAAGAATTCGGTTTTTCCGGTATTCGATTGCTCGGCAGTTGATATAGTGGACATATTGATTTCGATTTTCGGAAGTCGAAGAATCGGGTCCTTACAATTTGGATGTGATATCTCTGATATGTAATATGCTGCTTTGTGAGATGAATGTTTTATATGAACTATCTATTGTGATAATGTGATTCATCTATCTGTTTATATCATCCTGAATATAAGTTTAATTGTTTAAAACCCTTAAACAACTTGGACATTAAAATGGCGTTTGGATTTCGGTGAGACCGGGATCGGGTTTCCATATTTGGATATCCGCAAACCACATCGATCCAAATTAAACATTAGGTTGTGAATCCAAGTGGAGCTTAGTGAAGACTCGAAGTGTAAGAACTATACGTCAGTATAACTCTGGGGATGATTCCGACAAAAATAGTACTTATAGGTTCGAGATGGTAATTCAGAGTGCAAGGGCTATGGTCGTTGACTCTGAGGGTGATTCCAAAATGAGTGCAATGAGATTGTGCCTTCGGTTTCGTTCGAACCCGGAATGAACTTGTATGGATTGAATGCTTTCAGAACATCGTCAGGTGGACGTTGAGCATTCTAAGATAGATGTGTTCTATAAAGGTAATCGCAACCTCAAGCCTCATCAACCGGCAATGGCTAAAACAGAGGAGGTGCAGCAAGGCTAGGTGGGTAGCACCCATTTCAGGGTGAGGTCATTCCTATCTAGATGTCCCTTTTATTTCGGCTTTGTGGGTGGTTGGTCCCGCCAACCACGAGGTGATCTTACTTAGGACTGTTCAGTAAGGAATGGTCCCGGCTTTGTGATGCAGGGGATTGGGCGTAATCCTCGGTACAATGATCTAGGCCACGTACTGTGATGGGCGGTACCCTGGTATCCCTGCCATTGATGGAAACTCATTCTTCCTACGAGACCCTACGGTTTTGTTTGTATTACCCACTTTTGTGGCTAGTAGCTGGAATTTAATAATGTAACAATTTCGGCTATTTCTTATTTACTTGAAAACCCTAGACACAATTATAATATCACTGGATTTCCTATCAAATGTTTTGGTCAGCGCAAGGTAAAAACTTTTCCATGTTTATGTGTATGAAGTCTTACGTGATACCTTTTCATTTCAAAGGATTTTCTAAAGTTAAGCAATTTTAACCCGTTTCCTCACACCAGACCCCTGTCTGACCCGAGTGTTTATTTTCTGTTTTATTAAACTTTTGGGTACTCATATTATGTATGAGTAGTCGAGGGATTCAGGTTTGCTTGACGAATTCTGGAGGAGATATGGAGCAGGAGGCTTCCATGTGTAGGTATATTATGGTTCCGCTGTGTTAGTGTATGTGATGACCCGGAATTTTTAAGCCTTTTAAATCGGAATATTTAATTGATTTTATATATTCAATAGAGTAATTTTAACTTGAATTCAAATATCACTAATTAATTGTTAATTAAATTTTGAATTTAATAATTTGAAAATTGGATAAAATGTTGAATCTGAAGTTCTAAGCCTGTTAAAATACTTTGAAGGCTTGTAAAATTTATATTGATAGTATATAGGATAATAGAAGTTGTAAAATTGAAATTAGCAGTGGTTTGTTCAGTTTTGAAATTTTATACCGTTCAAATTGAATTTAAAAATAGTTTTCCGAGGCACAGTCTCGGAATTTGACGAAACCAGTTCCATTGGATCCATAATATTTTATTTTTATCGGATTTCAAATTGCATAGTGTTTGGAGTTGTTGTGTGAGCATACGATAGGCGAACGCACTGAAATTTTTATCGGAATTCAATTTGATTACTGGTCAACTTCAGCCGTTTTTCCTTCACATCACAACTTTCCCCATCCTGTCAACAACACTATAGTTATTTTTTCCTTCTCCTTTACGCTGCATATCGCCTTTAAATCTTGCTGACAGAAGAAAATTTTCGTTGGGGACCAAAGAAACTTACTTCGATCAAACAAACCCAGTACGAAGTTTTAAAGGAAAATCAAATTTCATTTGCAACCCTCATTCAAATCTGTTTTAATGGCCGAAGCCTCCACAAAATCAAACCCACCCCTAGATTTTGGAATCATGCCTTCCTCTCATATTCTCAGCGAATCGAAGATATAGAAGAGAGTCGCGAACCAAATCGCCTACATCGCGTTCGTACTGGAATCAAACGAGAGTAGTTTGAGTTTGATTTCTTGCTCCTCTGGTTCAATCGCGAATCGGGGTGGGAGGCGACTGTGTTTTTGGGCATTTCATTGTCGCAGGAGTGGTGGGAAGCGATGTGGCCGAAGGCAACTAGCGAGGCAATTCGGAAGTCGCGATGGTCGACTTAGATGGTGGCGTTTCGTGGGGGTACTCGAGGAGTGACTGGTGATGAGTGATTGTCGAGTTCTTTTTAGGCTAATTGCAGTAAGATTTTCGCTGAGGTATTTTCGTTTCTTGGGATTTTATTTACTGATTTGCTTTGTTTTATGATAGATTATATTTTCAGGAAGAAATAAACATAAAAATCATTAATATTGAAAATGAATATACAAAGTGATAAAATGCTGGACAATGGTAAATTTAGTTTGAGATTTTTTTAAAATTGTTAATACTCAAGCCTAAAACCTAAGTTTAAATCGTTGGTTTTGGTTTATTAATCAGAAATTTATTGTTATAAATAAGATATTCGAAAAATAGGGATTTTTAAAAGCGTACGAAGAATTTATAAAACTTAGAGTTTTGAAATCTATAATTTATTTTTATAAGGGTGTGTGAGTTTAGAAAGGGGAAATTACTAGTTTAAAATTTATTACTACTTATGTAACGGAAACTATATAGGGCTAAACAGCAATTTTAAAATATTTGGATTTGAACAGTTATATTAAAATTGAACTTTCGGTTTATGTAAATTATCTTTTAAAAATATGTACTAGGGTGATTAACCTGTTTAAATTACTTGTTTAATTACTTTAGAAACTAAAAATATTTTATCAAAGGAAATTTGTTAAAATAAATTATTGGTTTAAACCCAAATTAGTAGCTAAATTAAAAGAATAAATAGCAATTAATCGATTGACTAATTCAAAGATGTTAATAGAATCGTATAATGTTTATACAAGGTATAAAATCATGGGAACAAGCTGGATTGAATCTGATTGCTAGTAAAAGCAAAGGTGAGTTAATCTCACTCAGTTAATTTAAATTTAAATTTAAATGATTAAATTTAAATAATTGTTTGAAATGGTTGAATTGATTTATGTGCTGTAATGTGGTATATATTTGGAATTGGCATTTTATATTGTGCTAACATCTGTGGATGCAGGGAAAACAGGTTGGAGCGATCCAACTGGACCCCTCAACTTTATTTAATTATTTAATATTCTTTGTTCTGAATGTTTGATATCCTGTAATGAATTATGTGGAAATATTGAATGCTATGGCTTGATTGTTATAATCGGGCCATAATGAATTACCAAATATATAATTTGAGTTTGGGAATGAAAATAAAAGAAGTGAAATTTGTAAGTAAAATAATTATAGAAAAGTTGAATAAATTTATGAATGTGCTGGAAAGGAAATAAAGTGACTTTAAAATTTTAATAAATAAATCTTGAGTATGGGAAGGAAAATTTAAATAAACAGAGAGTTAATGAAACTTAAACTTCAGTGTTCTTGTTTAAAAGAACAAAACATTTATTTTAAATTTAGGATTTAAATTATTTAAGAAGAATAAAGAAGAAATTGGGAATAACCTGAAATTTGTATATTTTAGCTAAAGGATTTAAAAATCAAACTGAAAATAATAATCAAATCCATAATTAATTAAATTTCGAAATGAACTGATAAGTAAAGAAATTTATTTCAAAGGAAATAAATTGGGAATCAATTTGGAAAATTGATTTAAGTGAGTGAGATTGGAAATTTCTCCCTGGGTAACCAAGTACGTCTTTAAACTGAACTTTTAATTTAAATTAAAGGTTTTAAAGTTGTTTTTAAAAGCAATTTTTGGAAAATTTCTTATTTCTAATATTTGAATCCTAAAGTAAGTATTTTCTCCTAATTTATTATATTAGTAATTATTTAAGAATGACTTAATATTATGTTTTTAAAAGTATAAATCTAGTTGTATATTTATGAAGTAATTTATTTTCAAATATTCATATAGTATGATATTTTTAATAAATTATTGAAGTAATTTTAACTTGAATGTTTTAAAATATATTTTTAAAAAGTAAAGTGTTTTTAATTAATTTAGAAAAATCTGGTTTTGTGCTTGGTGATTCCAAAAGAAATAAAAATAATTGAATTTTATTCTGAGAAGGCATATAGCCTTGAAAACTGTTTTCAAAGGAATTTGAAAAGTAAACACATATCTTGGGAAGATATTTTTGAGATAAATAAATAATTTGGGAAATTATTTATTGTTTGATGGATATTTGTGAATATAAATTGATAGTTAAATAATCGACTATCAATATTGGCCAAATGCGTTGATCGTTTCGAAGAGACCGGGATCGAGATTTATTTCTCGAAAACAACTTTGATCCGGTTTGTACGTTTTCGTGAAAAACGATTTTGGATTCGAAGATGGAGTAGTGAAGTGCAAGGGCTAGTCACTACTAATCCTGAGGATATTTTCAAAATGGATGTAGTAGGAATAGTGCCTTCGGTTCCGTTCGAACCCGGAACGGACTTGTATGGATGAATGCTTGCGAAACATCGTCAGGTGGACGATGGGCATTCTAAAGGATATGTTCTATAAGGTAACGCTTAGCCTCAAGCCTCATCAAATGGGAATGACTGAAAATCAGGGGATATGCAGCAAGGCTAGGTGGGTAGCACCCAAGCAGGGTGAGGTCATCCCTGTCTAGATGTCCCTTATTAATTCGGCTTAGTGGGCGGTTGCTGATCCCAACCGCGGGGTGATCTCACTCGGGATTATCCAGTAAGGGGTAGTCCCGGCCTTGTGTTGCAGAGGAGCGGGCGTACTCCTCGGTACGGTGATCTAGGCCCCGTACTGTGACAGGTGGTACCCAGTGCCTAGTCATTGGTTGGAAATCCATTCTCCCTACGAGCCTTGTACGAGTTTTGTTTGTATTACCCACTCTGTGGCTAGTAGCTGGAATTTAATTATGTAACAATTTCGGCTATTTTATAAGTATTTGTATATAGACACTATTATAATATCAGAGGATTTCTATAAAAATTGTTTTAGCTATCGTAAGGTAAAAACCCGACATATTTATTTGTGGCGTGGTCTTACAAGATGCTTTTGTTTTCAAAGGATTTTTGAAACTTTAATAATCAAATAGGGTGTGATTTTCTCACGCTGGTATTCCAGACTGACTCGGGTGTTACTTAACTGTAATGCTCGGGTCAGACCGAGTATTATAGGATACAGGAGGTGCTGTGGAGCTCAAGTGACGAGCAGGATGGCGATACGTACTCCCGTACTTGTGTGTGTGTATATATATATACACACACATACATATTCCGCTGTGTTGAGTTGTTGTGTACCCATTTGTATGATATTGATATTGAGCTGTGATTGATGTACTCTGATTGATGTAATATATAAACAGAGATATATTTGATTGAGTAAAGATTATTTATTACCTACTATATTTTATTCCGCTCTGATGGTTAGATTCTGATGTTGATTTTGTTTTCTCTTCTTCTACCTCTTCTTCTTAAACCCAAATGGTTCGTATTTCTGTACAACTTGAGTTGATTGTTGTAGAATAGTGTTGACTCAAGGGGTACGGATTTGCGGGTCGTCACAGTTGGTATCAGAGCTTAGGTTGGTAATAACCTTGGCTCTGGTGGGAATTACTCATTTAAAATAGAGTCCGTTGTACTCTATAATGAGTTTGAGCGTATTAATAAATATGAGCGCGTATTTGTTAGTGAATATAAATTGTTTTAATATTGTGTTGATTGATTTATTGAGAGGCATATGAACCTTCGTCGACACAGTCTGCGCAACTGTATTGAAGGGGTTTCTAAACACTTGAATAGAACAATCGACACGGTATTGTTTTAAATGTGGGTAAATGAAATAATTTTACCCAAAAACATATTTTGATATAAAGAATAGCTTTTGAGAACTATTTAGCTAATATATGGTTGCTTGGATGTTAGAAATGATGATATTAAAGTATTATCACTGTTAAGTGAAAAATTTAACTAGAAATTGAAAATATAACCAAAGATTAAGGAAATAAATTCATTATAGAATGAGATTTATAAATATGAATTATAAATGTAATTTATGATTTGAAATATAATTAAATGGGAATTTGTATAAGCGTAAATTATACAAATGTAATATAGTTAAATTTGAATTAAAACAGAATTTGAAAATTTAAACCCCAGAGATTTTGGAAGTATTTTGAAGATAAATAGTAGCATTGTTGTTTTTGGGGTATTTCTGAAGGGAAAATTGTTTAAAATAAATTTTAGGAAGGAATATAGCATTGAATTCACTTCAGTCGCTGGAAAATAACTTCGGTGATGACTGCAGCATCATCGATGTTCATTTTCGAGTTTCTAAGTGATGAATTGCTATCAAATTGATTAGTTCAAGAAAACCTTTTCGTTTTTGAAAATCTCAAAGGAAATTTGTTGGAAATAAAAAAAATCCAGGATTGGATTAAATTTGGAGAGGTGTAATTTGAGATGTTGAAGATCTCAAAATGATTTGAAACCAAAGCAGGAAGTTAAAAATCCTGATGAGATATGTTGTAAGCTTATAAATTGAGATGATTTTTAAATCGGGAAGAAATATAAGCTTTGAATAATGGAATGTAAATTTAAAGTGAAAAGTTAAAAATGAAATTAACTTGGATGGGAAATAAAAATTTGACTGGATTGACATTAATTGGATAGGAAGAAAATAATATCCAGTTGTACTCGAATCAAGTTGAAATCGAATTAATCTGAGTTAAAGTAAAATTGAACTGGGATGAGAATTCAATTGAATTAATGAATGGAATTAAATTCTTACCTGAACGAATGGGAAATAAATTGAATAAGGATTGGAATTGAAGTAAATAAATTAGAATAACTTATAAAAGAATCAGAATTAAATTGCATGGAAAAAAATATTCTTGGGATATAAATAAGCATAAGGCTTGAGTTAAGATAAAAGAATAATATATTCAAGCCTATAATGGATGGAATTGTGTAAATAATAAGTTGTGACTTATAAATTTTGAAAGTGGAATAGAAAATCCAAAATAAATATTGTTTGATGTTTTGGATAATGAAAAGAAAATCCAAACTTGAATTATTAAATAAATTGAACCAAGAAAATTAAATGAAGTGATATTTGGAATTAAAATTCAAGTGTTGGATTATAAATAAAGGAAGAACTAATTGATAATAAATTAGTTAAGGAAATGTG
Organism: Allium cepa; assembly: GCA_030765085.1. NCBI lineage: Eukaryota > Viridiplantae > Streptophyta > Magnoliopsida > Asparagales > Amaryllidaceae > Allium > Allium cepa. The sequence goes on along the minus strand of CM060937.1, from coordinate 454,639,500 downwards.
TAAATGGAGTTTAGTGTAGTTAAATGGAAGCCGAATTGTAAGCTAATAATGAAGTTTGGAAATAAAACTCAAATTATAAATTGAATTCGACTCGAATTGTCGGTAAAGTAAATGTAACTGAATCGTGAGTTCATGAAATTTGGTGGTAAATTGAAAATGGATAGTGGATTCAGAACTTAAGTTATTAATTAGAATTTAATGTGAAGTGTTAACAAATTAAATATAATTGGAGATGTATCGAATAAAAATAAAATTGGATTGAAATAGTAATGGTTTGAATTGCAACTAAAATCCAAATAAGTGGAAATAAATTGGAAATGGTCCTGTAATAAATTGAATGAGCTGAATCTAAAAAGTTAAAATGTATGATAACTGATCAAATAAATTTGTAGTTTGAAATGAGCTTAAGTATAGAAAAAAAAGATTTGAATAAACTGAAGTGAAGTAACTTAAAACTAAACAAATGGAAGAGAGTTGAATTGAATTCAGCTTAAACTAAGTGTAATGATAGTGGATTGGATTTAAATCAAGTAAAAATGGATTTTAATTGAAATAAAATTCGGTGAGTTGCCGATAATATTTAACGGAATGAAGAATTCTTAAATAAATAATTTTAAACCATTTAAAATGTTAAGGAATTGAAATAACTTGGAGACAATATTAACAATCGAATGTTTTTAAGTTAAACAGAATAGTTTTAAATGAAACGCTAATGATTGGGTTGAGAATAAAATTTAATTGGAATGTGTCAAGCTAAATAAATGGGTGTGAATGAATTAAAATAAAAGGAAATTTAATGGGTAATGAAGATGAACCACCATTGATAATGGTTTTGAATGAACAAGTTTGGTTAATAAAATGAAATGTAAGTGAATAGATTCAAATCTGAAATGCAATGAAAATGATAATCTATGGATTGTGAATAAATTTAAAAATGGAATAGAATTAAGTATAAAGTGAGTTGAAATCAATTTAAATTGGTTTTAAACATAAATACTTATTTATTCACATAGATCTCGTGAAATTGCATAGAATAAATTGTCATTTGATGTAAATGGAAGTAATTAAAATTCCATGAGTTGATAGAAGTAAAATAACTTGATTTTGAGAGCAATTGAATTAAATATGAGTTCAGTTTGCTTAAAAATTAATTAAATGTAAGCGATTGAGTTTTAAACCATTCAAATTAATGAAGTTATATACGAATGGATTGAAAACCATTCACATTGAATGAGAATGGTTTATAAATTAATCGAAACAGTTAAATTAGTTTAAGTACTGTATAAGCTACTTACGGAAAAATGTTTGGTGAGAATTTCTTTAGAATTCATATGTTTTAACTATTGCAAATAAATGATACGCTGTTAAACTTCATATATTTGGCACTTACATGTTTAAATTGAGTAAGTACAGGTACCTGGAAGCCGTGTGGCTGGTTTTGGTTGTGCTATTTGCTAAAAATAACAAGCCGCTTGCTTAAAATGCTAAATAAGGTACGCCTACGCAATAAAAATAGGAAATACGAACTGTTTTTAGTTTTTCCGACCGGGTGGGTCGATGTATATATATTTATCTCTTTTGTCAAATTGCAAAAGCTCCTTCGGACAAAGAGGACTCTGCCAAAAATTTTCAGAAATTTTGAGAGTTGGAAAATTTTGGAAAATTTTGTTAACGACACAACGGTTTAAAACTTGAAAATTAAAATAAGTTAGTGAATGAAACTAATTAAAGTAATGACATGAGTTAGTAATAAATGACAAATAAAATTTATATATGCAGAGTTAAAGATAAATTGAATTCATATGGAAATGAAAGAAAGAATCGATTTGAATAGAAATGGATATAAACTAAAGTGGTAAAGTGAAAATAAATATAAGAAACATATAAAATGCTTATACTAATTCAGGAAGGAATGTTGAATTCTTAAATGAATGATTGATACTACAAATATAATCTAAGATAATATTGGAATGAATAGATATTGACATTTGATAAGGAAGTCGATAAAAGGTTTTTGAAAGTTGTGATTGGAATATTAGTGCTAAGCAGGATATGCAGGTAATATAAAGTGAAAAGAGAATTGATTTTGATTTCAGAAGATAAATTTGAATTGCCCGACAAAAGGTATGTATTTAAATTTGGTATGAAATTTGATTGGGATTTGGATTTGGATTGAGCCACTTGGCCTTTTGTTTTCTTTTTGGATTTGGGAGCCCGTAGAGGCATTTTGTAGTTGTACCGAGCTAGCCGCGCAAAGGAGACGCTGGCGAAATTTTTCGGGAATTTAGGGAGTTAGAAAAAATTTGAGAAAATTTTCGACAATTCAAAATTTGGTTTTGAATTATAATTTGAATGATTGTATAGGTAAAGTTAGTTATTAGGAAACTAAGGGAAAAGTTGGGAAGTTAGTAAGAATTGTAATGGGCCTTCTATTAAAAAGATAGGAGGTAAGATGTTGAATTGTTAAGAACTGATTGGTTTTGGGAAAAGTAAGCGGGTATTGGACCATTCTTCCGAACTAGTAATTTCGGGGATGAAATTCTTTTAAGGGGGAAGGAATGTGACGACCCGGAATTTTTAAGCCTTTTAAATCAGAATATTTAATTGATTTTAAATATTCAATAGAGTAATTTTAACTTGAATTCAAATATCACTAATTAATTGTTAATTAAAATTTTGAATTTAATAATTTGAAAATTGGATAAAATGTTGAATCTGAAGTTCTAAGCTTGTTAAAAATAATTTGAAGGTGTAACAACCCAGAATTTATATTAATTAAAAATTGAATATCTAATTGAATTTAAACATTAATAAGTGGAATTTATAAGTCGAATAAATTTTATTTCGAATAATTGGATTTAATTGAATAATTAAATCGATAATTAAATAGTTGAAAATACAGAAATAATTGAAATTTGGGTTAAATATGATTGAAAATGATTCGTAAAATTTTATTATATTATACTGAAGTTATAATGATATTCTAGAACTTTTAAAATTGAATTTAAAGTTAATTTGTGAAAATTGAATATTTTAATATTTAATCGACTAGTGAAATTAGCCATTTTTCGAATAGTCTTAGAATTGAACGAAACTAGTTCCATTGGATCCGTAATAGTTTGTTATTATCAGATTTCAATTTTCGTAGCAATCAGAGTTTTCGTTTGACCTTGGCAGCTCGAAACGCATCGAAATTGTTTTAATACTAATTTGGCGAGTTAAAATAGTCATTTTTCAAAAAGTCTCGGATTTCGAGGAAACCAGTTTCATGGATCCGTAATGTGATATTATTGTAAGGTTTCAAATTTCAAGTCAATCGGATTTACCGTTTGTCCGGGACGAGCTAAAACGCACAGAAAATACTTTACTCGATTTACTTTAAAATTGAACGTTTATTGCCATAACTCGCACAGATGACCGAATTAGCTCCCGAAATCTATTCCATTGTGTCCGAAACGCGGGATAAACCCCAAAAACGCCAGTTACCACGCGTAAATCGGAGTTCGGAAAACCCAGAATGAATAGTGTTCGTTAAAATTCTATAAATAGGGCCTTTATTCACAAATTTTTTTTTTAACCCTAACCCTAGAAACAGGCCAGCCGCCTCCCTCTATTATCAATGGCCGAAACACCATTATCTTCCCCTTCAATTATCTTCTAATCCAAGCATCGATTCAGAAAGCTATCAACTACAAAGTTGAAGAGGGTGTCGAGTACTACAAGTTCAACGGTTGTGATCGAAATCAAAGTCATGGATCAACTGCAATTTGAGTTTGAAGCACGAACGTTTGCACATGGTTTTCGAGCACCACTTGAGGCCGAGTTCGACCGTACTCATGGCGATGGTGGGGGGTGGTGATGGCTACAGGATGAGGGTTGCTGATCGTCGTAGAGTTGTGTATGTTGGTGGCGTTTATTAGGGTTTCGAACGGCAGTTTTTGGGTTCGGCTCGCATTCGAATCTGTAGGGGAGAAGATGAAAGCACGAGCGGCCGAGATTAGGGGGGTAGCAGATCGAACGGCTAGCAAATGTAGGGTTTTAAATTAAAATAAAAATTTGTAAATTTATATATTAAAAATTCGTGTAAACTTTGTAATATCGTATCTTTTTCCTACGAGGTCGAAAACGCGCGATACCTGTTGCATTGGAATCGTATCGTCGAGCACTACGCTATGGAATTGGATTGGAGTCATTTGGAGTTAGTGAGAATTTTGGGTAAAATTAAACGTCCGTTTAATTTTATTCGAAATAAAAGCTGAAACGGAAATAAAATCAAGGTGAGAACTTCTCACTCAATCAAATCGGTTTCGATTTTAATTTTAAATAGTTATATTTAAAATTCTTGAATGCATGTTTGAATGATGATTGTTATCTATTGATTGTTAAAATAGACATTATACGCCGTTAGTAAGCGGAGGTTATTTATTAAAAACATATACCGCGAATATTTCACAATATAGTGAAATTGGTATTATTTATGTACTTGAAGTTGATTTTCCCGCATTATATAGCGGACGAGACCCTATTGCGCCGTCTATTAAGCGGATAATAATTTATGAATCCCATATACCGCAATAATTCCGTACTGGAGCGGAATTGGTATTGTGCTAACATCTGTGGATGCAGGGAAACAGGTTGGAGGGATCCAACTGGATTCCTCAACTATATTTGATTTATTTACAGATATTTGTTGATTATCATATCGATATACGATATTTAGATGTTGTGATTGACTATTTGGTGCTGGTGCATCATTGGATCCATTTCTGAAGTTTTAAAATAATGATTTTGGTTTTAAAAGGAATTTTAAAGTGATTTTCGAAAGTATACGTTTTATTAAATTTTGAATTGTTAAAAATAAATAAACGTTAAAATTTTAATGTTATAAAAGTATGATTTTAAGCGAAAAGTGATTTTTGAAATAAATAGTTAATAAATTTATGAAATGGTTTAAATTGGAATTTTTGAACTACTACAAACATTTTTTATAAAAGATTTATAAAATGGATATTTATAAATTAAAAATATTGGAATTATAAAACAAGTTTATTAAGTGTTAAAACGAAGCATAAAATGGATTTCATTGAAAATATACAGTTTTATAAATTGTGATGATTACAAAATGAATAGATGTTGTAAAATAAAAGATTTATAAGTAATTAACTTATAAACTGGGTTTTAAGCATATAAATGGGATATCTATAAAAATTGTTAATAAAGGAGATTTTATAAGTTGAAGTTGTTATAAAATATAAAGGAATCTTATAAGTAATAAGATTTATGATTTGTGAAGTTTTGAAAGAACGATTTTGTAAATAAATGAATTATAAGTATTTAACTTATAATATGGACCGTTGGTATATAATTGAGATATATAGATTGAATTGGATTAATAAAGGAGATTTATAAATCGAAGTCTATAAATAGAAATGGAATTTATAGACATTGTTTATAAATTCGAAATCAATGGAATTTGATAAATTGAATGTTGAAATTGGTTAAGGAAGTATATTCACGATTTTGGACAGTGAATATGTTATCAAATAAAATGAATATGCTTGGGGAAAATGAATATTATAAAATGAAGTTAATCGTTTTAACGATGTTTTAAAATGTGTTAAACATCAAAAACATAGTTTTCAACATTCATTGTTGAAATAGACGTTTTCGAGAAAGAAGGAAATGGTGGACTATAACACTATTGTTATAGTAAATGATTTCCAAAAGGAAATATTTTGTATAGTATTGGGATTTATATATCTATTTAAACTTTGAATCCCTATACTAGTGATTTTGGGTCGTCGTAACGATGTTTTACGTAACATTCGTTTTGACTCAAATTTATGTGTTAAGAAATGATTTCTTAAAGAAAGAAATATATACTTAATTTCGATTTAAGTATATTGGATATTTTCCAAGTGTTGAAAATAAATGGGTCTGTGAATTACTTATTATTAAATAAGTATGGAAATGTTTTTCCAATGTGAAATGAAACGTTTTGAGAATTTATCTTTTTGAAGACAAATTGAAAATGAATATTAGAAATCGATTTGAAATCGTATATTCATAAATATTTTCGAATGTAAATTCACTATGGAATTTATAAAGGAAAAGGGGAATTTGTTTAAAAATAAACGTTGATTTATTTTTGAAGTATGGGAGTAAATTTACGGATTAGGAACGTAAATATAAAGTAAATCGGTAAGGATTTATTTGATTGGTTTAAATGAACCATTTTGAAATGAAAGTATTTCCGAGTAAGGAAATAATTGAAATTTATTTTCAAAAGTGATAAAGGATTGAAAAGTGATTTGAAAAGTTGTTTTCAAATGGTTAAAGTGTGGAAATTATATATCTAGTAAAGATATTTAGAAAGTAAATAATTTGGGAAATTATTTGGAATCTGGTGATGTTGAGCATACCTATTGATAGTTAAATATCCGATTATCAATATTTACCTTTAAATAGGTATTTGTTGTGAATTGCTTGAATTGGATGCCACACTTATTTTCAAATAAGCGCTCACTATTCGGGTTAGCCGGGAAAGGACCTTTGGGTCGTATAACCCATTCCGAATATGTGATACGTCGTTATGGATTGCATTTGAAGACCGGTGTTGAAGACCGGGTATTTGTGAAAGCGATAGAATGATCTATCGGTTGTCTCCGCACCGTTAGCTACGGTATGGAGATTTCCTTTGTGATGGGAAATTCGATCGGGTTTGTGAATACCCGGATTGCAAGGACTTCTTTGGAAGTGCCATCGGTTACGTTCGATCCCGGAACGTACTTGTATGGATGTGTGTCTGACATTACGATTTGAGATGTAAAGCTGGTTTCTATCAAATATATTTCTGTTGGTGGTGGAGAATTTATTCTCTTAGCTTAACACCCTTCTCTGAGACGTACGAGCTCAGAGGTTATGTAGTTGATGGTTACTAGTGATACATTCCCAAGTTGGTAATGTGGCATATAAGTGTTGTTGAGCATTTGTGAATTAAAGCATAGCTTTTATATAAAGCATTGCTTTGTGAACGAGACTTCGTCAAGCCTCACAGACCGGTTGTGGTCGAAACAGGAATCGTGGCAGCAAGGTTATTTGGGGGTCGCTCCTCCATAGGGTATGTCATTTCCTATCTGGATTATAAGTGGTATCATGGTATGGTGCCCAGATACTTACTTTGTGGACACACTATATTTATTACTGTGTGATGTTGGTTATCGAGCGCTCGGTTTAAGGTCCCAAAGGACCGGGGGGATGACATACTCGTGTCAGTTGTTACCCAGTTAGGGGTAACCCGGCCTTGTGTAGCAGAGATCCGGTTAGGATCCGGGAACGTTTCTCCAGAGGCGTTCTATTTTACTTGGGAAGTTCCTTTGCCCGACCATTTGCTGGAAATCCAAACAAAACGATACGTGCCTTGTACGGTTTTAGTTGTAGAACCTGCCATTTAATATGGTAGCTATAGTAAGCATACTATAATGGTAACTATGCCGGCTAAGATTTATATTCTACTTTCGAAATGTTTTCTACACTATGCACTAGAAATAATATCAAATGTTTCTTTTTAATGCGTATCAAGCATCTTTGACTATCATACGGAGAAATCTTCTCCAATTCTGCATTTGCATTGTGTGTGTGGCGGGAGATCTTATGGTAGTTTCATTTTCAAAACACATTGCGAATTGACTTTGAAAATTTCTCCTATTCTTTGTTTTAAAGATAAATAACTATTTTAAGTTCTCACACCAGTCACATGACTGACCCGGAGTTTATTGTTTCCTTCCTAAACTCTGGGTGCCTACAAATTTCCACACGGCCAGTCTAGAGTTTGGTTATCAGGTTATTCTGGACTTTGGAGTGCTTTGGAGCTCAGGAGACGAGCTGCATATCGAGACGTACCACTTGTATATGATATTATACTATGTATGATTCCGCTGTGTATTCTGCATGAGGACAAGTTTATATAACCGTCCATTGATTTATTGACTCTGTTGTCTATTGTTGTTGTAAACTCTGTTAATGATGTAATGTATAAAATGTACAGTCTTTGTTTTAAAGATTATTTATTTATTTATTATACGTTGTTCCGCTGCGATTGTGAGATTCTGATATTGTTCTGTTGTATTTTCTGTTCTGTTCTATCTTTCTCTTTCCTCTTCTATCTTTTTCTTCTTCTTAAACCATAACGGTTCGGTTTTCGGCATTCGATTGCTCGGCAGTTGATACAGTGTATGTATTGATGTCGAATTTCAAGCGACGAAAAATCGCAAACGTTACATTTGGTATCAGAGCATATGGTTAAGCGACAACCATGGCTCTGTTGGGAATTACTCGTTAGAGATAGAGTCAGTAGTACTCTAGAATGAGTGTGAGTGTAATAATAGATATGAGTGCGTATTTGTTAGTGAATACAAATTGTTTTATATTGTGTTTGCTTATCCGTTGAGCTGTTTGTGAATTATGGTCGGTAGATAGGATGCCATATTATCGATTGGGATTTCTAAACACTTAAACGAGGCAAGTCGACATAGTATTGTTTTGAATGGGGTAAATGAAATAATTTTACCTCGATTATATTTTATATATAGAGGAATAATTTTTCAGAATTATTAAAGTGTGTATGAATTGATTGTTTGGTTGTTAAATAAGTTAAATAAAACATCCAATTTTGAAAGAATGAATTGTATAAGCAATTGAATTATAAGTATGGAGTTATAATTAAAATAATTTACACTTGTGAAATAATCTTATATATAAGAAGTGAAATTATATAAGTAAAAGATTTATAAATGTGATTTATAATCTGAAAATAAAATTCCAGAGAAGTGTTTTGAAAGGATTTGATATTTTGGAAAATTGTTTTGAAGAGATGAAAGCTCTAAACTCTTTTCGGTCGCTGGAAAATAATTCCGATGATGACCGCGACATCATTGGTGTTCATTTTCGAGTTTCCAAAAGAGGAATTGCTGCCAGATTATTTTAAAAGAAAGTTGTTTGGGAAAATAAGGGATTGGTTTTGGAAATTCAGAAGGTAATTTGAATTGATTTCAAAAATGATTTTGAAAGGTTGAAAAGACTCTGGAATCCTATTTAAAAAAAATATTTATAGGAATGATAAATGAGTTGATAACTTATACAATTTTAATTTTGATAGAATAAATTTAACTTAAAGGATGAAGTTAAATAAAAGGAAGTATAAGTAAATCAATAAAATCCAAGTTGAAATAAATTTGAGTTGTCATCAAAGATATGTGATTTGAAATTTAACAAAAGGAAAGTTAAATAAATTGATTTGGATTTGATAAGATGTTGAAATGGAATATAACTTAAGTGATGTTGAATGAAGTTGAATTTTGGTGTCAAAGTAAATTAATAAGTGAATTAATGAAATGAAGTCATTAAGAATTTGAACTTGAGTTATATGAAAGAAATTAAACATTATATTGTTAAAGGAATTAGCAATTGAATTGAACTAATGGATTAAATGTTAATCAATTAAATGTAAATAATTGATATGAAATAATGAATGTAAGTGTTAATTCATTAGAAGCTAATGTTATTGGAAATTGAATAAATTGAATGAAAGTCAATTTAATATAAACCAATTGGAATTAAAAGCGTTGAACGAAATTGAATGTAAAATTTAATAATTTGGTTGTGTTGAAAATACATTGGCTGTTATATGGATGTTAATTGATTGTATGTAAATTCATTAAGTGTTAGTGAAATTGAAAGCTATGTAATTAAATTCAAATTGAAAGTAAATGAAATTGAATAGAATTGAATGTGAATTGGATTTAGATTAGTGAATGTAAACTAATTGGAAAAGAATGTTGATAAAATCCAATGTAAATGAATCAAATGTGATTTAAATTGAAAACCAATTCATTGAATATTAATGAGAATATGAATGAATATTGATTTGGTTATGGATGATAGTTGGTTGATGTTTGCATTTGTTGCTTTAGTTGCATTTGCTATATTATGTAGTTGTTATGTTGCTATATGATGTATATTGATATTATTTTCATATATGCATGGTTCTCATGTTATTGTTGTTGAGTGTTTAGTAGGTGCGGATTGCGCTTGCTTCGCATTTGGAGCTCGCTTTCGCGCTATATTAGCCGTATATGCTCGCTAATAAAATATAAGGTACATATCTCGGATTACATATCGTACTTTTACACTTTTTTCCCTGCGGGATGCCTCATCACTTGATGAGATGTATATTTGTGATATATATATTGTTATTTTTTTTTTTCGGATCGAGCCGTGCAAAGGAGACTATGGCGAATTTTTTCGAAAATTTAAGGCGTTAGAAATTTTTTGAGAAAATTGGGAAATTTTTGAAAACTAAGTTTGGATTTGGAAACTTAGTAAAGATTTTGTAAGAAGTTTAACTATGAATTTTGGGAAAGTTAAACACTTAAGAGATTTGAAAAAATCTAATTTGAACGTTTTGTTTTGGAATGTTAATGGATTCTGTAACTTTTCTTACTTGGTAATTTCGAGGACGAAATTCTTTTAAGGGGGGAAGTTTGTAATGACCCAGAATTTGTTTCAATTTAAAATTGAATATCTAATTGAATTTAAACATTAATAAGTGGAATTTATAAGTCGAATAAATTTTATTTCGAATAATTGGATTTAATTGAATAATTAAATCAATAATTAAATAGTTGAAAATACAGAAATAATTGAAATTTGGGTTAAATATGATTGAAAATGATTCGTAAAATTTTATTATATTATACTGAAGTTATAATGATATTCTAGAACTTTTAAAATGGAATTTAAAGTTAATTTGTGAAAATTGAATATTTTAATATTTAATCGACTAGTGAAATTAGCCATTTTTCGAATAGTCTTAGAATTGAATGAAACTAGTTCCATTGGATCCGTAATAGTTTGTTATTATCAGATTTCAATTTTCGTAGCAATCAGAGTTTTCGTTTGACCTTGGTAGCTCGAAACGCATCGAAATTGTTTTGATATTAATTTGGCGAGTTAAAATAGTCATTTTTCAAAAAGTATCAGATTTCGATGAAACCAGTTTCATCGGATCCGTAATGTGATATTATTGTAAGGTTTCAAATTTCAAGTCAATCGGATTTACCGTTTGTCCGGGGCGAGCTAAAACGCACAGAAAATCGTTTACTCAATTTAATTTAAAATTGAACGTTTATTGCCATAACTCGCACAGATGACCGAACTAGCTTCCGAAACCTATTCCATTGTGTCTGGAACGCGGTATAAACCCCAGAAACACCAGTCACCACGCGTAAATCGGAGTTCGGAAAACCCGGAATGAATAGTGTTCGTTAAAATTCTATAAATAGGGCCTTTATTCACAATATTTTTTTTTTAACCCTAACCCTAGAAACAAGCCAGCCGCCTCCCTCTATTATCAATGGCCGAAACACCATTATCTTCCCCTTCAATTATCTTCTAATCCAAGCATCGATTCAGAAAGCTACCAACTACAAAGTTGAAGAGGGTCAACGGTTGTGATCGAAATCAAAGTCATGGATCAACTGCAATTTGAGTTTGAAGCACGAACGTTTGCACACGGTTTTCAAGCACCACTTGAGGCCGAGTTCGACCATACTCATGGCGATGGTGGGGGGTGGTGATGGCTATAGGATGAGGGTTGCTGATCGTCGTAGAGTTGTGTATGTTGGTGGCATTTATTAGGGTTTCGAACGGCAGTTTTTGGTTCGGCTCGCGTTCGAATCTATAGGGGAGAAGATGAAAGCACGAGCGGCCGAGATTAGGGGGTTAGTAGATTGAACGGCTAGAAAATGTAGGGTTTTAAATTAAAATAAAAATTTGTAAATTTATATATTAAAAATTCGTGTAAACTTCGTAATATCATATCTTTTCATACGAGGTCAAAAACGCGCGAAACCAGTTGCTTTGGAATCGTATCGTCGAGCACTACGCTATGGAATTGGATTGGAGTCATTTGGAGTTAGTGAGAATTTCGGGTAAAATTAAACATCCTTTTAATTTTATTCGAAATAAAAGCTGAAACGGAAATAAAACCAAGGTGAGAACTTCTCACTCAATCGAATCGGTTTCGATTTTAATTTTAAATAGTTATATTTAAAATTCTTGAATGCATGTTTGAATGATGATTGTTATTTATTGATTGTTAAAATAGACATTATATGTCGTTAGTAAGCGGAGGTTATTTATTAAAAACATATACCGCGAATATTTCACAGTATAGTGAAATTGGTATTATTTATGTACTTGGAGTTGATTTTCCCGCATTATATAGCGTATGAGACCCTATTGCGCCGTCTATTAAGCGGATAATAATTTATGAATCCCATATACCGCGATAATTCCGTACTGGGGTGGAATTGGTATTGTGCTAACATCTGTGGATGCAGGGAAACAGGTTGGAGGGATCCAACTGGATTCCTCAACTATATTTGATTTATTTACAGATATTTGTTGATTATCATATCGATATACGATATTTAGATGTTGTGATTGACTATTTGGTGCTGGTGCATCATTGGATCCATTTCTGAAGTTTTAAAATAATGATTTTGGTTTTAAAAGGAATTTTAAAGTGATTTTCGAAAGTATACGTTTTATTAAATTTTGAATTGTTAAAAATAAATAAACGTTAAAATTTTAATGTTATAAAAGTATGATTTTAAGCGAAAAGTGATTTTTGAAATAAATAGTTAATAAATTTATGAAATGGTTTAAATTGGAATTTTTGAACTACTACAAACAATTTTTATAAAAGATTTATAAAATGGATATTTATAAATTAAAAATATTGGAATTATAAAACAAGTTTATTAAGTGTTAAAACGAAGCATAAAATGGATTTCATTGAAAATATACAGTTTTATAAATTGTGATGATTACAAAATGAATAGATGTTGTAAAATAAAAGATTTATAAGTAATTAACTTATAAACTGGGTTTTAAGCATATAAATGGGATATCTATAAAAATTGTTAATAAAGGAGATTTTATAAGTTGAAGTTGTTATAAAATATAAAGGAATCTTATAAGTAATAAGATTTATGATTTGTGAAGTTTTGAAAGAACGATTTTGTAAATAAATGAATTATAAGTATTTAACTTATAATATGGACCGTTGGTATATAATTGAGATATATAGATTGAATTGGATTAATAAAGGAGATTTATAAATCGAAGTCTATAAATAGAAATGGAATTTATAGACATTGTTTATAAATTCGAAATCAATGGAATTTGATAAATTGAATGTTGAAATTGGTTAAGGAAGTATATTCACGATTTTGGACAGTGAATATGTTATCAAATAAAATGAATATGCTTGGGGAAAATGAATATTATAAAATGAAGTTAATCATTTTAACGATGTTTTAAAATGTGTTAAACATCAAAAACATAGTTTTCAACATTCATTGTTGAAATAGACGTTTTCGAGAAAGAAGGAAATGGTGGACTATAACACTATTGTTGTAGTAAATGATTTCCGAAAGGAAATATTTTGTATAGTATTGGATTTATATATCTATTTAAACTTTGAATCCCTATACTAGTGATTTTGGATCGTCGTAACGATGTTTTACGTAACATTCGTTTTGACTCAAATTTATGTGTTAAGAAATGATTTCTTAAAGATTGAAATATATACTTAATTTCGATTTAAGTATATTGGATATTTTCCAAGTGTTGAAAATAAATGGGTATGCGAATTACTTATTATTAAATAAGTATGGAAATGTTTTTCCAATGTGAAATGAAACGTTTTCAGAATTTATCTTTTTGAAGACAAATTGAAAATGAATATTAGAAATCGATTTGAAATCGTATATTCATAAATATTTTGGAATGTAAATTCACTATGGAATTTATAAAGGAAAAGGGGAATTTTTTTAAAAATAAACGTTGATTTATTTTTGAAGTATGGGAGTAAATTTACGGATTAGGAACGTAAATATAAAGTAAATCGGTAAAGATTTATTTGATTGGTTTAAATGAACCATTTTGAAATGAAAGTATTTCCGAGTAAGGAAATGATTGAAATTTGTTTTCAAAAGTGATAAAGGGTTGAAAAGTGATTTGAAAAATTGTTTTCAAATGTTTAAAGTGTGGAAATTATATATCTAGTAAAGATATTTGGAAAGTAAATAATTTGGGAAATTATTTGGAATCTGGTGATGTTGAGCATACCTATTGATAGTTAAATATCCGACTATCAACATTTACCTTTAAATAGGTATTTGTTGTGAATTGCTTGAATTGGATGCCACACTTATTTTCAAATAAGCGCTCACTATTCGGGTTAGCCGGGAAAGGACCTTTGGGTCGTATAACCCATTCCGAATATGTGATACGTCGTTATGAATTGCATTTGAAGACCGGTGTTGAAGACCGGGTATTTGTGAAAACGATAGAATGACCTATCGATTGTCTCCGCACCGTTAGCTACGGTATGAAATTTCCTTTGTGATGGGAAATTCGATCGGGTTTGTGAATATCCGGATTGCAAGGACTTCTTTGGAAGTGCCTTCGGTTACGTTCGATCCCGGAACGTACTTGTATGGATGTGTGTCTGACATTACGATTTGAGATGTAAAGCTGGTTTCTATCAAATATATTTCTGTTGGTGGTGGAGAATTTATTCTCTTAGCTTAACACCCTTCTCTGAGACGTACGAGCTCAGAGGTTATGTAGTTGATGGTTACTAGTGATACATTCCCAAGTTGGTAATGTGGCATATAAGTGCTGTTGAGCATTTGTGAATTAAAGCATAGCTTTTATGTAAAGCATTGCTTTGTGAACGAGACTTCATCAAGCCTCACAGACCGGTTGTGGTCGAAACAGGAATCGTGGCAGCAAGGTTATTTGGGGGTCGCTCCTCCATAGGGTATGTCATTTTCTATCTGGATTATAAGTGGTATCATGGTATGGTGCCCAGATACTTACTTTATGGACACACTATATTTATTACTGTGTGATGTTGGTTATCGAGCGCTCGGTTTAAGGTCCCAAAGGACCGGGGGGATGACATACTCGTGTCAGTTGTTACCCAGTTAGGGGTAACCCGGCCTTGTGTAGCAGAGATCCGGTTAGGATCCGGGAACGTTTCTCTAGAGGCGTTCTATTTTACTTGGGAAGTTCCTTTGCCCGACCATTTGTTGGAAATCCAAACAAAACAATACGTGCCTTGTATGGTTTTAGTTGTAGAACCTGCCATTTAATATGGTAGCTATAGTAAGCATACTATAATGGTAACTATGCTGGCTAAGATTTATATTCTACTTTCGAAATGTTTTCTACACTATGCACTAGAAATAATATCAAATGTTTCTTTTTAATGCGTATCAAGCATCTTTGACTATCATAAGGAGAAATCTCCTCCAATTCTGCGTTTGCATTGTGTGTGTGGCGGTAGATCTTATGGTAGTTTCATTTTCAAAACACATTGCGAATTGACTTTGAAAATTTCTCCTATTCTTTGTTTTAAAGATAAATAACTGTTTCAAGTTCTCACACCAGTCATATGACTGACTCGGAGTTTATTGTTTCCTTCCTAAACTCCGGGTGGCCACAAATTTCCACACGGGCAGTCTAGAGTTTGGTTATCAGGTTATTCTGGACTTTGGAGTGCTATGGAGCTCAGGAGACGAGCTGCATATCGAGACGTACCACTTGTATATGATATTATACTATGTATGATTCCGCTGTGTATTCTGCATGAGGACAAGTTTATATAACCGTCCATTGATTTATTGACTCTGTTGTCTATTGTTGTTGTAAACTCTGTTAATGATGTAATGTATAAAATGTACAGTCTTTGTTTTAAAGATTATTTATTTATTTATTATACGTTGTTCCGCTGCGATTGTGAGATTCTGATATTGTTCTGTTGTATTTTCTGTTCTGTTCTATCTTTCTCTTTCCTCTTCTATCTTTTTCTTCTTCTTAAACCATAACGGTTCGGTTTTCGGCATTCGATTGCTCGGCAGTTGATACAGTGTATGTATTGATGTCGAATTTCAAGCGACGAAAAATCGCAAATGTTACAGAAGGCTTGTATAATTTATATTGATAGTATATAGGATAATAGAAGTTGTAAAATTGAAATTAGCAGTGGTTTGTTCAGTTTTGAAATTTTATATCGTTTAAATTAAATTTAAAAATAGTTTTCCGAGGCACAGTCTCGGAATTTGACGAAACCAGTTCCATTGGATCCGTAATATTTTATTTTTAACGGATTTTAAATTCCGTAGTGTTTGGAGTTGTTGTGTGAGCATACGATAGGCGAACGCACTGAAATTTTTTATCGGAATTCAATTTGATTACTGGTCAACTTCAGCCGTTTTTCCTTCACATCGCAACTTTCCCCATCCTGTCAACAACACTGTAGTTATTTTTTCCTTCTCCTTTACGCTGCATATTGCCTTTAAATCTTGCTGACAGAAGAAAATTTTCGTTGGAGACCAAAGGAACTTACTTCGATCAAACAAACCCAGTACGAAGTTTTAAAGGAAAATCAAATTTCATTTACAACCCTCGTTCAAGTCTGTTTTAATGGCCGAAGCCTCCACAAAATCAAACCCACCCCTAGATTTTGGAATCATGCCTTCCTCTCATATTCTCAACGAATCGAAGATATAGAAGAGAGTCGCGAACCAAATCGCCTACATCGCGTTCGTACTGGAATCAAACGAGAGCAGTTCGAGTTCGATTTCTTGCTCCTCTAGTTCAATCGCGAATCGGGGTGGGAGGCGACTGTGTTTTTGGGAATTTCGTTGTCGCAGGAGTGGTGGGAAGCAATGTGGCCGAAGGCAACTAGCGAGGCAATTTGGAAGTCGCGATGGTCGACTTAGATGTGGCGTTTCGTGGGGGTACTCGAAGAGTGACTGGTGATGAGCGATTGTCGAGTTCTTTTTAGGCTAATTGCAGTAGGATTTTCACTGAGGTATTTTCGTTTCTTGGGATTTTATTTACTGATTTGCTTTGTTTTATGATAGATTATATTTACAGGAAGAAATAAACATAAAAATTATTAATATTGAAAATGAATATACAAAGTGATAAAATGCTGGACAATGGTAAATTTAGTTTGAGGTTTTTTTAAAATTGTTAATACTCAAGCCTAAAACCTGAGTTTAAACCTTTGGTTTTGGTTTATTAATCAGAAATTTATTGTTATAAATAAGATATTCGAAAAATAGGGATTTTTAAAAGCGTATGAAGAATTTATAAAAGTTAGAGTTTTGAAATCTATAATTTATTTTTATAAGGGTGTGTGAGTTTAAAAAGGGGAAATTACTAGTTTAAAATTTATTACTATTTATGTAACGGAAACTATATAGGGCTAAACAGGAATTTTAAAATATTTGGATTTGAACAGTTATATTAAAATTGAACTTTCGGTTTATATAAATTATCTTTTAAAAATATGTATTAGGGTGATTAACTTGTTTAATTACTTTAGAAACTAAAAATATTTTATCAAAGGAAATTTGTTAAAATAAATTATTGGTTTAAACCCAAATTAGAAGCTAAATCAAAAGAATAAATAGCAATTAATCGATTGACTAATTCAAAGATGTTAATAGAATCGTATAATGTTTATACAAGGTATAAAATCATGGGAACAAGCTGGATTGAATCTGATTGCTAGTAAAAGCAAAGGTGAGTTAATCTCACTCAGTTAATTTAAATTTAAATTTAAATGATTAAATTTAAATAATTGTTTGAAATGGTTGAATTGATTTATGTGCTATAATGTGGTATATATTTGGAATTGGTCTTTTATATTGTGCTAACATCTATGGATGCAGGGAAAACAGGTTGGAGGGATCCAACTGGACCCCTCAACTTTATTTAATTATTTAATATTCTTTGTTCTGAATGTTTGATATCCTGTAATGAATTATGTGGAAATATTGAATGCTATGGCTTGATTGTTATAATCGGGCAATAATGAATTACCAAATATATAATTTGAGTTTGGGAATGAAAATAAAAGGAGTGAAATTTGTAAGTAAAATAACTATAGAAAAGTTGAATAAATTTATGAATGAACTAGAAAGGAAATTAAGTGACTTTAAAATTTTAATAAATAAATCTTGAGTATGGGAAGGGAAATTTAAATAAACAGAGAGTTAATGAAACTTAAACTTCAATGTTATTGTTTAAAAGAACAAAACATTTATTTTAAATTTAGGATTTGAATTATTTAAGAAGAATAAAGAAGAAATTGGGAATAACCTGAAATTTGTATATTTCAGCTAAAGGATTTAAAAATCAAACTGAAAATAATAATAAAGTCCATAATTAATTGAATTTCGAAATGAACTGATAAGTAAAGAAATTTATTTCAAAGGAAATAAATTGGGAATCAATTTGGAAAATTGATTTAAGTGAGTGAGATTGGAAATTTCTCCCTGGGTAACCAAGTACGTCTTTAAACTAAACTTTTAATTTAAATTAAAGGTTTTAAAGTTGTTTTTAAAAGCAAGTTTTGGAAAATTTCTTATTTCTAATATTTAAATCCTAAAGTAAGTATGTTCTCCTAATTTATTATATTAGTAATTATTTAAAGAATGACTTAATATTATGTTTTTAAAAGTATAAATCTAGTTGTATATTTATGAAGTAATTTATTTTCAAATATTCATATAGTATGATATTTTTAATAAATTATTGAATTAATTTTAACTTGAATGTTTTAAAATATATTTTTAAAAAGTAAAGTGTTTTAAATTAATTTAGAAAAATCTGGTTTTGTGCTTGGTGATTCCAGAAGAAATAAAAATATTTGAATTTTATTCTGAGAAGGCAGATAGCCTTAAAAACTGTTTTCAAAGGAATTTGAAAAGTAAGCACATATCTTAGGAAGATATTTTTGAGATAAATAAATAATTTGGGAAATTATTTATTGTTTGATGGATATTTGTGAATATAAATTGATAGTTAAATAATCGACAATCAATATTGGCCAAATGCGTTGATCGTTTCGAAGAGACCGGGATCGAGATTTATTTCTCGAAAACCACTTCGATCCGGTTTGTACGTTTTCGTGAAAAACGATTTTGGATTCGAAGATGGAGCAGTGAAGTGCAAGGGCTAGTTGCTACTAATCCTGAGGATATTTCCAAAATGGATGTAGTAGGAATAGTGCCTTCGGTTCCGTTCGAACCCGGAACGGACTTGTATGGATGAATGCTTGCGAAACATCGTCAGGTGGACGATGGGAATTCTAAGGGATATGTTCTATAAGGTAACGCTTAGCCTCAAGCCTCATCAAATGGGAATGACTGAAAATCAGGGGATATGCAGCAAGGCTAGGTGGGTAGCACCCAAGCAGGGTGAGGTCATCCCTGTCTAGATGTCCCTTATTAATTCGGCTTAGTGGGCGGTTGCTGATCCCAACCGTGGGGTGATCTCACTCGAGATTATCCAGTAAGGGGTAGTCCCGGCCTTGTGTTGCAGGGGAGCGGGCGTACTCCTCGGTACGGTGATCTAGGCCTCGTACTGTGACAGGTGGTACCCCAGTGCCTAGTCATTGGTTGGAAATCCATTCTCCCTACGAGCCTTGTACGAGTTTTGTTTGTATTACCCTCTCTGTGGCTAGTAGCTGGAATTTAATCATGTAACAATTTCGGCTATTTTATAAGTATTTGTATATAGACACTATTATAATATCAGAGGATTTCTATAAAAATTGTTTTAGCTATCGTAAGGTAAAAACCCGACATGTTTATTTGTGGCGTGGTCTTACGAGATGCTTTTGTTTTCAAAGGATTTTTGAAACTTTAATAATCAAATTGGGTGTGATTTTCTCACGCTGGTATTCCAGACTGACTCGGGTGTTATTTAACTGTAATGCTCGGGTCAGACCGAGTATTATAGGATACAGGAGGTGCTGTGGAGCTCAGGTGACGAGCATGATGGCGATACGTACTCCCGTACTTGTATATATATATACATATTCCGCTGTGTTGAGTTGTTGTGTACCCATTTGTATGATATTGATATTGAGCTGTGATTGATGTACTCTGATTGATGTAATATATAAACAGAGATATATTTGATTGAGTAAAAATTATTTGTTATCTATTATATTTTATTCCGCTGCAATGGCTAGATTATGATGTTGATTTTGTTTTCTCTTCTTCTACCTCTTCTTCTTAAACCCAAATGGTTCGTATTTCTTTACAACTTGAGTTGATTGTTGTAGAATAGTGTTGACTCAAGGGGTACGGATTTGCGGGTCGTCACAGTGTGATATCTGTATCTTGTGTTCTTGAGTTGTATAGTTTGACAGATGTTTATAACTGTCTAATATGTGTTGTATAAGTTGTGTACTCCGATGTAATATGATACTATGTAATATTTTATGTGATATATTATATTTCATTTCGTTCCGCTGTGAGTATCTGATGTTTGTTGTGTTTCTTCTTTCTTATCTTTTCTTCTTCTATCCCTTTCTTTCTTAATTAGTGATGCGACTTTCTGGTGTTAGAAAATTGGGTCGCTGCATTTGGTCAGTGATTAATGTTGAACTATTCGAATATTAACATTCACATGACAATTAGCACGGGTATGACATTTTGGCCAAATTCATTGCTTTCGGTAAAATCCAATTTTACCTAATTGTGACTTTATTTACACTAATTCCCTTCATGAACTATATCACTTTGGACTTATGGAATTTTGTAATGGTCAAAAATTCCAATATTGTCTGCATTCAACTCTATAGTTCAAACACAAAGTCCTTGTTTCAATAATAATAATACTTATTAATCAAACTACTCTGGCTAGAGATTCTGACTTTGAGTTGACTTGAGTTAGTCATGATGCTTACCCCATATAAGTGAGGAGACAAATCCTCTCTAGAATATTTTTCACTTCCAATACTTCAACTCGACCCAACTATAATCACCCGATAGACATTGTGACATGATTTGAATATAATCAGAGCAGAGCATTCATATTGAAGATCGACAATATTCTCAAATCGAAAGAACTATGTAATTCAGTCACATCGATATTTTCTGTTTAACCTTATTTATATTAACTAACAGAAAAGTATTTAGTGATTCGTTCCATAGTTATCCAATAATTATCATTACGTAACCCCTAGGTGCCCCAACAGTAACGAGTAATACATCACCCAACATTTAGATAGTGTTACGTAATTTATTCTCAATGGATACATTGATATTTAGTCTCTATGCATCTTGACTTGGAACATTTAAAATGATGTGTTAATAATATTATAGTAGAATACTTATGATTAATACTATTTGTAATTACTTTCAAAAAACCAACATTTATGGATTTTCTATTAAATATATTTTAATTAAGCATTAATTATTTATAATACATTATAAAAAGTATATAAAAGAAAGAAAACACCTTTGTTATGTATGAGAATTTATTACAATGTTAATTAATTGTAGAATTAGCCTTAGTGCATACTCTTAACTCTATCAATTTCCTACTTGCACTTCGGCGAATTATGGAATTTGAATCACATCCCTCCAATCAGGTTTTCGAGAGCCATCAAGCTAAACCTTTAGTGAATGGATCTACTATGTTGTTTGCTATCTACCCATTGTATCACGACTTCTATCTTCTTTGTGAATTCTCTAATGAGGTAGTATGCCATGACTTCTTATGTACTCTGGGCTCCTTTGCGATATGCATCACTGCATTATTATTACAGAACAATTCCATAGGATTCTTGGTATCGGGAATAACTCCAAGCTCACTTAAAAACTTACACATCCATACTTCCTCTTTAGCTGCTTCATTGAGGGTGATGGGCTCGGCCTCCATTGTGGATATAGCTACTACTTCTTACTTAGAACCTTTTCGACTAACGGTCCACCGTTAAGCATAAAGACATAACTAGAAATTTATTTACTATCATCTATATCACTTTGATAACTCAATCGATATACCCCTTCGTAAGGAGGTCTTCATTCCCATATACAAGGAACAAGTCTCGAGTATTTCTTAAAAGCTTCAGTATACATTTTCTGGGAGTCCAATGTTTTTCTCTAGAATTAGACTGGGATCGGCTGACGCATCCTAATGCATATGCCACATTCGGTCTAGTACATATCATGACTTACATTATGGATCTTATGGATGAAGCATAGAACATCCACTTTATATGCTCTTTTTCCTCATAGGTATGAGGAGTATCCTTCTTGGAAAGGACGATTCCAAAATGCATTGAAATGTTTCCATGCTTCCATACTAAACATTTTCAGTATGGTATCTGTGTACAGGGATTGGTTCAATCCCAACAGCCTCTTAGATCTATCTCTATAGATTTTTATACCAATTATACAAGCTGCTTCTTCCAAATTCTTTATGGAGAAATTTTTAGAAAGCCAAGTTTCCACTGATTGAAACAATAAAATGTCATTTTCAATAATAGATCATCAACATAGGGTACTAAGAAAATGATAGCATTGTCCTTTTCCTTTCTGTATATGCATGCTTCCTCTGTGTTTTGATAAAAGCCAAATAGTTTGATTACCTTATTAAAAAACATTGTTCCAACTCCTTGAAGCTTATTTAAGTCCATAAATGGACTATAACAATTTGAAAACCTTGCTCTCATCCTCACCGACTACAAAAACCTTGGGCTACGATATATAAATGGTTTCTCCTAAATCACCATTTAGAAAAGCCATCCTTACATCCATTTTTCATATTTCGTAGTCATAAAATGCAACAATGGCCAACATAATCCAAATGGACTTAAGCATGGCTATGAATGAAAAGGTCCCTCATAATCAACA
Source organism: Allium cepa (assembly GCA_030765085.1). Taxonomy (NCBI): domain Eukaryota; kingdom Viridiplantae; phylum Streptophyta; class Magnoliopsida; order Asparagales; family Amaryllidaceae; genus Allium; species Allium cepa. The sequence continues at coordinate 454,616,698 of CM060937.1, read as the reverse complement.
ACTTGAATTTGATGAAATCCTTTCGCAACTAGCATTGCCTTTTAAGTCTCTACTTCTCTATCTGCATTTAGTGTTTCTTAAAAATCCATTTGCAGCCGATGGGTCTTATCCCTTTGGGCAAGTCTGATAAATTCCAAACTTTGTTTTTGTACATGGAATCCATCTCGGATTACGTTACTCCAAGCTATAGTGCAGAGTATTTACTTTGCATTGCTTGTTGGAAAGATATAGGAGTGTCATCAATTAAAACACGATCCTCCTTCTCATAATCCATGAGAAAAATGTAGTGTCTCTTTGGTGCGTGAGACTTCCTACTAAACCTTCTAATAGCTTGCATATTTTCGTATGCGAGTAAACTTGGTTCTCCCACTGGTTCAACCTCGGTGTTATTTTCTTGAATTTCATCTAAGTCTATAACCTCTTTGTTAATTTCTTTTGATATAAATTCCTTTTCTAAAAAGACAGCATGTCGAGAAACATTAACCTTTTGTTCCTCGATATTGTAGAATATATATCTCATCAAGGTTTTTAGATATCCTATAATTGTAGTACTATCTTACCTCTAGTTTATTCGGACCAATATTCCTAATGTATGCCAGACAACCCCATACCTTCAAATATTTGAGTTGGGGTTTATTACCGTACCACATCGCATATGGTGTTTTTGGCATATATTTAATGCCAATAAGTTCATATATGTGTTGTGATTTTTAGTGCATATCCCCAATACGACAAAGATAACTCAGCCTTACTTATCATGGAATGAACCATATCTAATAGGGTTTGGTTCTTTCGTTCTGACACACTATTGTGTTGGAGAGTATAGGGTACAATCTCATTATGTTTTAAATATTGTTTGAAATCCAGTCCAACATACTAACTTATTCGATCTAATCAAATAATCTTAATCACATGACCCCTTTGGTTTCTACTGCTTTTTAATATTTAACAAATTTCTCAAACATCGAATTTGTTCTTCTAAGATGCACATACCCTAGTCTCAAGAATCATCAGTGAAGGTAACAAAGTAAGAACTATAATCTTTTGTTATTATAGGAATCAGGCTATATACATCAATATGTACTAACCTTAAGAGTTTATCAACTCTTTCATTGCTCCAACAGATGGGGTGCTTCGTCATTTTACCTTTAAGACACGACTCATACGTGTCAAATGATTTGGAATCAAGTAACGGTAGAAAACCTTTGGTTTTTAATTTGGGTAGTCGTTTCTCACTAATGTAACCTAACCTACAATGCCAGATATAACTATCATTTATATTATTAGAATCATGCAGAACACACATAATTAGTATTAATTAAATAAATGTCATTTTTAAGAATACCATTGCAGACTTTGTTTCCATCCAAACTAATGTTCATAAAATTATTTGCACAATAAAATACATGTCCAGTGTCAAACAATCTAGAAATAGAAATAATCCCACAAATAAAGTCTTTTACAAAATAACAATTATTTAATACTAATATTACTCCATTAGGAAAAAATAAATTATAATCTCCTATAGCTATTGCATAAACAATAGATCTATTGACAACTTAGAAATTCATCTATCCTTTTCCCATGCGATGCCAGTTCCTAAGCCACTAACGAAGCTGCAGTACCATTCTGTTTCTTTTCTTTAACAATCTTCATGTAGTCATGGCAATTTCTTTTCCAATGACCTTTCTTGTGATAGTGGTAACATTCATTCTTATCATCGGTCTTCTTACTTTTATTTTTCTTACCTTCTCTTTTACGCTTCTTTGAACTCTTCGAAGATGAGGCACTACATTTAACAACAAGTATAGCCTCTTGATCCTTATATTGTGATTCAGCCTACCTTAAGAGATTTATATTCAATTTGTTCATGTTACAAGTTAATATGAACGGTTCATACTAAGGAGTAAGTGAACCAAGGATCAATTCGACTTGCAATTCATTGCTTATTTGTATGTTCAATTACAGAAGCGTATCAATATAGCCCTTCATCATTAACACTTAATCATCCACTTTATGTTAATTAGTCATTTTGGTATTTACCAACTTCTTCGTAACTTCATACCTTGCGAAACATTACTTTTCACCAAAAGGAGCCTTGAGACTATCAAATATCTCGTAGACAAACATATTTTCGTGGTGCTTTTGCAACGGCTTGTCTAATGTAAACAGTATGAAAACTTGAGCGATCTCTAGGTCTGACACCCTTTTTCATTAGCAAGTCGTAGTTTGAGGTCCGCATCGTCGGTGAGTTATTCTTTAGATTCCTAGGTAATAGCAATCTGAAGGCGCTCGTAAGTCAATGCTATTTTAATTACTCTTAGCCAAACGGTGTAGTTAGGTCCGCTAAGCTTGTCGGCTTTAGAAACCAGTTTTGAAGTTGTCATTTTCTGCAAGTTTAAGTGGTAGATTATTATGACAAATCATAATGGATGTTTTTATAATATTAGTAAGGTTAAACTTTATGTTTCATGCACTAGTCTTTTATGTTTCGTTAAACCTTAAGTCGAAACATAGAAGTAATTCGATTTCACTAGTAAGTTTTAGGACTCATCCATCTTAGAATTCCGACCTTGAGTTTGCTCAACAAATCATAACTCCATAGACAATGGATGACTCTTTATTAATAATATCATGTACAACTCCTAATGCTTTGGTACCTTGTCCTAATTTCACTTCGACCTTGAGTTTTTTCAACAAATCGAGATGAAATTATTCACCCGTACCTACCATATCACGACAGCCTAAGTATAGTATATGTACCTTGAGTTTGTTCAACAAATACACATAGTTATCTTAGCTCATCTACTCGATATGTTAATAATACTATGCATAACATCCCTAACTTGAGATTTCTCAACAACTAAGAAGTATGCAAGTAATTTACTATATATATATAGTAGAGGACAACATTTTTTGATGATTCATAATCTTTAATACGTTATATTGAGTGATATCAACTTATGAAATAATGTAACTCTTATGAATTACTCTCGTGATTCAAGTGTCGAGTACATTGAAGATCATGGTATATGTATATTTACATATGTATTTTTACCTTAAGTCTATTTGGGTTTCTTTAATGTTCCACCTTTAATTTATACATTCATATTATATAAGTTTTAGTATTATACAACTTTTATATTTTATATTACTCATATAATAATCTTATATATAATATTATATTAATTAAATATTATTTAATTAATTTTAATTAATTAATATTTTAATTAATTTTAATTAATTAACATTTTAATTAATTTTAATTAATTAACATTTTAATTAATTTTATATTATCTTAAAATAATATTTATATTTAATGTTTATTATATACTATAACCTTTATAATATAACACATATATCATATACATGTTATAATATTTAATTAACTAACCTTCAAATTAATTTATTTGATTAAACTATATTGATTTTAAAATTTAATTGACACACATACATGCATATTTTGTCATTTCAAACATTTTAAATAACATAACATATATCATAATTTATATTACAAGTATTCATTTATTAACTAACTTAGTTAACTAATTTATTTTATTAATCTTATTAATAAAAAAATTAATTTAGAAACAAATTTGCATTATTTTTCAAACAGTTTGAAATTTTTAATCATATTATAACTTTTATAATATACGTATTTCTTATTTTGAATTTAAATTTAATATTTTAAAATTTAAAATGTTATATTTTAAATTTTCAAACAGTTTTGGAAATCAGCCCATGATCCAACTCAAATTGGGCCTTTTCTATCAGGGCCACCCTGTGGGCTCATATATTTATTCGGGTCAGGCTGGTAGCTAGGTGGATGGAGTACTTGATTACCCAAACCCAATCCTAGACACTACCTTTCTAGACGTCCCATTATCTGGGCTGTGAGCTTAATAGCTAATCCTAATATGACTAATTTAGACCACATAGGCTATTGGGCTCTAATACCATTGTTGGAACTAGACCAGCCCACAGTAGAGGTTATGGGTGAATTTCAAACTTTTTTACCCCATTAGATCTTTGTTGGACCTATGAAGTTGTTTGTACCAAAATTGGGCACAACACTCTTCGAAAGTATTTGAAGAGATAAAAATGAAGAAGCGAAATGTAAAAAAGGAGATTATCTAACAAACATTTCAAAAAACAAATATGAAAACACGCAGAAACACAACGATTTAGAGTGGTTCGACGTATGGCCTACGTCCACTATGAAGTTGATGACTTTATTGATATTCAATTGTCAATTACAACTGATTACAACGGATTATAGTACTGAAATTTGAGTACAACAACAGCTATGGAATGTAAAAATGGTTCCGGCAGAGTTTGGACGTCGAAGAGCTAAAAGATCCTTTTTTCGTAGGCCCTGGGGCTCTATTTATAGGCGTAGGAGGCAAATATCTTGCTCAGATCTCGGAAGACTTCTTCTGGCATGTGGGTGGGCCCATGCGATCGATCCCAGGCAATTTCGACTCGATCCCTGATTGATACGAATGTATTGTTTATCGATCATGATTTGATCCGATCGAGTCGATATTTGGCAGAAACATTCTTTAGGTTATACATAAGCTTCTGTGAAAATTTCATAGAATCTGAACTTGTGGATTGCAAGTTGTGATCGATGCCAATTAGGGGTTTTCGGTTTCGGTTCCCTTCATATCGATACGATTCGTATCGATCATTTCGACTTACTGCTGGTCACCCGCCTGTGAGTTAAGGTGGCGCTTGACTTTTGAATCGCTCCACTTTCGTTGCCGAGTTAACCGAGTCGTTCTAAGGCTTTCACCTTGTTCATATTAAATATGTTGCATTGTTCATACCGGTAGCCATTGCACAGTTCATGTCGATGGAAGTTCCACAGTTCATATCGATGGTGTAGTCTTGTTTGCATCGATCTAGGTCCCTCCAACTTAATGGATGCGAACAACCGATGACTTTATGGATGTGAATAGGTAGTGGCTTTGTTAGGCCTTTATGGATACGAACAGTGGTTCCATGATGGATATAAACTAGCGAAGCTAGGTGGAAACGAGTAGGGTTCTTCTTGAGGGATACAAATAGTGTAGTCACTTGATGGATTCGAACAAATGCTTGCCGATGGATACGAACAAAGTCGATGTGTAGGAGATCGCCTTTGGATGGATACGAAGTAGACCTCTATGTTGTAGTTGATGGATGCGCAATTGACAATAGCCGACCGATTCAAAGTGAGCCTATCTGCTGATGGATGTGAAACCGACCGATCCAGAACGATGGGTTGTGACTTCGATCGATTCGAAATGATGGGTACGAATGAGTTGACCTCCTTGGCTTGCATCGATCATATCTTGAGCATATGAACTCAGATTGACTCAAAATTTGGGAAGTTGGCTTTCATATCTTTACTCGTCATGTTTTGTCAATTATAGCTTGATCCAGACTCAGATAAAATTTATCAACATCCATAGCGAACCTGTGCTTATTCGACATTTGGGATGAGCTGTCTCTAATCCTTCAGCCAATTCCTTGATATCTCGGCCTTGCCAAATGGCGGAATAACATTTGCTCCCCAAAGTACGTCTTGTGAGAACATAACGTGCTTTGAATAGTCACATCTTTATTCCGAATGGCTCTATCCGACTTGTTGGACGATTGTCGTCTTTTCATTGAAAATTGTAATTTTTGATTGATCCATAGAGGCATAAATTGTGAGCTGTATACTGGTATTGTGTGCCATTGTAACTGATTGCTATATGATACTGAGTAGCTGTTTGTGGTTGTAATCATACATCAGGTGGGCATTCGACTTGTGAATTTTGAAAATTGAAAACTGAAAATTAATCTGACATGCACGCATATATGTTAACCCGACTCTCGTTAACGTCGCATGCTCACGAGTCGTTGTCAGCTTTCTCGCGTTGAATTCCGTATCGATCCTCTCCTAATCGATGTGAAATTCAAGTTATAACAACGCTTGGTGGTTGTTTTAGAATGTCCCTTCGCATCTTTCCTCTCCTAGATCGATGTAAAAGGTCGAAAGATTGTTCTCGTATCGACAGATACGAGTTTTCATGGGCCGTGCGTCGATTTATATGAACAAATGACTTCGTATCGATGCACCAATGAATGACACAAACAAAGCAACTAGTTCTTCATGCATAATTCGTATCAATGGCAGTGAATCTTTATGGGTTGTATGTTGATGGATACGAATAGTACAGTTCATATCGATGCGCCATAAATGGAGTCGAAAACAATGTATATGAACAATCGTTTCGTATCGGTGGAATCTGGTGATTTAGAAAAATCTTTGTATCAACTTTTGTATCAAAATATCTCGAGTCTATGGATACGAATAGCTTATTCGTATCAATTCAGGGGAAAACCTGTGTCTACCGGTCAAGGCAACTGGAGGCGAATCGTTTCTTTTCTTTAGTTTTTCCATCCATATAAATACGTTCTGCACTTAGCCGAATTTCTCACTTGCTTTTGTTTCTTTGCTCCTTCGTATCGATAGAGAATATGAGAAAGAAAGCTGTCTTCATCTTCAAATCGAATAGCACGTTAATCCCTCGACCAGACTGTTTAAACTTTGTAATTAATTAATCAAAACCACCCTAATATAACGAGATCGATTTTTAATGCCAGCTCGTCCAAAGTCATTGCCGATGACAGCACTGTTGATGCTGAAATTTGGTGGAAGTGAGGTCGAAAAGGAGCAATGGCGTGTTAGCTATTTAGGGAAGAAAGAGTAAGGAGGGGTACGAAGGATTCGTTGTGGGAAACCCTAAGCTCTGCTTTCGCATCGATGATGGAGAGGAGATGGCCCGTTTCGAATCGATCTGGATAATTGGACCTCGAAATAGTCAAGTGGAGGTCTTCATATTGATTGATGATGGAGTTTCGTATCGATTCGAAGTGATCGATACGAAGGCTTCTGGCTTGCTGACCGATACAAAGAGGTGGCATCTGATCGATACAAAACCCGATGTTCCCATCGAACGAATTACACGCCGGGGGTCGATACGAAGATGACTCAGGTGATCGATACAAAATTGGTATCTTAATGGATATGCAGAGCTTCCTTGGCAGACACGAACTTGAACTTTGGTGATCGGTTCCAAGCCAAATTTAATGAATTTGAAAAACTTTTTCACATTTGAACACTGACTCCAGCGAGCTTCAGTCTTGCATATCTGGACTTAATTGTTAAACAACATATTTGACTATCCTTCGAAGCTCGTCGATGGAATTGTGACTTAACAAACATTTTAACGAACTTTAACTTGGATCGATCGCTAACGTTTGGATGGCATGGTTGTGGCGGTCAGCGATGACGGTCACTCCAGTTAAATTTCGAAGTCTCATCGCTTGCATGTTTTCTCATACTCTATTGAATTTCTTATGTAATTTGCTGCACTACACTGCAGAACACATCCACACACTTCACACTTGGGAAACACGGGCTTATTATTGTCTAATGATGATTTTTCATAAGTTAGTTAGTTATGGAGTCCATAGCTCACAACCGCAGGAAATCCAGAGTTCACTTTCCCTAACCATCGAGATACTGGTCATTGTGGCCAAAGTTATAGATCCAGCTCCGGATAAGCTACCAGGTGCTACTTTTATCTGTAATCCGCTTGATTCTATTCCGTCCAACATTTTTGAAGACATGTTGGGATGGATGTGCTTAAGGCATGGCTTGTCACTCGACGATGTGCTACTACCAGGACCAACTGATAGGCCGCATTATCCACCAAAAGGGTTTATTGCTTTCAATCGCCATGCATGTGCAACGGGAACACTTCCCCCATTTAACCAATATTTTAGGGAACTGCTATCTTTCCTTGGAATTGCTCCATCTCAACTATACCCTAATGGATATGCTCTATTGAATAACCTATCCATCGTATTTATAGAGCATATCTTTTGACCCCCGACACCGAACGAGATTAGATACTTATTCAACGTCAAGAGCCGGAGAGATAGCCCTTCTTTTACGTTTCTGGAAGCGTTTATAAACTGTGAAGTAGTAACGGGGTCCTGGACCAGGTTGAGCTACTTTAAAACGGAATGCTTTTATGTTCGATGCCCCCAGGATTCGCCAACCGATGGTTGTTCAAACGTAAGTATCGTAGTCTTTTCAAGTATTTAATATGGTGATCATAACTGATGTCAAACTAATATCTCCCTCTCTTTACAGCTATAATCCCATGACCTGAAGGTGCGCACTTCAAAGAGAAGTACGAGTTCTCCAAGAAGTTCCGAGTGATGTAAAGGACATTGAATTGGTTTTCACAAATAGAAATTTGAAAATCGTTGGATTGATCGAGCATAGCCAAAGTATAATGCTTGAGGGAATGCTAAGGGCTGTCTCGAAGAAATGAGTGAAACATAAGATGTCCGAAGTTGTTATAACTGAGGGGGTTGATCCAGAAAGAACACCCACCGATGACGAACTCGTGGCCGGGCCTTCTGACGCCTTTCAAGGTTTCGAAGGAAAGAGAAAACGCAAGGCAACTGCTTTCAAACATTCTAAATCTGTGAGATGGAAATCTGCGGTCATATCTTTGCCTGTTCCTGGGATTAAAATTTCGAAGGCTCCTCCCGCATAGATGGAAATCCTTTTCGAAGGGATCGTTGACATTCCAATTCCAGATTATGTGTCACTTCAACATGATGCCGGATTGGAGGGGCTTCAGCATGCTTTAGATTTAAGTGAGTCTCTTCCCATTAGTGTGGTCGACATTTTCGGTTGGTCGGGGGGTTGCACATACATATACACTTCACGGCACTATACAATTTCCGATCGTAAGCTGTTTACTCTGGAAGATTATTAACTCTATTCTTCTTTTAATTTGCAGATACGATGACTAGGCGAGATACTATGCTTGGTAGTCTCCGTTCAGCGCGTTAGTCATCCAGTTCGTATTATGAGCCCCGTAGAAGGGATGATGATAGAAACCGCGACCGTAGTTATTCTAGTCAGGAATACCATGACAGAGATAGGAATAGGGGTAGGAACCTAAAGCAGAGGTATAAATCTCGATCGTGCTCTCCATCTCCTCAAATCCCTACACATCCTTCTGCTTATATTTCATATCCCCCAAAACCTCCACGTCACAAACTGCCTTCCCATGCTCAAAGGCCGATCCTCACCACCGGAGACACGAGACCGAAACTCCTGTTGACGTCGAACAAGCTATCACTGAGCCCACCAGGGAAGAGGCTATTAAAACTGCACAGCTGAAAAAGGATTTCCCGAACATCTGCTTCGATAACTACATCTTCCCTCCTCACTTAAAGAGAATCCCAATGGAGGCTGAGAACACAATGCTCGATTATATTCACGACATTTATTCTCATTATAAGGAGTGGACGAAAGCCGCAGAGAAAGCATCAAGGCTGGCCTTTGAGCGGGAGGCCACCATAAATAAGTTAGAGAATGAGCTTGCTCAGAAGGATCGTATTATCCAAGTGCTTAACACTAAAGTTGAGTCCTCCTAAAAGTCAGAAATGGAGGCCATTAAAAAGGCCAACGAATCTAACTCGGCCATAGAGAGGATGAGGCAAACACACTATGCCTTAGTGGAAGAGATGGGCCATCGGAACACCACCGTTATTGCCGAGCGGGATGCAGCCCTCAAAGAACTTAATGAGCTTAAGTCCAAATTTTCGAAAATCATTAAAGAGAGGGACGATGCTGATACCGCAGCAAAAGAGGCATGTGATCAAGCCGTAGTGCTTCAAGGTGAACGAGATGCGGTAGTGGAGAAATTTCGTGTGGTGGAGACCAAGGTCGAGGAGAGGATCCGAACGGCGGAGTCCAGGCTAGAAGCTGATATCGAAGATCTCCTCATCACTTATAATGCTAATGTACTGAAGCACCAGAATCTAGCCTGGCTTGAAAATTATCTGATACATCTTCGCAATGCCTGGGACCGATTGGTTGAGGAGGAGAAGGCGATGCATCCAGATGAATCAATCGACAAGTTTGAGCTCGAGAATCGTGTGCTGACTGAAGATGAAAGAAAGATTCTCCACAAGTCGATGATTTCACATGAAAGGGAGAAGCTCGGCACATTACGCTTGGAGGTTGGAGAAGGTTTAGGTGTTGAGCATCATGAAGCAAGCCTTGAGACTCCTTCGCCAACCAACCTGAACCTGTACCAGTGGTTGAACCACAATCTGTTCTTGCTTATAATTCGGAACAATCGCAGTTATCTCCAGCTAGAGAGCACACTTCTGAAGCCTTTCAACCATCTATGATCCTAACTAAGGAAGGTACTCTGAACATTTCTTATGTGTGTTCAAAATAAGGAGCTTGATTCAAAGCATTTACTAATAATCTTTCTTTTTATCTATCCAGTGACTGAAGTTACATTGACCGCGCCTCCTGCAACTCAAGAATCACATCAAACGCAGGAGGCTATCATTACTGAGGCAACCACCACAATAACGACTACACCAATTGATGGAATGCAGGGGTGCACACTCTCTTTTGATGAGAAGATGATGGAAGAACTCCTCTGTCGCCGCAGTGACCCTTTTGCGGACCTACCATTTGTGATGAGTGGAATCGCACCTGCTACTAACTCTTCAATGCCGACCACTGATGTTCCCAGTGAGGCTCAAGAAGCTCATGAGGAAGAGATATTAGCCAAGATCGATGTTGAACTAGAGGCAGTGGCCCGTCGCGGTAGTTCTAGAGGTGCAATGGCGGCACTGGCCCGACTCCGCTTAGAATGATATCACCCGGTGGTACAATTGTTGATACTAGCACATCTGTTCCGCCTTCTTAGTAGATCTGACCCCTCCGAATCCACCCATAGGAAGTATCCCTATACACTCGAGTTTGGAGGAGGACGTTGAGATCATGCCCCCACCTGGAGATTGGCCGTCGAAAGGCAAGAGCTCAAAGAAAAAACTAGGCAGCAGCTCCAGCGGGTCTATGCCGAAGAAGAAGCCGAGGAAGAAGAAAGAATAAATAGGCCTCTTTGGCATATTTTTGAGTAGATAGGAATCTATTTTGTTTTCCTTTCATAGATCGTGTATAGATGCGGGTTCGGCCCCTGCTAGTAAGAATTTTGGAAATAACTTGTACATGAACTTCTTTCACAGTTAGTTGAAATGAAATTTTGTTTTGATTTCATCTAAATTATTGTCTATTCTGCTTAAGTGTTCCAGTTTTTGAATTTTAGTTTAAGGCACTTATGGAGTTCCAACCGTTGAGTCAAGTTTGCTTTTATTTGTCAAGCTCGAAAATCATAGACACGAGTCATAACCGGGGATTAAGTTGAACATTGATGTTGCACTGCTTCGGTCAATGGTTGACACTTAAGCTCCACCCCTAGCTTCGAGGATGAGTTGTAAAGATTGATCAGCGATTGCATTTCGCCTTCATTTCTTCAAGCTTAACATCGTTGAATCGATGCCAAAATAAGTGAGTGTCGAGTGGTCGAATCACACTCGCTCACTTATCGATAACCATATCCACACTCCGGGAACCTGCATTTGTATGTTGGCGGTCGATCACGCCTGTTTAAGTTTTAATTATGTGTCCACGCTCTGGGGACTTAATTTATTTTGAGTAGTCATTCACACCCAAGTTATATTTATACTCTGTCCACACTTTGGGGCTCAAAGTTATTTGCGATCGATATTCTGGTTCATATTCTGGGAATCCAGAGATAATCGACGTTTGTACTCTAATTCACCCTCCGGTAACTCGAAGTTGGTTGATGTTTATACTCCAACTCACACTCTGGGAATCTAAAGTTGATGTTTATGCTCCGACTCGCAATCTGGGAATTTGGAGTTGATATTTATACTCCAATTCGCATCTGGGATTTTGGAGTTGTTATTTATACTCCAGTTCTCACTCTGGGAACTTAGAGTTGATATTTATACTCCAATTCGCACCCTGGGAATTTGGAGTTGTTGTTTATACTCCAGTTTGCACTCTAGGAAGTTGGAGTTGTTGTTCATACTTCAGTTCGCACTCTGGGAAAGCGGAGTTGGCCAACAGATGGTCAGTCACATCTGTTTCGGCTTTTAGGATTTCGTTCGCACTCCGGGAACGATGGATTTATCAGGATCGTGGATTGGCCAATTCACATCCATCCTGAGTTAACAAGTGAGGTCGTTAGATGGACAGGTCCATCCTCCTCGAACTTGTTTAGGGTACGGTTGAAGTCTTTAGGCGGACGGTTCCACCCTCTTCGAAACCGTATTTATTAGTTTATCCTCCAGCTCGCACTTTGGGAGATTGGAGTCAGTTAAAGGATTGTCATGCATTAATCCTTCTTTGGCTTTAGTGTGATGGTGCCCCCGAGCTCGGGTTTCACTTAGTGAGTGACCGGTCATATCACAGCCACTCCCTATATGAATAAATTCCACCGTATGATGGAACTTAGCTCTTCATGCATCGTGATGGTTGTATGTCACATTCAATAAATCATAGCTCTGGCTCGAAGCAATGACATTTTATTGCTGAAATGAGAAAATACGGCATAGTCAGTTGCCTTATTACAAATTCAAATTTCGAAATGCAAAAACAAATTGCAGATGAAGAATAGACTAAAATAAATAAAGCCTGTCATGTGTACTAGCGACGGAGACTCTTGCTGTTCCAGGCTCATGGCAAAGTATGACCGTCAACGGTCAATATCTTGGATGTGCCATCTCCGAGCTTTCGTTCAGTCACATATGGACCTTCCCACATTGGTTTCATGTGTGAAGGAATTGGATAGATTCTTTTGAGGACGAGATCACCGAGTTCAAAGGTTTAGGGTCAACCTTGGCATTGTATTATTGGGCGACTCGACTTCGTTATGCAGCTGCCCTTAAATCAGCCTCTTCGTGCTTCTCATCTAGCAAATCCAAGGATTCATCAAGTAGTATGGCATTAGTGTTTAGATCATAATAAGTCACACAATGAGAAGGTACTTCTAACTGGACTGGAATAACGACTTCTGAACCGTAGGATAGAGAGAATGAGTTTGTCCGGTCACGGACTTATGCGTTGTCCGGTAAGACCATAAAGCCATAGGAAGTTCATCAACCCACTTGCCCACGGCGTTTTCCAGTCGTTTCTTCAGGATAGATTTGATAACCTTATTAACAACATCAATATGGTCATGCGCTTGAGGGTGTGAAACTGTAGAGAATTTCTTTCGAATGTGGAATCGTTGGCAGATATCCTTGAATTCAACGCTATCGAACTGGGTTCTGTTATCGGTAATGATGGTATGTGGGAGACCAAATCGACAGATAATGTTGCGGACTACAAAGTTGACCACTTCTTCATCGCGATTGTAGCAAGAGTTCAGCTTCGGCCCACTTGGTAAAGTAATCAACTGCGACGATGGCGTACTTCGCACCACCTTTGGCCAGAGGTAGAGATCAAATGACATCGATGTCCTATACTAAAAACGACCATGGATTGACCATTTGGGTTATCTCAGTAGGCAGGGCTCTAGAAATTCGAGCATGCTTTTGACAATTATCATATTTCCTGGTGTAATCTGCTACATCATGGTTTACAGTTGGCCAATAATACCTGTATCGGAGTACTTTCTTAGCGAGAGCTTGCCCCTGGTGTGATCACCACATTCTCCTTCGTGTACATCATGTAACACTCGCTTAATTTCATCGTGAGCGATACACCGGAATAGAGAAACAGAGTACCCCTTCTATACATGACTCCATTTTGAATAGTGAATCATGTAGCTTTGCGAAGAATCTGTCTCTTCTCACTCCTGCGCTCAGGCAGCATCCCATGCTCGAGGTAATTTCGAAACGGAGTCATCCACGACTCCTTATCGGGAGTGATTTCAAATATCTAATCAGTCTCCATCTGACCTTTGCTTGGAGGAGATAACGTTTCTACAAGAACAAGTCCCATTTGTTGCGCTTCGACCGTACTTGCTAGCTTTATCAGTGATTCAAACCTTTGATTGCTATCACGCGGTATGTAGAAGATGGCATAATAATCAAATTGATTAAGTATCGCCTGGACTCGAGATAGATAAATGGCCAGTCTTCGATCCTTTGCTTGATATTCACCTCGAACTTGACATACAACTAGTTATGAATCACAATAAATTTCTACAATAATAATTCTCAAATCTTAGGTGAGTTTTAATTCAGCAAGCAAGGCTACATATTCAGCTTCATTATTGGTCACATGAAAATCAAACTTTAGAGCATAACATATGGATCAACCTTTGGGGGTTTCAAGTACAACTCCAGCACCCGAGCACTGGTCGTTTGACACACCTTCAGTATGCAGCTTCCAGACATACTTGGGAGATTTACTGGTTTTGGACAAGTCCCCTGGGATGGTAAATTCAGCTATGAAATCAGCTAGGACATCTCCTTGAATAGCTCGCCTCAAAGTGTAAGTAATATCAAACTGGCTTAGTTCGATATTCCATTTGAGTAACCTACAGACATCTGACCTGCCGTAGTGGCTGATCGGTGTAAATCGAGATAGGATGAGCCTGGAAATAAGGATGGAGTTTCCTTAAGGCAATGATGAGACAATAAGCCAACTTCTCTAGTTCGGATAATTCATCTCAGTTCCAGTTAGTCGTTTACCGATATAGTAGACCTGTAACAACCCGCATATTTGTTGATGTTATATTTAAATTTTTTATTTAAATATATTTTATCGATACTCGGAATTTAGTCCGAAAAGTTACTTTTTGCATACGGTCGAATTAGGACTCGAGACCACTCCCATTGAGTTTAAAATGCCGTTTGCGACCTTTTTGAGTATAAGCTTCGATATGTTTGGAGAAAGTTGTTTTTTGCTTCTTTTTTCACTTAGGGTTTTGACTTGGGGTGAGCCCACTTATGTATTCAGTCCCAACCCCTCTCCCCCTCATTTACTTCATTTCCAATTCCCAATACTCAAGCTTTAGCAACAATGGTGGGAGAGATGGGAAATTAAAACTCAAGCCCTAGTTTTCTTTTGCAAATCAAGTTCTAGATCCAAACTAATAGAAGAACCCATTGGTAAGCTTCTCTTCTTCTTCTCCAACTCATCCTCTTATCATTTCATAAATTCCTAAACCTAACTTTGGGAATGTTCTTCTTTTAAAGCTTAGAATCAAGCTTCTTGAGTTGGATTTGAAGAGTGGTTGATTCCCCTTTTTGCTTTCAAGCTTCTTCTTCAATTGCTTGGGTTCAAAGGTGAGATTTTTATCTCACATCTATGACTATAATTATCATTGGTTGTTGGGTATGAATTCCTAACACTTCTTCATGTGCATTTGCTCTTGATTTGGATTGGTTTTGTGAATATTCCAATTTTTGGGTTTTTAAGTCAAATTTGTGTGAAAATCCTTTTATGGGTGTTTGATCATGTATTTGTTGATGCATCGAGGAGCATATAGGGCCGGGTTGCCGATTGGAATAAACCCTTAGAGCCAATGTTTGTCCGGATGCATTTTGGAAGAGTTTGCTCTTCATTTGGATAGGCTGAAAAACAGCCCAGGCATGATTCAGTCGACTGAATCCTCTGTTCAGTCGACTGAACCTGGAACCCGAAAGTTTCCAGGTATGATTCAGTCGACTGAATCCTCTGTTCAGTCGACTGAACCTGGAAACAGAAAGTTTCCTGAACCTGGAAAATTTCCAGGTACAGGGTCAGTCGACTGAAAACTCTGTTCAGTCGACTGAACCTGCTGTTTGAGTCCATTTTGCCTTTATGGATTGAATTTCCAATGTTAATCGATTCGTGTTGATTCCCTTTTGTTATTATCACTTATTATCGACCTTGATGACATTTTCTTCGTGATTTTTGGGAATGTCCATTTTGATGGATTCGGTATCGATTTCTTTGGATTTTATTCACGTCTTCGAATGTGAACTTTAGTGATTGATTGTTCCTACAATCTTCTTTGTGATTTGTCACTTTAAAAATATAAAGGTTTCTATACTAGTAGTAAATATCAAAACTCTTTCTTCAAATGATTTCAACACTATTTTATTACAAAGCTCGTTTTCTCAAACCGATTTCTAATCTATTAGTATATACAAACCTTTACCTCACTCGTATGTGAAATCTAATTAAACGACTTAGTAAACCAAGTGGTATGAAACGCTTGCGTTTACTTCGCCGGTTAATTCTTGGACTTGTTCGATTGAATCTCTTGTGACAATTTTATAGTGGAGATCTACAGTTTGTTCGTAAATATTTAAGTTAAGCAAGTGGTTATGGGACATAAAGCTAAACTCATATATTTACTAGCTTAGTGTAATTGACACTTCTCGATTGATCGATGACGATCATCTTTGTGGTTTAGACTAGCAATGTGCGATGTCTCTTTGTCTATGTGGAGGACTGTTTCTCATTTTATTGAGCTTCGTCTCATTTCTTGCATGGGTCGTACCTATCTAGGTGCGTCGATGTTTGTTTACACATGGGTCGTACCTTTCTAGGTGCGTCAATGTTTATTATGCATGGGGTGTACCTTTTTAGGTGCATCGATGTTTATTTACTTCGTGGAGCAATCGGCTCAATAAGTCGGGACATGGGGCGTATCTTTCTAGGTGCGTCGATGTTCGTCTATGCATGGGGCGTGTCTTTCTAGGTGCGTCGATGTTAGACATTACGTGGGGTGTATCGTTCTAGGTGCATCGATGTTTATTTATGCATGGGATGTATCTTTCTAGGTGCATCGATGTTTATTTGTGCATGGGGCGTATCTTTCTAGGTGCGTCGATGCTAGAGCATGGGGCGTATCTTTCTAGGTACGTCAATGTTTATTATGCATGGGGTGTACCTTTTTAGGTGCATCGATGTTTATTTACTTCGTGGAGCAATCGGCTCAATAAGTCGGGACATGGGGCGTATCTTTCTAGGTGCGTCGATGTTCGTCTATGCATGGGGCGTGTCTTTCTAGGTGCGTCGATGTTAGACATTACGTGGGGTGTATCTTTCTAGGTGCATCGATGTTTATTTATGCATGGGATGTATCTTTCTAGGTGCATCAATGTTTATTTGTGCATGGGGCGTATCTTTCTAGGTGCGTCGATGCTAGAGCATGTGGCATATCTTTCTAGGTGCGTCAATGTTTATTATGCATGGGGTGTACCTTTTTATGTGCATCGATGTTTATTTACTTCGTGGAGCAATCGGCTCAATAAGTCGGGACATGGGGCGTATCTTTCTAGGTGCGTCGATGTTCGTCTATGCATGGGGCGTGTCTTTCTAGGTAAGTCGATGTTAGACATTACATGGGGTGTATCTTTCTAGGTGCATCGATGTTTATTTATGCATGGGATGTATCTTTCTAGGTGCATCGATGTTAGGTGCATCGATGCTAGAGCATGGGGCGTATCTTTCTAGGTGCGTCGATGTTCGACTGTGCATGGGGCGTGTCTTTCTAGGTGCGTCGATGTCCAGTTTATGGGATTGGCCATCCTTTTCTTGTGATTTCTGGATTTCGTGTGTTGAATTCTGGAATTTATGCTTCACCAATTTTCGTGATTTCCATTGATAAGTTTTATCAATATTTGTGCATTGGTGAATTTGTGTGTCATTGACTTTTGTGATTGACATTGATATGATCGTCAATATTTATGGTTTGGTGAACGAAATAAGGAGTATGACATTTCCTTTGATTCTTGTGTAGATTTGGTGATATTGATTAATCTCTTGTTGATTCTCAATTACTTATATCTATATATATCACAGCTTGGCATTGTGATTATTATGTGTTTAGTCATATCTCTTATTCTATATCGTTTCATCTGATATTTATGGTTAGACTGATCCGTTTATTATTTTCTTATTAAATAATACTCGAGTCAGACCGAGATGTTACAGGTGCTTCTGCTTGACTTCTCCCCAGGGATTTATTACTCTGACTTTTGGGAAAACTACTTAGATTAGTAGTTTATTTTGTTGTATACACTTGAGATATAGACTCATAGTTGTATTCTTTTGTATAGCACGTGTTGCTATTCTTTTTTATTATTGTGGATCTTTTTGACCACAACTCTGATATACACTTCCATGTGTTAATTATATATTCATATCTTCTTCCGCCTTTGTGATATGAATTATCTGTGACTGATTTACGTTATGTTTATTTCTGTATTTGTTTCCGAAGATATTATAGCCACTGTGTAGTAGCTTTGAGTTTGTGTCGGTATGTCGGATTCCCTCTTGATAAAGTATTGCATGTTATACTATCTGACATATCGATGCTCGCACAAAGCAATTACACGGATGGTCGCTCCTCAACAGCCTTATTCTCCATGCTAGTCGACAGCATTACACCGTAATGTTCTTGGCTAGCGTGGGTATAGAGGTGGGGCGTCACAAGACCTGTTTTTGCACTCGGTCTTCCTCCCAAATTAGGGCAACATTGAATGCATTTTATGATACCGCCAAGCAGATGTACAACTTCTCGTGATCAATAGGCTTTGATAGAATAGGTGGTGTGGAGAGATGTTGAATCAATGCTCGAAATGCTCTTTCACATTCTGCAGTCCATTCGAAGTTACATTTTCCTTTCTTGTTCAAATCAAAGAAAGGGATGCATTTATCGGTGGATTTCGAAATGAATCTGCTCAATGCTGCTACTTTTCCATTGAGACTTTGAACTTGCTTTATGGCCCTCAGAGTCTCAAGATTTCTGTTTTCCAGATCTTTTTGGGATTTGCCTCGATTCCTCGAGCGTTGATGATAAATCCAAGGAGTTTTCCGGATGCGACCCTAAAGTGACACTTCAATGGGTTGAGCTTCATCCTATATTCCCGAAGGATACTAAACATTGATTCTAAGTATTTAATATGATCAGTGGAGAATCGTGACTTTACCTACAAGTCATCTACATATACTTCCATGGTCTTTCCTATCTGGTTAGCGAACACTCGATTGACTAGTCATTGGTATGTTGCCCTTGCATTCTTGAGTTCGAAAGGCATGACTTTGTAGCAGTAGAGTCCTAGATCGGTTACGAAGCTAGTATGTTCTTGGTTGGGTAAGTTCATGGGTATCTGGTTGTAACCGAAATAAGTATCCATAAAAGATAATAACTCATGCCCAACCGTTGAATCTACGAGCTGATCAATTCGGGGAAGTGGAAAACTGTCTTTCGGGCAAGCTTTTTTAAGATCTGAGTAATCAACACACGTTCTCCATTTTCCATTTGGCTTTTGGACAAGTACGGGATTGGATACCCACTCCGGGTATAAGGCATCTCGGATGAACCCGTTCAATTTCGACTTATCGACCACTTCTTTAAGGGCGGCAGATCACTTTGGATCCATACCACGCCTTTTCTGTTTCACTGGGATATACCGTGGGTCAATATTCAGAGTGTGGCTTGCGATGGCCGGTGAGATCACATACATGTTAGAATGCATCCAAGAGGATACGTCGAGGTTTGCCCGGAGAAATTCAACCAATTCTGTGACAACCCGGCTTTCTAACTCCAGAAAGACGTGTCATCAATAAGAAAGAAAGGGATAGAAATAGAAAAGAATAGAAAGAAAGAATAACAACATCAGAATTTCACAGCGGAACGGAACAAAATATAATACATCAACATAGCTAATACATAGTTATATACATCACAGTTATACAATATCGTACAACATGACTGTCATATACATATCTGTCAGAACATACATCTCAAATATCGTAAACTAACTAACACAGCAGAACTATATGGATAGATACATACGTCTGGTCTTCTGCTCAACTCCTCCAGAAAACTCTATACTCCGAATACCTATCAATTGGCTACTCATAAAAATTTGAGTACCCAAGAGTTTATGAAAAACAAAATATAAACTCCGGGTCAGACATGGGTCTGGTATGAGTAAACGGGTTAAAGTTGTTTAACTTTGAAAATCATTTGAAATAAAGGTATCACTTAAGACTTCCCACACATAAATACGGGTAAGTTTTTACGTTACGCTAACCAAAACATTTTATAGGAAATTCAGTGATATTATAATAGTGTCTAGGGTTTTCAAGTAAAATACAGAAATAGCTGAAATGCTTACATCCCGCATTCCAACATAGTTGGGCACAATCAAAACGTACGACGCTTATTGGAAATTGGATCCTATACAATGGCAAGGCTACTGGGGTACCGCCCGTCACAGTACGTGACCTAGATCACCGTACCGAGGAGCTACCCTAACTCCCCTGCAACACAAGGCCGGAACCATTCCTTACCGAACAGTCCCGAACAAGATAACCCCGCAGTTGGCTGCAGACCAACCGCCCACACAACCGAATAAAAGGGACATCTAGACAGGGGTATACCTCGTCCTGCTTGGGCATGACCCACCTAACCTTGCTGCACATCCCCTGTTTTAGCCATTCCCGGTTAATGAGGCTTGAGGCTACGTTTACCTTTATAGAACATATCTCTTAGAATGCTCATCGTCTGCCTGGCGATGTGCTGAAAGCATTCAATACATACAAGTTCATTCTGGGTTCAAACGAAACCGAAGGCATTATCTCGTTACACTCGGTTTGGAATTACCCTCAGAGTCAACGACAATAACCCTTGCATTCTGAAAACACCATCTCGATCTTCACTTGAGATTACACGACCTAACGTTTAATTTGGATCGATGTGGTTTCCGGAATATCAAATCGATACCCGATCCCGGTCTCATCGAAATCCAAACGCCATTTTAAAGGCCAAGTTGTCTAATTAACTTATACATTTTATATTCAACAATTGAATTCACATAGCAATTTAACATAGATAAATCATACAAAGTCATCACAGATATATCCAGAATATCACAGAACATCACAGGATATAAATACATATCAGAATCAATCAAATAGAATCATCGATTCATATCAACATTTAGTTTGATTTATTTTAAACTTAATTACATGCTTAAAAATAAATTATATTTTATTCTTGCTTAGTTAATTACTAATTAATTAACTTACTTCAATTTATTAATTACTTAATTAATTAATTACTTCTTAATTATTAATCAATATCCTTAATTATTGATTTATAAAACTCAATTACACATTTAATCATTACTAATTGCTTCATTGATCATTAATTATTAATTAACTTAATCGTTTAATCCTTAATTAATTATTTAATTAGTTAACTACGATTTGTTAAGTTATTAACTTTCAATGATTAATTAAATTCTTTAATTACAAATGGGTTTACACAAGATTATTATTATAATCTTTAATTACAAATTTAATTAAATTTTTGAACTACTTATTAAATTACAATTATAAAGTTTATCACATGCATAATTAACTTTGATTTTAAACAAATTACTCATCTTTGTTTCAGTAAAGCTTTAAAGTTCATCTCGGCTTAAAACAAATTGGTCAACACTAATAACATAATTTACCCTTAGCCTATTTACCTATAATACAATATGATAGTTAACAAATTCCTGGAATTTTTAAAACCCGAAGATAACCACGCGACTAACTCGGGTCAAACTCGATATTACCCAGAACTTTTCTCGTGTTCTTCCCTGTCTTCTCTTCTTCTTCCCCTGTTCTTACTTCTTCTGTTTCCTTTTTTCAAAAGCGTAAGTTTAAAACTGTTAAAAATTATTAATACACACGCGCCTACTCAAAATTCTCCCCAGCGAAAAAAACCCGAAGCATCCATTTAATAAACTCGGGTTTCACTCGAGTCGGCATCAGCAGGCACTTCCCTGCCGCCGTGCACATGCACGGCGGTTCGCCACCGCTCCGGCGCCACTTGCCGCCACTCACACACCTCTAACCTTTCCCTCACTCGAAATCGCAGCCCAGAAAAACACGATAACCTCGAAATCAAAATAAGCACGAAAAGTCGAACACCTACATAATCACGATAGACAAAATCCCCTCATCCTCACGTTCGCGATCACCTGAGATGACGTGGCTTCGGCCATACTTCGCCGACAACACCCTCTACCCCTCTCCGAAACCTCACGGCGCTCGGTTGAGCTATGGTGACGTGATCACCAAAAATACAGAACCCAAACTGTCTAACCCATAAACCCTACTTTCAACCATCCTCAAAAATCCATGCATTCATAAATTTTTTTAACATTTTTCTGTTAATCTCACATCAATACCCTAGCTTCATGTAAAATTTCATCATCAATAGTTGGATGAATCATCTGATATTCATGAAATAGCACTTACGGTTTATTATCAAATTGCTCTAAAAATAGTTGTCTAAATTTTTTAATTCTTGTCTTAAAAATCATATTATGTACGTTGTTTCAAGATATAAATTCGAATTTACAATTATGCTATTCGAATTTTGATCATTATTTACTTTTTACTGTAAATTTGAGTTTTCAGTGTTTAAATTCACAGCTACCTGAAAAAAACAATTTCAAGCCTTAATCTTTGTCTTAACCAAATTTATTTAGTTAAGTTTTTAAGTAAATAAAATGTTTTTATATGATAAGTATGCTTTATTCTCTGACTTCTTATCTCAGCAACCTAAAACTAGAAGAACATCATATAAGTAGAACATACAGTAACAAAACATCTCAGAACAGATTTCCATCAATATAATATTTATTCATAAATCAATTATTAGTAGTTAAATTTCAAAAATTAAGTTTACTCACCAAAATACTGTTGAAACAGAGAGGTATTGGATGATGCAAGAATACTGCTGTTTGAAGAATTGAGTTCCTGTAACTTCCCTTTTTGCTTGAATTTGATTAAGCTTGAAAATATGAAGTTTGTTTATATTCCTTTTGCTTTTCAGAGTTTGCTTAAGTTATGGAATGAACTAAATAGAATGATAAATATATCTATATATGGCTTTGAACACAGATACCTTCTGGAACAAGCTTTGCCTTGATACAATATTTGCTTTATATTTTTTTTTATGTACTAAGACCTGAGATGAATTGGATATTTCGGCTGGAAGATAATTTTTTCAGACAGAAATGTGAGCTAATTAAATGTTTATGTTTATGTTTACATTTATGTTAACATATAGTTAATGTTTGCTGACACATGGATTTTATAAAGATATTTGCAGCTCCTTATGTTTGAACTAAGATGTGAATATTTGTTTTCTTATGCATATACAGTTTACTTGCAGAATTTGGTTTGTACAAAAATGTTTTATTTGATGTGAATACTTGGCTTACTTATGCATATAAAGTTTACTTGCATGTTTCATTTTGTCTTCATACTTATGTTAACATATAAAAAAATGTTTGCTGACAGGTTTATTTTGTATAAAGATATTTTTCTTTCTTTGTTTAGAGATTTTATATGTTTGTCTTTACATAGTTAACATTTCTATTTATATCTTATTCATATTATAGTTTTGTACTTATGCTTGTAGACTTATGTTTATAACCATATTTTATGTTATACTTATATTAAATATTTATAAGCTTATTTTATTTTAATTACAAAAGCTATTATTAGAAACACTTCTTAAATCTTATTTTCATTTAAAGTTGAATCTTTCCAATATTTGATTTGTAACTTATATTTGCACTAATGTATTTATATTTAATAGGAATATAATTGTGTTATTGTACTTGTTACTATTAACTGCATTCATATCTCTGATATTAAATGTCATTCATACATAACTTTTAATTTAATTGAGTAAAACAGATTTAATTTTGAATGTTGTTGAAAGAGTCTATTTTACATTTTGAAATTATAAATTCCTTTATAATACATATACAACTAATAATATCCAAAATATTATTTATTTATAAATGAAAATCTTGTATTTTATTTAAATTTGATCAAAAACTTATTATAATAATAGGGTCAAAATTCCGGGATGTCACATTCCTCCCCCCTTAAAAGAATTTCGTCCCCGAAATTTAAACAACAGTTAATTCAAAAGCTTAATATTAACACTCTAAACATACATATCATCCATACAAAAACAAACAATCAAACAGTCAATTCTAACAACATTACTAGCTATCCGGACATAAATTTGGATAAGCTTTTCTAAAACTATCAAGAGTTTCCCAGGTACAATCTCTGGGATCCTCACTCCACTGCACCTTGACGAGTTTCACCGCTTTGTTCCTGAGTTGCTTCTCGTCTTGATCTACAATCTAAACAGGATTTCTAACCACAGTCAGGTTGGGTTCTGCTTCTAAATCTTCCTGAACAACTGGTTCTACCACTAATGATGGGTCATGAATATATTTCCTTAAATGAGACACATGGAATACATTGTGAATCCCAGACATCCGTTCTGGCAATTCAATCCTGTAGGCTACAGTTCCAATTCTTTCAAGCACTCGGAATGGACCAATATATCTTGGAGCAAGTTGTCCCGTTTTTCCAAATCTTATAGCACCTTTGATTGGGGAAACTTTGATAAAAACTAAATCTCCAATCTCAAATTCCAATGGTCTTCGTCTCTTATCTGCATATTTCTTCTGACGATCTTGAACAGCTTTCATCCTTTTCTTGATAAGCTCAACCTTCGCAGAAGCTTCACGAATTAGATCGGGTCCGAGTACAAGTCGATCATTCGATTCAATCCAACAAGATGGAGATCTACACGGTCTTCCATACAGAGCTTCATAAGGAGCCATCTTAATACTCGCTTGGTAGCTGTTATTATACGAAAATTCCACTAGATGAAGATGGTCTTCCCATGATCCACCAAAATCCAATACACAAGCACACAACATATCTTCCAGAATTCGATTAAGCCTTTCCGTGTTTCCGTCCGTCTGAGGGTGATAGTATGTACTTAATGTCAAACTTGTTCCCATTGCAGATTGCAGAGCTTCCCAGAATTTGCTAGTGAAAATAGGATCACGGTCACTTACTATGCTGACAGGAATACCATGCAATATGATTATCTCCTTCAAGAAATTTCTGCCAGGGAAACTGCAGTACGCGTTGCCTTAACCGGAATAAAATGGGCACTCTTCATTAAACGATCCACAATAACCCATATTCCTTCATTTCCCTTCCTGGTTCTAGGCAAACCGTCGATGAAGTCCATCGAGATCATCTCTCACTTCCAATCTGGAATTTCCAAAGGTTGCAATAATCCTGCAGACTTTTGTTGATCTCCCTTCACTTGTTGGCAAATGGCACAACTATTTACGAAAGCAGCTACATCACTCTTCATATTTGGCCACCAGAAAACTCTCCTCATATCTTTATACATCTTCGAGATTTCCGGGTTAATATTCAATTTGGAGCGATGACACTCAGCTAAGACTTCTTGCCTCAGTCCATCAATATTAGGCGCACACAAACGACCATTAATCCTTAAAGCACCTTGATCATCCATCTTGAAATTCGAATATCGACCGTCTTTAGTTCCAAGAATTATTTCCTCAAAAAATTTATCCTCCGTTTGCTTATTAGCGATTCTTTCTTGGAGAGAAGGAACGACTTCCAAAAGAGATAAAACCGCATTTCTACTAAGAGCATCAGCCACGACATTTGCTTTCCCCGGAGTATACAAAATATCCAGATCATAAGATGCCAAAAATTCGACCCATCTCTGCTGTCTCAAATTAAGATCTTTTTGAGAGAAAATATATTTCAACGGTTTGTGATCCGTGAATAACTCAAACTTTTCTCCCAAAAGATAATGTCTCCATATCTTCAAAGCAAAAACAATAGCTAACAGTTCTAGATCATGCATATCATAGTTCTTCTCATGTGACTTCGATTGCCGACTAGCATACGCAATTACTCTACCGTTCTGCATTAGAACTGCTCCCAGTCCAACTAAACATGCATCCGTATAAACTTCAAATTTGCTCTTCCCATCCGGAATAGCAAGTACTGGAGCACTGGTTAGCCTTGTCTTCAATTCCTGAAAAGCTTCTTCACACTGAGGTGTCCATTTGAATTTAGCTCCTTTCCTAGTCAGCTTGGTCAGATGCGAAGAAATTTTGGAATAATCCTTGATAAATTTTCTGTAGTAGCCAGCCAAACCTAGAAAACTGCGAACTTCAGTCGGTGTCTCTTGCTGTTTCCATTGCAAAATAGTTTTAACCTCTGCTGGATCTACAGAAATACCTTCACCAGAAACAATGTGTCCTAAAAATTTAACTTCCAATTTCCAAAAATGGCATTTTGAAAATTTTGCCTTCAACACATGCTTCCTCAGAGTTTCCAATACAATTCTCAAATGCTGTCTGTGCTCCTCTTCCGATTTGGTGTAGGCCAAGATATCATCAATGAATACAAGCACGAACTTATTCAACACATCTCTAAAGACTCGGTTCATGAGGTCAACAAAATAGGCAGGCGCGTTGGTTAACCCAAAAGGCATAACCAACCAATCATTAAAACAATACGGTCCCCTAAATGCTGTCAAGGGAATACTATTTTCAGCTACTCTTAATTGATGGAATCCTGAAGCTAGATCTAGTTGAGAAAAGATAGAAGCTCCATGCAACTGGTCAAAAAGATCATCAATACGAGGAAAAGGATATTTATTTCGAATGGTCACTTTGTTCAATTCTATATAATCAGCACAGAACCTTAGCGAACCATCCGATTTGGTGACAAACACCGCAGCAGAGCCCCAAGAAGAAAAACTGGGTCTAATTAAACCCTTCTCCAAAAGATCCTGTGTCTGCTTAATCAACTCTTCTCTCTCTCTAGGAGGCATTCTCCTACTGGGTTGAATCACCGGCACTGCTCCTGGAATCAAATCAATACGAAACTCAATCTGTCGATGTAGCGGAAGACACTTAACTTCTTCAAAGACATCAGGAAAATATTGAACCACATCGATTTCTTCAACTTTCTCTTGAGAAGTCTCAACTCCTAGCAAAAGACTACTCAAGTTAAATCCAGAACTATCGCACGAAACTTTGGCAATCCTACCCAAATCAGTCTCCAATGAAACTGTCCTCTCATCACAATTCAGGACTGCTTTATACTTATCGAGCCAATCCATTCCCAAAATAAGATCAAATCCTTTGAAATTTAACACATACGGGTCACAAGAAAAACTATGGGACAAATAAGAAATCTTCAAGTCCTTACAGATTGTATCCAATTTGGTTGATCCACCTATAGGATTAGATACAATAATGGGACGATCCACCGTACTGGGGTTGAGTGAAAACTTGTCTACTGATTCCAGAGATATGAAACTCAAAGATGCACCTGAATCAAATAAAACTTTAATATATTAGCCATCTAAGAGTAAGGTACCTTCCAAAACTCCTTTGCCTTGAGAAGAAGAAGATGGACCTGCTTCTAGAGCAAAAACTTTATCCTGCAGCGTCTTCTGCAAAAGCGGGCAATTCTTAATCATGTGACCGGACTGACGACAATTAAAACACAACAATCTTTGAACTACTGCCAATCCTGGACCACTCTGTCGTTGCTGTTGCTGAGATCCTCCTTGAGAACATTGATTTGCCAAATGTGCAATTTGCTGACAATTGTAACACTTGCGGGGTCCATTATTGCTTCCTCCCGATTTTTTTCCCTTAGCTTGCCTTTTCCAAAGTGGATTAAACTTCCTTTTATTTGGGTTAACGGAATTTCCTCTCGAAACTGCTATTGTTGCCTCCAATTTCTTGCTCATCAAATTTTCATACCTCAAAGCCATATCAACTAAATCAACAAAAGATCCTTTCAAGAGCACCGTCATCTTATCGTGAAATTCGGACCTCAATCCTTGCACAAACTTTTCATTCTTCTTGAGAGGAGTATCGATGAGTCCTGATCCATAACACGAAAGTTCGTTGAATTTGGTCTCATACTCAGAAATAGTCATGCTTTCCTGCTTCAAATTCAGAAAATCCTGGTACAATAGAGTTTTCCTTGTTGTTGGCATAAACTTCTCCTCAGATAACTCCTTAAATCTTTCCCATGAAATATCTTCTTCAGGAATATTTGCATTGTTGCATCCCACCATGCTGTTGCGCCTCCCTGCAATTGCCACGATGCCATTTCCCTTTTCTGATCATCCGACAATCTCATACTCTTAAAAATGCGCTCACAAGAGCGTAACCAGGCTTGAACTTCAACTATCGATTCTAAACCTTTAAATGGTTGGCCTCCAAGATCGATGAAATCTTTACATAAGGTTGCAAAACTAACTTGAGGCGGTAGTGGGTTTACTGCCTCTCTAGCAATTTGACTTCGAACATTATCAATCGAAGTACTGGCCCTAACTTTGCCTCTTCTTCCAGAACTCACGTTGGCCATTATCAATCGAAGTACATAATCCTTTCAAGTTACCTGTTCAGGTGGCCAACAAATTTAGATAGGTATATAATTATATGAAAATACAAATACGCACTCTCAAGATAAATATTACTCCAGAGCCTAGGTACTCGCTCAATCTAGCGCTCTGATACCAGCTGTGATGACCCGGCTTTCTAACTGCGGAAAGACGTGTCATCAATAAGAAAGAAAGGGATAGAAATAGAAAAGAATAGAAAGAAAGAATAACAACATCAGAATCTCACGGCGGAATGGAACAAAATATAATAAATCAACATAGCTAATACATAGTTATATACATCAGAGTTATACAATATCATACAACATGACTATCATATACATATCTATCAGAACATACATATCAAATATCATAAACTAACTAACACAGCGGAACTATATGGATAGATACATACGTCTGGTCTTCTGCTCCAACTCCTCCAGAAAACACTATACTCCGAATACCTATCACTTGGCTAATCATAAAAATTTGAGTACCCAAGAGTTTATGAAAAACAAAATATAAACTCCAGGTCAGACATGGGTCTGGTATGAGTAAACGGGTTAAAGTTGTTTAACTTTGAAAATCATTTGAAATAAAGGTATCACGTAAGACTTCCCACACATAAATACAGGTAAGTTTTTACCTTACGCTAACCAAAACATTTTATAGGAAATTCAGTGATATTATAATAGTGTCTAGGGTTTTCAAGTAAAATACAGAAATAGCTAAAATGCTTACATCTCACATTCCAACATAGTTGGGCACAATCAAGACATACGGCGCTTATTGGAAATTGGATCCCATACAATGGCATGGCTACTGGGGTACCACCCGTCACAGTACGTGGCCTAGATCACCGTACCGAGGAGCCACCCTAACTCCCCTGCAACACAAGACAGAAACCATTTCTTACTGAATAGTCCCGAACAAGATAACCCCGCAGTTGGCTGCAGACCAACCGCCCACACAGCCGAATAAAAGGGACATCTAGACAGGGGTATACCTCGTCTTGCTTGGGCATGACCCACCTAACCTTGCTGCACATCCCCTATTTTAGCCATTCCCGGTTGATGAGGCTTGAGGCTACGTTTACCTTTATAGAACATATCTCTTAGAATGCTCATCGTTGCGCCTGACTATGTGCCGAAAGCATTCAATCCATACAAGTTCATTCCGGGTTCGAACGAAACCGAAGGCATTATCTCGTTACACTCGTTTTGGAATCACCCTCAGAGTCAACGACGATAACCATTGCATTCTGAAAACACCATCTCGATCTTCACTTGAGATTACACGACCTAACGTTTAATTTGGATAGATGTGGTTTTCAGAATATCAAATCGATACCCGATCTCGGTCTCATCGAAATCCAAACGCCATTTTAAAGGCCAAGTTGTCTAATTAACTTATACAGTTTAAATTCAACAATTGAATTTACATAGCAATTTAACACAGATAAATCATACGCAGTCATCACAGATATATCCAGAATATCACAGAACATCACAGGATATAAATACATATCAGAATCAATCAAATAGAATCATCGATTCATATCAACATTTAGTTTGTTTTATTTTAAACTTAATTACATGCTTAAAAATAAATTATATTTTATTCTTGCTTAGTTAATTACTAATTAATTAACTTACTTCAATTTATTAATTACTCAATTAATTAATTACTTCTTAATTATTAATCAATATCCTTAATTATTGATTTATAAAAATCAATTACACATTTAATCATTACTAATTGCTTCATTGAATAATTAACTTAATCGTTTAATCCTTAATTAATTATTTAATTAGTTAACTACGATTTGTTAAGTTATTAACTTTCAATGATTAATTAAATTCTTTAATTACAAATGGGTTTACACAAGATTATTATTACAATCTTTAATTACAAATTTAATTAAATTTTTGAACTACTTATTAAATTACAATTATAAAGTTTATCACATGCATAATTAACTTTGATTTTAAATAAATTACTCATCTTTGTTTCAGTAAAGATTTAAAGTTCATCTGGGCTTAAAACAAATTGGTCAACACTAATAACATAATTTACCCTTAGCCTATTTACCTTTAATTCAATATGATAGTTAGCAAATTCCTGGAATTGTTAAAACCCGAAGATAACCACGCGACTAACTCGGGTCAAACTCGATATTACCCAGAACTTTTCTCCCATTCTTCCCTGTCTTCTCTTCTTCTTCCCCTGTTGTTACTTCTTCTGTTTCCCTTTTTTTAAAAGCTTAAGTTTAAAACTGTTAAAACTTATTAGTACACACGCGCCTACTCAAAATTCTCCCCAGCGAAAAAACCCGAAGAATCCATTTAATAAACTCGGGTTTCACTCGAGTCGGCATCAGCAGGCACTTCCCCGCCGCCGTGCACATGCACGGCGGTTCGCCACCGCTCCAGCGCCACTTGCCGTCACTCACAAACCTCTCACCTTCCCCTAACTCGAAATCGCAGCCCAGAAAAACACGACAACCTCGAAATCAAAATAAGCACGAAAAGTCGAATAGCTACACAATCACGATAGACAAAATCCCCTCATCCTCACGATCGCGATCACCGAAGATGACGTGGCTTCGGCCATTCTTCGCCGACAACACCCTCTACCCCTCTCCGAAACCTCACGGCGCTCAGTTGAGCTATGGTGACGTGATCACCAAAAATACAGAACCCAAACTGTCTAACCCATAAACCCTACTTTCAACCATCCTCAAAAATCCATGCGTTCATAAATTTTTTTAACATTTTTCTGTTAATCTCACATCAATACCCTAGCTTCATGTAAAATTTCATCATCAATAGTTGGATGAATCATCTGATATTCATGAAATAGCACTTACGGTTTATTATCAAACTGCTCTAAAAATAGTTGTCTAAAATTTTTAATTCTTGTCTTAAAAATCATATTATTGTACGTTGTTTCAAGATATAAATTTGAATTTACAATTATGCTATTTGAATTTTGATCATTATTTACTTTTTACTGTAATTCAATGTTTAAATTTCACAGCTACCTGAAAAAAACAATTTCAAGCCTTAATCTTTGTCTTAACCAAATTTATTTAGTTAAGTTTTTAAGTAAAGAAAATGTTTTTATATGATAAGTATGCTTTATTCTCTGACTTCTTATCTCAGCAACCTAAAACTAGAAGAACATCATATAAGTAGAACATACGGTAACAAAACATCTCAGAAAAGATTTCCATCAATATAATATTTATTCATAAACCAATTATTAGTAGTTAAATTTCAAAAATTAAGTTTACTCACCAAAATACTGTTGAAACAGAGAGGTATTGGATGATGCAGGAATACTGCTGTTTGAAGAATTGAGTTCCTGTAACTTCCCTTTTTTGCTTGAATTTGATTAAGCTTGAAAATATGAAGTTTGTTTATATTCCTTTTGCTTTTCAGATTTTTCTTAAGTTATGGAATGAACTAAATAGAATGATAAATATATCTATATATGGCTTTGAACACAGATACCTTCTGGAACAAGCTTTGCCTTGATATAATATTTGCTTTATATTTTTTTTATGTACTAAGACCTGAGATGAATTGGATATTTCGGCTGGAAGATAAATTTTTCAGACAGAAATGTGTGCTAATTAAATGTTTATGTTTACATTTATGTTAACATATAGTTAATGTTTGCTGACACATGGATTTTATAAAGATATTTGCAGCTCCTTATGTTTGAACTAAGATGTGAATATTTGTTTTCTTATGCATATACAGTTTACTTGCAGATTTTGGTTTGTACAAAAATGTTTCATTTGATGTGAATACTTGGCTTACTTATGCATATAAAGTTTACTTGCATGTTTCATTTTGTCTTCATACTTACGTTAACATATAAATAAATGTTTGCTGACATGTTTATTTTGTATAAAGATATTTGTCTTTCTTTGTTTACAGATTTTATATGTTTGTCTTTACATAGTTAACAGTTCTATTTATATCTTATTCATATTATAGTTTTGTAATTATGTTTGTAGACTTATGTTTATAACCATATTTTATGTTATACTTATATTAAATATTTATAAGCTTATTTTATTTTAATTACAAAAGCTATTGTTAGAAACACTTCTTAAATCTTATTTTTATTTAATGTTAAATCTTTCCAATATTTGATTTGTAACTTATATTTGCACTAACGTATTTATATTTAATATGCATATAATTGTGTTATTGTACTTGTTATTATTAACTGCATTCATATCTCTAATATTAAATGTCATTCATACATAACTTTTAATTTAATTGAATAAAACAGATTTAATTTTGAATATTGTTGAAAGAGTCTATTTTACATTTTGAAATTATAAATTCCTTTATAATACATATACAACTAATAATATCCAAAATCTTATTTATTTATAAATGAAAATCTTGTATTTTATTTAAATTTGATCAAAAACTTATTTTAATAATAGGGTCAAAATTCCGGGATGTCACAAATTCCTTATATGTCTGTTGGCTTAATTGAGATCCGATCTTTATCATCTTTGAATAGTCATCATCGTCGTTCGGGAAATCGATTGTCAGTTCAGCTGTGGAAGCTTGACCGTCTTTAGTTTCATCTTCACTTTAAGTGTCCCTCGGGTCAAGATCCCTCTGGAATTGGTTGGGGTGTTCAGACCAGCCCAGGCATCAATTTTCAATCTTCAACAAAATAGACGTAGAGAGATTCCTCTACGCCCTTTTCTTTCTCCTTTCGCTGCGCCTCGCACAGCTCAGCAACATAACAGGTTCGTCCAGCATCCTGATCTCCTTGAACAACTCCGACCCCATGATCGATGGGGAATTTCAGAGTTAAGCACCATGGGGCAATGGCTACCCTGAATTCAGCAAGGGTCGGTTGACCCAAGAAAGCATTGTAAGGGGAGTCTATGTCCAACACAACAAACTGCAGTATTCGGACTCTCCGACATTCTCCAACTCCCAGTTCTACTGGTAGTTCCACTACTCCAGTGGGTATAGTTGCACTCCCATTGAAACCATGAATGCGAGATTGATAAGGCTTCAAGTCTTTAGCTTTCATTTTCATTAGATCATATGCCCGTTTAAATAAAATATTTACAGAGCTTCCACTATCAACCAAGATCCTCTTCATTCAAACAAGATCTATCTGAAACGATATGACCAGTGGATCAATAGTGGAGGCTTCGACCTTATTAGCATCTTTGTTTCGAAACACGATGTCATTAGTCATCATCTTTTGTTGCTTAGCCGGAGCCCCATCATCACAACTACTACAACATTCAAAGTCTGCATGCCTAATAGAGCTTGCATACGACTCCATTTTCCTTCAGCTTCAGTCTGCTGGATGAGGACCACCACTTATTGCATTAATCACTAACCTTCCGCCGGTACGAGCGGGTTCCTCCTGCCTTGCCTAATTGGGTATACTAATCTGATTCGATGGGCCCGCACCTCCAGACTGCGGCCTGCACAAACTGTTCCAACTTCCTTTCTCTAATCGGCTTCTCAAAGAGATCTTGCAAATGGCGACACTCATTCGTATTATGGCCATAACTCTCGTGAAACCTACCAAATTTTCCTGTTTGAATCTGCCTCTTCGATGACAGCTTTGGAGCAGGCTTCTTGTACTAGATAGTATTGCAGGTTTGTAGATATACATTCTCTAGCAACGTATTCAGAGGATTGTAATTATCGAACATAGGAGCTCTACGTCATGGGCCACAGTTTTGATCTCGCTTTCTATTCTAATTCTCATTGTCTTTTTGCTGAGTTTGCTTATTTTGAATGTTTAACTGAACTCTTCCGAAACTCTCCCCGGACTGCTTAACTGCAACTTTACTTTGGATCCCTTCCATACCGGGCCCCGCATCATCCTATTTCCTAAACCGTTTCGTGTCCTCCCTTCTCTAGAATTGGGCTGCCTTGGAGTAGGAACAGTCCAATGATGCAGGATGCTTCCCAGCCAACCAATATCCGAACTCGGAATTAGGATCAACCCCCTTAGTCAATACCATCAAGATAGAGTTGTCATTGGGATTGCTCATCTTTGCATATGCAGCATGAAAACTCTCTGGGTAGCGTCTGAGTGTCTCTCTAATAGTTTGAGTGACACTAGACAAAGTGTTAACATCCTTTGTCCTTACGACATGAATTCGAAACTGCTTAACAAATTTGGTTGCTAGTTGGTCAAAATAAGAAATTGGTCGGGGTCGCAAACGAGTGAACCACATAGTAGCTATGCCCCCCAGAGAAATCGAAAAGCTTCGACATTTAACTGCATCGTCAACCCGTGCAGCATTCATCAACCACTCATACTTCAGAATGTGCTAGTTTGGATCATAACTTCCTTCATAGACGGGTAAAGCCAGCATTCTAAATCGTCGAGGGGGTTCAGCATATAGTATGTCATCAGTAAAAGGGGTATGACTCTGGGAGATTTCCCTGCCGTCATTAGTAAGACCTCGACTCTCATGGATCATCTGACAAATCATAGTTGGTATATCTGGCATCTGGACATTCTGTGCACGTTGAGCCAAGGTGTGGTCGGGTTCCACAATGCGAGGCTGGACCGAATGCGGTCGACGGCTCGTGTCTCGTCTCCTTGGTTCCAAGTCTTCGGGGATGTAGGGTTCGGGAGTATGTCCATGTTGACAATGGTTCAGATCTGGTTGATTCCGTGCATCAACCTCTGGTTCAACAACGGCGATGGAAGCGCGGTTATCTGTGGTATAGTGAGGAACAATACCTCCCCGGAAGGAGGGTCTAGTCTGGTAGCTGGTCAATGGGCCAACTCTTATTTGCCCAACGTTTAGAGTAGGTTGTTGTCCGGTGGCTTGGGTGTAGCTTATGTCCAGTCGTAGGCGTGTGGATCTGTGATGGTAGTCGGACGAGGCTGAACTTTCTATGGACGAGTAAGAGGCATGTTCCCTCCTGGATCTCCTATGCCTTTGGTGGTTTAGCTGATTAGTTAATTCTGCACTGGCGTGCAGTTGTTTGGTAGGTTATGACGACACTGAGTCAGGTCTTGCATAAGCATTTGAAATTTTTGTCAGGTGATAGGTCTTGACGGATCTGACGATCCGGCAGCATTCTGGTTGGATGGAGGCAGTTGTACGGGATTATGTCTGTCCCATGCTTCTTGATTTGCAGTTGTGGAGGCGGCCCTTGTGCTAACCATGGCGGATGATGAAGTCCTTTCCTAGATTTGATGAAAATCTAAATAGGTTAGAAGGATTCTGAACTTGAGATCTGAATCTTCTTCTTGGATTTATGCAATCTAGTATCGGTAGCAGATCCAAAGAGCAGGAGAAATACCGTGTTCTCTCAACGAAAGCACTAAAGTGTTTGTACCAAAATTGGGTACAACACTCTTCGAAAGTATTTGAAGAGATAAAAACGAAGAAGAGAAATATAAAAATAGGATTATCTAACAAACACTTCAAAAAATAAATATGAAAACACGTAGAAACACAGCGATTTAGAGTGGTTCGGTGCATGGCCTACGCCTACTATGAGGTTGATGACTTTTTGATATTCCTTTGTCAATTATAACTGATTACAGCGGATTATAGTACTAAAATTCGAGTACAACAACTGGTATGGAATGAAAAAATGGTTCCGACAGAGTCTGGACGTCGATAAGCCAAAAGATCCTTTTTCTGTAGGCCCTAGGGTTCTATTTATAGGTGTAGGAGGAAAATATGTCGCTCAGATCTCGGGAGACTTCTTATGGCATGTGGGTGGGCCCACACGATCAATCCTAGGTGATTTCGACTCGGTCTGTAATCGATACGAACGAATTTCGTATCGATCATGATTTGATCCAATCGAGTCGAAATTTGGCAGGACATTCTTTAGGTTGCAAGAAAGATCTTGTGACAATTTCATAGAATTTGGACGTGTGGAATACAAGTTATGATCAATGCCAATTAGAGGTTTTTGGTTTTGTTTCCCTTTGTATCGATATGATTGATATCGATCATT
This sequence comes from Allium cepa, assembly GCA_030765085.1. Taxonomy (NCBI): domain Eukaryota; kingdom Viridiplantae; phylum Streptophyta; class Magnoliopsida; order Asparagales; family Amaryllidaceae; genus Allium; species Allium cepa. The sequence goes on along the minus strand of CM060937.1, from coordinate 454,580,514 downwards.
TTGACTCGCAGCTGGTCACACGCCTATGAGTTGACGTGGCGCATGACTTTTGGATCGCTCCACTTTTGATGCCGAGTTGACCGAGTCGTTCCAAGGCTTTCTCCTCGTTCGTATTGAAGACGTTGCCTTGTTCATAACTGTAGTCGTTGCACAGTTCGTGTCGATGGAAGTTCCACAGTTCGTATCGATGGTGTAGTCTTGTTCAAATCGATCCTGGTCTCTCCGACTTGATGGATGCGAATGACTGATGACTCGATGGATATGAATAGGTAGTGGCTTTGTTAGCGCTTGATGGATACGAACAGGGGTTCCATGATGGATACGAACTAGCGAAGCTAGGTGGATACGAACAGGGCTCTCCTTGAGGGATACGAACAATGCAGTCACTTGATGAATTCGAACAAATGCTTGCTGATGGATACAAATGAAGTCGATGTGACCTCCGTGCTGTAGTTGATGGATGCGAAATAGACAATAGTCGACCGATTCGAAGTGAGCCTATCTACTGATGGATGCGAAATCGGCCTATGCAGAACGATGGGTTACGACTTCGATCGATTCGAAATGATGGGTACAAATGAGTTGACCTCCTTGGCTTGCATCGATCATATCTTGAGCATATGAACTCGGATTGATTCGAAATTTGGAAAGTAGGCTTCCATAGCTTTGCTTGTCATGTCTTGTCTATTGTAGCTTGATTCAGACTCGGATAAAATTTATTGACATCCATAGCAAACCTGTGCTTATTCGACATTTGGGATGAGCGATCTCTGATCCTTCAGCCAAATTCCTTGTTATCTCGGCCTTTCCAAAAGGCGGGATAATAGAAGTATAGTTTATTTAGAACATTTCTAAATTTTATATAAATAAAATCTTTTATTTTCTTTAAATTTATAAACTAATATAGTGTTACTTAACTTATATTATATTAAATACATATGTGTATCGTATACACAGATATAGTGTGTAAATGTATAATATATCAATCCTGCAAGGTATAACATGCTTGTGTAGGGATGTTGGGATTTACATCGCAACGGATACATTAGCTCATCCAATATGCAAATATATTATCCAAATGTATGTCTGTGTATATATATATGTATGTATGTATATATAAATGTACACTTTTATAAGATATATATATGTTTATATATAATCTAATTTTTTATTTATATATATAATTTTATATAAATATATATAAATATTTATGTATGAATATAAGTGTAAAATTAATGACATATATATATATTGATAAATATATAATGTGTTTAAATCATTTATAGTATATATATTAAATAAATTATTATTCTTATTTTTCTTATTATTATTATATATATGTCGAAAAGAGTATATGTATAAATATATTATATATATATATATGTTAAAATTGTATTTATATATATAATAACAAATATATATTAATACAATTAAGAATTGTAACATTAATTTATATTTAAAATGGAAACTCCTAGACTTGCGCACGACTCAAGATATTTAAAAAAAATATGTATATATTATTAAAACCATACAAAATCATTTAAAAATAATAATAAAAATATTTTCTTTCGAATATAATTCGAATATCAAATTTCCAATAAAGGTAAAAATGAAAATTTTATAATTTGAGAATTTATTATACATAAAATCTATTTTCTAATTTTTGGTTTATAGTTAAATATCTAAAACTAATAAAAAATGCGTTTCTATTTTAGTCGAGAGTTCAATAAGTATTAATTTAATTTTGTAAAACATAAAACATATTTTATAATACATATACGAATTTATATGATATCTATATGATAAATTTATTTAAATATTATTTAAAATAATATATAAAAATAGTTTTTTGTAGAAAATGTTATGGTTATAAAATTATATGTAAATTATATTTTTATATTTTACAAAAGTATGATACTATAACTAAATTATAAACTATGTAAATATATATATATGTATACATATTCATATGTTATATATTAAATTATTTAAATAGAAAATTATTTTTTGTTAATACTAATCCATACCGTACTAGGTTATGTTATCATAAATTAATTTTAAAAAATATATACAAATACATACAACAAATCAATATTGTGATAACGTATTCACATGTTGGATTCGTCACCTAACTAACAATGAACATTATAAACATATATCAATATTTGTAATTGTCTTTGGAATGTACCTTGTAGCCAAAACCCTTAATGACATCTTGAAATGATGATGTAAATTCCTTGAAATGACTTCTGATACAAAAGAGTGGCAGTCCTCGACCCGTTGATAATTAGCTACCGAATAGCAATTGAATTGAATTCATCCAAGCTTGGGAAACTAAAAAGATGATAAGGGGAAGTTCGGCCAGTAATAACAAGGGATGGAGGCTCTAAAAGACTCATATCAGATGTAGAAGGAGATGCTTAAATTGAGGAAGGAAAGAAGAGAATTATGGATCTCATCTTTTACTCAATCTCCTTTAATCTTAGCCATCCATCATCAAGCCCCTCTAGTCAATATTCAAGCCGCATATAGCCCCTTATTTCAGCCGAAATAATCAACTCATATCATGGGCTTAAACTTATTTAAAGATAGAATAAATTTTTTTGCATTTAAATCCAATTTAAACGCATATCGATTAATATATTTATAACTATTATAAACACAATAATAATATTTATTCATCAAATCAAAATCAAAATTTATAATTAGTATTTCATAAATATTAATTAACTAATTAGTTTACTTATTAATTAAATCGTTTGGTCAAAGGACAATTCATCGTTTCGGTCGTGTGACGTGTTAGGTGTAAATTTGGTCTGCGATTAATATCGAACTATTCAAACATTAATGTTCACATGTCACTTAGCAGTTGGTGTGACATTTTGGCTAAATTCATTGCTTACTCGGTTTTGGTAAAATCCAATTTTACTTTGTTAAGCATTACTCGGTTGTAACTTCTATTTACACTAATTCCCATTGTCAAAACTAAATCAGTTTGGATTTATGAAATTTGGTAATGGTAAAAATTCCAATATTTTCCATATTTAACTCTATAGTCCAAATGCAAAGTCCTTGGTTCAATAATAACAATTATGATTAATCGAACCACTATGGCTAGAGATTTTGACTTTGAGTTGACTTGAGTTAGTCATGATACTTACCCCATATAAGTGAAGAGACAAATCCTCTCTCGAATAGTTTTCACTTCCAATACTTCAACTCGACCCAACTATAGTCACCCGATAGACATTGTGACATGATTTGAGTATAATCAGAGCAGAGCATTCATATTGAATATCAATAGTATTCTTGCCAATTTGAGTATAGTATGCCAAGCAATCGAGTGCCGGTAACACTATTTCATTAGGGGTGAAGAAGAAAAAGATAGAAGAAAAGAAACAAAACAACACAGAATCTCACCATCACAGCGGAACAAAATATAATATACAATAATAGATTTTTATACAAAAGAATCTATAACTATTAAATACTTATAATCATCTGAATACAACAATCGATACATCAATCTGGACAGTTATAATAACTATGTCCACATACAGCGGAAAATATTAATCACGTACGGAAGTGCGTCTCTGTCATCTGGCTCGCCTCCTGAACTCCATAGCTTCCTATCCTAAATCTGTAATACTAGGTCTGACCTGAGCATCATAATAAAATAACACCTGAGTCAGTCTGGAAAACCAGTGTGAGAAAACACACTCAAATTGAATTATTAACTTTTATCAAAGCCTTTGAAAAACAAAGGTACCTCTTAAGACCACGTCACACATAAACACAACAGGTTTTTACCTTACAATGACCAAAACATTTTTATCAAATCTGTCCGATATTATAATAGTGTCTATAGAAAGTAAATAGAAAATAGCTGAAATGCTTGCGTCTCATGTTGTAGCATAGTTGGACACAATCAAAACCACGATGCTTATTGGAGAATGGATTCCATCGAATGACTGGGCCACTAGGGTACCGCCCACCATAGTACACCTCTAGAACAATGTACCGAGGACCACGTCGGGATCCTCTTCTACACAAAGCCGGCCTACCCATAACCTGGATAGACCTAATATATTATCACCCCAGGTGTTCCCACCCTTACCATCGAACGCTCCTTCTTTCATGCACAACTATATCCATAATATGTAGGTTTTCAAGGACATCTAGAAAGGCAATAACATACCTTAATTGGATGCGACCCACTTAGCTTTGCTGCATCTCCCCTGTTTTAGTCATTCCCGGTTGATGAGGCTCAAGGCTAAGCGTTACCTTTCAAGAACACAATTCTACTTAGAATGCTCATCATCCTTTAACGACAATGTTGTGACAGCATTCGTCCATGGAAGTTGTCCTGGGTCTGGACAAACCGAATCACCATCTTCATAATCTTCATGGTATTCATTCATTACGTTCAAACCAGATCGAAGTGGTTTTCGGATAATTAAATCCGATCCCGGTCTCTTCGAAATGATTAATGAAATCGGTCAGAATTGACAATTGGTTATTTAACTATCAATAAACATCCAAAAGTAGGCATCAGGTCTTTTTCAAACTTTTCCAAAGTTTATTCCAAAATATCTTTATAAGATATTACTTCCCATACTTCAACATTTGAAAACAGTTTTCATATCCTTTTATTTTTCAAACAATATTCTACCTCTTTTCAATACTTAGAATATTTTTCCACTTCATCTTGTATCCAACACTTAGGAAGCATTCAATTTATTTTCGATTTCTTTCTCAAACTTATTTACAATTTTATTTGTAGACTTCTTGACTCGTTCATAACAAATTTTTTATAAGTTACGGAATTCCTTAATAAATTCCCTTAATATTTCAGAAGCCAATTATGCTTACTTATAAACTCAATTTCCCTTTGTGCTTCTTTATAAATTCTATTTCATTCTTCGAAGTTCACTTTTATCGACTGTTTCGGAAATTTTCTTATCTTTCTTCCCAATTCTATTTTAAGAATTTTCTTATAATTCCATCTGCTAAATAACCCCATTTTCAGATTTCCAAGAAGGTTTATAAATAAATTTAAAACATTTCAAACTATATATATGTAAATAAAAATAAATATTTTAAAGAAAATAATAATAATTTGTTTTTAAGACATATTCAAATAATTATTTAAAATACTGAAATACTCTTTATACATCACCTTTCCAAATAGGTTTGAAAAATTGAAATTTATTAAATATATATAAAGCATTTGGAAAATTAACTGCTAAAGTATTTAAATACCAACCGACTTTAAATTACATAGTTTAACAAATAAAATTTTCTTTTTTCAAAAAAAAAATTAATTCTTAACTTATAAATAAAGAATATGTTTAAATCTCAATAACCAAATTTCAATCTATGAATCCTCTCGATTTCCAACACATCACTTCCATTTTGATATCCTTAACCTTTTTCGCTTCAAAAATAGTTTCCACTATTTACCTTCCACCCTATTTTCCATATGTAAATATAATTTCTCCCCGTAAATTTATATTTCCAATTTATCATCTGATATCAATTCCTTTATTTATAAACATTGTTTATAAATTTTTATAACTCCTTTAAGTTCCATAAAATAATCTCACTTATAAAATTCCATTTCTATAAATTCAATTCCTTATCAAATCTACTTATTTTTACCAATCCATTTTTAATATCGATTCCAACTTCTTCCCATATTTCCCCAATACCATTTTAAAATCCAGTCTAAAAGATTCCTCTATATAATTTATTTTGAAACCCCCTTTTAAATTAATATTTTCGTATTATTTAGTACGATCAAAAACCAATTTTTTTTGCTTATTCAAATCAGTCTCTTTTAAATAATCCAAATTTTGATATACAGATTTTTATATTAAAAATATCCTTTTAATTCCTTAAAAATTCAATAATATCTATGGTATTTAATATGCCAAAATTAATTCCCATGCTGTTATAACATTTAAAAATTTACGACCCACAATGATCCAGCATTATATATATATATAAATATTTGTATATTTAAGTAATCCAATTGGATCCCTCCAACCCATTTCTCTGCATCCACAGATGTTAGACAACAATAAAAATGCCAATTCTACTTCGAGGGGGAAATCGCGGTATATGGGGTTATCCGCTATTATGTGGGGTGCATAACGTCTCATTCGCTATAATGTGTGGGAATACCACTCCAATTACTAATATATATACTACTATATATGTAGTCATCCAACAAATAGTTATAAATTTATCAATCCAATCAAGAATGCAACAATTTAAATTTAAACATTTAAAGTTAAACACGGCATTTCAAAAGAATGAGAGATTCTCACCTTAATTTCTATATTGCAATTCGTTCGAAATTTATATTTTTCTACATAGATCCCGTTTGATTTAAATCTCGTACAAATTTAATATGAATTAGTGGAATTACAAATAAATAAATTTATAATCAATTTCAAATTTTAAAATTGTTTTTCTATTAAATTACCTTGTATAAATAGATTTTTTTCAGTTCTTGCTTCTTATCCTCAATATAGGATGCATCGTCCTTCCCTATTGAAACATTGTCCAGAACAAACTTCACAGGATCAAAATCCTCTTTGTGGAATTCTTCTTCTTCTAGTTCCCCAATGTCTTGACCCTGAGTCATAGTCCCATACACAGAAAAAAGCTCTACGAGGCCATCAGCTACATGTGCAGAAAGTCTCCATTATCAACCTCCTTGCTGCAATGCATCTTCATTCCCCAATCGCCATGCCCCATCATGTAACGACCCGAAATTTTCTAACACGAAAATTCCAGATAGTTGTGAAAAAGAAGAAAGAGATAGAAGAAGAAGAACAGAAACACCAAACATCTCATAATCGCAGCGGATAAAATATAATAATAAATAATAATAACTTACAAAAGAACACTATATCTATTGATTACATTTCAATACATCAGAGTTTCACATATATTCAAATGCTGGCCATATACAATCAATTTATCACAGAATTAAAATAATATAATTACAGCGGAAATATTCTAAGCGATATTGCCATCCTGCTCGCCTCCTGAGCTCCAGAACGTACCTACCTGAAAATCTGTAATACTCGGTCTGACCCGAGCATTACACCATAGTAACACCCGGGTCAGGCTGGAAACCAGCGTGAGTAAACCCAACAAACATGGAATACTAAAGCATACAACTTATATAAACCCAGGGTATCTTATATCAATTTAACCAATTCACAATTTGCTATAGACAATGCTAATTTCACATATAAATTTCTAAGTACCAATCTTAGATAAAATAATCCAATTACTTAAATCAATTCATTCCATCCTATTGATTTCACAAATCAATTTATAAAAATTCGAAGTGGTTTCGGGTATTTCCGAATATCCGACCCCGATCCCTTCGAAACTCACGTAATCCTAACCCAAGTTATCCAAATGAAATGCGCAACATTTCATATCAGAGATATTAACTCATTCAAGCAACCAATACCAATCTATCATCCATACGCAAAGCTTAATCACAAACAAATCAACTCAGTTGATTCTAAATTATTTTCAATCCTCAATCGTTTAGATTCTTTCATTAATTAATTCCAAACAATTAATTAAACATCTCTTCCATATCCATTCATCTTAATTTAAAACCCTGGATTAATTGTCTTCCAATTCCATTCAAGTAATTCTCTTTAATTAATTTCACGGTACTAAATATTCTTACCAATTCAATGAGTAATGTTTAATTACTTCAAAAAAATTAATTAACCGTAATCAATTCAATAGTCCTTAATTACTTATATTAATTAACTTCTCACAAGTCACCTATTATGAATTAATTAATCTCAATTAATCGAATTTTTAATTACTACATTAATTATATAAAGTAATGATTTCCAATTATATTTTACTTTAATTCGACCACAATATTAATCATTCTCGATCACCCTCGACCTTAAATTAACTATCTTCTTAGTTACTTCATTAATAAATTAATTACTCCGTAATTTGTTATTTCAATTAATCTCTTGATTAATTACTCAAAGTAATTCTGTTTTATTAATTGCATTAAGTAATTAATTATTAAACCACCATATGATTATTTTAAATCAAATTTCACTTCATTAATTAACGTAAACCCTTAATCCAAACCCTGAATTACTAAATTAATCAACCCAAATCATTAATTAACTGAATTAATTAATCATCCCTTTGATCACCCTTATATTTCTTCAAAAAATCCAATTTATATATTTCGATAACGTATGGTATCGAAATATTCAAACAAACCACATCATTTAGCAGTCCAATTACCAAAAATATCCATCACCGAATATCAATCATTCCAGTATGTACTATATAGTACTATATAATATAGCACATCAAATCAATTCAATCATTCAACCAAATATTTAAATTTAACCATTTAAATTTAAATAAAATTCCAACAGAGTGAGATTTACTCACCTTTGATTCTCGTTTGCAATCCATCCCAATCTAGCTTGTTCTTCATGATTTTTGACCTTGTAGAAATATTATATAATTTATTAACATCTGAGACAAACGAACAACCTATTCCATCTATTAATTTAATTTTAACTAATTTCCTTTTGATAAATTTACTTAGTTAGTTTTTATACTTAAATCAATTTTCCTTTAATAAATTATTCTTTGGTAACTAAACAAATTGATCTCCTTTATTTTAAAATTCAACTGGTAAATGAAAATACGTACTCATGTATATTTATTTTCTTCTGAAACTACTTGTACCTATAAAACAATAATCTATAGATTTCAAAGGTCTAATTTTATATAAACCTTTAACATTTACAAAATTCCTATACTTTTGTTTTTAAAACTATATATATATATATATGCATTAAACAAAATAAAACAGAAATGTTTAATCTGTATCGTAATATTTTCCCCTGATTTGATATATGTTTCTGTTTTAAGTATATATGTATATATATTATAATATAATTTTTTTCAGTAAGTAACAAAATAAAATTATTCCCTACTGTAATTGTTTCTCTTTTTTTTTCTATAAATATGCATATTGAATCTAAAATAAATTAAAAATAAAACAAATATACCTACTGCATAATCCAAAACCCAAGACGTCCAACCCTAGCAACAGCCCCTCCCCTCGACATCGCGCCGCTACCGAGTTCAACAGCTTCCCACGCCTCTGCTTCAGATCCCATTCCCTTGCCATCTCGAGCGAACGTGACCTCACTTTAGCTTCGAGGATCCCCAAATCGTGAGCGTCCTCCCCTATTACTCGCGACCGCGCCTCTCGTCGAACTCGATGTCATGGCTCCTCGAAATTGCCAAGATTCAAACACGGCTTCGGCCTTCCTCGACTTCGATCGGATTTCATTCGAGCTCGCCTAAGACGCGACCGAAGGCTTCGGCCATTATTAGAGAAGATGAGTTTAAATTTGATTTTCGGTTAGAGGAGACCGGCTTCGGCCATTTTTTTTTAAAGTTTCGAATTGATATCGGTTTGAACAGAGAGGAGAAGAGCGGTACTTGATGTAAATAGGAGAGAAGGTGGAGATAAAATAGATATTTGGGGAAACTTCCTGCATACGCTTGTGTGTTAACAAAATATCTTTGACTTGTTGATTTTATTATATTATAAAACTTTCAAACGTCTCGTTTGTTACCATTTTAAAATTCCGAAACTCCTCTTAAGGAATGCCGCGAGGCGATTATAAGGTTTTACCTGCATTACGAACATAATGGAACGTGCTTCGGAGACTAACTTGCTCATATGCGCGAGTTACGGAAGTAAACGACAAATTTTAAATTAAATCGATTAAATAGTTTCTAAGCGTTTTGAGCTGCCACGGTCAAATGACAACTCCAATTGCTACGAAAATTGAAATTCGATAATAACTGACTATTACGGATCCAATGGAACTAGTTTCGTCAAATTCCGAGACTGTGCCTCGGAAGGCTATTTTCAAATATCAATTTAAATGATATATTATTAAAACTGAACAAAACATCTTTAAATTAAATTCTAACCATTCTATTATCTTCAGTATCATCATTATAGATTTTATAAGCCTTCAAATTATTTTAAACAGGCTTAGAATCTCAGATTCAACAATTTACCCAATTTCAATTATTAAATTCAATATTTAAACTATACAATTCAATGATTTCATTATCAAGTAAATATTGATATCTTGAATTCAAGTTAAAATTAACTTTTAAATATTTTAAAATCAATTAATTATTCCAATTTAATTTGTCAAAATTTCCGGGTCGTCACATTTCTCCCCCTTAAAAGAATTTCGTCCCCGAAATTACTAGTTAGGAAGAATGGTTCAATACCCGTTTACTTTTCTCAAAACCCACAATTCAACATCTTATCAACTAACTTCTATCAAAGACCCACTATCCTTAATCAACTTCCCAAAACCTTATATAGCTTTCACGCAATACCCTTTTGTCACTTCTTTAAATTTCAATTTAAAACCAAATTTTGAATTATCAAAATTTTCTCAAAATTTTTCTAACTCTCTAAATTTCCGAAATTTTTTTGCCAGCGTCTCCTTTGCGCGGCTAACTTGGTATTACTTCAAAAGGCCTCTACGGGCACCCAAATTACAAAAGAAAACAAAAGCCAAGTGGCTACATCAAAAACCCAATCCAATTTCATACAGAAACTTAAATACATACCTTTTGTCGAGCAATTCACATTTATCCTTTGGAATCAAATCCAATTTTCTTTTCCCCTTTTAATACCTACATATCTTGTTTAACAACAATATTCAATCGTAACTTACAAATCATTTTATACATTCTCTTATATAGGTTTCCATATTTACTTCTATTCAAATTCGTTTTTCCCGTTTTAATATGGATTCAACTTATTTCAATTTTGAATATTAAATTTTATTTTCCATTTAACCGAGTCTTATTAGTTCCATCTACTAATCTATTTCAGTTTCATATGTAAAATCGTTAAATTGCTTAACAAAAATTTTCCCAAAAATTTTCGAACTCCCAAAATTTTGGAAATTTTTTGGCAGAGTCTTCTTTGTACGGAGGAGCTTTTGCAATTTTGACAAGAGATATAAATGTGTATACGTCGACCCACATGGTCGGAAAAAGAAAAAACAGTTCATATTTCCTATTTTTATTGCGTAGGCGTACCTTATTTAGCGTTTTAAGCATGCAGCTTATTTATTTTAGCAATTAGTGCATCCAAATCCAGCCAAACGGCCTTCAGGTACCTGCACTTACTCAATTTAAATATGTAAGTGCCATATATAGAAAATTTACTAGCATTTCACTTACTTTCGATAGCTAAACACATGTATTACATACACAACAAGTGCCAAACGCTTCCCATAAGAGATTCATATGATTTTAAAGCTTATTCAATTGTTTCAACCAAATTTATGTGCTATTTCATTCAATTTTGTTGGCTTGCAACACAATTTCTTACATCAAATTGATTTTAAATCCAAAAAAACTCATATTCAATTTAGTTGATTTCAAAATCAATTTATTTAATCTCTATCAGCCCATAGAATTTTAATTATTTTTATTTACGTCATACGACTATTCATTCTATACCAATTCGTCAATATTCGCTTAATAGAGTATTTATTTAGTTTATAACTACTTTAAGTTAATTTCAATTCATTCCTTTAGCTCGACACATTCCATTCTTGTATACTTCGAGCCATTCCCAAATTAAATTAACCCAAGCTTTTATTTAATGAGTTTCCATTCTTATTCTAAGCCAAGCTTCCATAAATTTTAAACTTAAGTTAATTTACTTTAATTTATTCCAACATCAAACTTAAATTTACCTCTGTTTGATTCTCATTTGATTAAATTCCATTAATTTCAGTTAGCCCGCCCATTTAAATTTTAATTTTAATTCACCTTCTCCATTTATCAAAATAATATCCAAGCACATATGCCACCGAACTTAAGTTCAGTCTGATAATCCAATTCCAATTACAACTTTGATTTAGTTTTTATTCAGTCAGACTTTATCCATTTATTATTTAATTCAATTAACCCATTTTAACTTTTTTTAATTTACTTACTTAATTCATTTCCGAATTTATTTTATTAATACAAGGTCATTCCCAATTTATTTCTATTCACTTGGGTTTTGTTTTGCAACTCAAACCATTTCTAATACAATCACTTCTCTTATATCCAATTTACTTGCAAATTTCATTAAATATTATTCAAATCACCCTTGAATTTTATTTGTAATTCAAACCATCACATTTTTCAATCCAACTCTATTTTATTTTTATTTTACAACATTTCCTCTTTTTAATTCATTATCAAATCTAAGTCGAATTCTATTTATAATTCGAATTCAATCCCAAACTCCCTTATTAATTTAAAATCCATTCATTTACCAAAGTTAAATTTTATTAACATACTCAATCAAACAATTATTTAATCAATTGGCTTATTTCTAACTTCTAAATCAATATTCGATTTTAATTACAAAATCACTTCATTAAAATTTCAGTTTGGATTTCCTTTTATTTCCCCAAAATTTCGACATATTTATTTTAATTTTTTTTAGAAATGCTTTTAATTTCATATCATACTTAATAAGGTAGCTCTTTATAAAAATACTTCTTACAACTCGATGTCTCCAACAGTCCATCCTTGTTCTCACATCAGGCGTAGGACTGAAAATCTATAAGTACTTAGAAGACCCAATTTCAACATCCAGTGAAAATACTTTTGAAAATAATTTTATTGAAAGTATGGAAATCAGTTTTTGAAAATAGAGGAAATATCTTTGGTGAGGATGCTCTGGAAATCATCATGTAACGACCCAAAAATTTTATTAATTAATATTTGAATATTTAATTAATTTTAAATATTAATAAGTGAATTTTTAAGTCAAATAAATTTTTATTTGAATTTTTGGATTTAATTGGATAATTAAATCGATAATTTAATATGCTAAATTATGGAAAAATATTGAAAATTGAGTTAAATATGATTGAAAATGATTTGTAAAATTTTATTTTATCATGTTGAAGTTAGAATGATATTTTAGAACTTTCAAAATCGAATTAAGAGTTAATTTGTGAAAATTGAATATTTTAATATTTAATAATCGACTGTAAAATAGTCAATTTTTAAACAGTCTCAGAATTGAACGAAACCAGTTTCATTGGATCCGTAATAGTTAGTTATTGCCGGATTTCAATTTTCGTGTCAATCGGAGCTATCGTTTGATCGTGGCAGCTCGAAACGCATCGAATTATTTTTAATTTAAATTTGGCGAGTCAAAATAGCCATTTTTCAAAAAGTCTCGGATTTCGACGAAACCAGTTTCATCGGATCCGTAATGTGATATTATTGTAAGGTTTCAAATTTCAAGTCAATTGGATTTACCGTTTGTCCGGTACAAATTAAAACGCCTAGAAATCGATTTAAATCGGTTTAATTTAAATTGAACGTTTGTAGCCATAACTCGCACAGATGTCCGAATTAGCTTTCGAAACCTGTTCCATTGTGTCCGGAACGCGGGGTAAACCTTAGAAACGCTGGTTATGGCGCCTAAATCGGAGTTCGGAATTTCCGAAATGAATAGTGTTTACGCTTGATTTTCTATAAAAGGAGACCCTACCCCTTCATAAATAAAAAAAAAAAAAAAAAAACATGTAACCCTAGCCGCCACCCACATCTATGAACAGCCAGAAAACTCTCCCCTTCCCTCTCCTTTATCTTTCAATCCGTAGACAATTATGCAAAATCTTCAACTACAATATTGTTAAGCACGATGAGAGCTTCAAGTTGAACGGTGGAGATCGTGTTTGGAGCGACGATGAGGGAGATAGGGGGTCGCGTGCGTGCCGTGTATATCTTCGTGCGCGCGCATCACGAGGCAGCCGAGCATCATGGGGTTGAGGCCGAGCATGGTGCTGACGAAGGGCTTTGTATTGGTGCTATTTGATCGAAGTATCGTCGAGTATAAGAGGTGAAAAATTAAACCCTAATCATGGAAGTTGGGTTCGGTTTTGAGCGTGATGGTCTGTAGCTTGCGTGATGATGGGGAAGAAGCAAAGGGACGGTGGAGATGCAATGGTGTTGGATCCAAAGGCCTGGATTGGATGAAGGTTGAAATTTTTTAAAGTTAGTTGTAAATTATGAATATAAACTCGTGTAACTTCAAAAATTGATATCTTTTTCATAGGAGGTCCGTTTCGGACGAGATTTTTTGCGTTGGGATCGTATGGACGAGCACTACGCGATGGAGTTGGTTTGGAGTCGTTTGGATTTAGTGAGAATTTCAGGTAAAATTAAACGCGCGTTTAATTTTATTCGAAATAAAAGCTGAAACGGAAATTAAAATCAAGGTGAGAACTTCTCACTCAATCGAATCAGTTTCGATTTTATTTTAAATAGTTAGATTTAAAATATTTGAATGCATGTTTGAATGATGATTGATATTTATTGATTGTTAAAATAGACATTATACGCCGTTAGTAAGCGGATGTTATTTATTAAAAACATATACCGCGAATATTTCATAAACAGTGAAATTGGTATTATATATAATATCAATATATATATATTGGCATATGTATATATTGGAGTTGATTGATTTCCCGTATTTTTTAGCGGATGAGACCCTATTGCGCCGTTATTAAGCGGATAATATTTAAATCCCATATACCGCGATAATTTCGTACTGGAGCGAAATTGGTATTGTGCTAATGTTTTTGGATGCAGGAAAACAGGTTGGAGGGATCCAACTGGATTCCTCAACAGTTTTTATTTGATTTCAGATATTTTGATATTTGATTGATTATCATATCGATATATGATATCGTTGTTGTCGTGATTGACTATTTGGTGTGTAGCATCATTGGACCAAATTTGGAATTTTAAAATGATTTCAAAGTGATTTTTGAAAGTATACGTTATAAAATATTTTTGGAATTGATTCATTTTAAAATAAATAAACGTATAATTTTTAATGTTATAAAAATTATGATTTTTGAGAAATATAGTTAAAAACTAATTTTTTTGAGAATATGATGCTAATGATTTTATAAAATAGTTTAAATTGGATTTTTGAATTTATTATAAAAAGTTTAAATATAGGATTTATAAAATTTAATTATTTTATAAATCAAGAGAATGGTGAAATTATAAAGGAGATTAAAGATGTTTTAAAAGAATAATATAAATTGATTTATATTAAGTGATTTATAAATGGATATTTATAAATTGAAATATAGACATTATAAAACGAGTTTTTATAAGTGTTTGAGTGAAGTGAAAATGAAATTCATAAATGAATGAAATTTATAGAATTATAAACTGTGAAGTTATAAAAGAAATTTATAAATAGTAAGATTTATAAATTTGGTGAAATTATTTGAAGAATAGATTGGTTAGATAAATGGATCTTATAAGTTATAAGATTTATAAATTGGAAAGTCTCTAAAGGAACGATTTTGTAAAATAATCGTTTTATAAGTAATTAACTTATAATATGAACGTTTAGTTTATAATTTAGTTATAAACTGGAATAGGTTAATAAAGGAATTTATAAAAAGGAAGTTTTTATAAATAAATAGAAATGGAATTTATAAACGATGTTTTATAAATTCGCAAATGACTTATTTTGATAAGAAAATTGTTGGAACCTATTAAAGGAGTTATATTCACATTTTTGAATAGTGAATAATCCTTTGAATTAAAACGAATAAAAGGATGAGATTTCTTAATGAAGTTTATTCACATTTTTGAATAGTGAATAACACGTTAAAGAAAATGGTTTGAATGTGAATGTTTTAAATAGAATTAAAACGATCTAACGATGTTTTAAAAAGGTGTTGAGATTCGAAACCATAGATTTCAACATTTATTGTTGAAATAGATGTTTCGAGAAATAAAAGGAAATAGTGGACTATAACACTGTTGTTATAGTAAATGATTTCCGAAAGGAAATGTTTTGCATAGTATTGGGATTTATATATCTATTTTAATTTCGAATCCCTATACTAGTGATTTTGGGTTGTCGTAACGATGTTTTACGCAACATTCATTTTGGCCCAAATAAATATGGTTAAGTGAATGATTTCCTTAAAGAATGAATTATATACTTAATTCGATTTAAGTATATTGAATATTTTCCAAGTGTTGAAAATAAATAAAATTTGTGAATTACTTATGAATAAATAAGTATGGAAATGTTTTCCAATATAAAGTGAATATCTTAAGAATTTATTTTTTTTGAAGATAAATTGAAATGAATAATCGAAATCGAATATTCATAGATATTTTGGATTATAAATTCAATATGGAATTTATGAATGAAAAGGGAAGTTGTTTAGAAATAAATATTGATTTATTTTTGAAGTGTGAAAATTATATATCTTGTAAAGATATTTTGTGAAATAAATAATTTGGAAAATTATTTGGAAACTGGTGATGTGTGCATATCCATTGATAGTTCAATAACCGACTATCAATATTTCCCTTTGAATGGGTATTTGATATGATTTGTTTGAATGTGAATGCCACACTTATTTTTGAATAAGCGCTCACTATTCGGGTTAACCGGGAAAGGACCATGGGGTCGTATAACCCATTCCGAATATGTGATACGTCGTTGTGAATTGCATTTGAAGATCGGTGTTGAAGACCCGGTATTTGCGAGAACGATAGGATGACCTGTCGATTGACTCTGCACCGAGTAGCTACGGTATTGAGTTCTCCATATGTGATATTGAATCCGATCAGGATTGTGAATATCCGGATTGCAAGGACTTCTTTGTAAGTGCCTTCGGTTCTGTTCGAGCCCGGAACAGACTTGTATGGATTGTATGTCTGACATTACAAGTTGAGATATAAAGCCGATTTCTTTCAAATATATTTCTGTTGGTGGCGGAGAATTTATTCTTTTAGCTTAACACCCTTCTCTGAGACGTACAAGCTCAGAGGTTATATAGTTGAAGTTATCAGCGATATATTCCCAATTTGGTAATGTGACATGCTGAGTGATGCTGAAATGATCATTGTGTTGATTATTGTGATAGGATCGTTTATTTGATCGTCTATCTTAGTGATCATTGTGTTGATCATTTGTTGACCCAAAGCATGGCTTTTGTATAAAGTATGTTTTTGTGGACGTGACTTCGTCGAGCCTCACATCCCGGAATGGTCAAAACAGGAAAGATGCGGCAAGGTTATGAGGGGTAGCTCCCTTTAGGGTATGTGCATTTCCTTCTGGAAAGGGTGGTATCATGGTATGGAGCCCAGATACTTACTCATGTTGATACACTATATTTATTACTGTATGGTGTTGTTGGTGACGAGCGCTCGGTTAAAAGGTCCAATGGGACCGGGGGATGCCATATTCGTGTAGTAGTTACCTAGTGATAAAGGTAACCCGGCCTTGTGTTGGCAGAGAGCTGGTTAAGTTCTCGGGGACGTCCAGCCAGAGGCGTTTCCATGTGGCAATGGGAAGTTCCTTGGCCTGACCATTTGTTGGAAATCCAAAGAAACAATACGAGACTTGTACGGTATTAGTTGTATAACCTGCTATGGAATGTGGCGGTAACCTGCTATTGAACATAGTAGCTATAGTAGGCATAAGTGTGGAATGTCTATGCTGGCTAAGATTTATATCTTTATTTTTGAAATGATTTTCCTATACTATGCACTAGTAATAATATCACATGTTATTTTAAATGCGTATCAAGCATCTTTGGCTATCATAAGGAGAAATCTCCTCCGATTCTGCGTTTGCATGTGTGTGTGTGCGGGAGGCCTTATGGTAGTCTCATTTTTAAAAGCATTGCGAATTGAATTTAAAATATTCTTCTATTTTGATTTTAAAGTAAATAAACTGTTTTGAGTTCTCACACCAGTCACATGACTGACTTGGAGTTTATTGTTTTCCTTCCTAAACTCTGGGTGCCCACCAATTTTCCACACGGGCAGCTAAGAGTTAGGTTTATCAGGATATTCTGGATATTCAGGAGTTGCTGGAGGCAAGCTGGATGGCATGGCGTATTACTTATATAGTATTTCTTTTTCCGCTGCACTGTTGTTGTTGTATGATGTTGTACACTCTGATGATATGATGTAATAAAATGAAATAACTGATATAGTTCTTTGTTTAAAGATTATTCATTTATTATTATATGTTGTTCCGCTGCGAATTGTGAGATTCTGATGTTGTTCTTTTTGTTCTGTTGTTTTCTGTTCCGTTCTATGTTTTCTCTATTCTCTTTTTCTTCTATTTTCAAAAAAAAAAATTTCTATCTTCTGTTTTTTCTATTTTCTTTTCCCTCTATCTTTTCTACCTTATCTATCTTCTATCTTCTTCTTTCTTTTTCTTTTCTTAAATTCTTTTTAAAAACAATAACATTCCGGGTTTTCGGCCTTCGATTTCTCGACAGTCGATAAAGTGAGTGTCGATGTTGAATTTTCGAGAGTCGAAAATTTTCGGGGCGTTACATTTGGTATCAGAGCATATGGTTAAGCGACAACCATGGTTCTGTTGGGTATTACTCATTAGAGATAGAGTCAGCAGTACTCTAGAATGAATTTGAGTGTAATAATAGCTATGAGAGCGTATTTGTTAGTGAATATAAAATTGTTTTTGAATCGGGTAAATAAGATAAATTTTGCCCAAAACTATTTTGTATAGAAAAGAAATGATTTTTCTATGAATTATTATAGTATATGGTTGCATGATTGTTAGAAGTGATGATATTGAATTATTATCATTAGGATATGGAAATTAAAAATTGAAATGAATTACTAAATTAAAGTTAAATGGATATAAACTTGAGTTATGTAATGAAATTCAATTGTTGAATTGAATGAATGGATTGAATATTAATCAATTGAATGTAAATTTAGTTGATATGGAATAATGAATATAAGTGTTAATTCATTAAAATCTAATGTTATTAGAAGTTGAATAAATTGAATGGAAGTCAATTTAATTAAAGGTGTAAAACCAAAATGAATATAAGCAAAGGAATTTGGTTGTAATTAATATACATATGGTTGATATGGGATTGTTAGTTGATTGTATATAATTCATTAAGTATTAATGAAAGTGAATTAGCGAAATTGAAAGCTATGTAATTGAAATTCAATTGGAAGTTAGTGAATCTTAAATAGAATTGAATTTGATTTGGAAGTGAACCAACTTGAATATGAATTAGTGAATATGAACTAATTGAAAATGAATGTTAGTAAGAACATCCACTATTAATGAATCAAATGTGATTAAATTGAAAACCCAATTCATTGAATATTAATGAGAATATAAATGAATATTGATTAGGTTATGAATGTTAGTTGGATGTTAGTTGGTTGATATTGCATTTGTTGCTTTTACTTCATTTGCTATGTTGGCATATATAGTTATTATGTTGCTATATGTTGTATATTGAGATTATTTTCATATATACATGTTCTCATGTTGTTTGTTGAGTGATTAGTAGGTGCGGATCGCGTTTGATTCGCATCTGGAGCTCGCTTTCGCGCTATATTAGCCGTATATGCTTGCTAATAAAATATAAGGTACATATCTCGGATTAAATATCGTACTTTTATACCTTTTTTTCCCTTCGGGATGCCTCATTACTTGATGAGATGTATATTTGTGATATATATACTGTCATTTTTTTCGGATCGAGCCGCGCAAAGGAGACTATGGCGAATTTTTCCGGAAATTCAAGGCGTTAGAAAAAATTTAAGAAAATTGGAAAATTTTTGAAAACTTTAACTTTGATTTTGGAATTGAAAGTTAAACGATAGTAGTTGTTTTTGAAAAGATAACTAAGTATGATTTGAAAACTTAGTAAAGATTTGTAAGAAGTTTAACTATGAATTTTGGGAAAATTAATAGATTCTATAACTTTTCTTACTTGTTAATTTCGAGGACGAAATTCTTTTAAGGGGGGAAGATTGTAACGACCCAGAAATTTTATTAATTAATATTTGAATATTTAATTAATTTTATATATTAATAAGTGAATTTTTAAGTCAAATAAATTTTTATTTGAATTTTTGGATTTAATTGGATAATTAAATCGATAATTTAATATGTTAAATTATGGAAAAATATTGAAAATTGAGTTAAATATGATTGAAAATGATTTGTAAAATTTTATTTTATCATGTTGAAGTTAGAATGATATTTTAGAACTTTTAAAATCGAATTAAGAGTTAATTTGTGAAAATTGAATATTTTAATATTTAATAATCGACTGTAAAATAGTCAATTTTTGAACAGTCTCAGAATTGAACGAAACCAGTTTCATTGGATCCGTAATAGTTAGTTATTGCCGGATTTCAATTTTCGTGTCAATCGGAGCTATCGTTTGATCGTGGCAGCTCGAAACGCATCGAATTATTTTTAATTTAAATTTGGCGAGTCAAAATAGCCATTTTTCAAAAAGTCTCGGATTTCGACGAAACCAGTTTCATCGGATCCGTAATGTGATATTATAGTAAGGTTTCAAATTTCAAGTCAATTGGATTTACCGTTTGTCCGGTACAAATTAAAACGCCTAGAAATCGATTTAAATATGTTTAATTTAAATTGAACGTTTGTAGCCATAACTCGCACAGATGTCCGAATTAGCTTTCGAAACCTGTTCCATTGTGTCCGGAACGTGGGGTAAACCTTAGAAACGCTGGTTACGGCGCCTAAATCGGAGTTCGGAATTTCCGAAATGAATAGTGTTTACGCTTGATTTTCTATAAAAGGAGACCCTACCCCTTCATAAATAAAAAAAATAAAAAATAAAACATGTAACCCTAGCCGCCACCCACATCTATGAACGGCCAGAAAACTCTCCCCTTCCCTCTCCTTTATCTTTCAATCCGTAGACAATTATGCAAAATCTTCAACTACAATATTGTTAAGCACGATGAGAGCTTCAAGTTGAACGGTGGAGATCGTGTTTGGAGCGACGATGGGGGAGATAGGGGGTCGCGTGCGTGCCGTGTATATCTTCGTGCGCGCGCATCACGAGGCAGCCAAGCATCATGGGCTTGAGGCCGAGCATGGTGTTGACGAAGGGCTTTGTATTGGTGCTATTTGATCGAAGTATCGTCGAGTATAAGAGGTGAAAAATTAAACCCTAATCATGGAAGTTGGGTTCGGTTTTGAGCGTGATGGTCTGTAGCTTGCGTGATGATGGGGAAGAAGCAAAGGGACGGTGGAGATGCAATGGTGTTGGATCCAAAGGCCTGGATTGGATGAAGGTTGAAATTTTTTAAAGTTAGTTGTAAATTATGAATATAAACTCGTGTAACTTCAAAAATTGATATCTTTTTCATAGGAGGTCCGTTTCGGACGAGATTTTTTGCGTTGGGATCGTATGGATGAGCACTACGCGATGGAGTTGGTTTGGTGTCGTTTGGAGTTAGTGAGAATTTCGGGTAAAATTAAACGCGCGTTTAATTTTATTCGAAATAAAAGCTGAAACGGAAATTAAAATCAAGGTGAGAACTTCTCACTCAATCGAATCAGTTTCGATTTTATTTTAAATAGTTAGATTTAAAATATTTGAATGCATGTTTGAATGATGATTGATATTTATTGATTGTTAAAATAGACATTATACGCCGTTAGTAAGCGGATGTTATTTATTAAAAACATATACCGCGAATATTTCATAAACAGTGAAATTGGTATTATATATAATATCAATATATATATATTGGCATACGTATATATTGGAGTTGATTGATTTCCCGTATTTTTTAGCGGATGAGACCCTATTGCGCCGTTATTAAGCGGATAATATTTAAATCCCATATACCGCGATAATTTCGTACTGGAGCGAAATTGGTACTGTGCTAATGTTTTTGGATGCAGGAAAACAGGTTGGAGGGATCCAACTGGATTCCTCAACAGTTTTTATTTGATTTCAGATATTTTGATATTTGATTGATTATCATATCGATATATGATATCGTTGTTGTCGTGATTGACTATTTGGTGTGTAGCATCATTGGACCAAATTTGGAATTTTAAAATGATTTCAAAGTGATTTTTGAAAGTATACGTTATAAAATATTTTTGGAATTGATTCATTTTAAAATAAATAAACGTATAATTTTTAATGTTATAAAAATTATGATTTTTGAGAAATATAGTTAAAAACTAATTTTTTTGAGAATATGATGCTAATGATTTTATAAAATAGTTTAAATTGGATTTTTGAATTTATTATAAAAAGTTTAAATATAGGATTTATAAAATTTAATTATTTTATAAATCAAGAGAATGGTGAAATTATAAAGGAGATTGAAGATGTTTTAAAAGAATAATATAAATTGATTTATATTAAGTGATTTATAAATGGATATTTATAAATTGAAATATAGACATTATAAAACGAGTTTTTATAAGTGTTTGAGTGAAGTGAAAATGAAATTCATAAATGAATGAAATTTATAGAATTATAAACTGTGAAGTTATAAAAGAAATTTATAAATAGTAAGATTTATAAATTTGGTGAAATTATTTGAAGAATAGATTGGTTAGATAAATGGATCTTATAAGTTATAAGATTTATAAATTGGAAAGTCTCTAAAGGAACGATTTTGTAAAATAATCGTTTTATAAGTAATTAACTTATAATATGAACGTTTAGTTTATAATTTAGTTATAAACTGGAATAGGTTAATAAAGGAATTTATAAAAAGGAAGTTTTTATAAATAAATAGAAATGGAATTTATAAACGATGTTTTATAAATTCGCAAATGACTTATTTTGATAAGAAAATTGTTGGAACCTATTAAAGGAGTTATATTCACATTTTTGAATAGTGAATAATCCTTTGAATTAAAACGAATAAAAGGATGAGATTTCTTAATGAAGTTTATTCACATTTTTGAATAGTGAATAACACGTTAAAGAAAATGGTTTGAATGTGAATGTTTTAAATAGAATTAAAACGATCTAACGATGTTTTAAAAAGGTGTTGAGATTCGAAACCATAGATTTCAACATTTATTGTTGAAATAGATGTTTCGAGAAATAAAAGGAAATAGTGGACTATAACACTGTTGTTATAGTAAATGATTTCCGAAAGGAAATGTTTTGCATAGTATTGGGATTTATATATCTATTTTAATTTCGAATCCCTATACTAGTGATTTTGGGTTGTCGTAACGATGTTTTACGCAACATTCGTTTTGGCCCAAATAAATATGGTTAAGTGAATGATTTCCTTAAAGAATGAATTATATACTTAATTCGATTTAAGTATATTGAATATTTTCCAAGTGTTGAAAATAAATAAAATTTGTGAATTACTTATGAATAAATAAGTATGGAAATGTTTTCCAATATAAAGTGAATATCTTAAGAATTTATTTTTTTTTGAAGATAAATTGAAATGAATAATCGAAATCGAATATTCATAGATATTTTGGATTATAAATTCAATATGGAATTTATGAATGAAAAGGGAAGTTGTTTAGAAATAAATATTGATTTATTTTTGAAGTGTGAAAATTATATATCTTGTAAAGATATTTTGTGAAATAAATAATTTGGAAAATTATTTGGAAACTGGTGATGTGTGCATATCCATTGATAGTTCAATAACCGACTATCAATATTTCCCTTTGAATGGGTATTTGATATGATTTGTTTGAATATGAATGCCACACTTATTTTTGAATAAGCGCTCACTATTCGGGTTAACCGGGAAAGGACCATGGGGTCGTATAACCCATTCCGAATATGTGATACGTCGTTGTGAATTGCATTTGAAGATCGGTGTTGAAGACCCGGTATTTACGAGAACGATAGGATGACCTGTCGATTGACTCTGCACCGAGTAGCTACGGTATTGAGTTCTCCATATGTGATGGTGAATCCGATCAGGATTGTGAATATCCGGATTGCAAGGACTTCTTTGTAAGTGCCTTCGGTTCTTTTCGAGCCCGGAACAGACTTGTATGGATTGTATGTCTGACATTACAAGTTGAGATATAAAGCCGATTTCTTTCAAATATATTTCTGTTGGTGGCGGAGAATTTATTCTTTTAGCTTAACACCCTTCTCTGAGACGTACGAGCTCAGAGGTTATATAGTTGAAGTTATCAGCGATATATTCCCAATTTGGTAATGTGACATGCTGAGTGATGCTGAAATGATCATTGTGTTGATTATTGTGATAGGATCGTTTATTTGATCGTCTATCTTAGTGATCATTGTGTTGATCATTTGTTGACCCAAAGCATGGCTTTTGTATAAAGTATGTTTTTGTGGACGTGACTTCGTCGAGCCTCACATCCCGGAATGGTCAAAACAGGAAAGATGCGGCAAGGTTATGAAGGGTAGCTCCCTTTAGGGTATGTGCATTTCCTTCTGGAAAGGGTGGTATCATGGTATGGAGCCCAGATACTTACTCATGTTGATACACTATATTTATTACTGTGTGGTGTTGTTGGTGACGAGCGCTCGGTTAAAAGGTCCAATGGGACCGGGGGATGCCATATTCGTGTAGTAGTTACCTAGTGATAAAGGTAACCCGGCCTTGTGTTGGCAGAGAGATGGTTAAGTTCTCGGGGACGTCCAGCCAGAGGCGTTTCCATGTGGCAATGGGAAGTTCCTTGGCCTGACCATTTGTTGGAAATCCAAAGAAACAATACGAGACTTGTACGGTATTAGTTGTATAACCTGTTATGGAATGTGGCGGTAACCTGCTATTGAACATAGTAGCTATAGTAGGCATAAGTGCGGAATGTCTATGCTGGCTAAGATTTATATCTTTATTTTTGAAATGATTTTCCTATACTATGCACTAGTAATAATATCACATGTTATTTTAAATGCGTATCAAGCATCTTTGGCTATCATAAGGAGAAATCTCCTCCGATTCTGCGTTTGCATGTGTGTGTGTGCGGGCGGCCTTATGGTAGTCTCATTTTTAAAAGCATTGCGAATTGAATTTAAAATATTCTTCTATTTTGATTTTAAAGTAAATAAACTGTTTTGAGTTCTCACACCAGTCACATGACTGACTTGGAGTTTATTGTTTTCCTTCCTAAACTCTGGGTGCCCACCAATTTTCCACACGGACAGCTAAGAGTTAGGTTTATCAGGATATTCTGGATATTCAGGAGTTGCTGGAGGCAAGCTGGATGGCATGGCGTATTACTTATATAGTATTTCTTTTTCCGCTGCACTGTTGTTGTTGTATGATGTTGTACACTCTGATGATATGATGTAATAAAATGAAATAACTGATATAGTTCTTTGTTTAAAGATTATTCATTTATTATTATATGTTGTTCCGCTGCGAATTGTGAGATTCTGATGTTGTTCTTTTTGTTCTGTTGTTTTCTGTTCCGTTCTATGTTTTCTCTATTCTCTTTTTCTTCTATTTTCAAAAAAAAAATTTCTATCTTCTGTTTTTTCTATTTTCTTTTCCCTCTATCTTTTCTACCTTATCTATCTTCTATCTTCTTCTTTCTTTTTCTTTTCTTAAATTCTTTTTAAAAACAATAACATTCCGGGTTTTCGGCCTTCGATTTCTCGACAGTCGATAAAGTGAGTGTCGATGTTGAATTTTCGAAAGTCGAAAATTTTCGGGGCGTTACACATCACCCCCATCCATGGTCGCAGTTAACCCGATGGTTACGTTGCCATCCCGATAAAATCATAGATAACTGTAGGCCTCCGCGCCCCTCGATTACACAATGGAACGCACGATAGATCGCAGCTACAACTGGGGTTACGTAGCTATCACAGCAAAAACCCATATAACTATAAGCATCAGCGCCATCGAATTTCGCTGCCAAAAATGAAACTTCTCCACTCCACTTGACCATAGATTGCAGTCTACCGATGTTGCGTTGCCTTTCCGGCAAAATCAAGTGTAGACTGTTGGCACTCATCCTCCACACGAATTTCGCTATGGTCCCCACAGTAGATCGCAGCGACATCGAGTTATACTGTCGTCACAGCATAACCCAAATGCCTCTGTAGGCATCAGCGCCCTCAACTTTCGCTACCCAATAATCCTCAGGAACTAGTTTTTTCCGGACTCCTCACAGGATCAACTTTAGAACCCCCTTCGGGCTCAAGGCAGCACCACTCGGTGGTACTCCTGAGAAGTTCATTTCAAGGGAGCGCCTTTTTCTCCAGAACCATCATCAAAACATTTTATACTATACACATATAGTATCTTCAAATCATACACCTAGTATGATATCATACAAAGCTCCTTTACACAAAATCGATTATCCAAAATCGATAATTCCCAAATTAGGCTTTCCAAATTCCAATATTGATTTTACTCATAAATCAAAAGCCCTTTCCAAATCCAAAGGTTCTCAAAACCTTTTCCAAAATCCTCATAAGATCCGTTATATACATACATACATATATATATATATATATATATATATATATATATATATAATTTTTTAAAACTTTGGATCGTTTCCAACTTGTATAAAACCCTTTTATACTTCAAACACTTTCAAAAATCCATCAGAGTGAGATATACTCACTTATTCCCATTTTTCCTTAATTCCCATTTGGATTATCACTTCAATTCTTATCTCAGTTAGGTATTAAATCAGTAACAGTTTGGAACTCCGACCAGTTTATTTTTAGAAAAATAGCTTGAAAATTGAAAAATAGATAAGTAGTTGAAAAATAATTATTAGTTTACAAAATAGCTATAAAATCGTCAACTAAGTGTAAAATAGTCGAAAAATAGTTGAATAGTTTCAGAGATTTTAAATAATTGCAAAATAGTTGTAAAATAGAAATTAGTTTGTGAAATAGTTGAAAAATAGTAATTAGTTTAGGTAACAATTGAAAAATGTTTAAATAGCTCCAAAAATAATGGTAAAACAAATATATAATAAGTTAGCTTTAAAAAGAAAGGTTGTATATATTTAATAGCTTAGAAAAATTAAGTTCATATTAAAACAATTTATTTAAAATAGTCAAGAGTCAAACTGTTCACTACCCCAACAATCCAATGTAAATTTACGCTTTCATTTAAATTGATCCAATTCCAATTTGAATAACTCCAATTTCCATTGGACTCGACTTATTCCCGATTCAAGTTTAATAAATCTTGATTTCTTTCCCAATTTAAATCAAATTCTACTTGATTTTAATCCTGTCCGATTTGAACTTTAATTTCATATTATTCCAATCAATTTGAATTATTACCAATTGAACCCATTTCAAATTTAAATCATTTCAATATAATCCAATTTAATTTCCCATTTAAAATTTAAACTTATACATCTTCAATCACCAATCCAATTAATGCAAACCAAATTCAATTTTGAACTAATTCAATTTTAATCTTGAAGTTAAACTATCTCGAATTATGTAAATTCGAGTCAAATTCTCAAAGGTTGGTTTAACCATTTAAACCAAATTAACCTTTATTAAAAGTTTTTAATCAATTTAATTTCTGAGTTCAATTCTCAAAATTCCTTTTTAGATTTTCTTAACTTATGTATTTCAAGGTTCAAATAAGAGTTCAATACAATTTTATTTCAAAAAAATTTAATTTATTATTAAATTTTATCTTTCAGTTTGAAGCCAGTCCTTAAATAAATTTAATTTACAACTTAATTATTCAAATTTGTTTTATTTATACAATACCATTCTCAATTTAAAGACTTTTATTAACAATAGGATGATATCATCCAATTTATTTTAAAACGTCCATCTATTTTCAATTTTTAAATCTCAACCCGTTTTGAGATCACACAAATTCCCAATTCAAATCAACCATTTATCTTTCCAAGTTAAATTCCAATTTCGTCTTGAAATTTCCAATTCTGGTTGCTTTTTTCTACACTTATTTAACTTCCCCAAAGTTAAACTCCAATTTACTTAATCCAATAAACTTTACTCAATTTGAATTCCCGCTTCAACTTCAAAATTCTTTCCCTCTTATAAGTTCAAAACTTATATCGCTTTGAGTTTTTATATCACAATTTAGGGAAAAATCAAAACTCAACCTCTTAGAGTTTATTTCAAATTATCTTTGATATCATGTATATCCATACATATATACATATTTATTTCTTGGCCCTTCCAGCCATGTTTTAAAATTTTAAACCACCTTTGGTTTAAATTCAAATCAATTTTCAAATAACCCATTGTTTGCAACAAGTCCCAGTTACCCAAATAATACTTATTATTTTTCATTACTTTGAAAAAAATTCCGAATTTTGGACCAGATTTAAAATTCTATATTCAATCCATTAAATTTTAATTTGGTTGTATTTCTATTTCTACTTAATTTAATTCCAATTCAAGACTTCAATTTCAGTTTGAATCCATTTCAAACTTATCTTTATTTAATTTTAGTTTGGTGGTATTATATTACTTCTTAATTTAATTCTAATAATTTAACAACCAATCACCTTAATATTTACTAGAAGGAAATATTGCTTTATATATCAAAAATATATTTTTATAAAAAATCATTTAAAATCTTTATATAAGAAAATAACAAGTACGCGCTTATATGTATATATATATATATATATTCTCAACTCATTCTAGAGTACTACATACTCTATTAAATGAGTAATACCCACCAGAGCCAAGGTTCTCGCTTAACCTTTCAGCTCTGATACCAAATGTAACGACCCAAAATTTTCTAACCCGAAAATTCCAGATAGTTATGAAAAAGAAGAAAGAGATAGAAGAAGAAGAACAGACACACCAAACATCTCACAATTGCAGCTGATAAAATATAATAATAAATAATAATAGCTTACAAAAGAATACTATATCTGTTGATTACATTTCAATAAATAAGAGTTTCACATATATTCAAATGCTGGTCATATACAATCAATTTATCAAAGAATTACAATAATATAATTATAGCGGAAATATTCTAAGCGATATTGCCATCCTGCTCGCCTCTTGAGCTCCAGAACGTACCTACCTGAAAATCTGTAATACTCGGTCTGACTTGAGAATTACACTATAGTAACACCCGGGTCAAGCTGGAAACCAGCGTGAGTAAATCCAACAAACATGGAATACCAAAGCATACTACTTATATAAACCCGGGGTATCTTATGTCAATTTAACCAATTCACAATTTGCTATAGACAATGCTAATTTCACATATAAATTTCTAAGTACCAATCTTAAATAAAATAATCCAATTCACTTAAATCAATTCATTCCATCCTATTGATTTCACAAATCAATTTATAAAAATTCAAAGTGGTTTCGGGTATTTCCTAATACCCGACCCCGATCTCTTCGAAACTCACGTTATCCTAACTCAAGTTATCCAAATGAAATGCACAACATTTCATATCAGAGATATTAACTCATTCAAGCAACCAATACCAATCTATCATCCATACGCAAAGCTTAATCACAAACAAATCAACTCAGTTGATTCTAAATTATTTTCAATCCTCAATCGTTTAGATTCTTTCATTAATTAATTCCAAACAATTAATTAAACATCTCTTCCATATCCATTCATCTTCATTTACAACCTTGGATTAATTATCTTCCAATTCCATTCAAGTAATTCTCTTTAATTAATTTCACGATATTAATTATTCTTACCAATTCAATGAGTAATGTTTAATTACTTCAAAAAAATTAATTAACCGTAATCAATTTCAATAGTCCTTAATTACTTATATTAATTAACTTCTCATAAGTCACATATTATGAATTAATTAATCTCAATTAATCGAATTTTTAATTACTACATTAATTATATAAAGTAATGATTTCCAATTATATTTTACTTTAATTCGACCACAATATTAATCATTCTCAATCACCTTCGACCTTAAATTAACTATCTTCTTAGTTACTTCATTAATAAATTAATTACTCCGTAATTTTTTATTTCAATTAATCTCTTGATTAATTACTCAAAGTAATTCTGTTTTATTAATTACATTAAGTAATTAATTATTAAACCACCATATGATTATTCTAAATCAAATTTCACTTCATTAATTAACGTAAACCCTTAATCCAAACCCTGAATTACTAAATTAATCAACCCAAATCATTAATTAACTGAATTAATTAATCATCCATCTGATCACCCTTATATTTCTTCCAAAAGTCCAATTTATATATTTCGATAACTTATGGTACCGAAATATTCAAACAAACCACATCATTCAGCAGTCCAACTACCAAAAATATCCATCACCGAATATCAATCATTCCAGTATGTGCTATATAGTACTATATAATATATCACATCAAATCAATTCAATCATTCAACCAAATATTTAAATTTAACCATTTAAATTTAAATAAAATTCCAATAGAGTGAGATTTACTCACCTTTGATTCCCGTTTGCAATCCATCCCAATCTAGCTTGTTCTTTATGATTTTTGACATTGTAGAAATATTATATAATTTATTAACATCTAAGACAAACGAATAACCTATTCCATCTATTTATTTAATTTTAAATAATTTCCTTTTGATAAAATTTACTTAGTTAGTTTTTATACTTAAATCAATTTTCCTTTAATAAAATATTCTTTGGTAACTATACAAATTGATCTCCTTTATTTTAAAATTCAACTGGTAAATGAAAATAGGTACTCATGTATATTTATTTTCTTCTGAAACTACTTGTACCTATAAAACAATAATCTATAGATTTCAAAGGTCTAATTTTATACAAACCTTTAACATTTACAAAATTCCTATACTTTTGTTTTTAAAACTATATATATATATATGCATTAAACAAAATAAAACAGAAATGTTTAATCTGTATCGTAATATTTTCCCCTGATTTGATATATGTTTCTGTTTTAAATATATATGTATATATACCATAATATAATTTTTTTAGTAAATAAAAAAATAAAATTATTCCCTACTGTAACTGTTTCTCTGTTTTTTTTCTATAAATATGCATATTGAATCTAAAATAAATTAAAAATAAAACAAATATACCTACTGCATAATCCAAAACCCAAGACGTCCAACCCTAGCAACAGTCCCTCCCCTCGACATCGCGCCGCTACCGAGTTCAATAGCTTCCCACGCCTCTGCTTCAGATCCCATTCCCTTGCCATCTCGAGCGAACGCGACCTCACTTTAGCTTCGAGGATCCCCAAATCGCGAGCATCCTCCCCTATTACTCGCGGCCGCGCCTCTCATCGAACTCGATGTCATGGCTCCTCGAAATTGCCAAGATTCAAACACAGCTTCGGCCTTCCTCGACTTCGATCGGATTTCGTTCGAGCTCGACTAAGACGCGACCGAAGGCTTCGGCCATTATTAGAGAAGATGGGTTTAAATTTGATTTTCGATTAGAGGAGACCGGCTTCGGCCCTTTTTTTTTAAAGTTTCGAATTGATATCGGTTTGAACAGAGAGGAGAAGAGCGGTACTTGATGTAAATAGGACAGAAGGTGGAGATAAAATAGATATTTGGGGAAAATTCATGCATACGCTTGTGTGTTAACAAAATATCTTTGACTTGTTGATTTTATTATATTATAAAACTTTCAAACGTCTCGTTTGTTACCATTTTAAAATTCCGAACTCCTTTTAAGGAATGCCGCGAGGCGACTATAAGGTTTTACCTGCATTCCGAACACAATGGAACGTGCTTCGGAGACTAACTTGCTCATATGCGCGAGTTACGGAAGTAAACGACAAATTTTAAATTAAATCGATTAAATAATTTCTATGCGTTTTAAGCTTCCATGGTCAAATGACAACTCCGATTGCTACGAAAATTGAAATCCGATAATAACTGACTATTACGGATCCAATGGAACTGGTTTCGTCAAATTCTGAGACTGTGCCTCGGAAGGCCATTTTCAAATATCAATTTAAATGATATATTATTAAAACTGAACAAAACATCTTTAAATTAAATTCCAACCATTCTATTATCTTCAGTATCATCATTATAGATTTTACAAGCCTTCAAATTATTTTAACAGGCTTAGAATCTCAAATTCAACAATTTACCCAATTTCAGTTATTAAATTCAATATTTAAACTATACAATTCAGTGATTTCATTATCAAGTAAATATTGATATCTTGGATTCAAGTTAAAATTAACTTTTAAATATTTTAAAATCAATTAATTATTCCAATTTAATTTGTCAAAATTTTTGGGTCGTCACACATCACGTGCCTCAATAGAACACTACCCGAACGCATAGCCTTTCCTAGGTCGTTACACTCAAACCCGAACCAAGAAACCACGGCCTTCGGCCTCTTCCCATCTCGACATCTATAACGCGACAATCCCCATCGCGTTGCCAATCCAAGTCACAACCGCCATCAACCTCCTCGACTTCGAGCACACAAAAGTCGCATGGGAAAGTACAACACCAAGCCTTGCTTAATGTCGAGCTTGGATCATGGATTCGATTGAAGAGAAAGTGCTCGAATCGATTTCGATTTTGAAGAAGAGAAGAGGAAAAGTATGATTTTGGTATCGTGCTTGAACTGATAAGAGGAAGAGAAGGATATGCGAGTCATCTGGGGGAAGAAGATGATTTACGCGATTTTAAATGGGGGTGGGCGTGTAACAACCCGATTTTTCGACGCCCGAAAATCGACATCAATACGTCAACTGTATCGAATCCCGAGCAATCGGATGCCGAAAAACCTAACCATCAGGGTTAAAGAAGAAGAGGTAGAAGAAGGAAATAGGAAACATCATCAGAATCTAACCATCGCAGCGGAATAATATATGATAGATAATAAATGATCTTTACACAAAAACATATCTGTTTATACATTACATCATCAGGGTATACATAACACACAACTGGACAGTAATCATAACTTGTCCTCACAATCTGAATACATAGCGGAATATTTAACACAAATACGAAAGTACGTATTTCCATCCAGCTCGTCTCCTGAGCTCCACAGCATCCTTTCCTGCATTCTATAATACTCGGTCTAACCCGAGCATTATAGTTAAATAACACCCAAGTCAGTCTAGAATACCAGTGTGAGAAAACCACACTCAATTGGATTATTAAAGTTTCAAAATCCTTGAAATCAAAAGCATCTCGTAAGACCACGCCACAAATAAACATGTCGGGTTTTTACCTTACGATAGCCAAAACACTTTTTATTAAAATCCTTTGATATTATAATAGGGTCTATTTACAAATACTTATTAAAATAGCCGAAATTGTTACATTAGTTAAATTCCAGCATACTAGCCACAATCGTGGGCAATACAAACAAAACTGTAAAAGGCTCGTAGGGAGAATGGATTTCCAACTAATAACTAGGTGCTGTGGTACCACCTGTCACAGTACCTGGACTAGATCAATGTACCGAGGATCCACCCTAAATCCCCTGCAACATAAGACCGGGAGTACCCCTTACTGAATAATCCCGAGTAAGATCACCCCACAGTTGGGATCAGCAACCGCCCACTAAGTCGAAATAAAAAGGGACATCTATACAGGGATGACCTCACCCTAATGGGTTCTACCCACTTAGCCTTGCTGCATATTCCCTTATTTTCAGTCATTCCCAGTTGATGAGGCTCGAGGCTAAGCGTTACCTTTTTAGAACACATCTCTTAGAATGCTCATCGCCCACCTGGCGATGTGCTGAAAACATTTATCCATACAAGTCCGTCTCGGGTTCGAACGAAACCGAAGGCACTACTCCTACTACATCCATTTTGGAATCACCTCAGGATTAGTAGCGACTAGCCCTTGCACTTCATAGCTCCACCTTCGAACCCAAACTTTTATTTTCCACACGAAAACGTTCAAACCGGATCGAAGTGGTTTTCAAGAAATAAATCCCGATCCCGGTCTCTTCGAACCGATCAACGCATTGGACAATATTGGTAGTCGGTTATTTAACTATCAAATAACATTCACAACAACCATCAAACAATAAATAATCTCCCAAATTACTTATTATCCTCAAATAATCTTCGTAGGATATATTTCCATTTTCAACCCGTTTGAAAACAGTTTTCAAATCACACTCTTCTCATGGAATAAATTCCCAAATATTTATTTCCACTGAAAACACAAGTACAAAAACTTTAGATTTTTAAAATAATTTAAAACTCTTTATTATAAAATATCCTTTAAGACATTTAAGTTAAAACTACTTTAATACTTTTTCAAAATATATACTTTAAGAATATTTAAAATAAAGCTTCTTAATAAAATATAAAACTAAATTTTTGTTTTTATTTTCTTAAAACAAATTCCAAGTCATCTTTAAATAATTACTACAATAATAGGTTTGAAAAAAACTTACTTTAGAATTTAAACATTTAGAAATAATAAATTTTCTAAATATGCTTTTTAAAACAACATTAAAGCTTTAACTTATATTTAAAAATTTACTTTGAAAACGTACTTGGCTATCCAGGGAAATATACTTCTCTTCACATCCTTTAAAAATAAATCACTATTTATTTTTAAACAAATTTTCCCATTCCTTTAATAAATTCCCATCGTAAATTTATTCTTCAAATATCCATTGATATATTACTTCATCTTTATAAACCCAGTTTATAAATTCCAAAGTCTCAATTCGCTTTTAAAAATCCCAGTTTTAAACACTTAATTAACCTTCAAATTGATTTCCAAATTACTCTCATTTAGAAATAAATCCCTTTTCTTAGTCGGTTTTATTTCAAAACCCTTAGACTTCAGATTTTATTTCTTAATTATGATTTAAAATCCTTTTAACTGAAAATACCAATTCTAGATTTTCCCTAAATTCCTTCTTTATCTTTTCCAATAATTTAAATCTTAAATTTAAAATAAATGCTTTATTCTTTTAAATAATAACACTTAAGTTTAAAATTCATTATCTTCCTGTTTATTCAAAATCCCCTTTTAATACTCGGAATTCATTTATTAGAATTTTAAAATCACTCTTATTCTTTTCCAACTCATTCTTAAATTTATTGAAATTCTCTATAATTATTTCACTTACAAATTCTCTTCTTTTATTTTCTTTCCAAAAATCCAGTTGATATATTTTTGGTAACTCATTATACAGCATAACATCCATTACTCCAATTATCAATAAAATTCATCACAGTATATCAAATAATCATATCATAGAATATTCAAACAAATCTAAATATTTTGAGGAATCCAGTTGGATCCCTCCAACCTGTTTCCCTGCATCCATAGATGTTAGCACAATACGAATTCCACTTCGAGGTGGAATATCGCAGTATATGGGATTAATATAATATCACCCGTTATTATGCAGCGCATAGGGTCTCATCCGCTATATAATGCGAGAAATCAATCACTCTAATATATACTATATACTACTATATATATTTTATGGCACATCAAATCAATTCCATCATTCAACCAATTATTAAATCTAACCGTTTAAATTTAAATAAAACCCAAACGAGTGAGGTTAACTCACCTTTGCCCCCTTAAATTTGCAAATCCACTTCATTCTCAATTTGATTCCACGATTATTGACCTTGTATAAATATTTATACAATTTATTAATATTTGAATTGATCGACCAATTAATTACTACTTATTTAATCTAAACTAACAATTTAATGTTAAAATAATTTTCTTTTAATAAAATATTTTTAGTAATAAAAATAATTAAATAAGTTTATTAAACAAATTAATTTCTACAAAACATCATTTTAAAAATAACTAGCAAGTTTAAAAATGGTATTTGTGTGTGTATATATATATTTGAAATGACACATAAAAATGAATTATATTTTATTATTCTTTTAAAATTTCTTTATCCAAACTCCCCTTTTTTTTAAAAAAAACAACAGCAGTTCCACTTTACTGTATATACATATACATATATAAATCTATAAATTAAAGGAAATAAATCTTTTTATAAAATTTACTGTTAACTATATAATTTATTTCCTTGTTTCCACAAATATAAATAAACTTAATAAAAAGAAATACCTCGCTGCCTATAGAGGACCCAGACCTATTTGAGAAATCTGCAGCCACTCGAGCACATCACCCACTAATGACACTGCCAATGTTCCACCAACACACTACCCCACTTATGCCACAAGCCCGAAGTCTCAAAATCGAACCCTGTCCCCTAGCCTGACTTCACACTGCCAACCCTAAATCACTCAGTTATCCCCACGATCGCATCCATGACGATTCGAAAACCACCCCCTTCAACAGCCGCAGGCAACTTGACAACAACAACCTGTTTCCTGAAGGCACGCGTGAGGTCGATCAAATGCAAGAACTTGGAAATCTCGCGAGAAAACATTGCCGAAAATCATCGATAAAGCTAGGCCAGCCCTAACATCGCTCGCCGTATGAAGCTCCACCCATCAAAACCAAATTCGAACCACCAAGATGCCGCCTCAATCGAAGTCGCAAATTAATTCCGAGATGATGGTTTTTTTATACGATTTGTTTCAATTTTGAAAATGAAGAAGGAAGGGGAAGACTTCGTCTAATAAATTTGAGAATCGAACTGAAGGTCGAATGAGAGAGAGGAGAGGAGCGATTTTTTTTAAATTTCCTCTAAAGGCAGATAAAGTAGATACGAGATTTTAAACTCAAATTGGAAATCGCGCGTTTGCCTCTCCTGCTTTTGTTTTGAGATGAGAAGAAGAATGAATGAATGACTCCTCTTTATCTCTATTCGGCTGTGAAAAGAAGGTCGCGATAGAAAGGAACAAGAAAGACGGTTGCATGGGAGACTGGATGTGAAACTTGCATGTCGAAGAAAGGAAGAGGAGACACTGTACAGGCAGCTACAGTGATTGAAATGAAGTGTAAAAAGCACTGGTGTGACATTATTTCAGCTAAAGGCTGACTATTGTATGTGAATATATATATATATATATATATATATATATATTAAACTTAAGTTCAAATTCAAATTTGTCTTGATGAATGCAACTTAAAATCTCGACACCCTATTGAGGCATGCCGCTAGGCATTTATAATGTTATACCCCTATTTCGAATGCAATGGGAAAGATTTCGAGTTCTAATTCGATCGTATGGAGAAGATAGCTTTTTGAATCCAGTTTTTATATTAAAGTTCGATATAAATTTCAACGCGTTTACATATCGTACGCTCACACAACAACTCGAAATACTACGAAAATTGAAACCCGATAATAATACAATATTACAGATCCAATGAAACTGGTTTCGTCGAAATCCTAGACTATGCCTCGGAAGGCTATTTTTAAATATCAATTTAAACGATATATTTTTAGAACCGAATGAATCACTTTCAATTTCAATTTAAAAGCTTTTATTATCTTCAGAAATATCAATATAAATTTTACAAACCCTTAAATTATTTTAAACTGGCTTAAAACTCCAGATTCAACATTTTACCCAATTTCCAGTAATTAAATCCAAAAATTAAATTTCCAAAAATGGTGATATTTGAAATTTAAGTTACAAACAAACTTTTAAATATTAAAATCAATTAAATATCCCAATTTAAATTATCCAAAATTCCGAGTCGTCACATTCCTCCCCCTTTAAAAGAATTTCGTCCCCGAAATTACTAAGGCAGAAGAATGTCCCAAACCCACTAACTTACTAAAACCCATTTAGTGAAAATTCCATATTCACTTTTCCAATCCTTTAGTTCCAACTAAACAATTAGTTTCAATTTCCATTTCCAAAATCCCTTATTTCAATTCCAATTTGAATCGTTTTGTTGCTAATGAAAAAAATTTCAAAAATTTTCTAAGTCCCAAAATTTTCGAAATTTTTTGGCAGAGTCTGCTTTGTACGGTGGAGCTTTTGCAATTTGACAAGAGATATAAATATATATACATCGACCCACACGGTTGGAAAAACAAAAACAATTCATATTTCCTATTTTTATTGCGTAGGCGTACCTTTATTTAACATTTTTAAGCAAGCGACTTATTATTTTAGCAATTAACGCGTCCAAACTAGCCAAACGGCTTTTCGGTACCTGTACTTACTCAACTCAAATATGTAAGTGCTAAATATACGAAATTTATTAACATTTCACTTACTTTCAATAGCTAAACACATGCATTTCATAAGCAACATACACAAAACACTTTCCATGAGCGATTTATATGATTTCAAAACTAGTTCAATTGCTTTCAACCAATTCATGTGCCATTCCATTCAATTATAATGGTTTACACTTCAATTTCTTACATTCAATTTATTTTTAATCCAAACAAGCTCATATTCAACTCAATTGATTTCAAAATCAATTTTATTTCACTATCAATTCATAGAATTTTATTTAATCTCGTTTTCGTCAAACGATAATTTATTTCTACGCAATTCGACTATGTTCATGTGAATAAATAATTACCTAAGCTTATAACCATTTTAAATTGATTCCAACTCAATTTATATTTAATTCCTCCCATTTTAATTCATTCACAACCATTTTATTTAGCTCGACACATTCCATGCTTGTATACTACTAACCATTCCCAAATTAATTCAATCCAAGCTTTTATTTAATGGTCTACCCTTTCTACTCGAAGTCGAGCTTCTCATTATTCTTAACTTGAGTTAATTTTCTTCAATTTATTCCAACTTCAAACTTAAGTTCACTTCTATTTAATTTGATTCTCATCTAATCAAATTCCATTTAATTCAGTTAGCCCATCCATTTTAATTTAATTCACCTTCTCAATTTATCAAAATAATATCCAAGCACATATTTAACTCATTTATACTCGGATTGGATTTTATTTGTAATTCAAATCATTTCTATTGTAATCCAATTCCATTTTATTTTTTTATTTTTTACAACATCTCCACTTATTTTAATTCGTTATCAATCCAAGTCGAATTCTATTTATAATTCGAGTTTATTTCCAAACTTCATTATTAACTTACAATCCGTTTTATTTAACCGAGTTAAATTTTATTAACATACTCTATCAAATAATTTATTTAGCTAATTAGCTTAGTTCCAACTTTTAAATCAATATTCGTTTTATTTTTACAAAAATAACTTCATTATATTTTCCTGAGTTCAATTTTTTTTAAATTCCAGTTTGGATTTTCTTATATTTTCCAAAATGCCAACACTTTTATTTTGGCTTATTTATTCCCTTTTTACATTTTTATAAGCTACTAACTTATTAATATTCATACTTCTCCATCCATTTAAAGTCAATCACATTTTCACTTTACTTTTAACTAGGGATTATATTTTTATTTCAATGCTTTTCAATTCTTTTATAAGCTTCCAAAGCTTATTTATCCCAAGTCAATACTTACTTAGTTTACGCTTATTTATTCCATTCAATATTATCTATAACTCAACTGAATTTATTTCAGTTGAGTTTTATTTAACTTAACTTCAGTTAAATCTAGCATCATACCATTCTCTTTAATCCACTCAATCCACTTGAAGTTAAATTAAGCAAGAACTTACTTTCACTTAATATCATCTCAATTTATTTCATTTCAATTCAATTTTAACTTAATTCAAATACAACTGGGTTTTATTTTCTGTTTAATTCAATTTATTTCAATCCAATTAAATTTTTATCTTCCAATCCAAATTTAATTTCTATTTTCCCATTCCAATCACATTCAAGATTTACTAATTATTTCTTCCAATCATCCATTAAATTTTCCACAATTTAATTTCTCCAAATTAAATTTATTTAACTTTTTCACTTTAAATTTTAATTCCAACATTCAAAGTTCATATTTTTCTTCCTTATTTAAAAACCATCTCAACTTTACAAGTTTATAACTTATCTCGTCAGGATTTTCAATTCAATAAGGATTTAGGATTTCAAACACCCGCTTTTGGTTCAGATCATTTTACAACCACCATTATCCCAAAATCACATTTCTCAAATTTTTAAACCATCCTTTTTTTATTTATCCTCAACAAATTTCCTTTGAAATTTCAGAAACAAACTAGTTCTTCTAAACTAATCAATTTGGCAGCAATCCGTCACTTAAAAACTCGAAAATGAACAATGGTGATGCTGCAGTCATCACCGAAGTTATTTTCCAGCGACTAAAGTGAGTTTAATGCTATATCCCTTCCAAAAATTTATTTAAAAAAATTTCCTTTCAGAAATACTTCTAAAACAATAATGCTATTATTTGTCTTCAAAACACTTTGAAAAACACTTCCAAAATCTCCGGGATTTAAATTTCCAAATTTAATTTGAATCCGATTTTAACTATAATCCATTTATATGATTTATGCTCATACAATTTCCCATATGATTATACAAGTCATACTAATTTTATAATTTCATTTGTTTAAAATATTATCATCCAAACACCCAAGTTATATAACAATTTAAGAAAATATTTCCTTTATATCAAAATATATTTTTGGGTAAAATTATTTCATTCACCCACCTTTAAAACAATACTGTGCCAATTTATCGTGTCAAGTGTTTATAAACTCTTCTCGAATAGCGGCCAACTTACTCGATCAGAATTCATATTCCACTCAACCAATAAGTCAACACAATATTAAAACAATTTATATTCACTAACAAATATGCGTTCATATCTATTAATAAGCTCAAACTCATTCTAGAGTACCGCGGACTCTATTTTCGATGAGTAATCCCCACCAGAGTCAAGGTTATCACCAACCTAAGCTCTGATACTAAATGTAACAAACCGATTTTTTGACGCCCGAAAATCGACATCAATATGTCAACTGTATCGAATGCCGAGCAATCGGATGCCGAAAAACTTAATCATCAGGGTTAAAGAAGAAGAGGAAGAAAAAGAAAATAGAAAACAACATCAGAATCTAACCATCGCAGCAGAATAAAATATAATAGATACAAAATGATCGTTACACAAAAACAAATCTGTTTATACATTACATCATTAGAGTATATATTACACACAACTGGACAGTAATCATAACCTGTCCTCATAATCTGAATACACGGCGGAATATTTAACACAAATACAAAAGTATGTATTTCCATCCAGCTCGTCTCCTGAGCTCCACAACATCCTTTCCTGTATTCTATAATACTCGGTCTGACCCGAGCATTATAGTTAAATAACACCCGAGTCAGTTTGGAATACCATGTGAGTAAACCACACTCAATTGATTATTAAAGTTTCAAAATCTTTTGAAATCAAAAGCATCTCATAAGACCACACTACAAATAAACGTATCGGGTTTTAACCTTACGATAGCCAAAACACTTTTTATTAAAATCCTATGATATTATAATAGGGTCTATTTACAAATACTTATTAAAATAACCGAAATTGTTACATTAATTAAATTCCAGCATACTAGAAACAATCGTGGGTAATACAAACAAAACCATAAAAGCTCGTAGGGAGAACGGATTTCCAACTAATGACTAGGCACTGGGGTACCACCTGCCATAGTACTTGGTCTAGATCAGCGTACCGAGGATCCATCCTAAATCACCTACAACATAAGATCGGGACTACCTCTTACTAGATAATCCCGAGTAAGATCACCCCACGGTTGGGATCAGCAACCGCCCACTAAGCCGAAATAAAAAGGGACATCTAGACAGGGATGACCTCACCCTAATGGGTGCTACCCACATAGCCTTGCTGCATATCCCTTGATTTTCAGCCATTCTCGATTGATAAGGCTCGAGGATAAGCGTTACCTTTTTAGAACACATCTCTTAGAATGCTCATCGCCCACCTGACGATGTTTTGAAAACATTCATCCATACAAGTCCGTCCCGGGTTTGAACGGAACCGAAGGCCCTACTCCTACTAGATCCATTTTGGAATCACCTCAGGATTAGTAGTGACTAGCCCTTGCATTTCACTGCTCCACCGTCGAATCCAAACTCTTGTTTTCCACATGAAAACGTTCAAACCGGATCGAAATGGTTTTCAGGAAATAAATCCCGATCCCGGTCTCTTCGAACCGGTCAGCGCATTGGCCAATATTGATAGTCGGTTATTTAACTATCAAATAACATTCACAACAACCATAAATAATCTCCCAAATTATCTATTATCCTCAAAATATCTTCGCAAGATATATTTCCATTTTCAACCCTTTTGAAAACAGTTTTCAAATCACACTCTTCTCATGGAATAAATTCCCAAATATTTATTTCCACTGAAAACACAAGTATAAAAACTTTATATTTTTAAAATAATTTAGAACTCTTTATTATAAAATATCATTTAAGACATTTAAGTTAAAACTACTTTAATACTTATTCAAAATATATACTTTAAGAATATTTAAAATAAAGCTTCTTAATAAAATATAACTAAATTTTTATTATTTTTTTTCCTTCAAACAAATACCAAGTCCCCTTTAAATAATTACTACAATAATAGGTTTGAAAAATACTTACTTTAGAATT
The DNA here is from genome assembly GCA_030765085.1 of Allium cepa. Lineage (NCBI taxonomy): Eukaryota > Viridiplantae > Streptophyta > Magnoliopsida > Asparagales > Amaryllidaceae > Allium > Allium cepa. Next base: position 454,538,156 of record CM060937.1, on the reverse strand, counting down.
TAAACATTTAGAAATAATAAATTTTGTAAACATGCTTTTTAAAACAACATTAAAGCTTTAATTTATATTTAAAAATTTACTTTGAAAACGTACTTGGCTATCCAGCGAAATATACTTCTCTTCACATCCTTTAAAAATAAATCACTATTTATTTTTAACAAATTTTCCCATTCCTTTAATAAATTCCCATCGTGAATTTATTCTTCAAATAACCACTGATATATTAACCTTTATAAACCCAGTTTATAAATTCCAAAGTCTCACTTCTCTTTTAAAAATCCCGGTTTTAAACACTTAATCAACCTTCAAATTGATTTCCAAATTACTCTCATTTAGAAATAAATCCCTTTTCTTACTCAATTTTATTTCAAAACCCATAGATTTCAGATTTTATTTCTTAATTATGATTTAAAATTCTTTTAACTGAAAATACCAATTCCAGATTTTCCCCAAATTCCTTCTTTATCTTTTCCAATAATTTAAATCTTAAATTTAAAATAAATGCTTTATTCTTTCAAATAATAACACTTAAGTTTAAAATTATTATCTTCCTGTTTATTAAAAATCCCCCTTTTCATACTCGGAATTCATTTATTAGAATTTTAAAATCACTCTTATTCTTTTCCAATTCATTCTTAAATTTATTGAAATTCTCTATAATTATTTCACTTTCAAATTCACTTCTTTTATTTTCTTTCCAAAAATCCAATTTATATATTTTTGGTAGCTTATTATACCCAAATATATTCAATCAAGCCATAACATCCAATTCTCCAATTATCAATAAAATTCATCACAGTATATCAAATAATCATATCACAGAATATTTAAACAAATCTAAATATTTTGAGGAATCTACTTGGATCCCTCCATCCTGTTTCTCTACATCCACAAATGTTAGCACAATACCTATTCCACTTCGAGGTGGAATATCACGATATATGGGATTAATATAATACCATCCGCTATTATGCGGCGCATAGGGTCTCATCTGCTATATAATGCGGGAAATCAATCACTCCAATATATACTATATACTACTATATATATAATATGGCACATCAAATCAATTCCATCATTCAACCAATTATTAAATCTAACCATTTAAATTTAAATAAAACCCAGACGAGTGAGGTTAACTCACCTTTGCCCCCTTAAATATGCAAATCCACTTCATTCTCGATTTGATTCCACGATTATTGACCTTGTATAAATATTTATACAATTTATTAATATTTGAATTGATCGACCAATTAATCACTACTTACTTATTTAATCTAAACTAAAAATTTAATGTTAAACTAATTTTCTTTTGATAAAATATTTTTAGTAACAAAAATAATTTAATAAGTTTATTAAACAAATTAATTTCCACGAAACATCATTTTAAAAATAACTAGCAAGTTTAAAAATGGTATTTGTGTATATATATATATATATATATTTGAAATGACACATAAAAATGAATTATATTTTATTATTCTTTTAAAATTTCCTTATCCAAGCTCTCCCTTTTTTTAAAACAACAGCAGTTCCACTTTACTGTATATACATATGCATATATAAATCTATATAGCAAAGGAAATCAAACTTTTTATAAAATTTACTGTTAACTATATAATTTATTTCCTTGTTTCCATAAATATAAATAAATTTCATAAAAAGAAATACCTCGCTGCCTACAGAGGACCCAGACCTATTCGAGAAAACTGCAGCCACTCGAGCACATCACCCACTAATGACGCTGCCAATGTTCCACCAGCACACTGCCCCACTTATGCCACAAGCCCGAAGTCTCAAAATCAAACCCTGTCCAACCCTAGCCTGACTTCACACTGCCGACCCTAAATCACTCAGCTATCCCCTCAATCGAATCCATGACGATTCGAAAACCACCCCCTTCAACAGCCGTAGGCAACTTGACAACAACAACCTGTTTCCTGAAGGCACGCGCGAGGTCGATCAAATGCAAGAACTTGGAAATCTCGTGAGAACATTGCCGAAAATCATCGATAAAGCTAGGCCAACCCTAACGTTGCTCGCAGTATAAAGCTCCACCCATCGAAACCTAATTCGAACCACCAAGATGCCGCCTCAATCGAAGTCGCAAATTAATTTCGAGATGATGGTTTTTTTATACGATTTGTTTCAATTTTGAAAATAAAGAAGGAAGTGGAAGACTTCGTCTAATAAATTTGAGGATCGAACTGAAGGTCGATTGAGAGAGAGGAGAGGAGCGATTTTTATTAAATTTCCTCTAAAGATAGATAAAGTGGATATGAGATTTTAAACTCGAATTGGAAATCGTGCATTTGCCTCTCTTGCTTTTGTTTTGAGAGGAGAAGAAGAATGAATGAACGACTCCTCTTTATCTCTGTTCGGCTGCGAAAAGAAGGGCACAATAGAAAGGAAGAAGAAGGACGGTTGCGTGGGAGACTGGATGTGAAGTTTACGCGCTGAAGAAGGGATGAGGAGACACTATACAGGTAGCTATAGTGATTGAAATGAAGTGTAAATTGCACTGGTGTGACATTATTTCAGCTGAAGGCTGACTATTGTATGTGAACAAATATATATATTAAATTTAAATTCAAATTCAAATTTGTCTTGATGAATGCAACTTAAAATCTCGACACCCTATCGAGGCATGCTGCTAGGCGTTTATAATGTTATACCCCTATTTCGAATGCAATGGGAAAGGTTTCGAGTCCTAATTCGATTGTATGGAGAAGACAGCTTTTTAAACCCAGTTTTTATATTAAATTTCGATATAAATTTCAGCGGGTTTACATATCGTATTCTCACACAACAACTCGAAATACTACGAAAATTGAAACCCGATAATAATACAATATTACAGATCCAATGAAACTGGTTTCGTCGAAATCCGAGACTATGCCTCGGAAGGCTATTTTTAAATATCAATTTAAACGATATATTTCTAAAACCGAATGAATCACTTTCAGTTTCAATTTAAAAGCTTTTATTATCTTCAAACTATCAATATAAATTTTACAAACCCTTAAATTATTTTTAACTGGCTTAAAACTCCAGAATCAACATTTTACCCAATTTCCAGTAATTAAATTCAAAAATAAAATTTCCAAATAATGGTGATATTTGAAATTTAAGTTACAAACTAATTTTTAAATATTAAAATCAACTAAATATCCCAATTTAAATTCTCCAAAATTCTGGGTCGCCACAGGGCGGCTTCTATTTTTAGTGATTTACCTGAAGAGAAAGGAAGAAAGCATGATTTACAAGAAAAGGTAAAGGCGTGCAGATTATAGGGTGGCTGTGAAGGCATTTTGGATAAGGTTTTGATGTAGTATATATACATATACACATATATATACCTATACATTCATACATATATATATATATATATATATATATATATATATATATAACTCCAAATATTACATACCTCGAAATTTTGAATCCCTATGGAGGCGTGCCGCCAAGCGTTTATAATGTTATGTTCCTATTCCGAACGCAATGGAAAAGGTTTCGAGTCATAATTCGATCGTATGGAGAAGATAGCTTTTTGGACCCAATTGTAATATCAAACTTCGATATTAATTTCAACGCGTTCATATCTCGTACGATCAAACGATAAATCCAAACTCTATAAAATTTGAAACCCAATTATAATACGTTATTATGGATCCAATGGAACTAGTTCCGTTGAATTTCGAGACTGTGCCTCGGAAGGCTATTTTTAAATGTAAACTGAAATGATATATTTCGAAAACCGAACAAATCACTTTTAAATTCAATTTTTAAAAGTTGTATTGTCTTCAATGTTATTAATATAAATTTGTAAGCCTTTAAATTATTTTTATCAAGCCTAAAACTCCAGATTCACTATTTTAACCAATTTTCCATTATTAAATTCAATAATTAAATTATCCAAGAATTAGTTATATTTGAAATTCAAGCCAAAATTTGGATTTTAAATATTAACAATCAATTTAATATCCCAATTCCAAATATCCAAAATTCTGGGTCGTTACATCATTAGTCTTAAGCCCCTCACTTCTCTTGTTATTCTCTTGTGGTTTCATGTAGCTGTAAGAGATATGTATAATAAGAGTGCTTTATGATGGACATAGGCAGCCTTGTCGAACCACTCTATATGTTTGCATTAATTGTTTTACCCTCATTTTCCCACTTCAAACCTAGTGATTAGTGAGCAACCTTTGCTTTTCATGACGTATTAGTCTAATTCCAAGGTTAATGAAAAGATAAGTCAATAGTGGAATTATTGATTAGCTGTTATTAATCATACATGTCGAGGGGAAGAATCTAAAAAATCCATCTTTTCCTTTTTGACTGTATATATATATATAGTATGTGTGTGTAATTAATTGGAATAGATCCCCTGACTAAGTGAGCTATTAAGAAATCCTACCTGTTCCCTTATAACTTAAGTAAAATATCTTCTAAAAAGATGAGCATTAATCTATTTCCTTTAGTGGACCCCTTTCTTCACCACCCTTAAGATACGAGATCACGATGACTGTTGCCCTTTGAAGTACACTACTCCAACCATCAAAACCTCTTATTCATAAATTCATAAAAAAAATCCTTTAAGCCTACACCTTCGAGTCTATAAAAACACATATTTGAACCGATCCACAAAGGTTAAGTCATATGCCAATAAAATAAAATTGAAGAAGACCTAGAGCTTATTCCAGTTATTCACAAATATGTCGAGAATATTCCCTCTATATATCAGACCTTGGAAACTACTTATAACAATTCTATTTTTGTATATTGGATTTGATACTCTTTTATATGTATTGCTTTGATTATAGTACTTGTATTCAAACAACAATAAGGTAGAAGATTTTAAACTGAAGTAGATCATTATGATCAAAAGTACTATGAAAACATGCATGTATTTACTTTGCCATATTATATTATTTTTGGTCTCGGTTTTATTTGGTATTCTTATTAATTGTTGTTTAAACCAAATAGGGTAGTTGATCTTTCAACACATAAAAATTACTAAAATGCACCCAATATATGGTGATCTCCATGATACAAAAGACATTAGTTAAAAAGATATATCAACATTATGGTGCTTTCAATGAGAAGTGAGAAAATATGTAGGATTCCATCATAGAAAAAGAGAAGCAATAAACATGATTTTTTACCAGGGGCTGCTGGATCTGGTGCATAGGATAGAGGGATAAAAGGGGTAAATTTTTAAATTTTCCTTTTTAATTCATTATGTATTAGATATATTACATAGTATAATCATAATTAATTATGCAACATTAAATCATATTTAAAGTAGATGGAAAGTAAAAGGAGTTTGATGTTTAATATAAATTTAAATCTAATTATTTCACTATTAATTATTAAAATGAAAATTAATTTTAGATTTACCTTATTTATTCTATGTTAAATTTGATTTGAATTTTAAGATATAATATTAAGAAAAACATTTGTTCGAAAGTTTTATCTATTAAAAAAATTTCATTATTAATTTATATTAAGACTTATTTAAAGCGATGTATTTACAGTTATATATATATATATATATATATATCTGAATAACATTTATTCTAATATAATAATTAATGAACCAAATTTATCATTTTAAATAATATTTATTTAAATTTATCATTTAACAATTATGTATATTATGTGTATCTGTATTTACCAACATGTATGTGGTTAAAAATAAATTTAAAGTTTGTTTTGATTCAAATACGAAAAATTTCATATAATAAATAATCTCCTAATTTACAATGTCATATATATGTATGTGATGTATAATTAAATTATATTAAAATGTCATGTAAAACATGGCTTGTATGTGAAAATTATAAACAAAGGTAGAACTATAATTAATAAAACAAGAGGGATTAAATAGTGATTCACACTGTCTTCTCTCCCCTTCAATTTGACAGAACACTAGCTGCCAATGTGCAGATGTTCGATCAGTTATCGCCGCTGCTTCAAACCATCGTTCAAACCACCACCACCACGAATCAACTTAGTTTTCTAAGACCAACCGCCCTATATCAACATATAGATGTCCCATGCTACCCTTTTGAAACCATAACTCTGATTTTATGCATCGTCGTTAGCTTCCCAGGCTGCCAAGGACATTGATGTCACACCAAACTTCTTATCACCTTAAACTCTAAGAGAATGTTCGTAATCCGGTCGATTCATGTTCATGCACTTGTATTACTGGTACATGCATGGACAATGCAAAAACATATGATCATTTTTTATAAAACAAAATTTTAAATAAAATAATCTAGAAAATTATAAACAAATTAAGAAAACATTAAAATAAATTACTTTAATGATCCTATCGGTCGAATACACCTTGAACTATTAGTTTTACCTTAGAGAAAACATTTCTCTAACTTAACGGTGGAGTCGCAAAGTCCACCATTAAGATGTAATTTAATTTGGAGAGAGAGATAGTTAATTTTTTTGAATTGAATAAGGCATCTAGGTATATCTATAGCACTAATAGGCTATATAAAATATCCTACCCAAATCAACCATTCAAGATATGACCCATTATAAGTAAGTTTATCTCACTTAATTAATTACACACATTTAATTGATTCATACCCCTTTATATTTTCTCCTGCATTATTTTAAAACAATTTTAAAATTTTCGACTACCAAACAATATATATAGATATGTATGTATGCATCTATGTTATTAATTATAATAAATTATTATATTTCTCAAAATATAATGAAATAAATATATAAATATATTTTATTAATTAATTTTAAGCACCTGATAATAAATTTACTAATACAACCATTTTATTAATTTCCGCATAATAATAATTTATAACTTTTATAAATTATTTCAATAAACTATTTTCGACTGAAACTGAGAGATGCGGTTGTTTAACTCCCAATTATGAACTCAACCTTCGGTAATATTTAAAATACTCAAATATTAAAGCATGTACAGACTTTGATAAAGCATAATAGTGGACATCGGTTCAGTCGTTTACAAATTATCTAGGTGAAATACAATTTCTTGTATTTTAAAGCGACACCCTCAAGCGACGGTATATTGTGCACGTTTCTCTTTGTCATCACTATATCACTTTGATATATTGAGCTTGGTTAATGGCCAACACTCTACTAATTTACATAGCTAATGGTGAAGTCCAACATTAAAGTTCATGATTTTAATCCGATAATAATTATCGATTAACTGATTTGCTTTGGCCAAAGATTTAGACTTTACATTGACTATCGATTATGGAGATACTATTCGAACAAGACAAACCCTTTCTTATATAATGTTTACTTCAAACAATTCCAAATGTACCCTCCTATAGCACTAAGATAATTCACATCATTGACTATAATTAAGGTATAGTTTAAATGCTTAGGATTTACAACTACTACACATCATCACACGAGATCTTTTATCTGACTATTAACCTATAAAAGACTCTCGGCAAGCTACTATGCAATTGTTCCAAACAACGATTATAACAGTCCGCCATTTTCAACCTTCCGATTTGAAACAACTCATGGTATGTAAACCCCAAAAAGTAGGAAATGACATGTCGTTAGGTTAAGATAACAAGAAACAAAACAAGATGATATAATCTATTTATCTCAACGGAAGGCAACGACATATAATATAAGTAAATATCACTTTATTTCAAATCCATAGATTCAAAATACATACATAGTCAAATACAATCCAAACCAAATTTAAGTACACACATACAATCGGTGTTAATGTCAAATCATTATTTATATAAATCTATATTCATAAGTAATGCCTTCATCATTTGCACTGTCCTGCATCACTTGATACAATACACTGGTTTCCGTCAGTCTAATGTTGAAATAAAAAGGGCAAAAATATGGAGAGGGCCAAACCACAATCTAGTGAGTGATGTATGTCTACTTTACTATATGCTCTAGTTATTCCCAAATAATACTAATATAATTATGGTAAATAATCATACATTATTCTCGTTTTACCTACATCAAATAAGTCAGTCAAACAATACAATAACACATGGATAACTCTGTGAAACAAGATCTCAATCCAATACATTTACAATGGTTGATGATATGGTCTAACTCATATACAAAGCAAAGCACATCTTATTACATTAATACATGGCAGAATCACCGAATGGATGTAGTTCCATCTATAACTTAGGGACTTATTTCCATAGAACAACACGTAATTCTGATTTTCTGTACAAACTGAGCGATCATGTTACCATGAGAACCAATAGAGGACTCTATATCAATAGTCAAAAGAAGACATCGATAACAATCGAGTATCCATATACCCATATATATATTATATATATATATATATATATCACACATTCATCCATATATACATCCAAAGTATTCCAATTCAATAAGGTCGGGAATCTACTTCAAAACATCACCTAAAGGTTGCCCAAAACCCAAGGGAAAAGCTATAAAATGGTATAGTTAAATATATATAACTTTCCCTTAAGGGCTTAAACCTTTCCGGCGGTTGACCTGTGGTAAGTGCTAGGCAGTGAACTTGTGTATTTTCAACGCAAAAATGTATATAAATCTACAAAATTTTAAACTTATATTCTTATAAATATTATTATCAAAAACTTTATAACACAATAATCCACGAATTTCTTCCAATTATTTTCCCAATATCATCAATATACAACCCATTATTTCATCATTTGGCTAAATATTATTTAATTATACCTTTATAGTGATTTCATGACCAAATTCCATTCTCATTTTGGATTATACAGTTATACATTTCAATAAGCATATATATGATCCCAATTTCTAGTCCTGAACCAAAATTCTCTTAGAACTATGCAAGATTGAAAAGTTCATATAACAAATTAGGTGAAAATCACTCACAGTGATCCAATTTGCTTCTAATTCCTCTATGTCCGTAATTGTCCTTTGCTCGAAAATGATGAATTCATGAATCTAGTGAGTAGTAGATGATAGTCGTATCCTTGTTCTTCAATTTGGTGTTTGAATTATTAGTTTTCGTTGAGAATCGAGATGTTAATTTGAATTTTAGGGAAAAGGTTTTTTGAATCGAGAGGAAGAAGAAGGGAGAATAAGAATACATATAGGAAAGTAATTCAAAATTTCAATTGGGATAAATTAACAGCTGCTTATAGGGAAAATATGGTGTCCGGTCAAATTTAAGTTGAGTCAGTACCATTTTAAATTCAAATTTCCAAAAACTAAAAACCACGATATTTCTCACATCTAACTCTGATTCGGACGAATGAATAAAAGATGCGCATCACAAAACCAAGATGATTGTAATGGTGCATGTTTCATTTCCAAATTCAAAAGTTTTAAATATGATGATTTTTCTTTTGCTCAAAGTTATTTAATTTATTTCATTATTTTAAATTTTCAAAAATTTGGGTTATTACAGTCTCCCCTTTAAAAGGAATTTTGTCTCCGAAATTACAAACACAAAATCCAAGTCAACCAATTCACACTATTTCAACCAAAATTTTATTTATACATATATATCAACAATATGAACAAATATGAATGCATGATAATGTCCTATAATACTTGACTAAAGGCTACAACGTATTTTGGTAGTCGACCTCCTGTACTAGTTAGCCTCTTGAATGTATGAAATATAGATGACACATATGCATGCTGTAATAGAACCCTAGTATATCAGCATAGATGAAATCTGTATAAACGGAACGGTCCACATATTATTGTGAGTTAGGGGTTTAACTATTTTAATGTTACACACTAATCTAAGTCAATCACAGAGCAACCAAATCCAAAACATCCAAAATCTAACATCCAAACCTAGATCCTAAGGAAACATAATAGAATTAAGGGATATATCGGTAAAGGGACTAGGATGAGAAGCCATCATCTTCTTCTTAGGCTCCCATGTGCTCTCCGCCAGGTCATTCCCCCACTCAACTCTTACCAACTTCACCACTTTATTCCTAAGCTACTTCACTCCTTGATCAATAATATGGGCTGGACTAGGGGATGAACCAGGCTTGGGCTCCAACTCACATCCTACAAGTGACTTGGCTTAATAGCAGTGGCTGAATCATGCACATGTTTTCGCAAATGTTAAACATAGAACTCATCATGGTGCCATCTTCTTTGGGAGTTTCACTCTATAGGCTTGACTTCCCATACACTCTAATATTAGGAAGAATCTAACAAATCTTATTGCTAATATTCCTAAATTTCCAAACCTCATAACTCTTTTTAGGTGAAACTTTACAAATACCAAATCTTTAACCGCAAACTCCAATTCAGTCCTCCTCTTATCGGCATATGGCTTTTGCCGGTCTTATGCGGCCTTCATTCTTTTCCTTATCAATTCAATCTTCTCTAAAGTATCCTTTATTATCTCTGGTTCAAGAATTATTTTATCCAACAAATCCCACCATCGTAACGGTGATTTATATGGCCTTTTATGCAACGCCTTATAAGGTGTCATTCCAATACTAGCTTGGCAACTATTATTATATGCAAATTCAATCAATGGTAGACGATCCTCCTAAGCTCCTTCGTAATCAAGTATAAAAGCCATAAGTAGATCCTTTAAAACTCTATTCATCCTTTCTATCTGTCCATCTGTCTATGGATGATATGCCATACTAAGTTTAGTTTCATTCCTAAAGCATCCTATAGATTTATTCAACATTCATTCATGAAAAGTGGATCCTGATTACTTGCTATATTAATCGGAACTCCATGTAGCCAAACTATCTCCTTTCTATACATTATTGCCAATGTCATTATTGTCTTTGTGCTCTTCACTAGGATGAAGCGTGCATTTTTTGGTTAATTGATCCACAACTACCCAAATACTTTCATTACTTCTTCTTCTCCAAGGCAATCTATCAATAAAATCCATAGATATGTTTTCCCATTTCCACCGTGGAACCTATAATGGAAGTAATAGTCCACTTGGCTTCTTCTATCCTACTTTAACCCTTTGGCATGTCAAAAACTTAGTTACAAATTCCGCTACGTACCTCTTCATCCTTGGACAATAGAAAGTCCTCTCCGTATCTCGATACATTTTATCTCCACCTGAATGAATGGTCATGCTAGAATGGTGGCACTCTCTTAAGTTTACTTCTACCAGTTCCTTGATTTGAGGTACACATAACCAACCATCTCGCTTAAGGTATCTTTTATTGTCTTTGGAGTAATAATCTAGATGGTTTGACCATTTACCCCATTCTACTTGTCCAAAATTTCTACTAACATTGCATTTTATCTTTGACCTAATCCAATATATCCATCATTATAGTTCTAACTTCCATTACAACCAATAAACCTGGTGTATATTTCGATAAGGGTCAAAAGTCAAAATCAGAATAAACTCTAAACTCTTCTATGCCAACATAAACAATTCATAATGGTATGCTTCCTACTCAATTCATCAGCAACCACGTTCCTCTTTCCTAGAGTATAGGTAATCCCAAAATCATATGATAAAAGAAACTCCATCCATCTTTTTGGCCTCAAATTCCAATCCTTTTGTGAAAATCGGTACTTAAGAGAGTTATGATTCATGAAATGCTCAAATATTTTTTGCAGTAAATAACGCCTTTATGATTTTAATGCAAACATGATGGAAGCTAACACAAGAACATATGTTGGGTTATCTTTCTCATGTACCTTAAGCGTCGATTATCATATGCTATCACCTTTCCTTCTTGTATCAAGACAACACAAAGACTGGCTCTAGAGGCATCGGTGTAAATGGTAAATAGTTCAGTACCATTGGGGAGGGTTAAGATGGGTGCACTAGTCAACATCTACCTTAACTTAACAAATACTTCTCGTATTATGGGTTTCAGATAAACACTAAATTATTCTTAGTCGGCTTAGTTAGAGCTTCGAGATCTTGGCATGCGTGATAAATTTTGTATAAAAACCAGTCAATTCTAAGAAGCTACGAACTTCCAAAGTATTCTTCAGTGTCTTTCGGTCTCTTACTGCTTCTACTTTACGTAGGTCAACAGTTAACCCTTCACCTCATATAATATACTAACGAACTTGACTTCATTCTTCCAAAAATGACATTTTGAAATAATTCCCTTAATCGATTCTTTCTCATAGCTTTAAACCCTTCCCTCAAATGATGCTTGTGCTCTTCTTCACTTTTGTAGACCAAAGTATCATCCACAAACACTACCACAAACCTATTAAACTACTCTTGGGAAACTCTACTTGTCAAATCCATAAAATAAGCAGGAGCATTAGGCAAATTGAATTGCATGACTAGCCATTCAAACAACCCATCAGGAGTTCAAAATGCAATCTTTGGGATACTATCTTTTGCTACCCTTACCGATGGAATCCCATTGCCAAATCAAGTCGAGAGAAGACTTTAGCTCCAACTATCCAATCAAGGAGGTTGTTGTTACGAGGCAAAGGATATTGGTTCTTTCTTGTCGATTTATTCGGCTCTTTATGTCAACATAAAGCCCGAGGGAACCATTTGCCTTTGTGACAAAGACAATAGAAGTTCCCTACACTAAATATTTCTTCTTATAAATCCTTTCTTCGATAATTTGTAGACTTTTTTTTATCCAATTGCTCCTTTCTTTAGGAGCCATATACCAAAGTGGAAATGTTGCATGCCTAACATCTATAACAAGATCAATTCTAATTTTGATCTCTTTATGGGGTGGAAGATCAGAAACTTCAGCAAAGACATCTAGAAAACCTTGCATTATAGGGATCAAAGATAGATTGTCTTATGAAAAACTAAGGGAACACATGTAACTAGTCATTGTGGAATCATCAAGCCTACAACATATAATAAGGTCCTTCCTTACAGAATTACTCAGTCATACTACCCTCCTGTCACGATCTAAAATCACCCCGTAGCGTGACATTTAATCCATTTCTAAAATCAATCCATACCCTGAGAAGTTTAGTGCATATGCTTTACAAAGGAACACCACACCATATATGACCAACTTAAGGTTTTGACAAACCATAGGTAGACGGGTCAATCCTCGATAGGATTAGTCACCAAAATAGAACCAAAGATAACTTAAGGCTTGAGGCTTAGCTTATCCACTAATGCTCGTCTAATAAATGAAAGCAATATGGTAGTATCAGAAAGAGTTTTGATAGGAAATCCAGATAAAGATAGCACACCTTCCATAATGATCTGCTTTCCCTTCTCATTAACAAATGGTACAATAATTAGTTGGAATTACCTCTAATGCATATGCCTTCACTACTTGTCCCTCCTTCTTATGTTGGGTAGGACAACTATTCCTAAAGTGTTCATATTGTTAATGTTGAATATGTGAGTATATGATTTTTGTTTGATGATAATAAACACACACACACACACATATATATATATATATATTCATTTAAATGTATTTGTTAATGTACTATTTTATTTTTCACATAATTAAATAAATATTTGCTGAATATAACAAATAACACAGTATTAAAATTCAAATAGATATTTTATTCAAATAAATATTTATTACAATATTGAATAGTACAAATTTGAATTCTCACTATATATATACAAATTCAATGACAATACAATTTCTATTACATCACAATTTCTAATTTACAAATACACCACACTACATATCGCTCATTCACTCGTATTTATCTTCAACTTTATTCCAGATTGAATCCAGCATTTGAGTAATCTGCAAAAATAAATACTGACGCAGTAAAATTGAAAAGGAAATATTGTTACAGTATAAAATAAAATGTGGATTTTGAAAATAATATTTGCCTCAGTTATTTTGGTTGTTGGTCATCATTTAAATTTGAATTCATCATACACGAACATCTTGTGAGATGCAGAGTGTATCATTGTATATGCCACAAGGTCGTGCACACCGATATATACACTTGATAAAATTACAGGGACAAGTGAGCACAGGTCAAACCCAAATGAAAAGTCGGTTTCAACTCAAGTGCATACAAATAAAGTCACAACACGAGCACAAGGTCAAATCCGAGCTACAAGCTGGATTCAACACAGGTGCTATTCCAAAAATCAAGATGAAGGTCAAGTGAAAATAACAGTTGACAATGCATACAAATGCACATAACAGAACTGACAGTGAACAAGACTCAAGTGTAATGCACAGTCCAACTGTAACATAAGGTCAACATGTTCACATATGTAAACGACTCAAGAATGCACAATTCATGGACCCAACAAACTCACATAGACAAGTACATCAACGACATACACACACATGTATATGCATGTATACACATGGTGTTAGAGCAAGTTTATGTGGATATGCATGTAGTGCAAGATCAAATGCCACTAGACAAACAAATCACAATACTGTAACCAGATGAACCAGACAATGCTATAGAGACCAGACCCAAATGGGAACAACAAGTAAAAAATATATGCTATAAAGACCAGAGATGTGTGGATACAAGAAAACTGTAATTATAAGTGACTTCAGCAAGTTGATATGCAAACAAACAACTCGAATACTAATGATACTGCCTCAACAGACAGAGTATCCACAACAAATAACATAGTGCAGCAACCTCAATATACAGTGAAGAGTGAAGTCATGATATGCAAGCAAACTAGACATGGAGTTCGAGACAGTCAAGATCAATCTCAAGCTACATCATGTACACATATATAGGCAGTGCACATGTATACCAGACCAGGGATGAAATTCACAAGCTCCAGGTCCAACCATCAAGTTCAAACCATCCAAGTACATAAGCAAGTATTAATGAACTGACCAGTAAAGACATGAACAAGACTCGAACTCAAAACAGTGCACATGTAAACAAAATAGTGTGACAGACGCATGCATCAATGAAACTCAAGTCAAATACTATGTATATGTAGAAAACCATATGCAAACTGAAACAGGCATTGGCAACAACAACTATAAAGTATGAAGGCAATGCACATGTCAACAAGACAAGTGGATGAATACATATGAAAATGCCACTGTGGTTTCGATAAACCAAGACAAGCTTATATATCAAAGTGCAGAAGACCAGTGATGCAACTCAATACAGCAAAGACCAGTAAAGCAACTCGATGCATCACCGAGACACGAATACATGGAGCAAATGCAACAGTCGACAGTGAAGACAACAACATGACTTAAGGAAATAAACAAAGAAAATATGCACAGCAAGTAGCATGAACAGAAGCCGAGACAAAATCAAGTTTGGAAGTCCAAGGCTGATGTCAACAATGTACCAGATGATATGCAATTAAAGTTTGCAGTTGATAATGCACAAAAATGAAACAGAGGTGGTTACAGGGATGAACAGAAAAAGCCAAAGCTTAGTTAAATGTCAAACTCAAAGACGCAATGAACAAAATAAACATCATCAAAGAATTCAACCACGAGCCGAAGTCAAAGCCTTGGAAATCAAGAAATCAGCAAATTCACAAAACCGTGATGACCAAGGCAAAAATATACGAATTGAAGAAGTCGGATACCATCTCGAACATTCAATCCAATTCATACGGCCAAACAAAGAAATTGACGAACTCAAACAAATATATACGAACGAAAATCAAGGGTTTCAAACCCTATATAAAAACCCTAAACATCATCGGCAAAGATGGCAATTCGAGTTAAAAGTAAAGCAGATAACAATAAATCAACAATTCGAATCGAGTTCGAATCAAGGAAAAACAACAGTGCATTTAAACGATACAATTCACATACCAGATTCGTTGATTCGAACTCAATACTGGAAGCAGCCGTGAACAAGCGCTACAAGAAGAGAGCATCGATCGACAAAGGAAGCGCGTCAATCATCATTCGGTCGAGCAATTGAAGACGGCAGCTTTAGTATTTCTCAAAGCCCTAATTTCGAGCAAAGAGGAACGAGCAAAGGAACAAGGCCGACGTTTTACAGAGCAAAGGAACACGGCCGAATGAATAAAAGAAAAGGGGACGGTGCCTCATAATAGTTGGGTCGGCCTTGTTTTTTAATGGCTTTATTATAATTAAAAAAAGAAAAATAGGGTTTTGATTTTAATTTGTGTTTAATTTGTATACTTCTTTTTTAAACAATTGTAATTTCTAGTCGTGTGACTAGGGGACAAACTACGTGGCGTAGTTTGAGAATTCGCAACTCAGTGGCTGAGTTGTGGCAGGGTTTTGAGCGTAGAGTTAAGGCTAGTCGATAGCGGGTGTCGCGAGTTTACGTGTGTAAGCGTCTGACTGCTTAATTTCTAGTAGAAACCTTAGGGGCACGTAGGCAGGATTTTGCAAAAGCTGGGTAAATTCTGCGTCGTTCTATTTCTGCATTTATTATTCTGCTATTATCTATGCTGTTATTATTCTGATATATCTACATTGAAATAATTTTATACAAACTTCCGCGATAAATTTTTATAATTGATAGCATCACCCTATTCAGCCTCCCTTTAGGGTGAAATCGATCCTACCGTTAACATCCATAACACTTAATCTTAGAGATATCCATCTTGTAGTGTTTTATAATGTGACCCTTTCTAGGACATCTCCTACACACGATGCTTGTGTCTTTCCCTACCCTCCTTAGGGTCCATCCTTGTGCTTATTGTGATTCTGGTTACTTCCCTTCTTTAGCTCATCTTTCTTAACTATGACAACTAACTTCCCATCAATTAAGTTCAACAATGATGCTTCAACTAGTCCTTTAAATGTATCCTCAAAAGGTATTTGATTAAAAATAGCTCTTTTAGTGGAAAGACCCATGGAAAATTTTAGCAACTTTTCCTCTAGAGTATTGATCAACTCAAATCCAAACCTTGCTAATTCATTAAAC
Source organism: Allium cepa (assembly GCA_030765085.1). Lineage (NCBI taxonomy): Eukaryota > Viridiplantae > Streptophyta > Magnoliopsida > Asparagales > Amaryllidaceae > Allium > Allium cepa. The sequence continues at coordinate 454,521,344 of CM060937.1, read as the reverse complement.
CGACTGACATACTTTCTTATGGTAGAATCTCCTTGTTTCAGGTGATCCACTAATAACCCCTTCTTCATCCTCAAGAAGAATTTAGCCTCAAATATTCTCTTGATATACGTTCATGAGATAATATCCTCATCTACTTCCAAGGTGATTTCTACTCACTAATTTACAGCCTCTCTTTGAAAATGACATGTGGCAAACTACCTTCTATGGTGTCCGTTAGACCCAATAAGCTGAAAATCATTTTATAAGAAGCTAACCATGCCCTGGTCATTGATTAAGGTTCGGTGCCAATATAAGGATTCTTACTCAAACTTGAGAAATCCTTAAAGGGTTTTAGGAAAGCTACCATTAGTGTTACTGATGGAACTACCTATGGAGTGGTAGCAGCATTAGGAATAGAAAGAGTCTCGGTGGATTTCTGACTAATCGCTGGCAAGTACCTTAGGAACCATAATTGGATGTTCACTCCAGGGATGCCTATAGCATCAACCCTGGTGCTAGTGCCGACATAATTTTCTCCCTATTTGGATTGGTTGCGTTGTCTCCATCCAAACTGAGTTACTCATTTTCATCTGTCCAGAAAGATAATGGAATTCATTAGCAACTCTCCATTAGATCGTGAATGAATCTAGAATCGTAAATTTGTTTACATACTTACTCAACTCACTTATATATATATGTGTGTGTGTGTGTGTGTGTGTGTGTGTGTGTGTGTATAGGGAAATACAAATATGCACTCCCAATATGTTTCAAATCTTTATTTGGGGAAAGTTTTGCTCTATACCAAATGTAATAATCTACCATTTTCGACCTTTCGATTTGATACAACTCACAGCATATGAACCCGAAAAGCCAGAAATGACATCTCGCTACATTAAGATAACAAGAGACAAAACAAGATAATATAATATATCTATCTCTTTCTAAACTCAAGCAGAATGTAACAACATATAATATAATTAAATATCATTTTATTTCAAATCCACAGATTAAAAGTATATACATAGTCAAATACAATGCTAACCGGATCCAAGTACACACATGCAATCGGTGTCAATGTCAAATGATTATTTATATACAAATCTATATGCATAAGTAATACCTTCGTCATCTACATCATCCAACATCATTCGATACAATATACTAGTCTACTTATGGGCCTATTAATGAAACAAAAAAGGAGGAATATAGAGCGGGTCAAACTACAGTTTGGTGAGTGATGTATGTCTACTTTACTATATCCTCTAGTCATTCTCAAATAATACTAAGATAACCATAGTAAATAGTCATACCTTATTCCTATTTCACCTACATCAGAACAAGTTAGTCAAACAGCATAATAACATATGGCTAACTCCATGAAAAAAAGTCTCAATCTAATACATTTACAATGGTCAATGATGTGGTCTAACTCATACATAAAGCCAAGCTCACCTTATTTCATTAACACATTGCAGAATCACTAAACAAACGTAGTTCCATATACAGCTTATGGATCCATTTCTGTACAATGATATGCACCTCATATTTTGTACACATACCGAGGAATTGTATTACCATAATAACCAATAGAGGTATCAAAATTAATAGCCAAACAAAAACATCAACAGTGATTGACTATCCATACATATTCATCCATATATATATATTATATTTACATATATACGTCTAAAGCATTCCAATTCAATAAGGTTAGGAATCATCTTCATAACATCACTTAAATAGTGTCCAAAACCTATGGGAAAAGCCCTAACTTGATATAGTTATATATATATATATATATATATATATATATATATATATATATATATATGGGCATTCAGTGGCACCCTAAAAAGTGCAGCACCCCCAATTGCCCCATGATTTCCTCCATAAGTTCCTATTTAAATAACACTTCTTCCTCCCTCTTTCTACTAACTCCATTATTTAAATATGAATTTAGGTTGGAAATCAGGGGCAACTGGGGTGCTTCGCTGTTTGGGGTGCCATTGAACGCTCCTCATATGCAAACATACATATACATACATACACACATGCACGCACACACATACATATATATATATATATATATATATATATATATATATATATATATCTTGGCCCTAAGGGCCTAGGCTTACAGGACCCAAAAATTCCCCAGCAGTCGACCTTTGACTTTTCCAGCGGTCGACCTTGGGCAAGTGCCAGGCCATGAACAATCCCTTGTATTTTCAGCACTTATTTTTTTTCTAGCTTTTGTTTCTTTTATTACCTATCTCATGTTTGATCTGATTCTCAATTCATTTTCTTCGAAATTTTGATTTTATTCTCTATTATTCCACTTTATATTTATAAAAGGTTTTATGTCAAAATCGTTTCTGAATTGCCTCTAAAGTTGGTATTTATAAATTAGTTTTCAAATTTTTATAAATAAACTTTTTTACATGTATACTTTAAAATACACTTAAAATTCAATATAAATTTGAAGAAAACTATATAAGACCTGAAATAATATATACAGTTTATAAACATTTTTGCATAATTTTTATGTGCACTTTATATCATATTTTCAATATAAACTAGTTTCTTGTCCAAAAATACTATTTTTTAAATATATTATCAAATATCACATAATAAACTATATTAAATCCATTTTAATTCATATATATTCTCTGAAATATATAAAAATAATTCTAAAAATATTTTATAAATATTAATCTAGTTTTAACATAGCAATTTCAGTGTTTATATGCATATATATCTCAAAATCTCTTAAATGTTTCTCTTTCCTTATATTCGATTGTATACACGTTATATATATTTATATATATCCATAAAATTTCGAATTTATATTCTATGATAAATATATATTATTACCTAAAACTTTATTTCATAATAATCCATGCATTTCTTACGATTATGTGCCTTATATCATCAATATACAGCCTATTATTTTATCATTTAGCCAAACATTATTCAATTGTCCTTTAATATTTATTTCACAATCAAAGTCTTTTTTAATTTCAAATTATATTGTTTTAAATTTCTCTAAAATTCAATAATCATCTATATAATTCTAATTTCTAACCCTAAACCATAATTATCTTAGAACTATGTAAGATTGAAAAGTTTATGTAGTAAATTAGCATAAACTACTCAAACTGTTATGATTTGCTCCTAAGTTCTCGCTGTCTAGCATTGGCCTCCACTCTATAATGATGAATTCATGAATATAATGAGTAGTACATGATAGCTATAGCCTTGCTCTTCAATTTAGTGTTGTAGTTATTAGTTTTCATTGAGAATTTTGTAAGGATCCGACTTTTCGACCCTCGAATGTCGACATTAAATACATCCACGATATTCATATGTGGCGCACCTAAGTCCCAAAAATACATATAGTTAGAGTAAAATGAATACAAAAAAGAATAAGAAAGAACACTACACCAGAATCTCACAGCAGAACGATAATATATAATATCAAAAGAACAGTATAAGGGGTACTCCAAATACAGAAATTTCAGAGTTATAATACTCCGAGTATAGAAATTTCTGAGTCATAAACCCAAAATACGATCATCAACTAGATAGTTATAAATGATTATGCAAATAATGCTAATACATAAATACATAATACATAGCAATAGAAATAGAAATAGATATACAACGGAAGCCTACAACCCATCTACTAAACTCTGAAGCATCCAAAGTAAAACCTGCTTTACACAGCCTACTTGAAAGAGTAAGCGAGGAATTTAGAGAAAATAAAAACCACATGTCGGATATAAGTATGATATGAGAAAACTCGAGATACATGAATATATGTAACAATAATAATTAGGAATGTACATATTCCTATAATGGTTTTCCCCTCAAAAGAAATCAATCATCATTAAGTTTAATATAGTGGTATGACTAGAATATAGAATATAAATCATATCAAATAGATGTGATGCTTACATTGATCAAAACACAACATATTAAGGTACAATCAAAACTGCTAAGGTATTTTTGCATAATGGATTTTCCATGGAGATCCATTTGGTCAAGCCGAATTCCAATCTCCATGCACAAGGATCAGAAGCTACCTTCTGAGCGTCGTATATCACCATGTTTTCGTAAGGCCTGTAGCAAAGTTTGAGTTTATTTGGATTTCTTATGAAATTATTTTCTTTTGGAAATTTTATGAAGAGAAAGAGTAAAAGAGTCATAACTTTTTATGTAAAGATTGTGAAATGGATTCAAGGTGTATGCTCCTCCTTTTAAGCTTCATAAGGTGTTTTTGAACCTAGCTCTCACCCCCATCGTGCCATGGAAGGCACACCCTTCAATATGCCCAGCGCTTCTCATTTAAACCTTTTATCTTTTAGTAAATGACTAAACTACCCCTTTCATTTAAATATCTCCTATTCATTAGAAGGTTCTAAAATGTTCTAATTACCTAATGAAGCAGTGTGTTATTTAGTTCTTAATGGCTTCATACATCCATTAGCTTAGTAAAAAAGAGTTCGAACAACTTATATCGATCAAAAAAGCTGTTTACTGATAAAATGATTTTTGGTCCCATTATTAATTTTTCCTCGAAGAATACTTTTTTGTAAAAAAGATTTCAAAAACAAGTTTCTTATCATTATTCATCAATTAAAATACGTTTAACAAGGTCACAAAATCATATTTATAACATTTGACTATATTTTAAAAAAATTCGATATTCGAAGACGAAGTGTTTGAATTTACTGGTCGCTACGTTCTCCCTCACTTAGAACATTTCATCCTCGAAATTCAGATAAGAACGATAATCAAAGAAGAGAGAGGAAACAAGATACGCATATAGCATATCGCTGAAACTATAGACAAACTAAATTACAAACCAAATAAGTGACTCTACCTCAAATGGTGAGAATGCTACATAAGATATAATAAAATAAGAAACCACCTGTCTGAGAACAACTTTAGATATAACACCCTTGTACTATCCTCTATCTCCCACATACAATCCCGAGCTTCTACACTCTACTGTACCTTGAATAACTTAACAACCTTAGTCTTCAATCTCTTTATGTTCCAATAATGATACGAATAGGCTGTCTCACAATAGTCAAGTCAATCTCAGTCTCCAAGTCCTCCTGCTACGATGCTTCCATTATCATCAAAGGATCACACATAAACTTATGCAAATGCATGAAATACATTGTGCACACCCGATGGTTTAATTCGTAACTCGACTCTATACGTGAGTGTATCAATCTTCTTTGGAATCGAGAATGTATCTATAAAACTAGGGGCCAAGTTCCCAGCCCTTCCGAACTAAACCACACTCTTCATGGAGAAACCTTCACTAACATGAAGTCTCCAACCAAAAACTCTAGGCCTTTGCACCTCTTGTCTGCATAGCTCTTCTGTCGATTCTGCACTTCCTTGACTCGCTTCCTAATATCCATTACCTTATCCAAAGCCTATTGAATCATGTTTGGCCCAAATACTAGATGATCTCTAGGTTCTACCCAACATGATGGAGATTTGCAAGGCCTTCCATACAATGCTTTAAATGGTTCTATTCTGATACTAGCTTGGTAATTAGTGTTGTATGAAAACTGAACAAGTGCTCTTCCCACGAGTCCCTAAAATCTAATATGCATGCTCAAAGAAAGTCCTTTAAAATGCAGTTCACCCACTCCATTTGCCTATCAGTCTATGGATGGTAATCGGTACTCAAAAAGCTCGGTCCTAAGTGCATCATGCAAACCCTTCTAGAAATGACTTGTGTAGATTGGATCTCGATCACTCAATATCACATGGATGCCATGAAGTCTAACAATCTCTCTAACATATAATTAGGACAAACTAGACGTAGTCCTTGCTGCCATAACTAGCAAGAAGTGCGTGCTCTTAGTCAGTCGATTTACAATAAACTACACGCCTTCGTGACCTAGGAAAATCGTGGATGAAATCCATAGAGATCTGCTCCTACTTCCACTTTAGAACCTTAAGTGGTTGAAATCGTCTTGTCGTCTTCTGGTGACTACCCTTTACCTACTAGTAGTTAGCACACCTTCTCACAAATATAGAAATTTCTCTTTTCATACCTTCCAACCAGGATGTAAGTCTCATGTCCTGATGCATCTTTGTGACCCCTGAATGTAATGTCAATCTCCAATGGTGATTATCAGCAGAACCTCCTTCCTAATACCTTCAACATTCGAAACTCACAACTTACCATTAACCCTCAAAATGTAACAGTTATCTACCCCAAATCCTGGCACTTCTCCGGAGCAACATTCTCACTAACATCTTTAGCTATCTAAGTAAGATGAACATCCCACTACTGGTTACTATCAATGCGATGAATAAGAGTCGGACGACCTCGATATTTTTCACCATACCGCCCACTGAGCGCATCAACTACACCATTAGCTTTCCTTAAAGTGTATAATTTGTCTAGATCATAGGTCGTAAGAAACTCCAACCACCTTTGCTACCTTATGTTTAAGTCTTACTACATAAAAATGTACTTCAAGGTTTATGGTCCGTACATAAATCCTCTCACCTAGAAAATGATGCCTCAACATCTTCAATGTATATACCACCACTAACAACTCCAAGCCTTAACTTACATACCTTGCTTCATATGGTTTGATATGCCGACTCACATAAGCGATCACCCTTCGATGCTTTATCAACATTGCACCTAAACCTGTTCCACGAGTGTTTGCACCAAAAATTGGCACAAACACCTAATAAAAGTTTTTAAGAGAAATAAGTGAAGAATATAAAAGGAAAATAGAGGATAATATCAAATAAACGGTAGTAAACTGAAAGAATAACACACACACAAAATGATTTATAGTGGTTCGGTGTTGTTTTCCTATGTTCACTTTGAATAGATTGCTTTATTAATCACTTTATAATCTGAGTACAGTAGGGATTGGATGAAAATCCTTAGTTACAAAAGAGTATAAAGCAACATGTAGCGTAAGTGTCTCAAAAATGAACAACCAAGCGAATTTATAGACGAAGATGACAAAATATCTCCCTAAAAATTTGACAGAAGGACCTTTAGAGCCATATGGACCCACAAGAGGGATTGCATGGCTCAATTCCCAAGGAAAAGGGAACGGTACCGATCCCTACTTTGGTCAAGTTTTGGGGTGCAATCCCTAAGGTAGCTTCCTCATGCTAAAAAATGCTTAGCCTCCAAATTTCATGCCAATTGGATCCGTAGAACTTGAGTTATTGCTTCAACATGGATTACTTGTTGATTCTTGTTGATCCCTACCAAGGGAATAGTTCCGATCCCTCCAACTTTATCTTTTGAGGCGAGATCTGTAGGGTAGATTCCCTAGGGTCCTCATATCTTGCTCACAAAATTTCGTATTCATTGGACTCGTAGATCTTGAGATACTGATTTTTTCCATTGAAATGCTCTTTATTCCCTAAAACATATTATCCCTATTATGGAAGTAAATTTATGCCAATCCCTCCTATATGCTGAACCATATTTCATACTTTAAACATTCTGCCTTGCATATCTATCAATTCCATTCAACCTTGACTTCGTGCTATCATCCATACTTGACTTTTGGATTCCACAACTGTCACTCTAGACTCACTGGCCTTTATAACAGTCAGATCTAACCTGTGCAATCAGTTCAGTATAGCCGAATCAAAGTGCCGGACAACAACAAGCATTAGTATAAATGGTCAAACCCTCATGTTCATTTGATGCGATAAGAACAAGAGCACTACTCCACTTCACCTTTAAATCTATGTAGGCTTGCTTGTATTTATCCATCCATACAAATTTGACATCATTTTCAGTCAAATTCGTTAAGAGAGAAACAATCTTTGAGAAATCATGTATGAATCTGCTATAATAACCTGCTAGACCTAAAAAGCTCCTAGTATCGGTTGTGTTTTCTGGCCTCTTCCTGTCCTGAGTGGCCATAACCTTAGCGAGATCGACCAAAATACCGTCTGCTGAAACAACATGACTTAAGAATCTAAGTTTGGAATGCCAAAAGTAACACTTTGAAAAATTAGCCTTTAACACATGCTCTCTTAGTGTTCTAATACAACTCTCAGATGGCGTGTATGTTCCTCCTCTGTCCTGGAATAGACTAGATATCATCAATAAGTACAAGAAAAAATATATTAGGTACATCTCGAAAAGCCAATTCATTAGGTCCATGAAATATGCTGGAGCATTAGTTAGGCTAAATGACATAACTAACCACTCATAAAACTGATCGAATCTAAAAGCTGTCAAGGACACACTCTCCTTTACCCCCTCAGCCGATGGAACCCCATAGCGAGATCAAGCCGAGATAACACTTGAGCTTCATAAAGCTTATCAAACAAGTCATCTATCCTTGGAAAAAGATATTTGTTCCTAATGGTCCGCCTGTTGAGCTCGTGGTAATCTATGCATAGTCTTAACGAACCATCCACCTTCATAGCAAAGACGATAGGCGCCTCCTTATTCGAACGTTTTGGTTGGATCAAACCTTTTTGCAACAAATCACTAACCTAATTAGATAGCTCTAACTTCTCCTTCGGTGCTAGTTTACGAACAGGAAACACGATAGGTTTTGCATCCTTAACCAAATCAAAGCGAAATTCTATCTCCTGATGAGGTGGTAAACCCGAAACCTCTTCGAAGACATCCACAAATTCTCAAAAAATAGAGATCAAACCTAAATCCTTATCTGTCATATCAACAGTATAAAGGAAACTAGTCATAAGCAAGCCAGGTCCTTTACAATCCACAATTAGAGCCTCTATCCTCTTTTAATAACATGGTTCGCTTATCATAATCCAAGACTATGTTATTCCAAGATAAGCAATCCATCCTAAGTTGAACATCAAAACCCGTAAAACCTAGAACATACATATCACAAGTAAAGAGTTGGTCAAAACAAGTAACTGGAACTCCTAAGCAAACCATATGAAAATTAGACAAGCCCCCAACAGGGTTCGACACACAAATAGAATCTAAAGTCATAACTAGCTCAAGTCTCAATCTATCAATAAGAGTACGAGATATGAAGCTAAGAGAAGCACCGGTATCAATAAGACACGAACATGAATACCATGAATAGATAAATTACCTTCTAGGAATTTCTTCCCCTTTGTAGCAGTAGAAGTGGAAGGTGCTGAAGCAAGTGCAAAAACTCCAGGCTGGTGCCTCTTTTGGAGTATCAAACAGTCCTTAACTATATAACGGGGCTGATGGCGATTGTAGCAGCTCCTCAGTGCAAACTATGGCTTTGTCGTATGTGGCTTTAGCTTTGGTACCTTAGCAGTAAGTTCCTTAACTAACGGTGCTTTTGCCACCTATCCTCCCCTAATCAATGTATAGCCCCTAGTGAAATGCCCCTTTTTCCTACACTTGTGAGAGGCTAAACCAGAAATATCCCTTGGCGATTGAAACTTCTGCTTGTTGTTTCCAACTACTGCTGAAATAGATAGCTTCGATGCTAAGTTCTCAAACCTCAAACCCATATTCACCAAATTTAAATTACACCCCATGATGTAATTAGTCATATTACCCTTGAATTCTAGATGTATCCTCATGATAAACATCTCATTCTTCATCAATAACATGTCGACCAAACCAGGCCCGAACCAAGATAATGCAATGAATCAATTATCATACTCTACCACTATCATGATCCCATACTTTGTATTACGGAAGCTTCTAAATGACAAAGTCTTCTTGACTTACAAGACAAACTTCATCTCAAATTATTCCTTAAATTCAGCCCAAGAGAAATCATTCTCTTGGATATCAGTAGTGATAGAACTCCACTAATCCATGGCCATGTTCATTGTATATCACGATGCAACTGACATTTCATCACGTCATCCAACTCCAAATATCCAAATATCCGATCACACAATTTGATCCAAGTCTGGACTTCTATAATCATCCCCGTACCACCAAACCTCTTACCTCCAACCTCTCATAATCACATAACATTGAAGAAAAGCTCATCTGAGGTCTGACCTACATGACCTACAACATCCACCCTCGGTTCCTCGATAGGAGCAATATTCCTTGGTGCTCGATTTCCCACATATGTGATGATACTACCTCGACTACCTCTACCTCCTCAATCACTAACAATTCTAGGACTATTGGTTTGTACCACCTGAACATAGCAAAATATATTTAGGATATGAAAGGATATAGTCATTTCAAAGAACAGTTTATTCCTAAGGAAAAGTTAAAAAGGGTATAGGATTATAGAAAAATACAAATACACACTTGTATATATAATACACTGGACTCATGCTAGGGTGTTGCTTATCCTATCTCTAATGAGCCATACCTAACCAAAGCCAAGGTGTTCGATTAACCTTGAGCTCTGATATCAAATGTAATGATCTGACTTTTCGACCCTAGAATGTCGACACTAAATATATCCACAATATTTCTATGCCATGCACCCAAGTGCTGGAAAGACAGATAGTTAGGGTAAAATAAAAAATAGAACAAGAAAGATAGAACACAACATCAGAATCACACAGCTGAACTATAATATATAATATTAAAAGAAAAATACAAAGGATTACTTCAAATACAGAAATTTCAAAGTTACAAAACCTAAGTACTATCATAAACTTAGACAGTTCTAACTGATTGTCCTCATGGTATTGATATACACATACATAATAATATGCAACAAAAATAGAAATAAATAGATAACGAAAGCCACTTGCTTGTCTCCTGAAAGATGAAGCATTCAAAGTAAAACATGCTTTACTTAGTCTACTGAAAAGAGTATGTGAGGAATTTAGGGAAAACAAAAACCATGCGTCAGCTATAAGTCCGGTATGAGAAAACTCGAGATATATGAACACATATAACAGTAACAAATGAGACCGTACGAATTTCTGTAATGGTTTTCTCCACAAAACAATCAACCATTCATTAAATTTAATATAGTGGTATGATAGGTAATATCTAGAGTGTAGAATATAAATCATACCAAATGGTTATGATGCTTACATTGATCACGCCACAACATATCGAGGTACAATCAAAACCGCTAAGGTACATTCACATAATGGACTTTTTGCGATGATCCCTTCAATCAAGCCAAAATCCAATCTCCATGCAAAAGGATCAAAAATAACCTTCTAAGTGTCTTATATTTCTAGACAAAATATACCATAAGGTAAACAGAAAAGGCTCATGCCCGAACAGTAACCATGTGGAAGCAAATACCATCAACTCCCGCATGCTACATTGATAAGCATACTCTAGATTTGGTATTGATAATACCCTACCGCGGGTTAGCCAAACCCCAAATTGTGCATCCTTCTCTGTGTTTAGCCATTTTCGATGTCAAGATCACGTTCGGTGTCTCTCACACGTGTCTTCATTACTCGAACACAGAACTCCACAAGGATCCTAGCATAAGTTTCCTAACGAATGCTAATGCCGACCTCTCCCTTGAACTTAACCTTAGGATCGATAGTTCAACTCTATTAACTTCCTCTTTACAGCCGCTTCTAAATTATAGAACTCATATCCTAGTTTTGAAGTGGTATTTGATAAGTAAAACACTTATCAATCTTAGTCTCTTTAAAACCAATTTGATGAATTTCTGGTAAAATCAATCCATTTCTTTCAGAAGTAACCGAGTTATATAAAGTGGTGTCCTCCCTAAGGGATCTCATATATATAAGTTCTTAAAGCTAGAGATGTTTCATACAAATGTTTTCCTTGAGTGTTCTTAAAGGATATGAAGCCGTGAAGCTTTTAGATAGTTCTTAGGTTAATTTTAGGTCAAGTTCGATAATCGACTACTCGAATATCTAGTAAAAAAATTGCTTATACAAATCATTGTTCGTATACTTAACATATTTCTGGCATTCCAACTTATACTATCCCTCGGTCAAGAGTGAAGGTAGGTAAGTTAAAGCACTGGTTGCATACCAAAGCCTTTCCTAGATACTTCATTCTTGGCTCTCATAAATAAATAAGTAAACCACATGTACTTTTAGTGTTAAGTACAATATTAATGACGACCATAAACGAGTAAGTAATCAACAAGATTAACATGTTTTCGACATTCCAACTTAAATATTCCTCGATCAAGAGGGAAATTGGTAGATTAGAGCGCTATTTATTTTATCCCTACTTGAACATCAATATTAATTCTCATAAATAGAGTAGTCTACCATGTTGGCTTTTAGTGTTAAGCATAGTTAATTTCTTTTCAAAAAAGTAAACAAAACATGATTTAGCTACTAACCAACTCCTAACCCTTTTGAAATCATTCGTTATACTTTTGAAAATACTTTTAAAATACTTTAAAATGCTTATAATAGATTTTAAAATATTTTCCAAAAATATTACTTAGGTTAACAAGTTTATAAAATACTTTGAAACTTTGAAAAGCATGTTTTCCTTTATTTTAAAAGTAAACCATGTTCTTTCAAAATTCATAACTAATCCTTAAAAATACTTAAAAATTTCAAGCCACTTTAAAACACCCAAATATGAATTAGTAAATACTTGTAAAAAGAATGAAACAAAAAACTTAAATTTAAATATATTTTCAAACATTTAAAGTCCAAAACAAAAGCTAAAAACGTGATAGTTTGTCGCAAGTATAAGTTTGGCTACTTTTCGATATGTTACTCAACCTTTTAACATTCAAACATTTTATGGCAACAAGCATACATATAAAACATCACAAACATGGTGAGAAACTCCTAAGGATCTTTATAAAGTTCAGTAGAATTTTCCAAACACAAGGAAATTTTAAGCGCAACTATAACAACTATCGTTATAAGAGCACTTCCAAATCCAATCCAATTCAAATCTATGTTCAACTACAGCTTATGTGCTTTTCTCAATGCTATGCTACAAGTCCACAAGCCCATACATATGGATTAAATATGCCATATTCTTTGGAAGAAAGAATTGGAAGAATATTACAAACATATATCAATATTACAACATATATCCATCCATTCAATTACAAAGCAAAAATCAATCATAAGCAAGTATACAAAATATATTTTCATTCAACGTTGTGAGTTAGTTCACCCTTAAGCAAGTGAACAAGTAAGTCAAAAGCAACCACTTGTAATGACCTTAATTTTAATTAACCTTATTTAGGACATTTAATTAGCTAAATTAAAGGAAATAATGTAAATGGTTAAGGGATTGAGATTTGTATTAATAGAGGGTAGCCATTCCTAATAAACAGTGAACTAAAAGGGGATTAAAATGGAATAGATGAGGAAAATCGATAAGGGAAAAGCAGGAATAAATTATATTCATACACCATAAACCCTCATACCACTTCATTTTACGCATTTACAAACTAAAAATAAACCAAGGAGAGGCCGGCCACCATTAGAAGATAACAAGGGAAGAGAAGCTAAAATCAAAAGAAGGAAGCTTAATCACTTAATCCAAGATCAAATCTCAACTCCTTAATCACAAGCTAAAGGTGAATAATAGGTAACATCTTATATTTTTTTATTGTTTTCAATTTTAGTTGAGATCCGAAATTATTTTTGCAAATGATTTGCCATATTTGATTGTTTAATGGATATATATATATATGCTTGTTGAAGATATATGCTTTTTCATATAGATTTTATGATAAGGTTTAACTTGAAAAACCAATTAAATAACATCCATATGCTTTGCGATTTTGAGATAAGGTTAGAAATAATATTTTAGAGATAGGTTTTTAATTTTATAATTTTCTGCATTAATGTCGATTTATTATAATTTTCCAGTGAATAAAATGGTTAATTGGGTATAAAATTAATACGGCTATTCTATGTTGGCTTTGGGTCAGAAATTTATATATGATAGAAAATATATTAATAGTGATTTATGGGAATTTTTGTAGAATTTTCCTAGGAATTTTAATAAGTACATAATATTATTTAAAGTATGTGACTTAAATGTTTTATATGTTTATAAAAGGAGAAGGTGTAATTTATAAATGTTTTAAATTATTTAATTCTAAATTTCAGTAGCACTTTTAGAACTGATTTTGGAAAAGAAATTAGCAACCAATCATATATTGACAAACAAAGCAGGTTGGTTGAAAAGAAATTACTTTTTAAAGTCAAAAATTAGTTTTTTTAAGCTTTTTTTATTTCACCGCTTTCGGCGGCTACCTTTCAACTTCATACGTCTGCCTCCATCCTATTCAAAACCAATACACATGGTATCAAAGACTTGGTACGTAGTAGATTGGAGATAGGCGAAAGGTATAGAGTTAAAACAGGGGCTCTGAAGAGATCGAAGCTGTATTTTTCTTTTAAAAGGAAATGCGTTTGATTTGCTTTCGAAAAGAATGCTTTCGAATAAGATAGGTTTCGAGTTAGTCAAATGTTTTAAAGAAAGGTTTTGAAAGAGGTTATGCCTTTGTATTATAAAGAAGCTTTCGAAGGGGTTGTAACCCTTACCTGCCACATTCAACCTTTCGAAGCAATGCTTTTGAAAGGGTTAATTTGTTTTAAAATTAGAGCCGCTTCTCCATTGCTTTTGATGGGATAGATTTCGACACCATCCACTTCTTTACTTAGAAAATTGCTTTCGAAGGAGTTTCTTTCGACTTTTTTCTTTTAAGACCACTTTGAGATTTTGAAAGACAAACCCAAAGGTTTTGAAAGGAATGGATTTGAATGGTTTCGAAAGGTTGTTCCACACGTTTTTACTTAAACCTAATGCTTTTGAAAGGTTTGATTTATATAAAGACTTAATGCTTTCGAAAGGTATATGTTAAAGGTTTCGAAGTAGTGATTCCCAATGTTTTCGAAAAGTATACCTTAGTGTTTAAATGGAGGGTTTCCATTATTTTCGAAAGGCTTGTTTAATATGTTTTAAAATGTGATGACCCGGAATTCGAAAGCAATATCAATTTAATAATCTGTAATAAAAATCCAATTGATTTGATAATCTTTGTAATAAGATTTGAATTAATTTAATAATTCAATAAAATAAATAGTTAATTGATAGATTTTATCTTTTTAAATCTAATAAATTGTTTACTATTTATAATATATATAGAATATTGTATATATTGTAAATAGGTATTGTTTTAAATTCAATTAATAAATAAATCCTATTTTCTATAAAATAAGTATCCCTAGTAAATTGTGAATTATGATTTTTTTTAAAGGTTAAACTTTTAAAAGGTTATTTAATAAATAAATATGGTTTTAAATACATAAGATAAATATTGAACTGATTTAAAATATGTTTAACTCAAGTTTAAATTTAAATAAATAACAATAAGGTTATTTGATTTTCTTTTAAATGTAATTGAATAAAATAAATAATTTATGAATAAAGAGACAATTTCTTTTAATAAGTTATTTACGGTTACTAAATGTTGTTATTTTTTTTAAAAAATATATAATAATACATTGTTTTAACAAATAAATTTTTAATAAAAATAATTGTTTTTAAAAATTTAATTGTGTAGTTATATTTGTAAATAAACTTGATTTCAAAATTTTAATTTGAACTTGAATTCAAGGCTTTTAAAATCTAAAGTATAAATGTTTTTAATTTGTTTTGGTTTTGAAGTATTTGTATAAGTTTATAAATAAAATTTTCATTTTAAAAATTTATATACATGTAAATAAATACATGTTAACTAATTCATTAAACATAGGTTTACATCCATCTTATAATAACATACTAAACAAATACTAATTACTTTTAATTAAATACAAATTACTTTTATAAAACAAGTGTAAACTTTTTAGAAAACTTAAATTAACATGTGTTAGGAAATAAGACATTTAAGGTGACAAATGTTAATGTAAAGGACAAGTGTCAATGCTTGTTCTATTTTCTTTATATTTTAATTAAACAAAAATTTTATTCTATATAAAACACTTCCACACTCTTTATTTCTTTCCTTTCTCAAAATCAAAGGCCAAACATAAATCTTCAAACCCAAAATGCTAAATAAATCTGAAAACTATTTTTCAGATCCAAATCTTTAATCAAAACTCTGTTAAACACTTTCCAAAACAAAATCATCTTCAAAAGCCTCCACATCTTCAAGTTTAAAAGCATATCTGTCACCATTTTGAAATCTGAAACCTGCAATTTCAAATTTTGAAGCCTGCATTTCATATGCAAGCAATCCTGCATATATTTTTTTCAAATGTAAAAGCTCCCGCATCTCTGGAATTCAAGCCTGCCTGCATATTTTTCATCTGCATTTCCTTCTATCTGGAGTCTCAGAGAAGCATACATGTAATTTTCAAATCAAGGAGCAAGTGCAGATTTTAAATCAAGCTTTAAGCATCAGTAATTCAAGTCTTCAAAGCAATTCAAGTTGTTAAAAGAATTCAGAGTTTTTCAAGCTTTTCAAACCAAAAATAGAGGCTCTGCTCATATTTAAACAGGTGAGTAACTTCATAATATAAATGGTTTAAGGTATAGTTATGTTGCACGTTTTATCACTGAAACAAAACATGTTTGAGAATGCAATTATAAGTTTACCTCTGAATATTTATATAGATGTGTGGATATGTATGAAATGTTTCTGTTCAATCTCTGCTACCAGTTTCAAGTCCAAAAATTGATTCAAAAAAATTTACGTTCTCCTAAATCCATTGGGTTAGTACTTAGCTTTTGAATAAAATTGTAGTTATGTCATAAAAAAGTTTCAAAGATGTGTTAAGTTAAATTTAAATTGAAAGGTTCATTGGGAATATAAAAACATCGGTGGATGTTAAATTATGTGTAAATCCAAACTGAATAATTTATAAGTTCAGTATTAAAAATCAAAGACAAAAATCAATACTCGATTTTTAGAATAAAAATCAACATTTTTAGTTAAGAAATTTGAGTATTGTTCTATGTTGAACTGTAAAGGGGATTTTTGAGTTTTTGGGGGATCTAGGCAAATTTAAGGGTCGGGGTTCATCAGGTAGATAAAGGAGTAACCATTGATGATTGGAAAAATAATTAATGTTGATGCAAATCAACATGGAAGCAGTGATGTGGTATTCTTGTCTGTAGCCCTAGTTTGACTAGTTTAGATTGATCGATCTTTCTTGCCTTCTACTGTGGACCGAGTGCATTGGAATTTTAGGAGGTGGAAGAATGGTAGTAGATGTGACTGTGACCGGCGTTTCAGGATTACTGGTGATCGGGAATGATTGGATGAGGCGATGACAGGTTTTGGGGGTTTTTGACTATCTGGTTCCAGGTTTTGAAATTTAACTCGAATTCGATTTTAGGTTGTGGTGTGAAGAACTAATGGTGGAGGTTGATTGTGTGGTTGGTCGTTGATGATTGGAGGTCGCCGGAGAAGGATGGTGATGGCCGGAGGCACGGTGCACGTGCACCGTGCATTTTGGTCTGTGTTTTCTTTTCTGGGTACTGCAGTATTTTTGTCTCGAGTTTTTACTCGAGAAATTTGCTTTTTTGCTCGAAGGAAGGAGCTGGATGACACGGAGCAAAATGTCTTTTTGCTCGGGTATTTGCATTATGACAGTTTCTCTGAAAACTGTCTGTAGATTTGAATTTAAATCAAAGTTTAAATGAAATTTTAAGTTGTTATGATAATATTTAAACCAAGTTTAAATCTGCAGTAAAAGTTATAGTTTTAAAGGAGTTTGAAAACTTATAATTTTTAAAAATTTGAAAGTGGTTTCAGTTTAAAAAAAAATATATAAGAAACCTAATAGTTTTTTTTCTAAAAATGGAATTTCATTTTGAATTTGAAACAAAATTTTAAATAGCTGTTTGAATTTCAAATTTAAGTCCAGTATTCTTAAGGACCTTTAAATCTTCAAGTTTTTAAAAATGAATTTGTATTTTTAAATAAGGAGTATTAAAATCAAGATGTAAAGCAAAAGTTTAATTCAAGTTTAATTTAAATGATTTAAATAAGGAATGGTTCAAATGTTTTGAATTTAAAAATCTGGATATTTGAATAAGTTTTAAAATTTGAATGTTTTCAAACAAGTTCAAATTTAAATTGTTCATTAGACATAAATTTATTTTCAAACAAATATTTAAATTTGATTTTCTTTTTGAATGAAGTCATTTATAAAGGTTTATAAAAGAAGTCAAATGATTTGTTAACTTGAATTTATAATTTAAATGGTAATGTATTTAAAACTTAATTTTTAAATTAAATTAAGTAAATTAAGACTCATCTTATATAAGTTTTAATTATAAGTAATAAATGTTATTTACATTTATTCTAAAAAGGAATATAAATGGAATTTAAATTGGATAATGCTTAAAGAAATAACATTTTGAATTTTAGATTCAAAATGAAATTTAAATTTAAATTTTAAAACGCAATGTTCTAAGTACACTTTAATATTAATAAAATTATTTATAAGGAATGGATTATTTTAAAAATTATTAAGATATTAAAATAATTAAATAAATAAGGTAATTAAGGAGTGACTTATTTATTTAATTTATAATTAATAGTTTGGATTAATTTAATTTGAGATTATTTAAGAAGTAATTAAAGAAAAGTAATTAAAGAATTAATAATAGTTAATAATGGTCATTAACTAAGGTTTATTTAGAAATTAATTAATATGATTAATTTTTAATAATTAATTAGATTAATTAATTAATGATAATAAATTGTAAAATTTATTTAAGTTTAATTAATTAAATAAAGTAATTAAGGCATTAATTACTTAATGTAATTAATGGGGTTTATTGAGATTGGTTTAGATTAATTAATTAAGTTTAATTAATTTTAAACATTGGATTTGATAATAATTACTTTATGAAATTAGTAGAATTACTCAGTGAAGTAATTAAAGGTAATTACTGGATGTAATTAGTGGATAATGTTGGAATTGTGAAATAATTTGGATTAAATTATTTTGTATAATTAATCAAGGAATTAATTAAAGGAACTAATTCAGGGGTAATTAATTTGATAAGTAATTAAGGGTAGTTAATTACAGAACGAGATTAATCAAAGGTGATTATTAATTATGGTTTAAGTGAGATTAATTATTGAAAGTAATTAATCTAATTAATCTAATCTAATTAATTAATTAATTATAATTAAGGATCATTAATTAATATAATTAATGATGTAATTAAGATTGATTAATTAATATTGATTAATCACTAATAAGTGATTACGTGTAATTAATTAATTGTAATTAATTAAGATAAATGTAATTAATTATAGTTAATTAGTTAATGAAGTAATTAAGGGATAATTACTGTTTTTAGTTTAGAGTAATTAATTTGTGAAATTAATTGAAGTATAATTAATCAGGATTGATTAATTTAGATGATAAATTAGAGGTTAACTAATTAATTAATTAATTTGTAATTAATTAATGATGTAAGCAAGATTTATATTGTGTAAGTAATAATTTAATTCATTTTAAATTAATTAAAGATGAGGTAATTAATTTAATTCATTTTAAATTAATTATATAATATGATTATAAGTCATTGCTTATGAATGGATGATATAGTTTGTCTTGAATGGTTTGAATCTCAGTTACGAGATTAGAATGTTGAGTGATATGGAAGCATTGGTTGCATTGTGATAATGATATGGATTATCTTTTGATAGTGATAGTATGGATTATCTATGATAATAATTATCTGTTGTGAATCTATGAATTATCTATCTGTGTGCATATATATAATGTTATTAAATTGTTTTAAATTCTAAAACAACATGGACCTAAAAGACACGCTTTGGATTTCGATGAGACCGGGATCGTGTTTCCATATTTGGATATCCGAAAACCACATCGATCCAAATTAACGATAGGTCGTGAACCTTATGTGAAGAGTGAAGACTCGAGGTGTAAGGACTATTAGTCAGTATAACTCTGGGGGTGATTCCGTGATGAGTTTGACAGAAATAGTACTTATAGGCTCGAGATGGAGATTTAGAGTGCAAGGGTTATCGTCGTTAACTCTGAGGGTGATTCAAAAATGAGCGTAACGAGATAATGCCTTCGGTTTCGTTCGAATCCGGAACGAACTTGTATGGATTGAATGCTTTCAACACATCGTCAGGTGGACGATGAGCATTCTAAAATAATGTGTCCTATAAAGGTAATCGTAGCCTCAAGCCTCATCAACCGGGAATGGCTAAAACAGAGGAGGTGCAGCAAGGCTTCATGGGTAGCTCCCACTGGAGAGCAAGATTTTCCCCTGTCTAGAAGTCCCTTTTTATTCGGCTGTGTGGGCAGTTGGAATTGCGCAACAACTACGGGGTTGTCTTGTTCGTAACTGTTCAGTAAAGAATGGATTCAGCCTTGTGCTGTAGGGGAGCGGGCGTACTCCTCGGTACGTTGATCTAGGCCACGTACTGTGACGAGCGGTACCCCAGTAGCCCTGCCATTGTATGGAATCCAAAATCCAATAAGTGCCAACAGTTTTGATTGTATTACCCACTTTTGTGGCTAGTAGCTGGAATTTAATAAATGTAACAATTTCGGCTATTTCATATTTACTTGAAAACCCTAGACCTATTATAATATCACTAGATTTCCTATCAAATGTTTTGGTTAGCGTAAGGTAAAAACTTTTCCATGTTTATGTGTGGGAAGTCTTACGTGATACCTTTCTTTTCAAAAGGTTTTTGAAAGTTAAGCAACTTTAACCTGTTACTCACACTAGATCCATGTCTGACCCAGAGTTTATTTTTGGTTTTCATAAACTCTTGGGTACTCAAATTTTTACGAGTAGCCAGGGGATTCAGGTTAGATTTGACGAATATTGGAGGAGCAATGGAGCAGGAGGCTTCTGCGTTAGATATATAGTATTCCGCTGTTTGTTCTTTGTTGTCTCTGAATTGTATTATGCTGTAAATACTAGACAGGTGTTTATAACTGTCTAATATGTGTTGTATATCTGTGTACTCTGATAGTGATTGTAAACTATGTAATATTTTATGTTATTAATATAAATTATTCGTTCCGCTGTTTAGATTCTGATGTTTTGTTTCTTCTTCTTCTCTTTCTTTCTCTTTTCTATCCCTTTCTTTCTTATTAGCGATGCGAATTCCTGGTGTTTGGAAGTTGGGTCGTCACAGTGGTATCAGAGCATTAGGTTGAGTGAATACCTAGGCTCTAGAGTGGTGTCTTTCTTGAGAGGGCGTATTTGTAATTTTAAAAATATTTATATATATTTATCTATTTCTATCCATCTGTTGGGTTACCTGTTCAGGTTTTCCAATATAGGTTACAAAGGTAGATAAGGTAGTAGTGTTTGTAACACAATTACTACCATTGGTTGGAGTCTTATGTTGAGGTTGGAAGTGTATCTGACGAGACTATAGACCTAATACCGTCTCGAGTATGCTTTGTTGTGATTAAGATTTCATCGATCTCTGAAGGAAACCTGTTAAGGTCAGAGACATCTTTGAAGTGCAGAGTTTGGTTAGTAAAGTTTGGATCTGTTCGATTGAGCTGGAGCAAGTAAGGGTATTTTGATAACTCAGGAAGTTGTAACTGCGTGATGAGATGCAGTGACTATGGCAATGTCCGAAGATATTCCTTTAGAACAAGTTTTGGAAGTATTCTGCTTCGGTGTTGTGGCTGAATTCAGCAGGATGTTGTGGTGTTTCTGTCTACTTTGAAGTCTGAGTTTCTCGAAGAGTTTTGGATTAGGAAGTTTGGCTTGGTGTCAGCAATGCGGCTCGGAGTGTTCTGTGAGCCGACGGGGAGGTCTTAGCCGAGTAGTTTTTCTGAAGATGGAGTTCAGAAGCTACTGAGTGAATCCATTTATTCAATAGATTGACTAGATCAGTGTAAGCTGTTCTGCATGGTAAAGAGAGAATAGTTTTCTTTGGAAATTCATCTGGGTTGATCGCAAAAGTGACTTGCGATTGTTTGAGTGTTCTCTTGGATGGTTGGAGATTTTTCTGGATATCTTCTGGAAAGAAAGAGGTTCGTCGGCGTCTGGAGATTGAGTTTTCTTATCAACTAGTATTTCAGGCGTGGAAACGGTGGTTCTGTTTAGTTGGAGAATGATTCCTAGAGATGGAGTTTGATGAAGCAACTCAGGTTTCAGAGAAATTTCTGAGTTTTCTTTTATGGATCTGTAGAACAATATTTCTGAGAAGTGATGTCCAGTTTGTGCTTATGTTTTTCATCAGCATTTTCTTATCTACTTCAGATCAGAGTGGTGCAGCGGAAGCTCTTTGGAGGTGTTTTTGATTATCTTTTCCGGATTAGGAGAAGTTTGTTGTTTTCTGCTGGTTATGGAGTAGAATTGTGTTTTGATTTTGGATTTATCTTGAGGAGATCATTGTGTTGGGTTGTTTTTGGTTCTGTTGTTCCAGAGGAATCAGCAAGTGGTTGAGCTGATCAGTTTGGATGTTGGCAGCCCAGGATCGTCCGAAGCCTTTTGTGGATAAGGGACGGAGAAATTTGGAATTCGAAGTTGGAGACTTTGTTATTGTTGGAGTTTTCTCTGATTCAGGAGCTATAAGTTTTGGTAAATCTGGAAAGCTAGCTCAGTGATGTTTGGATCTTTTATCTGTGTTTTAGTTGGATTGGTATTTGGTTTTCAGAATTGAATTGCCAGTTTGGATAACTGGAATTCGAGATGTTTCACGTATCTCTGAGGGAGTACGTGAATGGTCTATCTCTGGTTTTAGAACCAGCAGTTATAGAGGTTGGTTGTTGAGTCAGACTCGTCTGTAGTCTGATATGCTGTCTAGTTCTATAGATATAGATAAGTAGGAGCTCTGTAGCTTAGTAGTATTGATTGTTTGGAATCTATAGAGTGAGTATCCCTATATTTATACCAGGGAAACTCATGAAAGATCTATCCATAATTTTTCTGGATAATTAGATTTGTTTGATTGGATAAATTGATTGCTATAGTTGTTAGCATATCATTGGTATATGTTTGTGTTTTAAAATTTAATCCTTTAAATAGATAATTAAATTACCTTTGTTTTAAATTTCGGGGACGAAATTCTTTTAAGGGGGGAGGAATGTGATGGCCGGGAATTTGAAAGCAATATCAATTTAATAATCTGTAATAAAAATCAAATTGATTTGATAATCTTTGTAATAAGATTTGAATTAATTTAATAATTCAATAAAATAAATAGTTAATTGATAGATTTTATCTTTTTAAATCTAATAAATTGTTTACTATTTATAATATATATAAAATATTGTATATATTGTAAATAGGTATTGTTTTAAATTCAATTAATAAATAAATCATGTTTTCTATAAAATATGTATCTTTAGTAAATTGTGAATTATGATTTTATTTAAAGGTTAAACTTTTAAAAGGTTATTTAATAAATAAATATGGTTTTAAATACATAAGATAAATATTGAACTGATTTAAAATATGTTTAACTCAAATTTAAATTTAAATAAATAACAATAAGGTTATTTTGATTTTCTTTTAAATGTAATTGAATAAAATAAATAATTTATGAATAAAAGACAATTTCTTTTAATAAGTTATTTATGGTTATTAAATGTTGTTATTTTAAAAAAAATTATAATAATACATTGTTTTAACAAATAAATTTTTAATAAAAATAATTGTTTTTAAAAACTTAATTGTGTAGTTATATTTGTAAATAAACTTGATTTCAAAATTTTAATTTGAACTTGAATTCAAGGCTTTTAAAATCTAAAGTATAAATGTTTTTAATTTGTTTTGGTTTTGAAGTATTTGTATAAGTTTATAAATAAAATTTGATTTATTCATTTTAAAAATTTATATACATGTAAATAAATATATGTTAACTAATTTATTAAACATAGGTTTACATCCATCTTATAATAACATACCAAACAAATACTAATTAACTTTTAATTAAATACAAATTACTTTTATAAAACAAGTGTAAACTTTTTAGAAAACTTAAATTAACATGTGTTAGGAAATAAGACATTTAAGGTGACAAATTGTTAATGTATAGGGCAAGTGTCAATGCTTGTTCTATTTTCTTTAAATTTTAGTTAAACAAAAAATTTATTCCATATAAAACACTTCCACACTCTTCATTTCTTTCCTTT
The DNA here is from genome assembly GCA_030765085.1 of Allium cepa. NCBI lineage: Eukaryota > Viridiplantae > Streptophyta > Magnoliopsida > Asparagales > Amaryllidaceae > Allium > Allium cepa. Next base: position 454,497,350 of record CM060937.1, on the reverse strand, counting down.
CTCAAAATCAAAGGCCAAACATAAATCTTCAAACCCAAAATGCTAAACAAATCTGAAAACTATTTTTCAGATCCAAATCTGTAATCAAAACTCTGTTAAACACTTTCCAAAACAAAATCATCTTCAAAAGCCTCCACATCTTCAAGTTTAAAAGCATATATGTCACCATTTTGAAATCTGAAACCTGCAATTTCAAATTTTGAAGCCTGCATTTCATATGAAAGCAATCCTGCATATATTTTTTTTCAAATGTAAAAGCTCCCGCATCTCTGGAATTCAAGCCTGCCTGCATATTTTTCATCTGCATTTCCTTCTATCTGGAGTCTCAAAGAAGCATACATGTAATTTTCAAATCAAGGAGCAAGTGCAGATTTTAAATCAAGCTTTAAGCATCAGTAATTCAAGTCTTCGAAGAAATTCATGTTGTTAAAAGAATTCAGAGTTTTTCAAGCTTTTCAAACCAAAAATAGAGGCTCTGCTCATATTTAAACAGGTGAGTAACTTCATAATATAAATGGTTAAGGTATAGTTATGTTGCATGTTTTATCACTAGAACAAAACATGTTTGAGAATGTAATTATAATTTTACCTCTGAATATTTATATAGATGTGTGGATATGTATGAAATGTTTCTATTCAATCTCTGTTACCAGTTTCAAGTCCAAAAATTGATTCAAAAAAATTTACATTCTCCTAAATCCATTGGGTTAGTACTTAGCTTTTGAACAAAATTGTAGTCATGTCATAAAAAAGTTTTAAAGACGTGTTAAGTTAAATTTAAATTGAAAGGTTCATTGGGAATATAAAAACATCAGTGGATGTTAAATTATGTGTAAATCCAAACTGAATAATTTATAAGGTTCATTGGTGATGGCCGGAGGCACGGTGCACGTGCACCGTGCATTTTGGTCTGTATTTTCTTTTCTAGGTACTGCAGTATTTTTGTCTCGAGTTTTTACTCGAGGAATTAGGTTGTTTGCTCGCAGGAAGGAGCGGAGCAAACTGTCTTTTTGCTCGGGTATTTGCACTATGATAGTTTCTCTGAAATCTGTCTGTATATTTGAATTTAAATCAAAGTTTAAATGAAACTTTAAGTTGTTACGATAATATTTAGTACAAGTTTAAATCTGCAGTAAGATTTATAGTTTTAAAGGAGTTTGAAATCTTATAAGTTTTTAAAAATTTGAAAGTGGTTTCAATTTTAAAAAATATATATAAGAAACCTGACAGTTTTTTTTTTCTTAAAATGGATTTTCATTTTGAATCTGAAACAAAATTTTAAATAGCAGTTTGAATTTCAAATTTAAGTCCAGTATTCTTAAGGACCTTTAGATCTTCAAGTTTTTAAAAATGAATTTGTATTTTTAAATAAGGAGTTTTAAAATCAAGGTGTAAAGCAAAAGTTTAATTCAAGTTTAATTTAAATGATTTAAATAAGGAATGGTTCAAATGTTTTGAATTTAAAAATCTGGATATTTGAATAAGTTTTAAAATTTGAATGTTTTCAAACAAGTTCAAATTTAAATTGTTTATTAGAAATAAATTTGTTTTCAAACAAATATTTAAATTTGATTTTCTTTTTGAATGAAGTCATTTATAAAGGTTTATAAAAGAAGTCAAATGATTTGTTAGCTTGAATTTATAATTTAAATAGTAATGTATTTAAAACTTAATTTTTAAATTAAATTAAGTAAATTAAGACTCATCTTATATAAGTTTTAATTATAAGTAATAAATGTTATTTACATTTATTCTAAAAAGGAATATAAATGGAATTTAAATTGGATAATGCTTAAAGAAATAACATTTTGAATTTTAGATTCAAAATGAAATTTAAATTTAAATTTTAAAACGCAATGTTCTAAGTACACTTTAATATTAATAAAATTATTTATAAGGAATGGATTATTTTAGAAATTATTAAGATATTAAAATAAATAAATAAATAAGGTAATTAAGGAGTGACTTATTTATTTAATTTATTATTAATAGTTTGGATTAATTTAATTTGAGATTAATTAAGAAGTAATTAAAGAAAAGTAATTAAATAATTAATAATAGTTAATGATGGTCATTAACTAAGGTTATTTAGAAATTAATTAATATGATTAATTTTTAATAATTAATTAGATTAATTAATTAATGATAATAAATTGTAAAATTTATTTAAGTTTAATTACTTAAATAAAGTAATTAAGGCATTAATTACTTAATGTAATTAATGGGGTTTATTGAGATTGGTTTATATTAATTAATTAAGTTTAATTAATTTTAAACATTGGATTTGATAATAATTACTTTATGAAATTAGTAGAATTACTCAATGAAGTAAGTAAAGGTAATTACTGGATGTAATTAGTGGATAATGTTGGAATTGTGAAATAATTTGGGTTAAATTATTTTGTATAATTAATCAAAGAATTAATTCAAGGGTAATTAATTTGATAAGTAATTAAGGGTGGTTAACTACAGAATGAGATTAATAAAAGGTGATTAATAATTATGGTTTAAGTGAGATTAATTATTGAAAGTAATTAATCTAATTAATTAATTATAATTAAGGATCATTAATTAATATAATTAATGATGTAATTAAGACTGATTAATTAATATTAATTAGTCATTAATAAGTGATTAAGTGTAATTAATTAATTGTAATTAATTAAGTTAAATGTAATTAATTATAGTTAATTAGTTAATGAAGTAATTAAGGGATAATTACTGTTTTTAGTTCAGAGTGATTAATTTGTGAAATTAATTGAAGTATAATTAATCAGGATTGATTAATTAAGATGATAAATTAGAGGTTAATTAACTAATTAATTTGTAATTAATTAATGATGATGTAAGCAAGATTTATATTGTGTAAGTAATTCATTTAATTCATTTTAAATTAATTAAAGATGAGGTAATTAATTTAATTCATTTTAAATTAATTATAGATATATGATTATAAGTCATTGCTTATGAATGGATGACATAGTTTGTCTTGAATGGTTTGAATCTCAGTTATGAGATTAGAATGTTGAGTGATATGGATGCATTGGTTGCACTGTGATAATGATATGGATTATATTTTGATAGTGATAGTATGGATTATCTATGGTAATAATTATCTGTTGTGAATCTATGAATTATCTATCTGTGTGTATATAGATAATGTTATTAAATTGTTTTAAAGTTTAAAACAACTTGGACCTAAAAGACACGCTTTGGATTTCGTTGAGACCGGGATCGTGCTTCCATATTTGGATATCCGAAAACCACATCGATCCAAATTAACGATAGGTCGTGAACCTTATGTGAAGAGTGAAGACTCGAGGTGTAAGGACTATCAGTCAGTATAACTCTGGGGTGATTCCGTGATGAGTTTGACGGAAATAGTACTTATAGGCTCGAGATGGAGATTCAGAGTGCAGGGGTTATCGTCGTTAACTCTGAGGGTGATTCCAAAATGAGCGTAACGAGATAATGCCTTCGGTTTCGTTCGAACCCGGAACGAACTTGTATGGATTGAATGCTTTCAGCACATCGTCAGGTGGACGATGAGAATTCTAAGATAATGTGTCCTATAAAGGTAATCGTAGCCTCAAGCCTCATCAACCGGGAATGGCTAAAACAGGGGAGGTGCAGCAAGGCTTCATGGGTAGCTCCCACCGGAGAGCAAGATTTTCCCCTGCCTAGAAGTCCCTTTTTATTCGGCTGTGTGGGCAATTGGAATTACGCACCAACTACGGGGTTATCTTGTTCGTAACTGTTCAGTAAGGAATGGATTCAGCCTTGTGTTGCAGGGGAGCGGGCGTACTCCTCGATACGTTAATCTAGGCCACGTACTGTGACGGGCGGTACCCTAGTAGCCCTGCCATTGTATGGAATCCAAAATCCAATAAGTGCCAACGGTTTTGATTGTATTACCCACTTTTGTGGCTAGTAGCTGGAATTTAATAAATGCAACAATTTCGGCTATTTCATATTTACTTGAAAACCCTAGACCTATTATAATATCACTGGATTTCCTATCAAATGTTTTGGTTAGCGTAAGGTAAACACTTTTCCATGTTTATGTGTGGGAAGTCTTACATGATACCTTTCTTTTCAAAAGGTTTTTGAAAGTTAAGCAACTATAACCTGTTACTCACACAGACCCATGTCTGACCCGGAGTTTATTTTTGTTTTTCATAAACTCTTGGGTACTCAAATTTTTACGTGTAGCCAAGGGATTCAGGTTAGCTTTGACGAATATTGGAGGAGCAATGGAGCAGGAGGCTTCTGCGTTAGATACATAGTATTCCGCTGTTTGTTCTTTGTTGTCTCTTAATTGTATTATGTTGTAAATACTAGACAGGTGTTTATAACTGTCTAGTATGTGTTGTATATCTGTGTACTCTGATAGTGATTGTAAACTATGTAATATTTTATGTTATTAATATAATTTATTCGTTCCGTTGTTTAGATTCAGAGTTTTTGTTTCTTCTTCTTCTCTTTCTTTCTCTTTTCTATCCCTTTCTTTCTTATTAGCGATGCGACTTCCTGGTGTTTGGAAGTTGGGTCATCACATAAAAGAGGATGTCTAAGTTTTTATAATGCTTTGAAAAGAGATGTTTTCAATGTTTTCGAAAGATCTGTTGTAAACGGTTTTGAAAGGTATGTTTTGGCCCTTTGGCCTAATGTTATAAAGTAAAGTAGTTTACTTGTATCATAAGGGGTAATTTCAATAATTTCAAAAGGGGTACTTTCAATGGCTTCGAAAAGGGTTGTTTAAAGCTTTTAAACAAGGGTTTCAAATGTATTCATCAACAATGTTTAATGAAAAGTATACATAACATGGCAAACTAATTTGAGTAAAGTGTAGAGTATATTTTCCTTGTATAAGTATGATTTAAAGGGTTAAATCAATTTGAAAGAAATGTTTTCAAAGAAAATTTGACGAGGTAGTTGAACCTAAATAAATGACACATATATTAGAATACCAGATGAGACTAGTACGGGATCACGCCCTATACTTTAGCTAGTATCCCCTAGCTAATATAAATCCAAAATTCTAGTGTGTAAGGCTTTGTCACAGGTAAGACTAAAATGATGTTACATACAGGAAGGAATATACACAGTGAATATAGGTTATTGGTGAGCCTCAAAACCATTAGGATCAGTTGACCCTGGAGAAGTAAGTTAAGGACAGAACTTCCAAAAAGTATATAATAGAAGTTAGATTATTTGTTTATTTTGTCTGCTATGCCCAAGTTTGCCAAAGGTTAGTAGTCATCCAAAAAAAAACTATATTGTTCGGACAGATAGTCCATTTATTACCTGATTTATATGCATATATGATATTGCTATTATTTTTTTAACCAGTTTGATTGTAGGATTTTGATTCGCAAAAGATATATTTTCTAAAGGGATATTAGTGAGAGGAAACCCGTTCCGCTGAGCGGCGTGGTCTTACTTAATATCAACAAACTGAGATGCATTGTATTATTCACACCAGGCCTTATATCTGACTCGAAGTTTATGTTTTTCCCCTTAAACTCTCAGGTGCTTAAAATTGATTTAAGTAGGTTGAGAGTTGAGGTTTACAGGTTTTAGTAGATGGACGAGTAAAGCTTTCGGAGTCGAGCAGGAGGCTAATGTTTGCTATTTAGGAGCTATTATATTCTATTTCCACTAAGATGTATCATGTTTTGTCTATTTAGTACTCTGTTCATCCAAGGGGGCATCTTCATATATCGTTATTGATGTATTTTGTAATAACTATACTTGATCGATGCTTCCGAAACGTTTTGGATTATGTAATGGAATATGAAACATGTTTTGAAATGTAATCAATAAAGTTGCAATTTTTGTAATCTGTGATTTAGTTTCATATTCATGTGCTTCTGATATTATAGATACCATTAACATTACCGTATTTTATCATCGGAAGTTAATACTATAGAGGACTGCAACATTTATAGCGCTTAGCTTGGGGCATCAAGATAGGGGATGTTACAACATGTATCAGAGCATAGGTTTATGAAAAACTTTAAACTTAAAATTATTTTGAAAACATAGTCCTAAGAACTTCAAAAAATATTGGGTATGGGATAACGCTACAGTAACGTGCTTGTATTTTATATATATAAATAAATGCTATATCTCCATTCTTCTATCTCTCTTAGACAGTTCTTCTATATCTTACGAAGGCCCGAATGCAGATGTGGATGCTAGAAGTGAAAGAGTTAACCTTGGCGGTGGAAGCATAATAACTAATAGAAATGAAAGACCAAATACAAGGAGGAAATAAGGTCAGGAACAAGCTGGAAATGTGGGCACTGGAGTCCCACAAGTTGATATTGGAGTAATGTATCAGTTCTTAGTAAACTCGATGTAAATAGGAGTTGCTGCTGGAGTAGTTGGAGGAAATGCTGGAGGAGGAAATCAAGAAGCACCGATAGTGAATAACTAGGTCATTTTGAGTAGAGATTATGCTCGGCTAGGAGGAAATCCATTTATTGGTATTGAAGGCACAATTGAAGTGGAGAATTGGTTGCTTCATTGCGAGAGGATTTTTGCTGATCTACGGATCAATGATGGACAGAAAGAGAAGGCTTGCTTCTAGACAGTTACAAGGGGTACCACTATATTGGTTGAATAGTGTTACTGTTGGAGTCAATGAAGAGACCATGACATGGGCTGAGCTTTAGGAGGTTTGAAGAGAAGTTTATGTCGGAGACTGCGAAGTCCACTCTGCTCAGGAAGTTTGCTGAGTTGGAGCAAGTGGACATGACTGTGCTTGAGTATGCAACGAGGTTTGAGAAGCTAGCGAGAGATGGCTATGCCATGGTTGATATTGTGATCAAGAGGAATGAAAAGTTCATTCGAGGGTTAAAGCCAGAGCTTGCTAAAGCCATGTTATTGCATAATAGGGGTCCATGTGATGTTGTTGTTGAAATGACCTTAAGGCATGAAGAAATGCTTGATTTTCCTGAAAGAAATAAGGTAAAGGAAACTCGAGGAGTGTAGAGTTAGAAGAGAAAGTATTTCCACAAGAAGGGAGCTTGGAAGGGTGGAGCTGCCAAGAAGGGAAAGGCATAGGTTGTTTGCTAGAAATGTGACAAAAATGTGCATTTCGTAAATGAATGTTGCTCGGGAGATAGAAAGAAGGTAATCGGGATGCTTCAGCTGCGATGAAATTGGACATTATAAGAACCAGTGCAAGGTGCCAGCCAAGGATGGAAATGGAAAAGTGTTTGCATTGGAGCCAGATACCCCAAGGCCAATGGCAGAGGAAAAAGGAAAAGCTGTGTTGGGAGGTACGCTTGTGATTCATGGTATGTCAGTTAACGTTCTATTTGATATTAGTGCATCACATTCTTTTAAATCTCATTGTTTGGTAGATAATCTTAACCTATAACCCTCATACCTAGTTAATTCCTTAAGGGTTGCAAATCTGATAGGAGAACATGCGATTCTTCGGATGAAACGTGACCACCTAGAGTTTGATTTGTTAGGTTATACCATTGTTTTGCAGTTTTCATGTGTTTGATTTAGTAGGGGTCCGAATTATTTTGGGTATGGATTGGTTAAGTAAATACAATGTTAGGATATTTTTCCATGATAGGAAAATATCGCTTAGACACACTAATTGTAGTGACTAGATTATATACTCCATATAAATCCCTAATTTTGAGGTTAATGCTTTGTTGGGTGTTATGGAGGTAGAAGATGAGTTGAATCGAGTTTTTATGGTTAGAGAATTCGCGAATGTCTTTGAACCTATAGCAGGATTGCCACCAAAACGAGCCATTGAGTTTCAAATAGATTTAGTGCCAGGAACAGAATCGGTGAGAAGATCGCCAAGCAGGATGACACCTACCGAGATGAGGGAGCTAAAGGTGCAGTTGGTGGATTTAGAAGGTAAGAATTTTATCAGGTTAAGTAGTTCACCTTGGGAAGCAGCAGTAGTGTTTTCTAAGAAGCTGGATGGATCGTTAAGGTTGTGCATCGATTATCGTAAGTTGAATGGGAAGAGATAAGGAATCGATATTCGTTACCCAGAATTGACGATTTCCTCGGTTAGTTGAGTGGAGCTAAAGTATTTTCCCAGTTGGATTTAGCAATAGGGTTCCATCAGCTTAGGGTGGCAAGGATAGTATTCCTTTGACGGCATTTAGAACCAGATATGGATCATACGAAATTTTAGTAATGTCGTTCGGACTAGCTAATGCACCAGAATTCTTTGTAGATTTGATGAAACGAGTTTTCCAAGAGCACCTGGATAGGTTCGTGTAGGTATTCATAAATGATATTTTGATATAATCTAAGGATGAAAGGGAGCATGAAGTTCAACTCAGAGTGATGCTTGAGACTTTCAGGCAGCATCAAACGAAGGTGAAAATTTTAAAATGTCATTTCCCGAAGAAGGAAGTGAAGTATCTTGATCATGTAGTCTCAGAGAAAGGGTTGTCTATAGATCCGGCTAAGACCGAAGTGGTGAATAATTGGAAGAGACCTGAGACAGTGATTGAGATAACTAGTTTTTATGGTTTAGTAAGGTATTATCGGAGGTTCATAAAGAATTTTTCACGGACAGCAACATCAATGACCATGCTAACGCGAAAGGATGTGAAGTTCGTTTGGACCAGTAAGTGTGAGGAAGCATTCCAGAGTTTGAAACACTTATTGACTAATGCACCTATGCTAGTTGTTTCATAAGGGAATTGGAATTTAGCAGTGTATACAAATGCATGTGGAACAGGATTAGGAGCTGTGTTAATGCAAAAGGTAAAGTGATTGCCTAAGCATCGACAGCTTAGACCGCATGAGATTAGATATCCAACGCATGATTTTGAATTAGGTACAATAATTTTTGTATTGAAGGTGTGGAGACATTACCTTTTGGTAGGGAATTTGAATTATATACGGATCATAAGTCGCTGAAGTATTTATTCTCTCAGAATGAGTTAAATATGAGACAACATTGGTGGTTAAATTTTATAGCCACTTATGACTTTGTATTGAGTACACACTAGGAAAATGTAATAAGGTTGTGATGCACTTAGCATAAAACTTCAAAATGTAGCATTGGTGATGATAGCTAAGTGGAAAGATTTAAAAGCATTGACTACATGAAGAATACAGTGGAGATTTGAAGCTAGATCTAGTAAGGAGACTGCTATGTTGTCATGTTTAGAAATTTGACTAGTAATGATAGAAAAAATTGCTTCTAAGCAGAAGGAGGATCCATTATTGGTTGAACGGACCAGAAAGTTAAGGGATGGAACAGAGAGCAATGACCTGAAAGATTTTAGCCTTGACCAGAATGGGTGGTTAAGGAAGAAAGGAAGGTTATGTATTCCGAATGTGGGAAGCATTTGGAAGGAAGTTCTAGAGGAGTGCCATCGTTCGAAGTTCACTACTCATCCACGAGGAACTAAGATGTATAATGACATGAATAAGAGTTTCTTCTAGGAAAGTATGAAGAGGGATGTAGGCTTATGGGTAAAGTAGTGTCTGAACTATCAACTGGTAAAAGCCGAACTTCAAAAGCCAAATGGGTTACATCGGCCTTTAGATGTTCCAGTTTGGAAGTGGGATTCGATCTCAATGGATTTTATTAACGGGTTGCCTAGATCTAATAGAGGAAATGAAAGTATATGGGTCATAGTGGATAGGTTAACCAATAGTGCCCATTTCATACCAGTCAAGTCATGACACCTGTTTTAGCTAAGTTTTTTATGAAGAATATAGTTAGGCTGGATGGAATTCCTAGTAGTATAGTAAGTGATGAAGATTCTTTATTCACTAGAGAGTTCTGGAAGAGTCTACAGGAGATTTTAGGTACCAAGTTCAACATGAGTACCGCTTACCATCCGTAGACAGATGTGCAAATGGAAAGAGTTAACATAGTCTTAGAAGATTTGTTATGAGCTTGTGTGCTAGATTTTGGGGGATCATGGGAAGACCATCTACACTTAGTTGAGTTTTCATATAACAATGCTATCAGACTAGTATAGGGATGGCACCATTTCAAGCTTTGTATGGAAGGACATGCAAATCTCTAGTTTGTTGGTTATAGACCGGGGATAGGTTAGTTCTTGATCCGAATTTAGTTAGAGAAGCTGCAGAGAAGAATGAAGGAAGCTCGGTCTAGGTAGAAGAGTTATGCTAATAGAAGACAGAAAGACATATAATTCTCAGTTGGAGATCATGTTTTCATCATGTACATCGATGAAAGGGGTGATTCGATTTGGAAAATTAGGGAAATTGGCACCAAGATTTGTTGGACCATTTTCTATTGTAGAAAGGATCGAGAAACTCGTATACAGAGTAGAGTTACCTAACAGTGTGGTAGGAGTCCACAATGTTTTTCATATTTCTCATTTGATAAATTGTATTCGAGATCCGAAGACTACTATAGCACCGACTGTGTTAAAGGACTTAGTAGTGGAACCGAAATTGACTACAGTTTGGAGGCTAGTTCGTATAGTTGCGAGAGATGAGAAGAGGCTAAGGAACGATGCAGTCAGATTAGTTAAGGTCTAGTGGAGTGGAAATGAGAGAGATTGTACTTAGAAAACCAAGAATAGGAATAGAAACGCTTATCCTGATTTGTTTCATGGTATATTTTATCTTTATGATTGATTTGATGTGTACCTTATCATAATTTCGAGGATGAAATTCTTTAAGGAGGGGAGTCTGTAATGACCTTAGTTTTAATTAAAATTATTTAGGACATTTAATTAGTTAAATTAAATGAAATAACGCAAATGGTTAAGCGATTGAGATTTGTGTTAATAGAGGGTAGCCGTGCCTAATGAACAATAAACTAAAAAGGGGATTAAAATAAAATAGATAAGGGAAATAGATAAGGGAAAAGTAGGAATAAGTTATATTCATATGCCTTAAAAACCTCATACCACTTCATTTTACACGTTTACAAAATTAAACTAAACCAAGGAGAGGCAGACCACCATTATAATATAACAAGGGGAAGAGAATCTAAGATCAAAAGAAGGAAGCTTAATTAACTTAATCTAAGATCAAACCTCAACTCCTTAATCACAAGCTAAAGGTGAATAATAGGTTGCATCTCATGTTTTTATTGTTTTTGGTTTTAGTTGAGATCTGAAATTGTTTTACAAATGATTTGCAATGTTTGATTGTTTAATGGATAGATATGCTTGTTGATGATATATGCCTTTTCATATAGATTTTATGATAAGGATTTACTTGAAAAACTAATTAAATGACATCCAAATGCCTTATGATTTTGAGATAAGGTCAGAAATAATATTTTAGAGATATGTTTCAAATTTCATAGTTTTTTGAATATATGTGGATTTATTATGAATTTTCTAGTGAAGAAAATGGTTAATTGGGTTTTAATTAATTACGGCAATTTTAGGTTGGCTTCGGGTCAAAAACTTATATATGTTAGAAAACATATTAAAAGTGATTTATGCGAATTTTTATAGAATTTTCTTAAGTGTTTTAATAATTATATAAAATTATTTAAGGTATGGGACTTAAATGTTTTATATGTTTATAAAAGGAGAAGGGGCAATTTGTAAATGTTTTAAATTGTTTAATTATGCATTTCGGCAGCACCTATAGAAAAGGGTTTGGAAAATAAATTAGCAACCAATCATATGTTAAAAAAAATGTTAGTTGAAAAGAAATTACTTTTAAACATCAAAAATCAAATTTTACAAGGTTTTGCTATTTCACCACTTTCGTCGGCTACATTTTGACTTCATACTTCCACCGCCATCCAAGTTGAAACCAGTACACATAGTATCAAAGACTTGATAAGTAGTGGATTGGAGATAGGCGAAATGTATAGAGTCGAAACAGGGGCTCCGAAGGGCTCGAAGCCATGTTTTGCTTTTAAAAGGAAATGCACCTGTTTTACTTTAGAAAAAATTCTTTCGAATAAGATACCTTTCGACTTAGTCAAATGTTTTAAAGAAAGGTTTCGAAAGAGGTTGCATCTTTGTTTATAAAGAAGCTTTTGAAAGCGTCTATACCCCTAGTTGTCGTATTCAACCTTTCGAAGCAATGCTTTAGAAAGGGTTCCTTTATTTTGAAATTAGAGCTACTTCTCCAATACTTTCGAAGGGATATGTTTCGACACCATCCACTTCTTTACATAACAAATTGCTTTTGATGGAGTTGCTTTTGAATTAGTTCTTTTAAGACCCTTTTGTGATTTTGAAAGCTAAACCCAAAGGTTTCGAAAGGAATGGTTTTGAATGGTTTGGAAAGATTGTTCCACAAGATTTTACTTGCACCCAATGCTTTCGAAAGGTTTGATTTATGTAAAGGAATTAATGCTTTAAAAAGATACATATTAAAGGTTTCAAAGAGGTGGTTCCCTAATGTCTTCAAAAGGTTTATCTTAGTGTTTAAATGGAGGGTTTCCAATGTTTTTGAAAGGCATGTTTAAAGTGTTTTAAAAGGTACGTTTAAGTTTTGATAAAGCTTTCGAAAGAGATGTTTTCAATGTTTTCGAAAGGTCTATTGTAAATAGTTTCGAAAGGTATGTTTTGACCCTTCATCCTAAGGTTATAAAGTACAGTAGTTTACTTATACCGAAAAGGGTACTTTAAATGGCTTCAAAATGAGTTGTTTAAAGCTTTTAAATAAGGGTTTCAAATGTGTTCATCAACAATGTTTTGTGCAAAGTATATATAACATGGCAAAGTGATTTGAGTAAAGTATATAATATATTTTCCTTGTGTAAGTATGATTTAAAAGGGTTATCTCAATTTGAAAGAAATGTTACCTGGGACCGGTATGGGGTCACGCCCTATACTTTTGCTAGTAGCCCCTAGCTAATATAAGTCTAAAATTCTAGTGTGTAGAGCTTTGTCATAGGTAAGACTAAAATGATGTTACACATAGAAAGAAATATACAGAGTGAAGATAGGTTATTAGTGTGCCCTCAAAACCATTAGGATTAGTTGACGCCGAGAGAAGTAAGTTAGGGACAGACCGTCCAGAAGAGTATCTAACGGAACTTAGATTATTAGTTTATTTTGTGTGCTAGGGCCGAGTTGGCCAAAGGTTAGTAGTTAGCTAAATAAAACTATAGTTTTCGAACAGATAATCCATTTATTACCTGATCTATATGCATATATAATATTGCTATTATTACTTTAACCAGTTTGGTTGCAGAATTTTGATTTGCAAAACATACGTTTTAAAAGGGATATTATTAAGGGGAAACCCATTCTGCTAAGCGGCGTGGTCTTACTTAATATCAACAAATAGAGATGTATATTATTATTCACACCAGGCCTTATGTCTGGCTCGAAGTTTATGTTTTCCCCCTTAAACTCTCGGGTGCTCAAAATTGATTTGAGTAGGTTAAGAGTTGAGGTTTACAGGTTTTAAAAGGTGAATGGATAATGCTTCCGGAGTTGAGAAGAAGGTTGATATTAGCTATTTAAGAGTTATTATATTCTATTTCTGCTGTGATGTAGTAGGACAGTTTTTGTCTATTTAGTACCCTGGTCATCCAAGGGGGCATCTTCACATGTCTCTCTTGACATATTTTGTAATAATTATATTTGATCAATGCTTGAGAAACGTTTAAGATTATGTAATGGAATATGAAACATGTTTTGAAATGTAATCAGTAAAGTTACGGTTATTGTAATCTGTGATCTTTTTCATATTCGTGTGCTTCTTATATTATGGATACCATCAACATTACCGTATTTTGTCACCAGAAGTTAATACTATAGATGACTGCGGTATCTATAGCGCTTAGCTTTGGGCCTCAAGATAGAGGATGTTGCACCACTTCCTACCTCTTCCTTGCAAACACTAATTTCCTACCTTCACCTTTTGTATTTTGCACTAGCCTAGGTTTAAAGCCCAATTAATGCTCATGACCTAAGACTTAGCCTAAGACTTAGCCTAAGACGTGCATTGATTTCTCCAAATCCAAGTTGGTGGAAGGAGTTGTGATATTGCCTAAGACTTAGCCTAAGACTTATGGCAAAGTTTGAGTTGATTTGGAGTTGTTTTGGAATTATTTCTTTTAGGAAATTTTATGAATGGAATGAGTAAAAGAGTGATAATTTTTTGTGTAAAATTATGAAATAGATTCAAGGGATATGCCCATACTTTTATAGGCTTCACAAGGTTTTCTTTAACCATGCTCTCACCCTCATTATGTCATGGACGGCTCACCCCTTCACATGTTCATTACTCCTCCTTTAACCCTTTTACACGTAGAAACGCTTATAGAAATGCGATTCAAATTTTCAAATGGTGAAACTGATGGGTATTTATAAGGAAAACATGGTGTCCGTTCAAATTTAAGTCGAGTCGTCACCATTTCAAAATTGAAATTTGCAAAACCAAAAAACTACAATATCTCTCAGATCTATACTCTAATTCGGACAACGAGTATAAGGCTCGCATCAGAAAAACAAAACTACTACAATGATGTCGGTTTCATTTTCAAATTCAAAAGTTTAAAAATGATAAATTTTCCCTTTGGTCAAAATTATTTAATTTATTTCATTATTTGAAATTATCAAAAAATATAGATTATTGCTCTCTCTCCCCTTATAAGAAATTTCATCCTCGAAATTATGAGCACAACATCCAAATTAATCAATTTGCAACAATTCATCTAAAATCATATTAATACATTTACGTATCACAGATGAAAAAATACGAATGCTTGATCATGTCCTATCGTACTTGACTAAATGCAAGAATGTAATTTGGTAGTCGACATCCTGAGCTAGTAACCTCCTTAATGTATGCAATATCAATCACATATAGGCTCGATGTAATACACTCTTAGTATTCAGCATAGACGAAATCTATATAAATTCAACTATCAATATATTATCACGAATCAACGATTCAACTATGTTAATAATATGTACTAATCCAAGTCAACTACAGAGCAACCAATCCTAAGCAACATCCAAACCTAGATCCTAAGGAAACCAAATAGAATCAAGTGATGTACTAGTAAAGAGACTAGGATAAGAAGACATCATCTTCTGCTCGGGATCCCATGTGCTCTTTCCTGAGTTGTTTCCCTACTCTGCTTTTACCAACTTTACAACTTTATTTCTAAAATGCTTCACTATATGCTTGACAATATTTGCTAAACCATGGGATGAACTGGGATCAGGCACCAACTCCATACCCTCCAACTGACTTGGCTTGATAATAGTGGTTGAACCATGCAAACATTTTTGCATATGTGATACATGGAAGACTCTTGCCATCTTCTCTAGGAGTTGCACTTTGTAGGCTAGACTCCCAGTATGCTCTGATATCGTGAAAGGTCCCAAAAATCTCGGTGCTAATTTCTCGAATTTCCAAACTCATTAATTTTTTCAAATATAAAACTTTTACAAATACCAAATCTCCAACCGCAAACTCCAACATAGTCCTCTTCTAATTGGCATATGACTTTGCCGGTCCTATGCAGCTTCATTCTTTTCCTTGTTAGCTCCATCTTCTTTGAAGTATTCTTTATCATCTTCAGTTTAAGAATTATTTTATCCATCGACTCCCACTAGCACGAGGGTGATTTACATAACCATTTGTACAACGCTTCATATGGTGTCATTCCAATACTAGCTTTGCAACTATTATTTTATACGAATTCAATCAATAGTAAAGGCTCCTCACAAGCTCCTCTGAAATTAGGTGTACAAGCCCTAAGTAGATCCTTTAAAAGTTTTTCCGCCCTTTCTATCTATCCATCTATCTACCAATTACACGTCGCACTCAACTTTAGCTCGTTCCTAAAGCGTCCTATAGAGTTCTCCAAAATTGACTCATGAAAAATGGTTTCCAGTCACCTACTACGTTAATTAAAAATCCATGTGGCTAAACTGTCTCCTTTATATATAGTGTTGTCAACATCACCACCATCCTTTTTCTCTTCATTGGGATGAAGTGTGCACTCTTTGTCAATCGATCCATAACTACCCAAATACTCTTATTACCTCTTCTATTCTGAGGCAATCCATGTGTATGTTTTCCTATTTCCACTGTCGAAACTCTAATGGAAATGATAGTTGACTTAACTTTTTCCATTTTGCTTTTACCCTTTAGCATGTCAAACATTTAGCTATAAATTTCTCTACATGCCTCTTTATTCCTATCCAATAGAAAGTTCCCTTCATGCCTCGGTATATTTTATCTCCACTTAGATGAATGGTCCTCCTTGAATGGTGACACTCATTCAATAATTCTTTTATTGATTCCTTGATTTGAGGTATCTTTTATGGTATTTGGAGTAATAATCTAAATGGTTCGACCATTCATCCCATTCCAATTGAACCAAATTTTCAACTAAGTTGCATCTACTCTTTGACTTAATCCTTTTATATCCATCTATGACGACCCACTATTTCAAACCGTTTAAATCGACAATCATCCACTCATGTCAGACTCGAATAGCTCAAAATAACAGATTGTTAACTTATATTTGACAAAACTTAGCATATAATAAATCAATCATTGAATCACAAACATGGAGTAATATAACAATAAGCAACGGAAATAGATTAATGGTAGTTTATGAAGCTACCACAAAACAACAGAGTTAAAACAAAATACAACAGAAAATCTCAAATACAAAGTAATCTTAAATATAAAAGCAACAAACAAGTTTGAACATAAACAACCGGAAATAACTGAGATAGCTGCAAAGCTGAATAGATAAGAGACAGATCTTCAAGCAAAGCTCCAAAATCCAAAGGTGAGTCAAATGCTGTGACACTCATTCTGACCCGAGCATAAAGAAAAACACAAAAAACTTGAGTTAGGATTAGCATTCTTATACAAGTAAATCAACTCAAGTGAAATGTCCAGGTTAAATGCAATATAACTTGAAGGATGTTTGGGATTCACATCCTTTAAGGATCCATTAAACTATCTGCATATAGAGTACAATATGTTACATATATAATGTATATAGTAAAGCAAACTATAAAATAGCGTTAAGGTGTTACCCATATCCCCCTTAACACATTTTTAAATAAATGTCATAGTCTATACAGTACTATAAACTCCACCAAGATGGTGGGCTATCAGGGAGCACTCCATAGGTACGACACGAAACAAACTCGTAGAGGGCATGGTAAGGCATGTGACAAGGTACGCGAGGCAACGCCTAGGATAGGATACTACCATTTTGTGAATCCGAACTGGTGGTAACGCATAGCAGATACTACCGCCCACCTTTAGACACACTTCGAAAATCAAAGGTTCACCCAATCAAATTACAAAGTAATAGAATAACATCAAAGGAATGTGCCTGATCGGAGGTGCGACCTCACTTGGCCTGGCGTGGCTCCTGTTTTAGTCACATCAAGCTGACTCGCAGGAGTCGGGGCTACGTTAATACCTCATATAGAATCGTCGCCAAACCATCCTACTTCGTTTTGGAATCTCCACCACGTACACTGTTGTTAAAGTAGTTTTCAGTATTGGCAGAATGTATGACAATATTCGATCCCGATGTCTTTAACAATCAAACATTAATTTCACACCATGGTCATTTATTTTTCAAGGTATCAAAATATCATATTCATTCAGAATCATATCACTTTCGAAATCATATTCACTTTTGAAATCATATAATTTTCGAAACCAAATTAACTTCTAAAATCATAAACACAAAATAATTTAAACCATCATATCAAAATATTTCCATTAAAAATTATTAAATCTAAATCGTAATAGTTCCAACTTAAACAGTTTAAATATTGAAATAGTTTATATATTGAAATAGTTTATATATTAAAATAGTAATAAACTAAAAATAGTTTGTATTTAAAATGGGTTATAGATTAAAATAGTCTATATATTAAAAATAATATATATATATTTTAAGAGTATATATCGAGAATGGTTTCAAATTAGAATTGTTTCTTCCAATTTCATAAATCAATTCAAATTCTCATTGAACCATTTTTAAATTATATCGATCTCAAATCCAGGTTTGAACTTCAAATTTAAACCATTCCCAATTCAATAAATTTCAAAGTTTAAATATTCAAACAATTTACAATAACTTAATTTGATACATTCCATTTATATTTCAAAATTCAACTTTAATTTTGTTTGAATTTGAAAATATCTACTTGATCATTTTTAATAACCATTTATATAAAATCTCAGATTACAAATTAAAATCAAAACTAAATATCTAACTTCAGTTATATTTAATTTGAAAATATTCGCTTAATCACCCTCTTATAAATATTTAAATAAAATCTCCAATTAATAATTTAAATCAAATTTTAATATTCAATTACAATTTTATTTAAATTTGAAATATTCATTAAATCATCTTTATAAAATCAAGTTATTGAGTTGTAAAAATAATATCTTTAAAATTTTTAGAATCAATAAATTTCAAATTAACTCTTATTTAAAATAAATTATAAATCAATTCTTATCTAAATTCAACTATTAAAAAATTAAAATGTCAAGTTCACTTTAATTTATCATTCCAAGCTCTATTTATTAAATTTATTACAAAATCTAATTTAAAATATTAATATAAATTTTAAATAAATATATTAACATATTATATATAAATATTATTAGTTAAATTAAATTCTTAATAAATTTTATTACATTAATTATATTAAATTAAATCTTATTATTATCAAATCTATTTAAAAATCTTAATTACATATTTTAAAGATAATAAAGTGGTAAGTAAAATTTTATAAATTACACTTTGAAACTTAACTTATAATTCTAACGTTCCCAAAACATAAAATTTTAAAAATCTAAATTTTTACACATATAAAATATTTATATTATATTTAAAAGTAAATATTTACAAAACTCATATATTTCCTTTCAAAACCTAAGAAATCATATTTCAAAATAGACCAACGGTGTCCGTATATATTTTTCTGTCCTATGGTCAAGTGATATGGATATTTATCATTTCAATCCGCAATAATTTAATATTTACGGGTATATATCATTTCAAGCCGTAATCCCAAAATTTTAAAATCAATAAAATCGTTTGGGTTTAGCATTTCAACCAATAACGATTTTCCTTTAATCTATAATATCATTTGGGTATGTATCATTTCAACCCATAGGGAATTCTAAACTAACCGGGAACTTGTAGTGTTGGAACAATAACATAATAATATTATAAAATGACATACATATCAATAGCAGACGTACATCATGATTAACAATTTAAATAGAATTTACTTACTACAGGTTATGGTGTCACGTCTCAATTAACATAGGTTAACAAATGCAGGTAACAACTTACCAAACTTAACAATTAATTCCTAACCAATTCAAAATTTAACAACATATTTCAATCGTCATTTCATGTGAATCAAATTCACTAAATATAAGAATGTTAATCGTGAGTGATTGCTCACCTTTTGAGGCTAGAGAAATTATACAACACGACAAGCTACAAATCCGGGTACAAATTCCAAAGTAAAGCATGATGGACTTGAATCGATGAAAATAAATATACAAAAAAAAATTCAATCTAACATTTACCACCTATTTAAAATAAAATCTTTATATTATATTTTAAAAATCATTATATCTTAAAACTCATGTATTTAAAATCAAAGTATGTATATATATTATATTTTAAAAATCAATATTTAAAAATCCATACATTTTTTATAAAAGAAGGCTTCGCACTGTGGGTGGCGAGACAGGGTGGTTGGAGTCTGGCGGGGCAGTCAGGGTCACAAGGCGGCAGAGTTGAGGTGAACGGCGATAGGTCAAGCAGCAACTATGGCATGGAGAAGTGGTGGCAGCTCGCTAGTAGGTTGCTGCACTTGAAGTTTGGTCAGAGGAAGGAAAAGATGGTGGAGAGTTTGGCATGCGGTAGTGAACAAGCCTGTACTGGAATGGGTACTGCGGCTAGAGGGGTGCCTGAGTGACTTATCTGTCATGGGCTGGTGGATGATGGGAGAGGCTGAGTATAGATGAGCGGCTGCTGCTTGGGAAGGATGGCAAAGGAGGCTGCATGGAAGTAGGAGAGGCAGGGACACGTGGCGGATTCAAGAAAGGAAGCGGAGCTGTGCTAGGCTGCTCGGTTGGCTATGGGAGTTCATGGTCGGAGAGGAGCAGATCTTGATCGATATGGGGTTTAGCAGCTAGGAAAGTGGGCACAGCCAGGAAAGTTGGTATAGTCGGAAAATGGGAAAGTAGAGTGACAGTTCAAGCTAAAATGTGGCTGATGGGTTGGCTGTCGGTTTGAAGGCAAAGGGCGGATCTCGAGTGCATGGGTGGTGAGCGGGTGACGTGGATCAAGGAGGACTTGGTGCGGTATATAGTGGAGTTTTGTGTGGTAACAGGCGCGGTGATGGCTGACTTGGTAGATATGGTGGGGCTCAGTGCATGCAAGGAGTGATGGGCAGATCTGATGTCAGAGGGTGGTCGATGCCATGGAGAGAGGGGATGGACAGTCCGTGATAGATGACTTTGGAAGGTGGCCGCGGCTGATGAGATGGAATGGAATTGGAAGATCTGTCGCGTGGGGTCGTACAGCAGGGAGAAGGAATAACAAATATACATAGTTATATATAGAAACATTATTTTACATATTATTTTCTAAGGCAAGCACGAACAGGAAGTCAGAAATTGAAGAAGCGTAGATAATGAAAGTGAAAGGACAAACCAAAATTTTTATTGAACAGGTCAGGAAAAATCAAAAGCCAATATTAAATTTTGGAAATTATAAAGGTTAGTGGCCATTCATTTCTCATGGTTGGACGATTGAAAGGACAAGGAAAGCCCAACAGGCCAAAATGCGAAACCGATACAGCTAATCATTTCGTTGATTTCGCCATGTACCGAATATCAAAATGCACAAATGAATAAACTATGAAGACCAGCATGACGAGATGAACAGAATGGTATATAGATATGAGTGATACGACCTTCGCTGCCGAAAATGCTACTAAAACGCCAAAAATAAGATAAACGGAGCTAGAGCAGTCCAAATTTGACAAAATGTAATATGACCTCTCTCGTAGAAAACGATTTACATTTTTAGTATATAAAAATATTCAGATTTCAAAAATATTTTATTTTCCTCAAATTAACCGTTTTTAAATTGAAATTGAAAATTCACACAACAGAACTAACTTATATATTTACCGATGAAATCTACCATTTATTATATTTAAATAAACGTATATCAAACATCAAATTTTCATTGCTAAATTTAATTGTTTATTTTCCAGAAATTTTTTAGTTAATTACATTATAAAAATCGTTAAAATTTTCGGATAGTTACATTTCCCCCACTAAAAACTTTTCGTTCCCGAAAAGGAACGAGATAAGAGAATAGAATTAACCAAAGAGAAAGATAGATTCGAAATACATAGTACCAGATATAAAAATTAATTAAAAACCATATAATTTTCAATTATTTTATTACTATCATTCTAGTTAACTCACTTTCAATTAATTTACATTTGTATTTAATTTATTTGTGTTCATTAATTTTATTCATTCACATAGTATGTTTCCTCCAATGTCAATATTACTTAATCAACCCTTCCACAAATTTATTTAAGTTTAATATTAACATTCCATATTTATTAGCTTAAATAGCATTCTTCTTTTTATTATTCAATTTATTTCACTTAACATATTTTGTACATAGAATAAGTGTATAAAAATTTATTATAACCACACAAACTTTATCTATAAATTCACCTAACCAAATTTCATTTATATTTATATTGTATATTAATCAATTACATGTTCACATTAACATTTTAAATTTTTGAATATTTTAGGTAAGTTATATATTTGTTTTAGAATGCAACTGAGTATTATACAAATAAAATTTATCCTAGTTTAACCGTTTCAAGTTGTTACAATTCCATTTCTCATTTTGGTTACTCCAATATTCAATTTTTTTCTTCATTTCAATAATTGAAAACCATCACTTAACATAAACTTAAGAGTTAAATTTCTATTTTCACTTCAAATCATTCTGAAATATACATACATACATACATACATACATACATACATACATACATATATATACATATATATATATTATATCAAATCATACTCAAGAAATTCAATCAAATCCATTTTCCAAAACAAAAGTGTGGCAAAACTACTAAGTGGTCTCTCCACTTTGAGGCTCGAAAATGAATGTTGATGATGCTGCAGTTGTCACCGAAATTATTTTCCAGTGACAAAAGAGGAGAGCACTGACTTACTTCTTTTAAAATTCTTTGGAACAATTTCCATTCGAAAATACTTTCAAATAATACATTTTTCAAAATTTGAAAACCAAATTTTTGAAAGCACCAAATTTTTTAAATTCTCAAATCCTTAGTTTCATTTCATTTGCAAATCAGATTTATAAACCATGCTTAAAATTTCAACTTCTTATAACATACAATAATAGTTAATGGTTTAGGAATGTTAGAAAAACAATAAATGATAATCTAATATTATCATTTCTAACAATCCATTCATTTAACTATGCAATTTCAGACAATTATATTCTTATATATAAAATATAGTTATACATAAAATTATTCCATTTACCAATTTTGAAAACAATATTATATCAATTTGCTATGTTCAAGTGTTGTGGAATTTCTATCGATTGCGTTAGCCAGACGAATTGATCGAAACCCAAAATTCAAACTTAACAACTCAAATAACACAATATAAAACATTTTTATATCAATTACAAATACATTCTCTCAAAGGATGATTCAAGAAGGGATTCTAGAACAAGGATAGAAATTCAAATTTAAAGGGCTCCTAATAAAAGAGAATTCTAACCAAGAGAATTCTAACTAAGAAGATAGGCTCGAAAGAAAGATAAGATAATTAAATCACAAAAGATGAAAAATGGATAGACTTACATTGACCGCGACAACCTTAATCGGTCAACTTAGAAAAATGAGAATATCATTAACGAAAACCAGGAAAACTTATTGCGAACATCGTGGATAACGCGATTCATGAGATCAACAAAGATGACAAGAGTATTGGTTAATCCAAAGGGCAATGACTAACCATACATAGAAACCATTCATCGAGGGAAAAGGACAACAAGTCGAGCTTCAGGAATAAGATTGATGCAGAATTCAATTTCCTGCTTAGGAGGAAAAGAGGTAGCTTCACCGAAACATCAGGATAATCCCTGACTATCGGGTGGAGTCAAGATCAATAGGGTGAGAATCAAGCGAATAGATAGAACAAACTGAATAATCCTAAGGCAATTGACATTTGATCATAAGAGAATTACCCTGGTCATCTACTAGAGAAACGATTCGAGGTTTGCAAGAGATGACAACATAAAACTGAGGACGTAGAAATCTTCGATGAATCGATGCCTGTTGTAAAGGAGTTTCACCCGTTTACAAATCATACCGAGGTTGGCGGGACCATCGATGGAATTAGTCACACAGAAGGATGAAGTTGCCAATTGAGGTGGCAAGATGTTCTCAAATTTATTACAGAGATCAACAGAAAAAGAGCATAGGATGCTCCAGTATCAAGAAGAACACGAACAGGAAAAGACAAGAGTGGATTTCAGGATCAAGAAGAACACTAATACGAAAATCATGCAAAGAGAAGGAGGAGTGGAAGAGGTCCTGGCAAAGAAACTAGATGTCCTGCCTCTCTGTTGAGTGGGAACTAAGGCAAGAAAAGATTTCAAAACAAAGGCAACGTTTCAAAAATTCAAAAAAATCCTAAGCAAAAAGAATTCTAACTAAGAATTTCAAGCTCGAACAAAGATGATTCTGCAATTGATTTTACTCATTCTAGGTTATTACTACCATATCTCAAATGAGTTTATTACTCCATATGTTAAGTTTTTCCTAAACTAGAGATCTGATACCACATGTAATGACCAGCTATTTCGAACCATTCAAATCGACAATCATTCACTCATTTCAGACTTAAATTGCTCAAAATAACAACTTATTAATTTATATTTTAAAAACTTAGCATGTATAGTAAATAAATCAATCATAGAATCACAAATACGTAGTATTATAATAATAAGGAGTGGAAATAGATTAACGGCAGTTTATGAAGCTACTATAGAACATCAGAGTTAAAATAAAATATAACAGAAAATCTCAAATACAAAGTAAACTCAATTACAAAAGCAACAGAGAAGTCTGAACATAAACAATTGGAAATAATTGAGATAGCTACAAAGCTGAATAGATAAGAGACGAATCTTCATGCAAAGCTCCAAACTCCAAAGGTGAGTCAAATACTATGACACTTAGTCTGACCCGAGCATAAATCAAAACACAAAACACTCAAGTTGGAATTAGCATTCTTATATAAGTAAATCAACTCAAGTGAAATGTCCAGGTGAAATGCAATATAACTTAAAGGATGTTTGGGATTCCCATTTTTTAAGGATCCGTTAAACTACCTACATACATAGTACAGTATGCTACATATACAATGTCTATAGTAAAGTAAACTATTAAAATAGCATTAAGACGTTACCCATATCCTCCTTAACACATTTTTATATAAATGTCGTAGTCTATACAGTACCAAAACTCCACCAAACCGATGGGCTATCAGGGAGCACTCCATAGGCTCGAAACAAACCAAATTCATAGTGGGCGCGATAAGACATGTGATAAGCCATGCGAGGCAATGCCCAGGGTAGGATACTACCGTTTTGCGGATCCGAACTGATGGTAACGCATAGCAGCTACTACTGCCCACTTTGAGACACACTTCCAAAAACAAAGGTGCACCCAATCAAATAACAAAGAAATTGAATGGTATCGAAGGAATGTGCCCGATCAGAGGTGCGATCTCACTTGTCCCGAAATGGCCCCTGTTTTAGTCACATCAAGTTAACTTGCGGGAGTCAAGGCTGCGTTAATACCTCAAACAGAATCGTTGCCAATCAATCCTATTTCGTTCTGGAATCTCCACTACATACATAGTTATTAAAGTGGTTTTCGGTATCGGCAGAGAGTATGATAATATCCGATCCTGTTCCTTTTAACAGCTAAACGCTTATTCCACACCGTGGTCATTTATATTTCAAACAATTCATACTTCATATCAAAATATCATATTCCTTCAAAATCATATCACTTCCACAACCATATTCACTTTCGAAATCATATCATTTTCGACTTCAAATTCACTTCTGAAATCATAACCACAAAATAATTTTAACATCATATCAAAACATTTGCATTTAAAACCATTAAATCTAAATCATAGCAGTTGCAACTTAAACAGGTTAAATATTGAAATAGTTATAAATTATAAATAGTTTATATTTAAAATAGGTTAAATACTTTATATATTAAAAATAGTGTGTATATATATATTAAAAGAGTGTATATCGAGAATAGTTTCAAATTCGAATTTTTTCCTCCAATTTCACATCACAATTCAAATTCTCATTAAACCATTTTTATTTTATATCGATTTCGAATCCAAGTTTGAACTTCAAATTGAAACCCTTCCCCATTCAATAGGGTTCAAAGTTTAAATATTCAAACAATTTATAATAACTCAATTAGATAATTCCATTTATATTTCAAAAATTCAACTTTAATTTTTTTTAAATTTGAAAATATCCACTTAATCACTTTTAATAACCATTTAAATAAAATCTTATATTACAAATTAAAATCAAAATTAAATATCTAACTCTAATTATATTTAATTTGAAATTATTCACTTAATAACCCTTTTATAAATATTTAAATAAAATCTCAAATTACAAATTTAAATCAAAATTTAATATTTAATTACAATTTTATTTAAATCTAAAATATTCATTAAATCGCCTTTAAAAATCCAGTTAGTTATAAAAATCACATCTTTAAAAATCTTAGAATCAATAAGTTTAAAATTAACACTTATGTAAAATAAATTGAAGATCAATTCTTATTTAAATTCAATTATTAACCAATTAAAATGTCAAGTCAACTTTAATTATCTTCCCAACCTCTATTTATGACATTTATTATAAATCTACTTTAAAATATTAATATAAACTTTAAATAAATATCTTAACATATTATATGTATTATTATTAGTTAAACTATATTTTTAATAGATTTTATTGTATTAATTATTATTAAATTATTATATCGAAGGAATGTTCCCGATCGAAGGTGCGATCTCACTTGGCCCGACATGGCTCCTGTTTTGGTCACATCAAGCTGACTCGCGGGAGTCAGGGCTGCGTTAATACCTTATACAGAATCTTTGCCAAACCATCCTACTTTGTTCTGGAATCTCCACTACGTACACAGTTGTTAAAGTAGTTTTCAGCATCGACAGAGAGTATGACAATATCCGATCCTGGTCTCTTTAACAACCAAACGCTTATTCACACTGTGGTTATTTATATTTCAAACAATTCATATTTCATATCAAAATATCATATTCATTCAAAATCATTTCACTTTCAAAATCATATTCACTTTCAAAATCATACCATTTTCGAAATTAAATTCACTTCTATAATCATAACCATAAAATAATTTGAACTATCATATCAAAATATTTACATTTAAAACCATTAAATCTAAATCATAGTAGTTCCAACTTAAACAGGTTAAATATTGAAATAATTTATATATTGAAATATTTATAAATTAAAAATAGTTTATATTTAAAATTGGTTATAGATTAAAATAGTTTATATATTAAAAATAGTGTGTGTGTGTGTGTGTGTGTATATATATATATATATATATATATATATATATTAAAAGAGTGTATATCGAGAATAGTTTCAAACTAGAATTGTTTCTTCCGATTTCACAACTCAATTCAAATTCTCGTAAAACCATTTCTAAATTATATCGATTTCAAATCCAGGTTTGAACTTTAAATTTAAACCATTCCCAATTAAATAGGTTTCAATGTTTAAATATACAAACAATTTATAATAACTCAATTTGATACATTCCATTTATATTTCAAAGTTCAACTTTAGTTTTATTTAAAGTTGAAAATATCCATTGAATCATTTTTAATAACCATTTCAATAAAATCTCATATTACAAATTAAAATCAAAATTAAATATCTTACTTCAATTATATTTAATTTGAAATTATTCACTTAATAACCCTTTTATAAATATTTAAATAAAATCTCAAATTACAAATTTAAAACAAAATTTAATATTTAGTTACAATTTTATTTAAATCTGAAATATTCATCAAATCGCCTTTATAAAATCAAGTTATGAAGTTATAAAAATCATATCTTTAAAAATTTTAGAATCAATAAGTTTTAAATTAACTCTTTTTTAAAATAAATTTCAAATCAATTCTTATTCAAATTCAATTATTAACTAAGTACTCTCAAAATCTAATCAAGTATCACCCTAAGTGCTCTCACCATCAAATTTCTTCTATTACGTTTGCTGATGATGTTATGTGGTTTACTAAGCCTGAGTTTATCTCTTTGAGTGGAATTTTAGAGGCTCTTCAGTCTTTCAACATCATGACTGGCCTTTCTATTAATTTTTCCAAATCTACCATGCTTGTTGCTAGTGTCAGTGATGATTATACTGCTGCATTATATCAACATTTTGGATTCTCTTGTATGGATTCTGATATGAGGCATCTTGGTCTTACTTTAATTACTAAAAGAATTTCTAATGCTGATTGTTTTCCCTTATTCAATAAAATTACATCTGTCATGAATGTTGGGCAAATAGACATCTGTATCAAAGTGGTAGGCTTGTTCTTATTAAATCTGTTGTGTTTCCTTCCCTTGCCTATTGGGCTCGCACTCTTATTCTTCCTGGTAAACTTTTGCTGCTTGTTAGGTCTGCCATGAATAGATATTTTTGGACTGGGAGCATTCACAATAGGAAGTTGTTGTCTTGCTCTTTTTCAAAATTTGAGTCTTCTTTGAAACTGGGTGGTCTTGGTACTATTAATGTTATGAAGTGGAATATTGCATCTTTTAGTAAGCATTTTGATGACTTACTGAATAAGAAGGATAGTTTATGGGTTAAATGGACATGGCAATTCAATATAAAGAATAGGTAATTCTGTACCTCAACAAAGCAGTTGGACTTGGAGAAATCTACTGAAGCTTAGGGATGTTTTCCTTCCTATGATTCGATATCATGTTGATCCTAATTCTGCTGTTAGTTTTTGGCATGACCCTTGGGTGAGTAAAGACAAGATCCTATCTAAAGTGTTTGATCATTCTATGATTGTTCAATCGGGTATTCACCGTGATGCTAAGGCCTATGATTACTTCTCTGATGGCAGAATGCAACTACCTTATAACGGTAACCAGTTGATCAGGCAGCTTTAGGGTGTTATTCAGAGTTTCTTTTTCTCTACTAACCACCCTGTCTTTGTTTCATTGAATCTGAAGCATCATTCTATCGATATTGTGTACATATATTTATCTGGAAATGCTATTTTGCCTGCTGCTTAGTGGTATTCTGTTATATGGACTAGAGATTCGGCCCCAAAAGAAAATATGATGATGTGGAAGGTTGTTAGTCATGCTTTGTTGACTAGAAGTGTTTTGAATAGGCATGGTATGTTTTGTTTCCCTGAGTGCATTTTTGTGAGTTACATGAAGAAACCGTTGATCACCTTTTTTTTTTGCTTGCTCGGCGTTATCATTCATGTTGGATAGAATTGTTTGTAAAACTGGGAGAATTATTTCCTCTGCAAACTCTATCATTGACTGGAACATAATCTTTAAGGCTACTAGGTGGAGGAATGAAAGGGCTAGAGAGTTAGTTGTTCGCATGAAAATATATATGGAAGTAATTTGGAGAGAAAGGAATGCAATAGTGTTTGAAAATCAGAGAAAGAATTTAAAAACACTTTGGCATGAGGTCAGGTGTCAGGACCGGATTCTTCGTCTTCCGAAAATTCAACATCGATACTCACTTTATCGACTGCCGAGAAATCGAACGACGGAAAACCGAACACTGAGGGTTTAAGAAAAAGAAAAGACAGAAAAAGAGAGAAGAAGACATAGAAGAGATAAGAAGGTAGAAAATAGGGAGAAAAGAAAACAGAAAATAGAGAGGGAAAGAAAATGGAAAATAGAAGAACATAGAAAAGAAAATAGAAAATAGAACAAAAAGAGAACAGATAGAAAATAGAACAACATCATAATCTCACAATTCGCAGCGGAACAACATATAATAGATAAATGAATAATCTTTAAACAAAGAACTATATCAGTTATTACATTACATCACATTACATCACATCATATCATCAGAGTGTACAACAACATACAACAACAAACAGTGCAGCGGAAAAAGAAATACTATATGCTAGTAATACGCCATGCCATCCAGCTTGCCTCCAGCAACTCCAGAATATCTAGAATATCCTGATAAACCTAACTCTTGACTGCCCGTGTAGAAATTGGTGGGCACCCAGAGTTTAGGAAGGAAAACAATAAACTCCAAGTCAGTCATGTGACTGGTGTGAGAACTCAAAACAGTTTATTTATCTTTAAAAATCAAAAATAGAGGAATATTTTTATTTCAATTCGCAATGCTTTTAAAAATGAGACTACCATAAGACCTCCTGCCACACACACAATGCAAACGCAGACTTGGAGAAGATTTCTTCTTATGATAGTCAAAGATGCTTGATACGCATTTAAAAGAACATTTGATATTATTCTTAGTGTATAGTGTAGGAAATATTCATTTCGAAAGTAGAATATAAATCTTAGCCAACATAGACATTTCGAACTATGCCTACTATAGCTACCATCCAAACAGTGGTGACCACCATAAGTGAATGACAGGTTCTACAACTAATACCGTACAAAGTTTCGTATTGGGAATTGGATTTCCAACGAATGATCAGGCCAAGGAACTTCCCATTGCCACATGAGAATGCCTCTGGATGGACATCCCCGAGAACCAAACCGGATCTCTACCAACACAAGGCCGGGTTACCCCTAACTGAGTAACAACTGACCGAATATGCCATCCCCCGGTCCTTTGGGACCTTTTCACCGAGCGCTCGCAATCAATTCACACAATCATAACAAAGTGTTTTCAACATGAGTAAGTATCTGGGCTCCATACCATGATACCACCCTTTTCCAGAAGGAAATGGGCACATCCTAAAGGGCGCTACCCCTCATAACCTTGCCGCATCTTTCCTGTTTTGACCATTCACGGGGTGTGAGGCTCGACGAAGTCACGTCCACAAAAACATACTTTATACAAAAGCCATGCTTTGGGTCAACAAATGATCATAGAGATGATCACAAAGATAGACGATCAAGTAAATGATCCTATCACAAATAATCAACACAATGATCATTTACAGCAACACTCAGCATGTCACATTACCAAACTGGGAATATATCGCTGATAACTTCAACTATATAACCTCTGAGCTCGTACGTCTCAGAGAAGGGTGTTAAGCTAAAAGAATAAATTCTCCGCCACCAACTGAAATATATTTGAAAGGAATCTGCTTTATATCTCAATTTGTAACGTCAGACATACAATCCATACAAGTCTGTTCCGGGCTCGAACAAAACCGAAGGCACTTCTTACGAAGCCCTTGCAATCCGGGTATTCACAATCCCGATCGAATTTCCCATCACTTAAGGAATCTCTATACCAGGAGCTACCCAGTGCAGAGACAATCGATAGGTCATCCTATCGCTTTCACAAATACTTGGTCTTCAACACCGATCTTCAATGCAATTCACAACGACGTATCACATATTCGGAATGGGTTATACGACCCCATGGTCCTTTCCCGGTTAACCCGAATAGTGAGCGCTTATTCAAAAATAAGTGTGGCATTCAAATTCAAACAAATCACATCAATTTACCCATTCAAAGGGAAATATTGATAGTCGGTTATTGAACTATCAATGGATATGCACACATCACCAGTTTCCAAATAATTTTCCAAATTATTTATTTTCCAAAATATCTTTACAAGATATATTTTTTTCAATACTTCAAAAATAAATCAATATTTATTTTTAAACAAATTCCACTTTCTTTATAAATTCCATAATGAATTTAAAATCCAAAATATCTATGAATATTCGATTCCAATTATTCATCTCAATATTTCTTTTCAATTTATCTTCAAAAAGATAAATTCTCAAAATATTCGCTTTATATTGGAAAACATTTCCATACTTATTTATTCATAAGTAATTCACAAATTTTATTTATTTTCAACACTTAGAAAATATTCGATATACTTAAATCGAAATTAAGTATATATTTCATTCTTTAAGGAAATCATTCTCATAAACATATTTATTTGGGCCAAAATGAATGTTGCGTAAAACATCGTTACGACAACCCAAAATCACTAGTATAGGGATTCGAAATTAAAATAGATATATAAATCCCAATACTATACAAAACATTTCCTTTCGGAAATCATTTACTACAACAATAGTGTTATAGTCCACCATTTCCTTCTATTTCTCGAATATCTATTTCAACAATAAATGTTGAAATCTATGGTTTCAAATCTCAACACATTTAAAACATCGTTAGATCGTTTTAATTCAATTTAAAATATCACATTCAAAACAATTTCTTTAACATATTATTCACTATTCAAAAACGAGAATATACTATGTTAACAAATTTTTTATCCTTTTATACATTTTATTTTAAAGTATTATTCACAGTCAAAAATGTGAATATAACTCCATTAATAAGTTTCAACAATTTACTTATCAAAATAAGTCGTTTGTGAATTTATAAAACAACGTTTATGAATTCCATTTCTATTTATTTTATAACATCTCCTTTTATAAATTCCTTTATCAACCTATTCACTTTATAACTCAATTATAAACCAAAGATTCATATTATAAGTTAAATGCTTATAAAACGATTATTTTACAAAAATCGTTTCTTTGAACTTCATAATTATAAATCTTATAACTTATAAGATTCAATTATTCATCCAAATATATTCTTTTAATGACTTTATAAATTTTATAAACCTACTGTTTATAAAATTCCATTTATAATTTCACCGTTTATAATTCTATAAATTTCATTCAATTTATGAAATTCATTTTCACTTCATTCAAACACTTATAAAAACTCGTTTTATAATGTCAATATTTCAATTTATAAATATCCATTTA
This sequence comes from Allium cepa, assembly GCA_030765085.1. Taxonomy (NCBI): domain Eukaryota; kingdom Viridiplantae; phylum Streptophyta; class Magnoliopsida; order Asparagales; family Amaryllidaceae; genus Allium; species Allium cepa. Next base: position 454,465,225 of record CM060937.1, on the reverse strand, counting down.
TAAATCTCTTAATATAAGTCAATTTATATTATTCTTTAAAACGTCTTTAATCTCCTTTATTATTTCACCATTTTGATTCATACAATAATTAAATTTTATAAAATCCTATATTTAACTTTTCACAATAAATTCTAAAATCCCGATTAAACTATTTTATAAAATCGTTAGTCCATATTTCTCAAAATCAAATTTTTAACTATATTTCTCAAAAATCATAATTTTTATGACATTAAAAATTATAACGTTTATTTATTTAAAATGGATCAATTCCAAAATTATTTTATAAACGTATACTTTTCAAAAATCACTTTAAACATCATTTTAAAGTTTCAAAATTTGGTCCAATGATGCTACATACCAAATAGTCAATCACGACAACAACGATATCATATATCGATATGATAATCCATCAAATATCAAAATATCCATAATCAAATAAATACTGTTGAGGAATCCAGTTGGATCCCTCCAACCCGTTTTCCTGCATCCACAAACATTAGCACAATACCAATTTCGCTCCAGTACGAAATTATCGCGGTATATGGGATTTAAATATTATCCGCTTAATAGACGGTGCAATAGGGTCTCATCCGCTAAACAAAAAATGCGGGAAATCAATAACTCCAATATATACATATGCCAATATATATATATTGCTATTATATATAATACCAATTTCACTGTTTATGAAATATTCGCGGTATATGTTTTTATTAAATAACATCCGCTTACTAACGGCGTATAATGTCTATTTTAACAATCAATAGATATCAATCAACATTCAAACATGCATTCAAATATTTTAAATCTAACTATTTAAAATAAAATCGAAACTGATTCGATTGAGTGAGAAGTTCTCACCTTGATTTTAATTTCCGTTTTAGCGATTTATTTCGAATAAAATTAAACGGACGTTTAATTTTACCCAAAATTCTCACTAACTCCAAACGACTCCAAACCAACTCCATCGCGTAGTGCTCGTCCATACGATTCCAACGCAACTGGTTTCGTGCGTTTTCGACCTCGTATGAAAAAGTTATGAATTTTTGAAGTTACACGAGTTTATACTTAATAAAATTACGACATAAATTTAAATTATAAACCTAACTTTAATCTGGGCCCTAGATCTTGCATACCCCCTCATCACAGCCGCATATCCTTTCTCCTTCTCTTCTTCATGCGTGCGCACGGTTACAGTTCGTAGCCGAACCCACTTCCTAAACTAGGGTTGATTATTGCTCTCACCACACTCGACGATATTTCATCAAACTACCACCATCGCGAAGCTCTAAACCCCCACAACACTCGGCTCCAACCTCGGCACACTCGCCCCCCCCCCTCGCACGCAGTTTGAGAATGAACGCGTGGCCTTTGAGCCCAATTTGCCGCCAATCCGAAGCTCCAAACACGATCATGACCGTTGGATAGATGGATCTTGGCATGCTCTTCAATCTTCTAGTTGGAAGATTCTTGAATCGTTGCACGGATTTGAAGATTTGGAGGGATGAAGTTGGGACGTTTCTGGCCGTGGGTTTGGTATATGGCGGCTGCGTATATAGTTAGGGTTTTGTTTTATTTTTATTTTTTTAATTTGAGTGAGGGCTATTTATAGAGAAAAATCGAACACTATTCATCCGGAAATTCCGAACTCCGATTTACGCGCCGTAACCAGCGTTTCTAAGGTTTACCCCGCGTTCCGGACACAATGGAATAGGTTTCGGAAGCTAATTCGGAAGTATGTGCGAGTTATGGCAATAAACACTCAATTTGAATTTAACCGATTTAAGCGATTTTCTAGGCGTTTTAATTTGTACCGGACAAACGGTAAATCCAATTGACACGAAATTTGAAACCTTACAATAATATCACATTACGGATCCGATGAAACTGGTTTCGTCGTAATCCGAGAATTTTTGAAAAATGGCTATTTTTACTCGCCAAATTAAAATTAAAAATAAATCGATGCGTTTCGAGCTGCCACGATCAAACGATAGCTCCGATTGACACGAAAATTGAAATCCGGTAATAACTAACTATTACGGATCCAATGGAACTGGTTTCGTTCAATTATGAGACTGTTCAAAAATTGACTATTTTCACTAGTCGATTTAAATATTAAAATATTCAATTTTCACAAATTAACTTTTAATTCGATTTTAAAAGTTCTAAAATATCATTCTAACTCCAACATGATAAAATAAAATTTTACAAATCATTTTCAATCATATTTAACACTATTTTCAATTATTTCCATAATTTAACATATTAAATTATCGATTTAATTATCCAATTAAATCCAATAATTCAAATAAGAATTTATTTGACTTATAAATTCACTTATTAATATTTAAAATTAATTAAATATTCAAATTTTAATTTCTAAAAATTCTGCGTCGTTACATCAGGAAAAGAACTTACATGCAATTGAAGAGGAGTGCTAGTCTTTTCCTAAATGTGTTGATTCTTAGTTGGGCTCATTAACTTTGTATTTATTTTTATGTTCTGTTTTTTTCTTGTTTTTGCTTGATTCAAAGCTTGTTTTGAATCAATTTTTATAGTCGTACAATAAAATCTGGCAGGGGCCCTCTCAACCCCGCTGGCTTTGCCAAAAAATTATTAACCAATTAAATGTCAAGTCAACTTTAATTTATCTTTACAACCTCTATTTATTAAAGTTATTACAAAATCTATTTTAAAATATTAATATAAATTTTAAATATATATCTTAATATATTATGTATATATATTATTAGTTAAAGTAAATTCTTAATAAATTTTATTGTATAAATTATTATTAAATCTTATTATTATCAAATCTATTTTAAATCTTAATTTATATATTTTAAAGATAATAAAGTTATAAGTAAAATATTATAAATTACACTTTAAACCTTAACATATAACTTTAATATTCCCAAAATATAAAATATTCAAAAATAATTTTTTTTGCATATAATAAATGAAATATTTATATTATATTTAAAAATCAATATTTATAAAACTCATATATTTGCTTTCTAAACTTCAAAAATTATTTTTCAAAATAGACCAACTGTGTCGGTATATAATTTTCTATCCTATAGTCCAATGATTCGGATATTTATCATTTCAATCCGCAATAATTTAATATTTATGGGTATATATATCATTTCTACCCGTAATCTCAAAATTTTAAAATCAATTTAATCGCTTGGGTTTATCATTTCAACCCATAATGATTTTTCCTAATCTATAATTTCGTTCGGATGTGTATCATTTTAACCCATAGGGAATTCTAAACTATCCAGGAACTTGCAGTATGAGAACAGTAACATAATGATATTATAAACTGACATACATATCAATAGCAGGCATACATCATAATTAACAATTTAATTAGAATATACTTACAATAGGTTATGGTGTCATATGTCAATTAATATAGGTTAACAAATGCAGGTAACATCATATCAAACGTAACAATTAATTCCTAACCAATTCAAAATTTAACAACATATTTCAATCATCATTTCATGTGAATCAAATTCACTAAATATAAGAATGTTAATCATGAGTGATTGCTCACCTTTCGAGGCTAGAGAAATTAGGCAACACGACAAGCTACAGATCCAAGCACAAATTTCAAAGTAAAGCACGATAGACTTGAATCGATGAAAGCAAATATATATGAAAAAATTAATTTAAAATTTACTCACCTATTCAAAATAAAATCTTTATATTATATTTTTAAAATCATTATTTCTTTAAACATGTATATTTAAAATCAAAGTGTGTGTATACATATATACATTATATTTTAAAAATCAATATTTAAAAATCCTTACATTTTTTTGTAAAAGAAGGCTTGGCGTTGTTGGTGGACGGCGCAGGGTTGTTGGAGTCTAGCGGTGCGATCTGGGTCACAAGGCGGCAGATCTAAGGTGAGCAGTGATAGGTCGAGTTGCTTTTGTGGTGTGGAAAAGTAGTGGCTGCTTGCTAGTGGGTTGCTGGACTCAGAGTTTGGTCGGAGGAAGGAAAAGATGGTAGGGAGTTTGGCATGCGGTAGTGGACAAGGCTGCTGTGGAATGAGTACTGCGGCCATAAGGGTGCTTGAGTAACTGATCTGTCGTGGGATGGCGGATGTTGGCAGGGAGGCTGAGTATGGATGAGCGGCTGCTGCTCGGGAAGGATGGGAAAGGAGGCTGCACGGTAGTGGGAGAGGCGGGGACACAGTGGCAGATTCAAGGAAGGAGGCGGAGCTATGCTAGGCCCCTCGGTTGGCTATGGGCATTCGTGGTCGGAATGGAGTAGATCTTGATCGGCATGAGGTTCGGTAGCTAGGAAAGCGGGCGCAGTCAAGGAATGGGAAAGTGGAGTGGTGGTACGAGCTAAAACATGGCTGGCAACGGGGTGGATCTCGAGTGCGTGGGTGGTGAGCGGATGACATGGAGCAGAGAGGGCTTGGTGTGGCCGATAGTGGAGTTTTGTGTGGTGACAGGTGCGGTGATGACTAACTTGTTGGATGTGGTAGGGTTCAGTGCGTGCAAGAAGTGATGGGCGGATCTGATGTCAGAGGGTGGTCGGCTACCATGGAGAGAGGGGGGATAGACGGTCGGTGATGGGTGGCATTGGGAGGTGGCCGCGACTGATGAGATGGATAGGAATGGGAAGATCTGTCATGTAGGGTTGCTATAGCAAGGAGAAGGAATAACAAATATATACTTATATATTGAAATATTATTTTACATATTATTTTCTAAGGCAAGCATGAACAGGAAGTCGGAAGTGGAATAAGAGTAGAGAATGAAAGTGAAAGGATAAACCAGAAAATAAGCAGGTAGGAAAAATAAAAATTCAATATTAAATTCTGGGAATTATAAAGGTTAGTGGCCATTCATTTCTCATGGCTGGACAAATTAAAGGACACAGAAAGCCTAAAGGACCCAAATGTGGAATTGATACGGCTAATCGTTTCGTCGATTTCGTGATGTACCGGACATTGAAATGCATAAATGAATATACTCAGAGATCAGCACGACAAGACGAACAAAATGATACATAGATATGAGTGGTATGACCCGCCTATCAAAACACGATATTCACTGCCGAAAATGCTGCTAAAATGCCAAAAATAAGATAAACGGAGCTAGAGCAGTCCAAATTTGGCGAAACGAAATATGAAGTCTATCTTAGAAAATTATTTACATTTTTATAATATAAAATTATTCGGATTTAAAAATATTTTATTTTCATCAAATTAACTGATTTTAAATTGGAAATTTACACAACAAAACTAACTTTTGTATTTACCAATGAAACTATGCCATTTGTTATGTTTAAACAGACGTGCATCAGATATTAAATTTTCATTGCTAAATTTAATTGTTTATTTTCAAGCTAAATTTTACTTAATTACATTATAAAAATTGCTAAAATTTCCAGGTCGTTACACCATCAATGTAGGTCTAACTTCCATTATAGCCAATAAACCTGTTGTATAATCCGTTGTTCCACCTCACTTGAATTTGCTCCATTCTAGTTGCTAACTAGCTTTGTTCCTTTACAGTTATCCTTCCAAAGTCAAGAATGATGCCCTAATCTGAATGGTTTTCGACCTTTATTTTTTCCAACAAAGGAAGATAACCCATCTCATCACAGAGGTAGACCTCTGCCTTCGCCAATACCATCTCTTACACAATGGTTATAAATTCCACATTGTGTCACCTCCTCTTGGTGCTACTGAAGCTGCTTTATAGGTTGCTTTGCAAGCCATAATTGCTCCCTTGACTCATCATAGAGTCATCAAGAAGGAGGAAGAGATTACTGACATGACTTCTAAAGATGAAGAAGCGGACAAAGCGGTAATGGTTGAAAAAGAGAATGAAAATAAAGGCGGATAATAAGAAGGAGAAGGGCAAGGAGAAGAAGCAAGAAAAAGAAATAAAGGACACAAATCAACCGAGGGGACCGTCGAAGAGGAAGGGTCCTTAGCGCCCACTCCTTGGCCTAAAACATTTGCGATGAGGATCCCCTAGGCCAGCACGTAAACTCTATTAGAGCCTGATTAGAGAGTCATCTCTATTCCTGACACATGATGAAATCTATAGCTCACTGCCTGGCTTGGGGTCACAAACGTTTGTAACTTCAACTTCAATATCCAAGAGTTTCAAAACTTCCAGAATGCTTTCGGTTATATGTCGTTCCTTCCTTAGGGAGTGAACATGTATTTTTTGACTTATCGACCGACCCTTCTTCGTAGAATAATTTGGGCACACCAACGCCACACTTAGGATCACAAGCATGTGTGCTCCACATATACTTATTTCTGATTCATAAGTTGTAACTCAGTTCTCTTTTTTCTTTTGGATACATTAAGAAAATCCAAAAGCTTCAATGCCATCTTTGCAAGAAACATGGTGGGAATCTCTCTGTCCACCAGTCCATCTCCTAACTATGCTAAGAACATCCTAGAGAATCAAATAAGGAGGGAGTAGAGAGAAAAGCAAGAGAGAGAAAGGAGGAGGAAGATAGAGGAGAGCCTCGATCCCATCACGATAGAGACTCAAGAGAGCATACTGGATCTTCGAGGGGTTTTGGCTCCCATCTTGGTCGAGATCGATCCCCTCTCCCTCGTTCCACGGACCCTTACTCTGAATAAAGCCCATCTCCAAAGTGGTGAACTTTGTCATTTCCTCTCATCTCTTGGGCCTAAAAACTAAAACATCCTAAATTCTAATGCCTTAATTCCAACTCCTCACCAACAAAGGCCTTGGAACTTTTAATCCACTACTTCAATTCCTGATTTCATCAAAAGTCTAGGAAAGGAAATTCCTACACCACCACTACTTTGATTCTAGTGGCCCTTAACTCTTACCGCTCCATCAAAGATGCAGAGTCAGCATCCAGACATTGACTTAACTAGGGTCCAATTTAGCTATAAGGTATGAATGTCCTCGATTAAGATCTAGAAATATAAATGTCTCTCTTCAAGACTGTGAAGGAATAACACAAGATGTGGAGGAAACTGGCCAAAAATATAGTAAATATCAATAAGAAGAATAAGCTCAATATTGAGACATTAGGAAAGAAGTCCCAAAAGGAACAAAAATCTATAAAACCCTATCTAATCAGATGGCCAAGGGCAAGAATAACCTAGCTAATAAAGATAAGGAATTAAAGATGATGGGTGGAAACACCCATTGTAGTTCTAGCCCTGAACAACATTATCAACTCTGCATAATAACCAAATTTGAATGGCTTGATTCACAGTGGTGAAGTGGCTAATGAGTAAAAGGCTCTTTAGACGAGCAATAATGCCAAGAGGATGTAGCTAAACACTAGAGATTATAAAACTTTAACTCGGAAAGGGGCTCAACATTATTTTTATAATTTTATGTAAAAGTCCAAATATAGAATTTGAATTGAAACTACACACACACACATGTATATATATGAATATAATAATAAACTATAATATAGTTCAAAATAAAGTACATGTGTAAAGCTTATAATTTCTTATGTTTACAATATAAAATCAACAACTTGAAATCTAGTTTTAACTTAGTAAGGAATTTAACTTTGAAATTAATGATTTTACACTGAAACCTTTTGAGTTCGAATTGAGGCAATGTAAATAACAACTAACATAAATGATAATCAAAATAGATTAATTATATATAAACTTTCCATACTATTTTGTGAAATAATTTCAAGTATGGATTAGATCTAAACTATAATTCAATTTAAAATATATTCAACAATTAGTTTCAAATCTAAATTGTTTCCTTTTTGTTCTATCATACTTTAATTTATAAACTATAGTAATTAATAAGTTGAATAATATATGCACATATAAATACATTATTTAAGAGATAAAATTTGAACTATATTGAGATATAACCGTTACACCCATATTTCCCTAATGTTGTCAAATGAAGCTTGATAAAGATATCGAGTCGAAAGAAATTCTCTCAAAATAAGAGTTGAAATAAGGAAAAGAAACAAAAACTAAGTCCAAATGATGCTGCATCTAGATAATATGAAACTATGGCAAGATAAAGATACTGCTTCCATAATAAAAGTCAAGCTATGAAAAGAACGTGATGACAAAACCCAGTGACACTATGCCAAGGCCCAAAGACAAAAACATAACCGCACTCCCCATTAAGTATAGATTCGATATTATAATACTACACCAAAACATGAAACACCTATAAGGTATGAAGACTAATTCAGATGTCTAATCTAGCAATGTAAACAGTGGCATATCATCTTAAGTATTTATACACTAATGGGGATGAGCCACAATCTTGAACTAACAACTAATGGTAGCAGGCACTATGGGAAAAGACGAATTAGACCATAGATATGCTCCGTTGTCTGATTGCATACCTATATGTTGTTAATCCCATGTCGTCTCATTGCACATCAGATCACAGGGATGCCCCGTTGTCAGATATGCACCGGCACAACAAAAAAACCATATATTGTCTGATGTTATAGTATCATTTCTAGAAATTCCTATCAAACAAGATATAAATATTGACCAATATGAATAATTATTCCCATAATGAAATTCAAATATTTTATTTAAACAATTTTTTATTTCAAATCAAATTCAAATATAATACCACTTTCACTATTACTCTACATACATTTTCAAATAACTTTCACTATCACTCCCAGATTTACAACATTTCTCTACTCTCATATACAATAATTTTTTTACTCATACTCACATGAGTTTGTTTTTGATGTTTATCTTGATTTGCTTGCTCTAATTTGTGTCTAGCTATATCCTTGTCAAATAAACAACCCAGTAAAATAGAAAAAGAAACAAACCTAAATTGCAAAAATAAAATTAATTGAATATTGAGACTGCCTCAGCTAAAGGGTTTGTTTTCTCATGTTTTAGACAGGGATAAATATATATGTGCATGGAAAACTTTTGACATGCATAGTGTATCATTGTAATATCACAAGGCCAGGCATCAATTAAATCTCACGGACAGCAAACCAAACATGAGCATAACGAGAAACAGACTCAAAGCACAATCACATGAAAAACAAAATGAGGTTCAACCAATAATGCACTAGAAGAATATGGAACAAAACCAGTTTCAGGCAACAAACTTAGCAAATATCAGTTCTAGGCAAAACAGTTTCAAGCAAAACAACAAGTGCTGAATCTTTTATATATGAGCAACAAGTGCACATACAAGTTCAAAGATTCAACCAACAACAAGCTTCAGGGAGTCAATCAAAACAAACTAGGCACATGTATAAGTACAAGTACAAGCGAACCAAACAGCCAGCTTTAAAGCTCAAGTAGTATACATATGTACACAAATGTATATACATGTATATACGTACATACCCACAAAATTTCAAGCTTAAGTACATACAAGTATATGTGAGAACTGAACATAAACAATTTGCAACTGAAAGTGTAATAAGAAATCACAGTGCACATAAACAAGCTCAAGCAAAATAACAAGTGCTTTAGCAACACATATATACATAGTGTATACATGTATATATGCAACCCATGTTCAGAGATTTGACCAACAGCAAGCATCACGGTGTCAATCAAAACAAACCAGGAACATATAAAAGTAAAAGTACAAGCAAACCAAACAGCAAGCTTTAGAGCTCAAGTAATATACATATATACACATATGTATATACATGTATATATGTACATACTCAAAATGGTTCAAGCTCTAGTATTTCAGAATTGGTTCAGCTCAAAAGTATCAAAAGTATCTCAACATTGCCTTGAACCAGGCAGCAAAACCAAGTACACACATTGACTCAAATGCTATTCAAAATGGTTCAGAACTGAAAACAAGTTCAACTAAACCTCAAAATTGTTCAAGCGTGGAAATTCACACATTAAAACCGTAAATTGAAAGTGTACAATGCAAATGCAAGTTCCACAAACTAAAACATATATATGCGGATACAAGAACATTCATACATATGTACATACATATGTATGTATGTATATACATGGAAGTTCACGCATACACACACATATGTAGTGATATATAAATATGTAGTGATATGCAGATGTAAACGTACACACATATACACACACATATGTATATACAAGTGCTAGTGCAAATGCAGTAATCAAGGGACAATTTTGACATAATGAAGCACATACATTTTACCATAACCAGGCACACTAATATGCATATATACACACATATATATACATGTATATATATATATATATGTATATAGTGATCAGAAAGGCAAATCAACAACAGGTATAGATAAACCAAGAAAGCAAAAGCTACATACCTTCAAAGTGCACCAAGATGAACAAGAAAATTAAAACTGTAGAGAAATCCACAGCCAAGAGAGATTCTATAAGTATACCCAAACAACTGCTAACTTAGGCATAAACATAATTAAATGTACTCACATATAAGCAAGCCCTAGAAAAATCAAATTCAACACAGCAAATAACTTAAACAACAATTAACATAAGCATCAAAGCAAGAACCAACCAAACTGCCTTCATCATTAACTAAGCATGAAATACAACATTGTACAGCAAGTACAAGCAACACACACAAGTATGAACATTGAATAACAAAAATCAAAGCACAAAATTTTCAAAACCGAAAATATAGGGAATAAAGCCTATAAATATACCCAAATCATCATTGGCTTTAGATATAGAACTCGAGAACAATATAAATCGAAAGGGGTAGAAATCGTACCAATTTAAATTGAAGAACTCTCGGCAGGGAGCAACTGCAACCGTAAATTTCCTACTAATTGATGAATGCGAGCATCGATTAAAGAAAAAGGCAATTAATTTCAACAATTTTAAAGCAGTGGTTTTAAATCAGAAACCCTAAATCAAAGCACATAATCAACTTAGCAGCGAGCTCGCAGAGAAAGATAATTGAAGAAGAAAGGTGACTGAAGGAGCAAGACGATTCAAACGAATTTCAAAGTGGTCAAATTTTTGATATGGAGTGAAAGAAAGAAATGAGTAAAAAAAGAATAGAAAGAAATGGGCAGAAAATATTCACGGGTGAAACAAAATAAAAAGAGCGGCCATAAGACAAATGGGAGGGAAAAAATAGAGCCAATTTTTTTTGATAATTTAAATCAGACGATAAATAAAATGTTGTCTGAATAACAAGCTTGGTCATAGAGATTTCATGGGATATTCAATCAATAGATGAAAGATTCCGCGGCTCTTTAGACAACAAATGGTTTTGTTTGTGTTGTGTAAAAAAATGAGATAATAGAAAATCTACCTTATGTTGTGTGATTACCGTTATCTAATTCACTTTGTGGCATAGTGAGGTCTGTGCCACAATTCGGTATCAAAAAGGCAATAGGGAGGTGCCATCATCTTGATGTGACAAAAAGAGTCGTAATCCTATATCGATATCCAATTAATAAAGATGGTAGCACAATCCTGCAAACTCTGATCGTAAACACAAGAGATCGAAATAGGGAAAGAGATTCTTTAGTAACTAAAGGCCGAACCTCACACCAAAAAAGAAAATCAAAAAGACCCAACTTCATCCTTAAGATCATTAAATTTGACTCAAGGACAAAAGCCAGGGCACAATCCACCAATGATTGAGAATAGCTAAGAACTTGTTCACGCAAAGAAATCATCCTCCAAAATAGAGATTTAATCTCTTCTGCCAGACTATGCAATCCAATTTAACTATTTTTAACACTGTGCTATGCTAATACCACAAGGGGGACCATGTAGTACAACTTTATAAGTAGGGGTGCAACACAAAAATTATACAGTGCTACAACCTTAGGCATAACAAAGATACAATTCCCAACAAAGTGAAAACAATTTCCAAAGGCGCTAACAATGATATAGCTCTCTCTGAGATGAAGAGCAACTGCTTAAGACAGCTTTATCTATACGTGTGGGCAATCCATAAGCTTATCACTTTGTAGGAATCAGGAATCCACAACCCATTCAATTTTGGATACTCTAGCTCAATTCCAATGAGTTGCTACTTCAATTTTAAGTTTCCTGCTAGAACCTACCGTTCAACGGCTTAAATCACAATCTTCCACCAAAAACCACATCAGTAATCCTTGCATATCAAAAAGGCAAGATGGATGTTCGATACGGGCATAGTTCAACAGTAGAAATTGATAAAGCAGAAGAATGATGTTGGAAATCCACATGAGTCCCCCGTATACTATAAATGGATAGGACACTATAACAGAACGTGTGTTTTACTCCTTTTGGCACAAAAAAATCTCTATACTCTCTGCTATTTTTTTTAATACTAAGAATATAAAGAGAAGAAAGTGATATTTTACCCGTGGATGTAGGATTTCTTAACATTCGAACTATGTAAACTCTCTATGTCCTTTTATTGTTTGTGGTACTTGACTTTACACTTAAGCCGTCGGCTCAAATACCAAGATAACAAATTGATTCTGTGCATTTCACATGTGTGCACTTTATAATTTTGTATGCATAAAAGTACATAATTACTCCTCTTCATGGCAAAATTGATATCACCTAGTTTTGTTAATTCTTAATCACGAAAGCAACTATTGTTTTAATTGTTTGCAAAAGTATTTGGGTGTTCATGAGATGAAAACTGCCACTAACATTTTTTGGCTCTAGAAGGAGGGCCTATCTACCTCACTAACAAAACTTCCCTACATTTTCTTTACATACCATAACGATATTATGAATCCCATGGATTTTGCCACTCCCTCTCCCCGAGAATAATTCCACCTTACCTCAAAAATACCTAAAAAACCACCTTTCGTAAACCAATTTGAGGAGGGTGCCTCTATGGAGCCTATCCCAAACCTTGTTCTAGTTATACTTCAGGCTTTCACTAACAAAATAACCAATGCATGGAGGGGTTAGAGAAATCGTGGCCCAACATATTGCTTTTAAGCCAACCTCCCTATAACCATCCATTGCTCACTGCCACCATTCACCAATTGCACTACCCATGCAGCATATGAATGATAACGACACTCCTAGAAATGAAAGTCATGAATCTAGCTCGAAAGTCGATGCTAAGCTTAAGGGCGAGGTCTTGATTAACTCCCAGATCAAATCAAAACCTACAAACATAAATCCATTATTACTAATCAAAGGAGGTTCAAATTTCCCTTGACGATGATAATGATGTTACCTTACTTTATAAAGGTAATTCGACCCGAATGAATCCCAAAGAAGATGAGATCTGTCAGCTAAAAGCTCAAGTAGAGCAGTTGGCAAAGCTCTGCCATAGAATGCTGGAGACAAAAAATAAGGGAAGAAGGTTCTTCCCTGTTCAGCGAGACCATTATAGAGATAGACTTTTCTGACAACTCTAAAGCCCCGTCAATTAAAAAATTCGATGGGACCACAAACCCCGATGATCACATCTACACTCTCAAATATTATATGGAAATTTCAAAGGTAGAAAGAATGGCTCGATGCAAACTCTTTGCAGTTTATCTAGTTGATGCAGCCTCTAAATAGTTTATGAGGTGAGGACCATAGGACGTTCATTCTTGGTGATAACTGTCCATAGATTTTTTTAGACAATTTAATTCAAGGAGAGAGGCCTCCCTAGAAGTGAATACTATTTCATGCGTTGAGAAACGCGAAAATGAAAGCCTATGCATCTTCATCAAATGCTTCAAATTTGAGGCACTCCGAATCGGGATAATTAGTGAAGCGCTACCAAGGCAGCTCACACCGGAATCAAAAGAGGCACTGCCATATGGGACAAAAACAATAGAATGTCGTGTCACATCATGAAGACCTTGTATGAGAAGGCAGCAGTTACACTAGAATGGAAGAAGCTCGACCCGCAACATAATTTCAAAGAACTACTATCCTCCACTATGAGAAGAAAAGGGGGTAGAATGGTTCAACCCACCTAGAAAGTGGAAGAGCTTAACTTCACAGCAAAGACACTCCTTACCCACACTCCTGGACATATATACGAGATGACTAGGATTGAGCTTGCTTATATTGTACCAAGCAAAGGGAAAAGAACATAGCAGAATAGAGGCGAAGCATACAGTCGCTTCGACAGAGGAATCATACACCTCACAGACAACTGCTAGCACCTAAAGAATGAAATAGAGATACTGATCCAAACCCAAATGAAAACAATGCAAAAAGAATCGAGGATCACATTCCAAACCCAAATGAAAACTTAGCAGGAAACCCTTCTAACTACGGAGCCTCAATCCATGGAGAACTACACCTTGGTGGGAAGAGAAAAAAGCATAGGAGAGGTACATTAAGAAGCTAAGGTGCAACAAAGGACGTCTTTGATGTCTTCCATGTTAAGCAAAAGCCAGCATCGAAAATAATCTTTACAGCAACCAACGCTATTGGGGTTGCATTCCCACATTAGGAAACACTCATTATCATGGTGTAGATTTCAAACTGCACCATAAAAAAATCTTCATAGATGTTCAGTTAATGACACCTTCAAATCTACATACAACCAGATGAAGCTTCCAGCAGATATTTTGAAGCCCAGCCCTAAATCGCTCTAAGACTTCAATAACACTGCAATCGTCCCTATGGGATCAACATATCTACTTATTACCGGCGAAACTGCACCCCTTCACAAATTATTTTATGCAAGATATCTAATCGTTGACCAGTCTTCACCACAAAATGTTTTCCTAGGAAGACCTATACTGATAGACATAGGGGCAGTTATCTCTTAAAACGATCTGCTCATGAAGTTCAACACCCCTGTTGAGATAATGTCGATAAGGGAGAATGGTTTTTAGTTAGGGAATTATATAATGTAAAACTTAACTCTAGCAATGAAATTGTTTAAAACTACTATTGTGTCTCTTCTAATATCTACGATAATAGTAATGAAAAGGAAATCAAGCTAATTGCTAGAACTGTGTCGGTTCAAAGTACCAAGGATGATACCGAAACAAACATTTTCATGGCTACAACGTCAATAAGAAAGAAAAAGAGAAATTATATGCATATAATCGCTACTAAAGAATATAAATCGATCTACACATAGTACTTTTTTGAGGAAGCACAGAAGTAGATCTCTTCCATTGCTTCTCAACCCAGAGGAAAAGAAGAAAGCAACAACCCAGAGGAAAAGAAGAAAGCAAAGTAAATCCATGATTAGGAGTAAAAAGGAGAGAATTAAAGCCATAGAGGATTCTGAAGATTTACAGATAGGCCCCGATGACTCCACAAATATCCTCAAAATAGAAAAAAATCTCAACGCAAAAGCCAAAATCGAATCAATAGCCTTCTTGAAAAGATCAGTAGATGTCTTTGCCTGAGCACATTCTGACATGGTAGGGATAGATCCAACCACTATCTTCCACTCACTTAAAATTAATCTTGATGCCTATTTAGTAAGACAAAAGCGTAGAACCCTTAACCAAGAAAGGTATAATGCTCTACATGAAAAGGTTGAGAAATTAAAAGCAAATGGATTCCTCGGAGAAGTATACTATCCAAAGTTGATCGCTAAGCCTAATGAGAAATGGAGAACCCACATAGACTATACCAACCTCAATAAAGCTTTCCCAAAAGGATAGCTTTCTCCTACCCAGAATTGATCAACTAGTGGATGCAACAGGTGGACATGAGCTGCTCTCAATCATGGATGCATACTCAGGATATATTCAAATAGCCATGTTTGAGCCAGACCAAGAGCACACCAGTTTTGTAATGGACAAAGGCTTGTGCTGCTAAAAAGTGATCCCATTCAAACTCCAGAATGCTGGAGCAACTTACCAAAGGTTATTTAATATGATTTTTTCACGGAATATCAACAAAAATGTTGGGATATACGTGAACAACATGTTAGTCAAATCAAGTGCCGCATCAAGCCACGCACAAGATCTAGAGAAGACGATTGCGGTCTTAAAGTAGTATAATACGAAGCTGAATCCCCTGAAGTTGCCTTTGATATTCAATCAAGGAAGTTTCTAGGGTACACTGTCAGTGCGCATAACATAGAAGCAAACCTGAACCAGATTGAAGCCACAAAGAACATGGGGGTCCCAAAGAAACCAAATGACGTCATGAGCTTAAACGGTAGGGTGGCCACTCTAAGCAGGTTCATTTTCTAAGAAACAGATAAGTGCATACCGTTCTTTGATCAGGTAAAGAAGGGATAAAGTTTCAAATGGACTGAGGGGTGCAAAGCTACATTCCAAGACCTTAAGGTCCATATGACCAATACTCCAATACTATCTAAACTGATAACAATCGAGAAATTTTATGTATATTTAGCTATAATTGATAAAGCTATTAGTGTCGTAGAGGTTAGAGAGGATGAGAGAATCCAAAAGCCCGTCTACTTCACAAGCAAGCGTCTGTCAGGAGCAGAATTAAACTACTAAGTTATTGGAAAGATAACTTACAACCTACTCTTTACAACAAGAAAGCTGCGACCTTACTTTCAAGCACATGCCATTAAAGTCTTCACAAACAAACCACTAAGGCAAATACTACAGAAACCGGAGACATCGGGTCGCATGCTAAAGTAGGCTATGGAGCTTAGCCGGTATGAAATCACCTATGTCCAAGAAAAGCAATCAAAGGACAAGCACTAATTGATTTGATCGTGGAATGCATGCTACCTTCTGAGCCCCAACTTGAGGAAAAAGCACTTACTCCATAGTATTAACAACTCTTTGTGGATGGAGCATCAAATGAACATGGGGAATGAATTTTAAATGTGATGATTACCCCAGATAAGTAGAAGTTATATGAAGCAGTGCAAATTAGATTCAAAGCAGCTAACAACATGGTGGAATATATGGCTCTCCTCATAGGCTTAAGGATGGTTCAGGTAATGAACGCAACACATATTAAAATTCATAGTGATTCCCAATTAGTTGTGAACCAAGTGCATGGTACTTACCAAATAAAAGAACCTACTTTAGACAAATAAGTGGAACTTTCTAAAAAAAATTAGGCCAGTTCAAATAGTTTGATATAGAACAAATTCCATATTATAACAATTCTTCTGTCGATTCATTAGCCAAGCTCGCTAGCACAAGAGTGGCAAATGGATCCAATAGGGCATCAGACTCAGCCGAGCATCACCGAAGCAAACCAAATACTGGTTCTAATCAGAGCCTAACTTGTGATGATCTGAGAAGCTCATAACAAGAGTCGAAGGAAAATTAAGGGCAACCTCTGGCTAAGCCCCTACCTTAATAGACAGAAGAAAACAATGGATGACGTTGTTAAGAAATTCTTGATAAATGGAATCCTGCCGCCAAGCAGGAACGAAGGCCAAAAATAAGGTATCACATTCTGTATTACTCTTTCTTTGAAGACATACTATACAAGAGAGTGTATTCTAACCCTTATCTTAAATGTGAATCCAAAGAAGCGAGGATGTAGGTAATGAGTGAAGTACATAAAAGGCAATGTGAGGGTCATCTTAAAGGCTCAGATTAGCAAAAAGAGAATAAGACATGGATACTAATAGCCTACTGCATTATAGGATGCAAAAGAATATGTAAGAAGATGCAACAAATTTCGGAGACTTGTGAGTATCCCAAGGAAGCCGTCCCATGAGCTCTTCCCATTAGCCAATCTATGGTCGTTCGATATATGGGGTATAGATTTGATAGGCCCACTTCCCATGTCAAAGGGAGGGGAAAAGTATGCAATAGTGGCAATAAACTACTTCACCAAATGGGTAGAGGCATAAACCCTAGCGATGATCACTGCAAAGAAGATAGTCACTTTTATGGTAAGAAATGTTATCACCAGATTTAGGATCCCTTACAAAATATTATCGAATAGTAGGACCTTATTTGAAAGCAAGGAGTTTGTAAAACTCTATGAAAATAATGTATAATTAAAAGTTTCTCCTCCATAGTGCCTCCATAAGTGAATGGACAAGTTGAAGCGTCCAAGAAAACCATTAAGAAGTTGCTAAAGAAAAGACTACATAAGGCATAAGGAAAGTGGGTGGAGGAATTGTCTTTGGTACTGTGGGCTATAGGATCTCAACTAGATCTCTAACCAATCATACATCCTCCCTAACCTATGACTATGAAGATATACTCACCGTTGAAGTAGAGGTCTCATCACATGGAAGAATATCGTACATGGCAGAATAAACAAGGTGTTGAAACAAGCCTCACTCGATCTTATTGGAGAAAAAAGAGATGAGGCAACAGTCATATGTTAGTAGCTTAGGCATTGGTTTTTGATAACAACAACCATATAACATTATATAAAATATAGATATTAATGTTTTAATCAAGATATATATTGTATGTAGTGCAGGATATTAGACATGTATTGATTAAGAAGACTGTACAGTATCAAAAGCAGAATCAGGAGGCTGATATAGAGACTCAAGAGCTAGAGATTGAAGACTTATGAGTTTTGAAGATTCAAGATATCAAGATAAGTAATAGTGTCATAGATCATTTTGTTAAACCCCTAGTAGCACCATTTTGATCTCTCTTATTTTTCAAAAGGTTTTAACTTTATTCTCTGCTTTTCAAAAACGATTTTTTAAAGAATCCCTATTTTCAAAATGATTTTTCAAACGTCTTTCCAAAATAGTTTTCAAATGATTTTTAAACTTCTTTTTATTAAAAAGTTTATTATATTTTGAGTAATTAAGTTTCTAGGCATTTCATATTTTATTTTATTTTTAATTTATTATATTTAGACATAGTTTTTATTTTTATATTTCTAAATCATATGGTATTCAAAAGTATATTTTTGACATTCATTAATACTTTGATAACATATATTCACTTTATATATTATTTTTGTATATATTATTTATATTTAAATCCTTTATATTAAAATGTTTCAAAATAATTTTATACAGTTTTCTTAAGTTTTATTATGTTTAAATGTCTATAAACTATGCTTAAATGATTCTGAAAGGTACAAAATATTTTACAAAACTTAATATTTAAAAAAATTCAAATAAATGTTTTCCAAAATTAT
The DNA here is from genome assembly GCA_030765085.1 of Allium cepa. Taxonomy (NCBI): domain Eukaryota; kingdom Viridiplantae; phylum Streptophyta; class Magnoliopsida; order Asparagales; family Amaryllidaceae; genus Allium; species Allium cepa. The sequence continues at coordinate 454,446,285 of CM060937.1, read as the reverse complement.
AAAAGGTTTGTCGACGTACCCATATAGCATATGTCGACATATAGCATTATATTTTCAAAATTCAGGTTTTGAATGGAAGTGTCTTTTCGTCATATCTCTTCACGAATAGACATGACCGTTGTTTCTCTACAAATAAGGTTCTCTCGCTGAATTTTGGTAAATTACTTGATCATACATTCTCTCCTCTTTTGCTCTCTTAATTTCTAAAAGAAATTCTACTCAAAATCTTATCAAATTTAATCGGAATCAAATGCAAACTCTAATGATTTGATTCTCTAGCGTATATTCCTCTGATCTCTCTCGTCTTTCTCACTCAAATCAAGATCAAAGTGCTATTCAAGAGGTTATAGGATTATTTATACTCAAGGTCAAGAAATTGATTTTTAAACTCTATCAAATCATATTCAATTACCCATGGGTGTGCTTGGTGTCTCCAAAATCTAAGCGGGTGTGTTTGTATCCCGTTTGCATCAAGTGGGTGTACTTGGTGTCTTCTTTGAATCCAAATGGGTGTGTCGGTGTCCTATCCGAATCTAATGAGTGTACCTAGAGCTCACAAAATCTATAGGTTGTGTCTCTTAGCCTTGAAATAGAGATTGTATAAACTTTGATATTTGAAAAGAAATATGTACAAGAAATTGTAAGACCTGGATGTAAGGTAACTTCGAACCAGTATAAAAATCCTAGTATGATCTCTCCAACTCTTTACCTCTTACTTTTTCTGTACTTATATCTGTCTATATTAGCATTTATGATTGTCAACTTGCATCATTTAAACTATAATCTCAAAGGAATTCAAAAGGATTCATAGAAGTTATTAAACACTATGCATCCCTCTAGTGTTAAATTAGCCATAAGATCCTTATTTCCGCAAACTAACATTTGGTATCAGAGCATCGGTTTTTAGAAGTTCATAATTTGATTTTTTAAAAGTTTTAATAGCAAAAGTTATTGGTAATATTTTAACACAACTTTTAAAACCAATTTTGCACAATCAACATGACATTGTTTCATAAATTTGCATCCATTCATTATAATCAGTCACTTGATCTTTTGAAAAGGTATAATTTGCAGGAGCAATGTACTACATGGCTTTTGATGAACACATACTTGATGTTCAAACCTTACAAATCAAAAAGGATACATGGATATTGGATAGTGGATGCTCAAGGCACATAATGGGAAATCAAGAGATCTTGAAGGATATTGTTTACAAAGATCGTGGATCGGTCAATTTCAGAGACAACCTTAAAGGATATGTTATTGGCATTGGCAATGTTAGTAACTCTAAAACTTCTAACCTTTGTAATATTTTGTTAGTTAGGAATTTAGAACATAACCTGCTAAGTACTAGTCAATTATGTGATAACGGCTTTAAAATTAAATTTGAAAAAAAGGTCATATTGAAGATAATGAGTCAAACATTATCTTCAAAATCATTAGAAAAAGAAATATCTATACACTAAGTACGAAAGTGTCAAATAATAATTTATGCCTTTTTGTTGAATCAAGTAAAACTTAGATTTGGCATAAAAAATTTGGTTATTTGAATTTCAAACACCTATCTAAAATTGCTAAATACGATCTAGTTAGAGGTCTTCCTAAGATGAGTTTTGATGTTAATAATCTATGTAATGCATAACGTGTATCAATTAGGAAAGCTTGGAAAAGGTTCTTTTAAGACAAAAGATATGATTTCTACCACTCAATCCCTTGAACTTCTTCATTTAGATCTTTTCGGTCCATCGCAAATACAATCTATAAATCATAACAGATATGTATTTGTTATCGTAGATGATTTTTCTACATTTACATGAAAGGATTTCCTAAAACTTAAAAGTATGCTTTTGAAATGTTTAAAACCTTTATTAAAAGAGTTCAAAATCAAATGGAAATTAAAGTTAAAATAACTCGAAGTGATCGTGGTGGAGATTTGGGAATGAAAATTTTGAAATATTTTTTCATAAGAAAGGTAATACACAAAAAAATTCATCTTCGAGAATAACTCAACAAAATGAAGTAGTAGTACGTAAAAATAGAACGATTTAAGAGTGCGCTTGAACTATGTTAAATGATAGTAATTTACCTAAAATCTTTTGGGCTGAAGCAATTGCTTCAGCATATTAGATATTAAATAGAATGTTAATGAGACCGTGCAAAAAGAAAAACCCATATGAATTATTTTATAATAAAATGCCTAAAGTATCATATTTTAAAGTTTTTGGCAATAAATGCTTTAAATTGAATACTAAAGAAAATTTAGGCAAATTTGATGCTAAAGAATATAAAGGTTTTTTTATCGGATATTCAACCAAAAGTAAAGCTTATTTAACTAATACATTTGAAGAGACCTTACATGTTTCATTTAATGAAAATGTTAAATCGATAATAATGATTGTGATGAAGAAGAAAATGGAAATATGAAGTCATAAATAACAAAATAAATCATGATAACAACAATAATACTGAAAATATATATCGAAATATGAGAGTCATATTATTAAAAGATCATCCTATGGAAAATATCATAGGAAATATAGAATCAGTAGTAAGAACAAAAAATCAATTGAATAAAATGAGTAATGCAGCATTCATTTCAACTAATGGATCTAAGAACCTAAATAATCATTATAATATGACTCATGGATTCTTGCTATGCAAGAAGAACTAGGTCAATTCAGTAGAAATGATGTTTAGGAATTTGTTCCTAGACCAAAAAATAAATCTATAATTGGAACAAAACGAGTATATTAAAATAGTTTAGATGAACAAGGAGTGGCCATTAGAAATAAAGCCCGCTTAGCAGCTCAAGGATATTATCAAGAAGAAGGCATAGATTTTGATGAAACTTTTGCACCCATAGCGAGATTAGAAGCAATAAGAACCTTACTTACCTTTGCAAATCGTAAGAATTTTAAAATTTTCAAATAAATGTTAAAAGTGCTTTTCTAAATGGTTTTATTAAAAAAGATGTTTATGTAGGTCAACCCCCTTAATTTTGAAGATGAAATTTTTTCAGATCATGTTTATAAATTAAAGAAAGCTCTATATGGTTTAAAACAAGCTCATAGAGCATAGTATGATAGACTTAATCATATTTATTACAATCTAATTTTGAAATTGGGAAAGTAGATAGTACATTATTTACTAAAAGATATAACAATGATATTAAAATAATATAATATATATGTAGGTGATATCTTTTTGGATTAACAAATGAACAACTAAATAGAGAATTTTTTGATACCATGACAAAAGAATTAGAGATGGGTCATATGGGAGAATTAACATTCTTTTAGGATTACAAATAAGACAATTAAATAATGGAATTTTCATAAAACAAAAAAATATGCCAAATAATTAGTTAATAAATTTAGTACGTCTAATATCAAAGGTAAACCAACTCTATGGCAATCAATGAAGAACTAGAAAAGAAGATAACTCAAAGGATGTAAATCAAAATTTTTATAGAGGTATGGTGGGATCTTTACTCTATATCATTACAAGTGGACCTGATATAATGCATAATATTTGTCTCTGTGCAAGATATCAATCTCAATCTAAGGAAACTCATTTTGAATCCATAAAACGAATATTAAGATAATGTAAATAAAGGAATAATTTCACTCGAATTTATAAATACTGAAAATCAAATAGCTGATATATTAACAAAAACATTAAATCAAATATCATTTGTTAAGCTTAGAAAAGAGTTAAGAATATGTTCTTTATCAAAAATATAAAAATAATAGAACATAAATTAAAGTTTGAAAATAAAAAAAATCATCAAAATTATACTACATATGTTGACATATCTACATCGTATATGTTGACATATGTAGTTATTAAAATTCAAATTTCCCTTCTTAATTCAAACCTTGAAATAACTATATAACCACTTTATTTCGGAAATAAACCCATTTGACTATCTTCTTCTTTTTGAAAATCAACAATAAAAATAAATTAATGGATCCTACTAATTCCAAACGTCCAAGACGTGAATCCACATCCTTTTCCTTCGATTCTCCCATATTAGGCTTTCTCCAAACATTTACATTGGCCAAAGTGACTAAGATTGAGAGTGATCTGAAGCATACTCTCAATATGCTTTCTGAAATGGAAGCCATTCAATTGAGAATGATGAAGGAATAAGAGAAACAAGCCCGAAGTTTGTAAAGTCTTTTGAAATATCTATTGGATAATCCAACAAATCTAATCATGGTTGAAGAGGATGAACCTAATCTTATGGATGAAGAAGAGGATGGGAAGGAAGAGAAAGAGCACGATGATGAAGTCAAATGTGTTGGTGAAGTGTGCTTCGATTGAGATGGAAATCTCGTCGAAAAAAGGGAATTTCTATCTCCATTATCCTTTCTGTCCCATCCACAAGTCCCCTATTATCAAGAGAAAACCTTAGGACTTACGATTATTACGCTATAGTTTGATTTGTTATGACTTGAATTTAGACTTGTATGCATTTTTAGTTTTTTTATGTGCTTTTAATTTGGTTTGCATACAGATTTATACATATTGGATTGGTTTGATTAATAATTTTTTTTTTCTTATTTATCAACATAGCACTCTTATATATCATGTAGTAGCACTCTTATATATCATGTAGTACTTTAGTTAGTGGTAGTTTTAGTTATGTTTTTGTTGATAACAAAAGGGGATAAATATATGAAATATCCAGGCACATATTAAGGGGGAGTTTTGTAATCCATGGGGAGTTATATCATATTTTATAAACATGGTTGTCATCATTAGAAAGGAGGAGATTTTTAGTACCTTAGGCATATGTTTTGTTGACAACAACCATATGAAATTATATAAAATATAGATACTGATGTTTTTATCAAGATATATATAGTATATGGTGTAAGATAATAAACAGGTATTGATTAAGAAGACTGTACAGTATCAAGAGTATATTCAAGAGGTTGATATAAACACTCAAGAGTTAGAGATTGAAGACTCATGAGTTTTGAAGATTCAAGACATCAAGATAAGTAATAGAGTCATAGATTATTTTGTTAAAACCGTGGTAGCACCTATTTGATCTCTCTCGTTTTTCAAAAGGTTTTTAAATCTTTCTATGGTTTTCAAAAATGAGTATAAAAAAATCACCGTTTTCTAAATGATTTTTAAACATCTTTTCAAAATAGGTTTTAAATGATTTTTAAACTTCTTTTTATTAACAAGTTTATTATGTTTTGAGTAATTAAGTTTTTAAGCATTTTATATTTTAATATGCTTTTAATTTGTTGTATTTAGATATAGTTTTTGGTTTTATAATATCTAAATAATATGGCATTCAAAAGTATTCACTTATAATTTATATATATACATATATATATAATTTTTATTATTATTTATATTTAAATAATTTATGTTAAAATATTTCAAAATAAATTTATGAAGTTTTCTTAAGTTTTATTATGATTAAAGTGTGTATAAACTTTGCTTAAATGATTTTACAAAGCATCAAAATATTTTACAAAACTTAATTTTTAAAAACAAGTTAGAATAATAGGAAAATAGGCACAGAGACAAACTTAGAAAAAAATTTAGGCTGAAGGACAACAAGTTTGTTTTTTAGGCTGAAAGACAATGTTTGTTATAACTAGCATTTGTATAGTATAAAACTGAATATAATGCTAGATATAACTAGCATTTTGTACACTGTAAAAGTTGAATATAATGCTAATTATAACTTGAATTTGTCCTTCAACCTAAAAATAAAACTTGGTGTCCTTCAGCCTAATTTTTTTTCAAAGTTTATCATTTTCCTAATTCCCTCATAAAATAAATGTTTTTCAAAATTACAAAGGGTATGTCGACATAGCCATATAGTATATGTCAACATATAGTCCGATATTTTCAAAATTCAAATTTTCAATTGAAGTGTCTTTTCATCGTATCTCTTCACGAATAGACATGCGTGTTGTTTCTCTATAAATGAGGTTCTCTCGATGAATTTTGATAAACTACTTTCTCATATTTTCTTTCCTCTTTCACTCTCTTGATTCCTAAAACAAATACTACTCAAAATCTTCTCAAATTCAATTAGAATCAAATTCAAACTCTATTGATTTGATTATCTATTGAATACTCTTTAATCTCTCTCATCTCTTTCGCTCAAATCAAGATCAAAGTGTTATTCAAGAGGTTATAGGAATATTTGTACTCAAGAACAAGAAATTGATTTTGTAAACTCTATCAAATCATATTCAAATACTCTTGGGTGTGCTTGGTGTCCTTGAAATCCAAATGGGTATGCTTGTGTCCCATCTAAATCAAGTGGGTGTGCTTGGTGTCCCATTTGAATCGAAGTGGATGTGCGGTGTTCCTCATGAATCGAGTTAGTATACCCAGAGCTCAAATATTTTGAAGGATGTGTCTCATAGCCTTAAAATTGAGATTCTGTAAATTTTGATATTTGAAAAGAAATGTGTGTAAGAAATTATACAGGACTCAATGTAGGTTAGCTTTGAACTAGTGTAAAATCCTATTGTGATCTCTCCGACTCTTTACTTTTACTTTTACTTTTACTTTTACTATATATATATATATCTATCTATCTATGTGTGTGTATTTTCATCCGACTGTCAATTTGCATTATTTGAACTATAATCTTAAAAGAATTCATAAAAGTTCTTAAACACTATTCACCCCCCTCTAGTGTTAAATTATCCTTAAGATCCTTACTTTTGCAAACTAACATCATATCCACTGCATACCAATAGAGGATGACAAAAAACTACAACTCAAGGCTCAAAGAGAGAAACTTATGCAAGGGAGATTTGGTAATGTGACGAGTAATGGACAACACTAGGGACCTAGCAGACTGAGCTCTGGGCTCAAATAGGGAAGGCCCTTGGTTATAGTAGTGGTCTTAGCAAACAGGGTGTACCAATTATCAAAACCTAATGGAAATCTAAATCCAAGAACCTAGAACTCAGAGCACCTTAGGCCTTATATTGTATGATTAGTATTATTTGTGTAGAAAACATTGTAATTATTATGAAAAGTAGTAATACAATGAACTGGATGTAGGGATATTAAACGGCCTAAACTAGTATAAAATCTCTCTATGTTAATCTCTCTAACATAGCTAAAACATTGGGTTATATTATACACAACCTGACTTCTCAACTAAAATAATTACACTAGACGTAAGGATGTTGGACGGTCTACAAAAAACCATATGCATGAATAATGGCTATAAATACATGACCTGACTTCACAATAAAAAAATAATGTCCGCCCCCAAATAACGGAGCGGACCACGCAAAGCGCATGAACATGAAACTACCCTAAATAGTAGGGCAGATCATTCCAAGCATATAACAATGCTTGAACAATAAAGGCTCAGTATAGGAAATATGAACTGCGCAAGGAATAGCAAGAAGGGAGGATGCATGGAATGAAAAATAATCTACAAATAGGGTAAAATTCTAAAAATGACATGAAGCTTGCCAGGTAAACGCTAGAAACCTGAGGTTACCAATACTTAAAAGGAAATGCTGTCAAACAAGATACTCATAGGAAACTTACATTCTTTCACAAAGAAAAATTAATTCATATAGTACCTTTGCGAGAACTTAAATGACCGAAAGGTACTCTACAATGTAAATTTTAAAAAACGTCCTAAGCAATAAAACCAATAAACACTACGTTAACTACAAAAACACCTAAGGTATGCTGGCTAGGGGAGGAATAGTGTCGATGTACATGGCCTTTCTTGGATCGAAACTAGCACATGGCCAATGGTCCACGAGTCCTTAGCGGTTGTTTCAGAACCTGCTGTATTACAAAGGAAGTTCGAATCAAGCGAGGGGAAGAGATAACCAAAGATATCCACAGCACGCTACAAAGAAATCTGCCATATCTTGCTTCTAACCGACTCTTATTTAAGTTTATCTACGAAGGCAGTAATCCTATCATGCTCAATAATTTTTGTCGGGGAAGCTACACATTGGGTGTAGCCTTAGCTCTATGCAAAGAATCCTCGAGCTCGTAGATCTTTAGCATGGCTTCTTTTCTTATCTTTTCTAAAATATCAATTAGTCCAACCCTAGTTTTCTTGGTGTTTCTATAAAAACCCACCAAAGTATTTAAGGAAATCAATCATCTATCCCTTCCTCTATTAGGGAGGAAGCACCTCCGACTCCTACTGTGCCATTTTCCACTTGTAGTGAGCTTCCATTTCTTTAAATTTTCCCTAGGAGTATATGTTAACCGGGATTTTAACCAAGCAGATTTCAACTGGGAGCACAAGATCGAAATAAAGATGAAATGACTTGAGAACTTAGGAACATGATCATAAGGGAAAGAGAATGGATTTCAAGAATATTTATTGGAAATTGAGTTAAGTAGAGCTCTTGGTACCGAGAGGTCTCTTCTCGTGTTTGAGCCATCGTTAACTCCGTATACTTCATATATTCTTTCAACCAACGTCATCAAGTGCTTTTCTTAGAGTTTGGACAAGCAACTTTAAGGTTTGATAAGAGGAAAGCAAAGAAAGCATAATAAGGTTAACTAAACTAAGAAATTCATCAAAAAGGACTTGATCTTCGTAGAAAAGAATTTGGAATACATCAAATTGAAGATAGGAGCAAGACGAGTGGAAAACATGAGTTTTCACCTACATAAGCTTCTCGATACCGAGATAAACCTCTCAGTACTAAGAGGTCCTTCTTGCTCATAGAGCCGACATGCTTTCTTATAGGCCTTTGGGCTTACTTCTGGAAGTCGGCTTTGGCAGGCTCCTAGATCTACAAAGTTGTTTCTCTATAAATATCAACCTAGAGCAACTAAAGAGGGATCTTGCCTGATCTTGGACTCTGACTTTTCTTCATCTCATATCCCTTCCTCAGAATAGTCACCTAGGCAGATGCTATTGGTAGTTTTAGGCTTAAGAACCTATAAGTCCCTTGTGCTAGTGACTCTAATTCTCTCTCAAATTCGTAATCAATAAAAGTATAAAGTGGACGTAGGCCAAAGATTGTCGAACCACTATGAAAGTCTTATGTCTCTATATCTTTTCTATGACTTTATGCACTTTTTTACTAGATCTAATTCTACAATAGGTCATATTTAGGTGTTATGCCACTTTTGGCGTCAATATTTTGGTGCTTTCACTAAGAATTGAACTCAGAGTAAGATCTAGCTTGCTGTTTTGGATTTGAAGAGGTCCTGTGGTTAGATCCAAAAGTTTTGCTTGAAGAATTTATAATTTTTCCATTTGAAGTGAATGGCACCTAGAAGATCCAATAGATCCATAGGAAAAGTAGCTATCGATGATGAAAGAAATGATCACCAAGGTGAAGTTAGAAACCAACAGGCTATACCAGGATCATCTGTTCAACAGGAAGTGGTTACTAGAGGAAAGCTTGATAAGATGCTGCAGGAATTGGACTAGAGGATGGTGGATAGTCAGAAATCTTTGATGGACAAGATAGATGCTTTGATAACCTTGTAGCCATAGAGAACTTGGAGAACTAAAAGGGAAACATTATCTGGGTTATTATAGGAAAACTCCTATACTTTTGGCCAAAATAGAAGAAATTGAAAGCAAAAACTGAAGGAAGGAGTTGCTGTAGTTGTTAGAGTACTTGTAAGAAGAAGAAGAAGTGCTCCCCCCATAAGGAGGCCACCCGGTTCTAAGAGGATTACTCTCGATACCGAGAGGAGTGTGATAGAAAATGGGGGATATGAAGTTAACTCAATGGATGTTTCGGTCTCTGAAGGCGACCTACTATCGTGCAATGATGATCTTGAGCTAGATGTTAAGGCTAATGGAGATGGAGTTCGAATAGCTGCAATTGAACTAGCCACACACCCATGGAATACCGAATGAATGGTTCTCCTAGAGTCTAGAGGACCTAGGCATCAGCTGGCAAACCGAGACCGTTTATGGAGTCAAACACTCGATGTCACCCTTGATACTTGATCTTCAGAGTAATGCGCCAGCGAGGAATATATAGTTAACATGATTAAATGGTTGGTTGAAGAAAGTAAAGGCATGAAGAATGAGGATTGGGGTTCTACACAAAGTAAAACTCGGAACATAGAGAATATTCTAAGAGAAGAATAACCTAGGTAGTTTACAATGCCAACTATGTCGCCGTATGATGGTACTACCGATCCTCGACAACATTTACTCAAGTATGAATGGCATATGGATGGTGCTAGGGCAACAGATGCTATTTGATGAAGATTCTTTCCCATTTCCTTAGAGGGAATTGCATTGATGTCATTCAGTAGGTACGTGCCGAGATCCATATTGACTTTGATAAACTTGCTCGGAAATTTCCAAAATTAGTTCCAATTGCATGCTGCGCGACCCAAGGACATGATGTCCTTGTTGAGCTTATCTTAAGGTCCTAAGAAGTCACTGAAATGTTTCTTGAATCGGTTTATTGTGACTATTACTGAAATAAGTATGTCGGAGGAGGATCTTATGTTCATAGCATTAGTCTGGGAAATCACCTAGACATGGAACTTGGAAGATGGCTAAAGGTGAAGCAGCCTACAACTATGGAGGAATTCCATTGAAAGGTTAATCAGTTTCTGCGTTTGGAAGAAGCAAGTGTAGCTTTAGGGAAAGTTGATGACGGACAGTCGAAGGATGTTATCCAGAGTAATGTGGTAATTCATGTTGGGAACTCTGATAACCAGAAAAAGAGAAATCAAGGCCCTGGCCCAGTAGTACGTTAAATAACCATAGGAGAGCAGTTAAACTGCAAGATCCTTAGGGCCGCCTTCCTAGGGGAATCAGCCAGGACCAAGCGGAGAAGGCCCCGATGGAATGATGGAAAGCTGGTTATCAATACCATAACTAGAAGACCCTATCCAGCAAAGAAGAGCGGGAGGGAAATGGAATGGTACACAGACTTGCTGGAATGCATACCACGGAGAGGCTACTTTGTTGTAGAAGACGGAGCTTTGACCAAGTAGCAGGGAATGATAACCGATGACGTAGTATTCGGGAATAGGGTTGCTGATGGAGTCAAAGCCCAACCTATTGAAACACCTCTACCTCTATATGCATACTATCTAAGTGTACTACAGAATAATACTATCGGATAATACGGACAATAAGGTGATATGGGGTACACACGTGAATATTCTCTTGGGCTGACACTGGTACGTATTAAAACATCAAGTAATTAACTCATATATACGTACATAGTATCGAAACAAAGCAATAAACATGTATGCCTCTAGGACAGAAAAATACATAATAAATCACAGATAACAAAGAGTCAGAGTCGCAACGATAAAATATAATACATTAGTATGCAGGTATTTCCAATATACACCACTAGAACATACACACGAAATTATGTAATACTCGTCTAATATAAAATAACAACATATCCTTGTCTTCTTTATATCCAATCACAAACTGGTCTCTTCGCCCCTGAACCTGATATGTCTCGGATTGACCTGAGTATTGTAAATATCACATGGGTCAGACCATGTCTAAAATCAAGTATAAATGATTATAGATGATAAAGTAAATACTAGAAATGATAACATAATAATACTGGCATAGTACACAAGTCAACAATCATAGTGCCAATTTATGATACATAATTGTAATATCATATGCAAATAACAAAGCATCACACATAACATAAATATCACGAAGTCATGTATAATGATATCATCACCCATAAGAAAACACATCAAAACATTACAAAATCATCATTCAATCGGGTGAATCATCCATATCTATAAATCATCATCAAAATTTTAAAATCAATAATACGGTTTGTGCTAGCGCATGGCAAGGCCCAAATAAAACCAATAATGATTAAGTCGTCTGTCCGAAGAGAATTAGCCATATGCCTAGAATGGATAGGCAGTTTGCCTATCAACTACATAAAGATAAGATATGAGGATTTACTAAGCTATAAATACAAAAAGTATATGTCTATCTACCACACATATCGGAACCAAATGGGAGACTAGCAACACATCTGCTTGCTCCATGAGCATCACATGTGTCTATCTAACTCTGCTCCTATAATCATTTATTACCACCCCCTTGGTGTCGTGATAATATCCACCGCATGTCACTAACATGCTGCAAGACTATGCCTTGCATCGGTCGCGACCCGACACATTGCTCACGTAGGTAATCGATTGCTGGCTTAGAGGACACAAGGGGAAAACACACACAACCAAGACACACAACAATATATGCCGACACATGACAAGAGGCCGACATATGGCCAACGTATAAAATTGTGTCACAGATCCGGGCCGCGACTACTATGATCAAGCTGCCAGGGTGGGCTGGCCAATATGGTTCACTTCCTAAACAAAAAGGACGTTGGACAAGATAGATAGAAACATAGTATCGACACTCAATAGCCAACATATAGATTCACATGAATGTTGATGCATGACTCTATATATTGTTGCCACATAGCATGATACTATTGCTGACACATGACAATACACAATATTGCTGCCACATAGTTTACCAACCTAATACTCACCTAGTATCACACATATACATACATAGAACTACTCAAACACACACACAACGCATACAAACACATGCACATCATACATACACCGGACTATTCAAACACACACATCACATGCCCAAACACATGCATAACATACATAGACACCTACAAACAAAAATGCACAAACAAAAATGGTTTGCACAAATACACGCACATACCAGCACTCACACACAATACTACACACATACACAGAAAGAGAACTACATTCACACATAAAACTACAGAATACAAGAGTACTGGGCACACACAGATAGATTTACACATATGCACTCACATAGAAACACACACCAAGACTTACACACACACATACTGCATTCACACACGCATATTGCATTCACACACACATAGATTTGCACACACATATTCATAAACTTCAAACTGCTAATTTATTATTTAAACATAGACTGAGTGACTACAATCATTGATCAGCCTCTTAACACACATATACGCATATGGTATTGCATATATAACAAGGTCAGATTCTCAACTTGAAAATGAATAGAACAAGCTTAGACATAGTTGTGACTGTTAAAACACTCACCTAGATGAAGAATTCCATTTACAAAGTAGGCTTCTTTCTTCTTCTCTGGTTCTCCTTTGCCTTTACTACAATTCATTTCTCCCTTGAATTGTTGATTAAAAGATTGATTTCTTGATTGTTAAGTGGTGTAGATTATTGAGGAGTTTTGTTTTAAGTTGTTGAAATTTATCGAACTTATTTCGAATTTAATCTAAATTTGTAGAGAGATATGGTTTAGGCATTTTGATAATTTTCTAATGTCCCAAAATGTACTTGTTCATGCCATATTTATGGATGAAGAAGAAAGGTCTGGAGATTGAAACCTCTGGGAATTGAAATATCAAGAAACTAAAAGTATGATTTTGGGCTAAATAGTGATGGGCTTTAGTAATGAATTTTTTCCTTCTTTCTTCCTTTCTTTTCTTCTCTTATTTTTTTCTTATGAAACCAATATAAATTCATGCTCAATTACAAAATTAATTCTATCATGCTAAACTAATTTTTAATAATTCATTCCATTATTTTATTTACTTATTCAGCCATTTTGTTTAAATTCATTTGCTAATTAAATTCAAACTTCATTAAATGATACTTTTTATCACCAAATAATTTAATTTATTTATTTTAAATATTCTCAATTACATAATTAACTTTTCATTTTATTCGAAACGATCAATTTACATTTCCATATTTATAAAATATCCAGTTTACCCAACACTATATAAAATACCCCTGAATTTATTTCTATAGTTAATTCATTTAAATTAAAATTCGCAAAAATTCATATTTTAAATCTATTAATTAATTAATTCATCGCTTTTAAAACAAATAATTATTCTCATAATTATTTGATTTCATTATTAATTCCTTATTATAAATTTCCAATATTCCTTATAAAATTCAAAGACGTATTTATTTAATTTATAAAGACTTATTTTAACCAATTAAACAATTATCATTTACAATTATTAATTATCCCTAATTACAGGGTTGTTACAGACTCCCTTTTTAACAAAATTATGTCCTCGCAAATTCTCAGGAAGAATCTATAACAAAGCTAATAGCTTTATTATTAATTTATATTTAAATGCAATAATCAAATAATCAATAGAACAAATCCCATAATTCTCGATCTTTATTTTCTCGAGTCAGCATTTGTAGAGATCTATCCGGACTCATTAATTATTTAAACGAGCGAAATCACTTTCATCCGTCGTTTATTACAAACTAAAACTTCTTAATAATTTACAAAAATATCAAAATGCTAAAGTATAAATCTTCACTATTAAAATCAATATCATACTATAAATCTTACTATAATTCAATAGTATCAAGTATTGCATCATTTCCTAAAATTTCTCAGTTAGAAGTTTTTGCCATTTAAAAGAAAATTCTTTATAAAATATATGGATAACTTTACTCATTCTTAATTGCAAAAATCTTTTCCCTAATAAGCATTATTTTAAATTCAAAAAAACTACATTAATTCAAAAATACTTTACCTAAAATAAAGTACTTTTCTTGAATTTAACAAAATTACAAATATACTTCACATACATTTGTATAATAAAATACCTTTTTATATTTTTACATCACAAATTTCTATCCAAAACATAATTTCACTAATAAAATTCATATTCAAAAAAGATTCTTTTATAATCAAAATATATATTATTCAATAATCATTAATTTGAATGTGTTTTCAAAAAATGTCCTTCCATATATACTTAATAATTTACTCAAGTTCATATATTCTATTAAAATTCTAAATTGTCACAATTAGTGCAATGCCAATATATAATTATCTTATAAAACCCTTTAAATGAAAATATTAAATTCACATAATTATGCTTTTCTAAAAAGCTTATTGTTCACTTAAATCAAAAATTAAATCCACTTCACAACTTTAATATGACAAACGAATATCCAATCAAACTATAATCAGTAGTGAATTCCATACAAATAAACATAAGGAACAACGACCAATGCACTCAGCAGGAAATTTGTTTATTAGTTTTCGGTGCGCACTTTGATCAAAATCAAATCAAAACGTAATAATTCAATATTAAGCCACCCATGGTCACTCATTTTATATTTTCATTCACAAAATATAAAAAATCCAAATATCTTGTATGTATAGAGAATAACACATACATCTCTAGATGATTACTCCAATAATCATCATATAATCCTACCATCCATATTTATAGGGTACTACCCAACACGCCTAAGGAAATAGGAACTCTAAGTCTCTCTAAGATTCTGACTTGTGTCTCCTATATAAGATGTATTTTCCTAAACTTGGTTTGATACCAACTGAAATAACCCTACCTTTATACCTATACTATCTAAGAGGACTACAATACTGTTGTATAATACGAAGAATATGATGATATGGGGTACGCACGTAAATAGTTCCTTAGGCTAACACTGGTACTATTAAAAAATAGAATAAATAATTCGCCTATAAGTACCCAATATCAGCATAAAACAATTAATATGTGTACCTCCAGGGTAGAACAATACATAATATGTAGTAAATCACAAAGAACATAAAGTTAGGATCGTAGTGATAAGATATAATACATAAATATACATGTATTTCCAATATACAATACTAGAACATACATACATGAAAATATATAGTACCCATCTAATATACAATAACATCACATACTAGTCACCTTTATACCCAATCACAAGCTGGTCTCTCTATCCATGAACCTGAAATGTCTCAAACAGACCTAAATATTGTAAATAACATAAGGGTCAGACTATCTCCAAAATAAAGGATAAATGAATATATATAATAAAGTATATACTAGAAATGATAACATAATAATACTAGCATAGTATACAAGTTTAATAAAATAATACTCGCATAGTACACAAGTCAATAATCATGGTGTCAAATTATGATACATAATTGTAATATCATACACAAACAACAAAACATCACACATAACAAAAATATCACAAAGTCATGTATAATGATGCCATCACCCATAATAAAATACATCAAATTATTACAAAATCAAAATCATTCGAGTAAATCATTTGAATCTATAAATCATCATCAAAATTTTGAAATTCGTAATAAGGTTTGTGCTAGCACATGGCAATGCCCAAATAAGATCAATAATGAGTAGGCCATCTGCCTGAAGAGAATAGGTCGTCTGCTTAGAATGGATACGCCGTCTACCCATCAATCACATAAAGGTAAGATATGAGGATTTATTATATCCTGGACACAGTCTTAGGTATAAATATAAATAGTATATGTCTATCTACGACGCATACTGGAACCAAATAGAAGATTGATAACACGATTTCCTACTCCAGGAGCCTAACATGTGTCCGTTTGACACTTCTCCCATGGTCATATGTTACCTCCCCTTGGTATCATGATAGTATCCATAGCATATCCCTAAAATGCTATAGGACTATGCTATGCATCAATCATGACCTGACACATTACCCCTATAGGTAACTGACTGTAGGCCTAGGTGACACGGAGCAAACACATATATCAATACATGCCGGCACATGGCTAGAGGCCGGCACATAGCCGAACATATAAAATGGTGTCACGGATCTAGGGTGCGACCACCATGATTAGGCCACGAGGGAGGATGTTGGCCAATCAGGTTCACTTCCGAAACAGAAAGTAAGTTGGATAAGGTAGATAGACACATAGTATCTACACCCGATAGCTAACATATAGCTCTATATGAATGTCAACACACGGCTCTATAAATTGCTTCCACGCAGCTTAATACTATTATAGCATATAGCACCACATGATATCACTGCCACACAGCTTGATATTATAGCCAACACACGGCTCGATACATGTGAATCACTACAGCGAGTCTCCACAAATCGTCGTCACATGAGTATTATTTACTTACAATGATTAATCGAAAAATATCACCACAGCATCCCATACCACTATGAGATACTTAAATGTTTATTCTTTGCTTATATATTCCACTCAATCATCAGAATATTCTATATAACGAGTCCAAAGAATAATCAGAAAAATATTACTGAAGGTCCCATACTATACTGTATTAACATCAAATTTCTCGCCACTTGGAATTGAAATAAATGTAAAATATCACAATTCCGTATAGAAGAATGTCATCACCGTATCGTATCAGATCACTAAACAAAATCATATCAACGGTGGATCTTTCATATAATCTATAATCTAATACAATATAAAAAGAAAGTAGGAATCAGAGGTAAGATAATATAGATTATATATAGAGCAAACAATTCAATATTGGATAATAAATTTATCAAGACATACAACTTTGACATAACAAAAACTCTAAACTTTAGAAATTAATTAATTAAATACATCTTCAAAACTTGAATTATGTATTAAAATTTCATGAAACATACTAATAAAACTATAAAATAACAATTAAAGACCATTTCATTTCTTTCCATTTAAATAATACAATTAAATTCACTTTATTAAACTTATATTTACACACACACACACATATATATATATATAAATATGTATGTATGTATATGTGTGTCTTTGTGTGTATATATATGCTTGCCCACTCACGCATACTATATCACAACATAAATCTTTGAATTGCAAAATACAAGAGTTTCAAAACTCAGATCCACTAAATAATTAAAATGTATATATTGTTGCATAAATGCTTCACTTCAGTATATAGTTTCTAACCTACTCAAACTCTCCTATCTAGATTTTCTCACCTACACACAAACTTAACAATCACTTAGATTCTTAGCCTTGCAAAACGCCTTGCACAACACCCACGCACATGATCACAAACACATACGCACATCTTATACATACTCACCCACACAAAACTATACACGCAAAAATATAGCAGCCCATGCACATACAAACTTACCCACACAATACACACCCAGTATCATACATATATACACATAAAACTACTCAAACACACACACAACACATACAAACACATGCACATCATACATACATAGGACTACTCAAACGCATACACACAGCACATATACAAACAAAGGCATATCACACACAAGCACCTACACATAGAGATGCACACACATAACTTATTTGCACAAATACACGTACATACCTGCACTCACACACAAAATCACACATACAAAAACCGATTCACACAGAAAACTGCACACAAAAGAGTACTGCATAGACACATACGAATTTACACATATATATTCATACAGAAATTCACATGCGGACTTACACATACACACACATACTGCACTCACTTACACAGATTTGCAGACACATATTTAGACACTTTAAACTCATGGATCAATATTGCACATATAATAAGATCAGATTCTCAACTCAAAAATGAATAGAACAAGCTTAGACGTAGTTGTGAATGTTAAAACATTCATCTAGATGAAGAATTCTATTTACAAAGCTAGCTTGTTTCTTCTTCTCTAGTTCTTTATGTTCACTATAATTCATTTCTCCCTTAAATTGATGATTAACAACTTGATTCCTTGTTTGCTAAGTGGTCTAGAGTTATTGAGAAGCTTTGTTTTGAGTTGTTTAAATTTATAGAATTTATTTTGAATTTATTTTGAATTTAATTTGAATTTGTAGAGAGATATGGTGTATGAGTTTTGATCATTTTCTAAAGTCCCAAAATGTAATAATGCCAAAAGCTATGAATGTATTATTTTGTTTACTTGATAAAAATGAATTTTCACATGTCATGCTTTGCGCCACTACATATGATATATGGCACACTTTACAAATTACTTACGAATTCACAATAAAAGTTAAGCAAACAAAAAATATCTAATTTGCTAAACTAATTTTTATCTTTTAAATGAAAGGAAAATGAATATATAGTTGACATGTATGCTAGATTCCAAGCTATACAACACGATATCATTGCACTTTGGGTCAGATTCATTGATTTTGATATAGTCGCATGAATTTTAAACTACTTTCTAATGAATGGGAAAGAAAAAATTTAGCTATCAAAGGGGCAAACGATCTCTCTCAACTTAATGTCGAGGATTTAATAGGAAATTTGATGTCATACGAAGCTAACTTGCAAGTAAAAAAGGAGCAAAACCAAGAAAAGAAGAATATTGTTTTTCAAGAAAATAATGACAACTCCAATTTAAAAGAAGATGAAATTCTATTTATTGCCAAGAACTATGATAAATTTAAAAATTCAAGAAGATGGAAAAATTTCAAAATGATGGGAATTCACATAAAACATTAACCAAATGTTACGGATATGACAAGATCGACCATATGAAGTAAGAATGCCCACAGCTGATTATGACAAAAAGAAAAACAACTTTGAAAAGTTCAAGATAAAGCGAAGAGTCTTTCATGTAACTTGGGATAATTCCGACTCGTCCTCCTCATCTGATAGTGAGAGTGATTCAGACCAAGCAAATGTCTGCTATAGCTAGCACAAATGAGGTACACCCTGAATTAACATATGATGAAATCTTGGAAATTGGCATAGAATTATACGATAAATATAGAGAATCTAAGAAACTAAATAAGGAATATATAGAAAGTTAAATAGATCAGAGTTAGAAATTGGTCTATTAAAAGATGAAAAAACAACATAGAAGAAGAATTAGAAATGGCTCAAAAAGAATGGGAAAAGTTATCTTCTCAAAATACTACTCTATTACATGATTTGGAAAATAGTAGATTAGAAAATACCAACTTGAAAAAGAAAAAAATAGAACTAAAGGCAAGTTTAGATTTTAATCATATTGAAAATTGTCATCTTAAGAGCAAGTTAGATAAAATAAATAATAATATATCAAAATTTAATAAAGGAAAATAAAACTTAGAATGTTTGAGTTGATTTGGAGTTGATTTGGAGTTGTTTTGGAATTATTTCTTTTAGGAAATTTTATGAAGGGAATGAGTAAAAGAGTGATAACTTTTTGTGTAAAAATTGTGAAATAGATTCAAGGGATATGCCCCTACTTTTGTAGGCTTCACAAGGTGTTCTTTAACCATGCTCTCACCCCCATTGTGTCATGGATGGCTCACCCCTTCACATGCTCATCATTCCTCCTGTAACCGTCTTACATATAGAAATGCTTATAGAAATATGATTCAAATTTTCAAATGGAGAAACTGATAGGTATTTATAAGGAAAACATGGTGTCCGTTCAAATTTAAGTAGAATCGTCTCCATTTCAAAATTCAAATTTCAAAACCAAAAAACTACAATATCTCTCACATCTATACTCCAATTCGGACAATGAGTATAAGGCTCACATCAGAAAAACAAAAAAACTACAATGATGTCGGTTTCATTTTCAAATTCAAAAGTTTAAAAAAAGATAAATTTTCCTTTTGGTCAAAATTATTTAATTTTTTCATTATATGAAATTATCGAAAAATATGGGTTATTTCTCTCCCTTCCCTTAAAAGAAATTTCATCCTCGAAATTATGAGCACAACATTCAAAGTAATCAATTCGCACCAATTCATATAAAATCATATTAATACATTTATGTATCACATAGATGAAAAAAATATGAATGCTTGATCATGTCCTATAGTACTTGACTAAATGCAAGAATGCAATTTGGTAGTCGACATCCTGAGCTAGTAAACCTCCTTAATGTATGCAATATCAATTACATATAGGCTCGATGTAATACACTCTTCGTATATCAGCATAGACGAAATCTATATAAATTCAACTATCAATATATTATCACAAGTCAGCAATTCAACTATGTTAATAATATGTACTAATCCAAGTCAACTACAAAGCAGCCAATCCTAAGCAATAAAAATATAACATCCAAACCTAGATCCTAAGGAAACCAAATAGAATCAAGTGATGTACTAGTAAAGAGACTAGGATAAGAAGCCATCGTCTTCTCCTCGGGCTCCCATGTCCTCTTTTCTGGGTTGTTTCCCTACTATGCTCTTACCAACTTTACCACTTTATTTCTAAAATGCTTCACTATATTCTTGACAATATATGCTAAACCATGGGATGAACTATGATCAGGCTCCAACTTCATATCCTCCAATGACTCGATAATAGTGGCTGAACCATGCAAACATTTCCGCATATATGATACATGGAGGGCTCTTGCCATCTTCTCTAGGAGTTGCACTTTATAGGCTAGACTCTCGGTATGCTCTGATATCATGAAAGGTCCCAAAAATCTCGGTGCTAGTTTCTCGAATTTCCAGACTCATTAATTTATTTAGTTGCAAAAATTTTACAAATACCAAATCTCCAACCGCAAACTCCAAATTAGTCCTCTTCTTATTGGCATATGACTTTGTCGGTCCTATGTAGCTTCATTCTTTTCCTTTTCAACTCCACCTTCTTTGAAGTATTCTTTATCATCTTCAGTTCAAGAATTATCTTATCCATCGACTCCCACTAGCACGAGGGTGATTTACATAACGATTTGTACAACGCTTCATGTGGTGTCATTCCAATACTTGCTTTGCAACTATTATCAACCAATAGTAGAGGATCCTCTCAAGCTCCTCTTAAATCAGGTGTACAAGCCCTAAGTAGATCCTCTAAAAGTTTTTTCGCCCTTTCTATCTATCCATCTATCTACCATTTACACGTCGTACTCAAGTTTAGCTCGTTCCTAAAGCATCTTATAGACTTCTCCAAAATTGACTCATGAAAAGTGGTTTCCAATCACCTACTACATTAATTAAAAATCCATGTAGCTAAACTGTCTTATTTATATATAGTGTTGTCAACATCACCACCATCCTTTTTCTCTTCATTGGGATGAAGTGCACACTCTTTGTCATTCGAACCTCTAACGGAAATGATAGTTGACTTGGCTTTTTCCATTTTGCTTTTACCCTTTAGCATGTCAAACATTTAGCTATAAATTTCTCTACATACCTCTTTATTCCTAGCCAATAGAAAGTTCCCTTCGTGCCTTGGTATATTTTATCTCCACTTGGATGAATGGTCCTCCTTGAATGGGGACACTCATTCAATAATTCTTTTATTAATTCCTTGATTTGAGGTACACATAACTTACCATCACGTGTAAGGTATCTTTTATGGTCTTTGGAGTAATGATCTAAATGGTTCGACCATTCATCCCATTTCAATTAAACCAAATTTTCAACTAATGTTGCATCTAGTCTTTGACTTAATCCAATTATATCTATCTATGTCGACCCACTGTTTTAAACCGTTCAAATCGACAATCATCTACTCATGTCAGACTTGAATTGCTCAAAATAATAGATTGTTAATTTATATTTGGCGAAACTTAGCATACATAGTAAATAAATCAATCATAGAATCACAGACACGGAGTAATATAAAAATAAGCATCGAAAATAGATTAATGTAGTTTATGAAGCTACTACAGAACATTAGAGTTAAAACAAAATACAACAGAAAATCTCAAATACAAAGTAATCTTAAATACAAAAGCAACAAACAAATCTGAACATAAACATCCGGAAATAACTGAGATAGCTGCAAAGCTGAATAGATAAGAGACAAATCTTCAAGCAAAGCTCCAAACTCCAAAGGTGAGTCAAATGCTATGATACTCATTTTGACCCGAGCATAAAGCAAAACACAAAACACTTGAGTTAGGATTAACATTCTTGTAAAAGTAAATAAACTCAAGTGAAATGTCTAGATGAAATGCAATATAACTTAAAGGATGTTTGGGATTCACATCCTTTAAGGATCCGTTAAACTATCTACATACAGAGTACAATATGATACATATATAACGTCTATAGTAAAGCAAACTACTAAAATAGCGTTAAGCGTTACCCATATCCCTCTTAACACATTTTTATATAAATGTCGTAGTCTATACAATACTGTAAACTCCACTAAACTGGTGGGCTATCAGGGAGCACTCCATAGCTACGACACAAACCAAACTCGTAGAGGGCATGATAAGGCATGTGACAAGGTACGCAAGGCAATCCCCAGGGTAGGATACTACCATTTTGTGAATCCGGATAGGTGGTAACGCATAGTAGATACTACCGCCTACCTCTAGACACACTTCGATCAAAGAGGCACGCAATCAAATTACAAAGTAATAGAATGACATCGAAGGAATGTGCCCGATTGGATGTGCGAGCTCACTTGGCCTGGCATGGCTCCTGTTTTAGTCACATCAAGCTGACTCGTGGGAGTCGGGGCTGCGTTAATACCTCATACAGAATCATCGCCAAACCATCCTACTTCGTTCTGGAATCTCCACCGCATACACAGTTGTTAAAGTAGTTTTTGGTATTGATAGAGAGTATGACAATATTTGATCCCGGTGTCTTTAACAACCAAACATTAATTTCACACCATGGTCATTTATATTTCAAACAATTCATACTTCGTATCAAAGTATCATATTCATTTAGAATCATATCAATTTCGAAATCATATTCACTTTTGAAATCATAAAATTTTCGAAATCAAATTCACTTCTAAAATCATAAACACAAAATAATTTAAACCATCATATCAAAATGTTACATTAAAAATTATTAAATTTAAATCATAATAATTTCAACTTAAAGAGATTAAATATTGAAATAATTTATATATTGAAATGGTTTATATATTGAAATAGTTATAAACTAAAAATAGTTATATTTAAAATGGGCTATAGATTAAAATAGTCTATATATTAAAAATAGTATATATATTTTAAGAGTAAATATCGAGAATGGTTTCAAATCAGAATTGTTTCTTCCAATTTCATAAATCAATTCAAATTCTCATTAAACCATTTTTAAATTATATCGGTCTCGAATCTAGATTTGAACTTCAAATTTAAACCATTCCCAATTTAATAAATTTCAAAGTTTAAATATTCAAACAATTTATAATAACTTAATGTGATAAATTCCATTTATATTTCAAAATTCAACTTTAATTTTGTTTGAATTTGAAAATATCTACTTGATCACTTTTAATAACCATTTAAATAAAATCTCAGATTACAAATTAAAAGCAAAAACTATATATCTAACTTCAATTATATTTAATTTGAAATTATTCGCTTAATCACCCTTTTATAAATATTTAAATAAAATCTCAAATTAAAAATTTAAATCAAAATTTAATATTCAATAACAATTTTATTTGAATTTGAAATAGTCATTAAATCACCTTTATAAAATCAAGTTATTAAGTTGTAAAAAACATATCTTTAGAAATCTTAGAATCAATAAGTTTCAAATTAACTCTTATTTAAAATAAATTATAAATAAATTCTTATTTAAATTCAACTATTAACAAATTAAAATGTCAAGTTAACTTTAATTTATCATTCCAAGCTCTATTTATTAAACTTATTACAAAATCTAATTTAAAATATTCATATAAATTTTAAATAAATATATTAACATATTATATATATATTATTAGTTAAATTAAATTCTTAATAAATTTTATTACATTAATTATTATTAAATTAAATATTATTATTATCAAATCTATTTTTAAATCTTAATTTATATATTTTAAAGATAATAAAGTGGTAAGTAAATTTTATAAATCATACTTTGAAACTTAACTAATAATTTTAACATTCCCAAAACATAAAATTTTAAAAATCTAAATTTTTACACATACTATATAAAATATTTATATTATATTTAAAAATAAATAATTACAAAACTCATATATTTCCTTTCAAAACTTAAGAAGTCATATTTCAAAATAGACCAAAGGTGTCGTATATATTTTTCTGTCCTATGGTCAAGTGATATGGATATTTATCATTCCAATTGCAATAGTTTAATATTTATGGGTATATATCATCTCAACCCATAATCCCAAAATTTTAAAATCAATAAAATCGTTTGGGTTTATCATTTAAACCCATAACGGTTTTCCTTTAATCTATAATATCATTCGGGTATGTATCATTTCAACCCATAGGGAATTCTAAACTAACCGTGAACTTGCAGTGTTGGAACAATAACATAATAATATTATAAAATGACATACATACCAATAAAATGTATACATCATAATTAACAATTTAAATAGAATATACTTACTATAAGTTATGGTGTCATGTGTCAATTAACATAGGTTAACAAATGCAGGTAACAACATACCAAACTTAACAATTAATTCCTAACCAATTCAAAATTTAACAACATATTTCAATCGTCATTTCATGTGAATCTAATTCACTAAATATAAGAATGTTAATCATGAGTGATTGCTCACCTTTTAAGGCTAGAGAAATTAGACAACATGACATGCAATAAATCCAAGCACAAATTCCAAAGCAAAGCATGATGGACTTGAATCGATGAAAACAAATATAAAAAAATTAATCTAAATTTTACCCACTATTTAAAATAAAATCTTTATATTATATTTTAAAAATCATTATTTTAAAACTCGTGTATTTAAAATCAAAGTGTATATATATTATATTTTAAAAATCAATATTTAAAATCCATACATTTTGTTATAAAAGAAGGCTTGGCACTATGGGTGGCGAGGCATGGTTGTTGGAGTCTGGCGGTGCGGTCTGGGTCACAAGGTGGTAGAGTTGAGGTGAACAGTGATCGGTCGAGCAGCTGCTGTGGCGTGGAGAAGTGGTGGTTGCTCCCTAGTGGATTGCTGCACTTGGTGTTTGGTCGGAGGAAGGAAAAGATGGTGGAGAGTTTGGCACGCGGCAGTGGACAAGGCTGTACTGGAATGGGTATTGCAACTAGAGGGGTGCCTGAGTGGTTTATCTATCATGGGCTAGTGGATGATGGCGGAGAGGCTGAGCATGGAAGAGCGGCTACTGCTCGGGAAGGATGGGAAAGGAGGCTGCACGGCAGTAGGAGAGGCGGGGACACAGTGGCGGTTTTAAGGAAGGAGGCGGAGCTGTGCTAGGCTGCTCGGTTGGCTATGGGCGTTCATGGTCAGAGAGGAGCAGATCTTGATCGATATGGGGTTTAACAGCTAGGAAAGTGGGCATAGTAAGGAAATGGGAAAGTGGAGTGGCGGTTCAAGCTAAAACGTGGCTGATGGGTTGGCTGTCGGTTTGAAGGCAAGGGGCGGATCTCGAGTGCATGGGTGGTGAGCGGATGACGTGGATCAGAGAGGGCTTGGTGCGGTCGATAGTGAAGTTCTGTCTGGTAACAGGCGCGGTGATGGCTGACTTGGTGGATATGGTGGGGTTCAGTGCATGCAAGGAGTGATGGGCAGATCTGATGTCAGAGGGTGGTCGAGGCCATGGAGAGAGAGGGGATGGACAGTTGGTGATTAATGGCTTTCGGAGGTGGCCGCAACTGATGAGATGGAATGGGATTGGAAGATATATCGCGTGGGGTCGTAGAGCAAGGAGAAGGAATAACAAATATACATATTTATATATAGAAACATTATTTTACATATAATTTTCTAAGGAAAGCACTAACAGGAAGTCAAAAATTAAATAAGGATAGAGAATGAAAGTGAAAGGACAAACCAAAAAAATTATTGAACAGGAAGGAAAAATCAAAAGTCAATATTAATTTTTAGGAATTATAAAGGTTAGTGGCCATTCATTTCTTATGGCTGGACAATTGAAAGGACAAGGAAAGCCCAAAAGACCCAAATGCGGAACCGTTGCGGCTAATCATTTCGTCGATTTCGCCACGTACCGGACATCGAAATGCACAAATGAATATACTATGGAGACCAAAATGATGAGATGAACATAACGGTATATACGTATGAGAGATACGACCCTCCTATCAAAACTCGATATTCGCTGCCGAAAATGCTGCTCAATGCCAAAAATAAGATAAACGGAGATAGAGAAATCCAAATTTGACGAAACGAAATATGACCTCTCTCGAAGAAAACGATTTAAATTTTTAGTATATAGAACTATTCAGATTTCAAAAATATTTTATTTTCATCAAATAAACCGATTTTAAATTGAAATTAGAAAATTCACACAATAGAACTAACGTATATATTCACCGATGAAACTCTGCCATTTATTATGTTTAAATAAACGTATATCAAACATCAAAATTTCACTGCTAAATTTAACTGTTTATTTTCCAAAAAATTTAGTTAATTATATTATAAAAATCGTTATAATTTCTCCCCCACTGAAAACTTTTCGCCTTCAAAAAGGAACAAGATAAGAGAATAGAATTAACCGAAGAGAAAGATAGATTCGAAATACATAGTACCAGATGCAATTATTAATTCAAAACCATATAATTTTCATTAATTTTATTATTATCATTCTAGTTAACTCACTTTCAATTAATTTACATTCTATTTAATTTATTTTGTTCATTAATTTTATTCATTCACATAGTATATTTCCTCTAACGTCAATGTTACTTAATCAACCCTTCAACAAATGTATTTAAGTTTAATATTAACATTCCATATTTATTAGATTAAATAGCATTCTTTTACTTATTATTCAATTTATTTCACTTAACATATTTTGTACATAGATTAAGTGTATAAAAATTCATTATAACCACTCAACCTTTATTTATAAATTCCCTTAACTAAATTTCATTTATATTTATATTGTATATTATTCAATTACATGTTCACATTAACATTTTAAATTTTTGAATATTTTAGGTAAGTTATATATTTATTTTAAAATGCAATTGAGTATTATACAAATAATATTTATCCTATTTAACTGTTTCAAGTTGTTGCAATTCCATTTCTCATTTTAGTTACTCCAATTATTCGAAAATTTTGCTTCATTTCAATAATTAAAAACAATCACTTAACATAAACTTAAGAGTTAAATTTCTAGTTTCACTTCAAATCATTCTGAAATATATATATATATATATATATATATATATAATATCAAATCATACTCAAGAAATTCATATCAAATCCATTTTCCAAAACAAAAGTGTGGCAAAATGACTAAGTGGTCTCTCCACTTTGAGACTCGAAAATGAATGTTGATGATGCTACAGTCGTCACCGAAATTATTTTCCAACAACAAAAGAGGAGAGTACTGACTTACTTCTTTTAAAATTCTTTGGAACAATTTCCATTCGAAAATACTTTCAAATAATACATTTTTCAAAATTTTTGAAAGCACCAAAAACTTTAAATTCTAAAATCCTTAGTTTCATTTCATTTTCAAATCAGATTTATAAAACATGCTTAAAATTTCAAATTCTTATAACATACAACAATAGTTAATGGTTGAGGAATGTTAAAAAAACTGTAACGTCCCGGAAATCTTCGATTTTCGAAAATTCAACATCGATACTCACTTTATCGACTGCCGAGAAATCGAAGGCCGGAAACTCGAAATGTTATGGTTTAAGAAAAAGAAAAAGAGAGAAGAAGAAGAGAGACAAAGATAGAACATAGAGAGAGAAGAAAATAGAACGAACAGAAAGAAAACAACAGAACAATAACAGAATCTCATAATTCGCAGCGGAATAACATATAATAATAAATGAATAATCTTTAAACAAAGAACTATATCAGTTATTACATTTTATACATTACATTTCATTACATCATATCATCAGAGTGTACAACAATATACAACATCAAACAATGCAGCGGAAAAAGAAATACTATATACTAGTAATACGCCATGCCATCCATCTTGCATCCAGCAACTCCAGAATATCCAGAATATCCTGATAAACCTAACTCTTGACTGCCCGTGTGGAAATTGGTGGGCACCCAGAGTTTAGGAAGGAAAACAATAAACTCCGAGTCAGTCATGTGACTGGTGTGAGAACTCAAAACAGTTTATTTATCTTTAAAATCAAAATAGAGGAATATTTTTAAATTCAATTCGCAATGCTTTTAAAAATGAGACTACTATAAGGCCTCCCGCACACACACACATGCAAACGCAGAATCGGAGGAGATTTCTCCTTATGATAGTCAAAGATGCTTGATACGTATTCAAAAGAACATTTTATATTATTACTAGTGCATAGTGTAGGAAAAATTCATTTCGAAAGTAGAATATAAATCTTAGCCAACATAGACATTTCGAACTATGCCTACTATAGCTACCATCCAAACAGTGGTGACCACCATAAGTAAATGGCAGGTTCTACAACTAATACCGTACAAGTTTCGTATTGGGAATTGGATTTCCAACGAATGATCAGGCCAAGGAACTTCCCATTGCCACATGAGAATGCCTCTGGATGGACATCCCCGAGAACCAAACCGGATCTCTACCAACACAAGGCCGGGTTACCCCTAACTGAGTAACAACTGACCGAATATGCCATCCCCCGGTCCTTTGGGACCTTTCAACCGAGCGCTCGTAATCAATTCACACAATCATAAAGTGTTTTCAACATGAGTAAGTATCTGGGCTCCATACCATGATACCACCCTTTTCCAGAAGGAAATGCACACATCCTAAAGGGCGCTACCCCTCATAACCTTGCCGCATCTTTCCTGTTTTGACCATTCACGGGGTGTGAGGCTCGACGAAGTCACGTCCACAAAAACATACTTTATACAAAAGCCATGCTTTGGGTCAACAAATGATCATAGAAATGATCATTAAGATAGACGATCAAATAAACGATCCTATCACAAATAATCAACACAATGATCATTTCAGCAACACTCAGCATGTCACATTACCAAATTGGGAATATATCGCTGATAACATTCAACTACATAACCTCTAAGCTCGTACGTCTCAGAGAAGGGTGTTAAGCTAAAAGAATAAATCCTCCGCCACTAACAGAAATATATTTGAAAGAAATCTGCTTTATATCTCAATTTGTAACGTCAGACATACAATCCATACAAGTCTGTTCCGGGCTCGAACAAAACCGAAGGCACTTACAAAGAAGTCCTTGCAATCCGGATATTCACATTCCTGATCGGATTCACCATCACATATGGATAACTCTATACCGTAGCTACTTGGTGCAGAGTCAATCGACAGGTCATCCTATCGCTCTCGCAAATACCGGGTCTTCAACACCGATCTTCAATGCGATTCATAACGACGTATCACATATTCGGAATGGGTTATATGACCTCATGGTCCTTTCCCGGTTAACCGGAATAGTGAGCGCTTATTCAAAAATAAGTGTGGCATTCAAATTCAACAAATCACATCAATTACCCATTCAAAGGGAAATATTGATAGTCGGTTATTGAACTATCAATGGATATGCACACATCGCCAGATTCCAAATAATTTTCCAAATTATTTATTTTCCAAAAAAATCATATCTTTACAAGATATATAATTTCAATACTTCAAAAATAAATCAATATTTATTTTTAAACAAGTTCCCCTTTCCTTTATAAATTCCATAGTGAATTTATATTTCACAATATCCATGCATATACGATTTCAATTTATCATTTCAATTTATCTTCAAAAGATAAATTCTCAAAATATTCACTTTATATTGGAAAACATTTCCATACTTATTTATTCATAAGTAATTCATAAATTTTATTTATTTTCAACACTTGGAAAATATTCAATATACTTAAATCGAGATTAAGTATATATTTCATTCTTTAAGGAAATCATTCTCTTAAACATATTTATTTGGGCCAAAACGAATGTTGCGTAAAACATCGTTACGACGTCCCAAAATCACTAGTATAGGGATTCGAAATTAAAATAGATATATAAATCCCAATACTATTCAAAACATTTCCTTTCGGAAATCATTTTACTATAACAACAGTGTTATAGTCCACCATTTCCTTTTATTTCTCGAAAACGTCTATTTCAACAATAAATGTTGAAATCTATGGTTTCGAATCTCAACACATTTTAAAACATCGTTAACTTGTTTTAATCCTATTTAAAACATCAAATCTAAACATTTTCTTTAACATATTATTCACTATTCAAAAACGTGAATATACTACGTTAATCAATTTCATTCTTTCATTCATTTTATTTCAAAGGATTATTCACAGTCGAAAATGTGAATATAACTCCATTAATAAGTTTCAACAATTTACTTATCAAAATAAGTCGTTTGCGAATTTATAAAACAACGTTTATAAATTCTATTTCTATTTATTTTATAAGAACTTCCTTTTATAAACTCCTTTATTAATCTATTCCAGTTTATAACTCAATTATAAACTACAAGTTCATATTATAAGTTAAATACTTATAAAACGATTATTTTACAAAATCGTTCTTTTAACTTCCCAAATTATAAATCTTATAACTTATAAGATTGTTTATTTATCCAAAATTCGTTCTTTCAATAACTTTATAAATTTTGTAAACCTACTGTTTATAAAATTCCATTTATAACTTCACTGTTTAAAATTCTATAAATTCCATTCAATTATGAAATTCATTTTCACTTCATTCAAACACTTATAAAAACTCGTTTTATAATGTCCATATTTCAATTTATAAATATCCATTTATAAATCTCTTAATATAAATCAATTTATATTATTCTTTTAAAACGTCTTTAAACTCCTTTAAAAACTTCATCATTCTGATTTATAAAATAATCAAATTTATAAATCCTATATTTAAACTTTTTATAAATAAATTCAGAAATCCCGATTTAAACTATTTTATAAAGTCAGTAACCCCATATTTTCAAAAATCAACTTTAACCATATTTCTTAAAAATCTTAATTTTTATAACTTTTAAAATTATAACGTTTATTTATTTAAAATGGATCAATTCCAAAATTATTTTATAAAACGTATACTTTTCAAAAATCACTTTAAAAATCATTTTAAAATTCCAAAATTTGGTCCAATGATGCTACATACCAAATAATCAATCACGACAACAACGACATCATATATCGATATGATAATCCATCAAATATCAAAATATCTGAAATCAAATAAATACTGTTGAGGAATCCAGTTGGATCCCTCCAACCTGTTTTCCTGCATCCACAAACATTAGCACAATACCAATTTCGCTCCAGTACGAAATTATCGCGGTATATGGGATTTAAATATTATCCGCTTAATAGACGGCGCAATAGGGTCTCATCCGCTATACAAAAAATGCGGGAAATCAATAACTCCAATATATACATATGCCAATATATATATATTGCTATTATATATAATACCAATTTCACTGTTTATGAAATATTCGCGGTATATGTTTTTAATAAATAACATCCGCTTACTAACGGCGTATAATGTCTATTTTAACAATCAGTAGATAACAATCATCATTCAAACATGCATTCAAATATTTTAAATCTAACTATTTAAAATAAAATCGAAACTGATTCGATTGAGTGAGAAGTTCTCACCTTGATTTCAATTTCGTTTTAGCGATTTATTTCGAATAAAATTAAACGGACGTTTAATTTTACCCAAAATTTTCACTAACTTCAAACGACTCCAATCCAACTCCATCGCGTAGTGCTCATCCATACGATTCCAACGCAACTGGTTTCGCGCGTTTTCGACCTCGTATGAAAAAGTTATGAATTTATGAAGTTACACACGATTTTAACCATAATAATTTACAACTTTTTATAATTTTTTTTAAACCATACCCTCATCATCACCGTCCACACCAGATCCAACGCACCCCCTTCTTCTTCCCAAACTCACGCGTTCTACAGACCAAAAGCCGAACCCACTAACAAAATTTAGGGTTTGATTTCACGATCCCCTTGCTTGATTATAACTCGATCAGGAGCTTCCATATTGTAGCCCAACTCGTGCACGACGCTCGGCCAGAGGGGTTTGAAACTCGGTCACCTCTACGTGCGCGTGACCCGAGGACACACGGCCACGAACGCGGCAACCTTCCCACCTCCACGCGACGCCAAACGCCATCTCGACCGTATGGATCTGAAGCCCTCTCTATCCTCTACAACTTTGCAGTTGAACACTTCGTGAATCGATTGATGGATTGAGAAATATTAAGGGGAAAAGATGAACAAATTTCGGCCATTCAATGCTAGGGTGGCGGCTACACGTTTAGATTAGGGTTTGTTTTATTTTTTCTATTTTCTTGTGAATTTTGAGCTATTTATAGAGAATTTTCGAACACTATTCATCCGGGAATTCCGAACTCCGATTTACGCGCCGTAACCAGCGTTTCTAGGGTTTACCCCGCGTTCTGGACACAATGGAACAGGTTTCGGAAGCTAATTCGGACATCTGTGCGAGTTATGGCTATAAACGTTCAATTTAAATTAAACCGATTTAAACGATTATCTAGGCGTTTTAATTTGTACCGGACAAACGGTAAATCCAATCGACACAAAATTTGAAACCTTACAATAATATCACATTACGGATCCGATGAAACTGGTTTCGTCGAAATCCGAGACTTTTTGAAAAATGGCTATTTTAACTCCCCAAATTAATATTAAAAATAATTCGATGCGTTTCGAGCTGCCACGATCAAACGATAGCTCCGATTGACACGAAAATTGAAATCCGATAATAACTAACTATTACGGATCCAATGGAACTGGTTTCGTTCAATTCTGAGACTGTTCAAAAATTGACTATTTTCACTAGTCGATTTTAATATTAAAATATTCAATTTTCACAAATTAACTTTTAATTCGATTTTAAAAGTTCTAAAATATCATTCTAACTCCAACATGATAAAATAAAATTTTACAAATCATTTTCAATCATATTTAACTCAATTTTCAATTATTTCCATAATTTCACATATTAAATTATCGATTTAATTATTCAATTAAATCCAACAATTCAAATAAAAATTTATTTGACTTATAAATTCACTTATTAATATTTAAAATTAATTAAATATCCAAATTTTAATTAAATAAAATTCTGGGTCGTTACAATCTTCCCCCCTTAAAAGAATTTCATCCTCGAAATTAACAAGTAAGAAAAGTTATAGAATTTATTAACTTTCCAAAAAATCCATAGTTAAACTTCTTACAATAACTTTACTAAGTTTCAATCATACTTGGTTATCTTTTCAAAAACAGCTACTATTGTTTAACTTTCAACTTCAAATCAAAGTTAAAGTTTTCAAAACTTTCCAATTTTCTCAAATTTTTTCTAACGCCTTAAATTTCCGGATAAATTCGCCATAGTCTCCTTTGCGTGGCTCGATCCGAAAAAAAAATGACAGTATATATATTACAAATATACATCTCATCAAGTAATGAGGCATCCCGCAGGGAAAAAGTGTAAAAGTACGATATTTAATCCGAGATATGTACCTTATATTTTATTAGCGAGCATATACGGCTAATATAGCGCGAAAGCGAGCTCCAAATGCGAAGCAAACGCGATCCACACCTACTAAACACTCAACAAACAACATGAGAATCATGCATATATGACAATAGTATCAATATACAACATATAGCAACATAATAACTATACATGCCAACATAGCAAATGTAGTAAAAGCAATATATTCAACCATCATCCATAACCAATAAATATTCATTTATATTCTCATTAATATTCAATGAATTGGTTTTCAATTTAATCACATTTGATTCATTAATAGTGGATGTTCTTACTAACATTCATTCTTAATTAGTTTATATTCACTAATTCATATTCAAGTTGGTTCACTTCCAAATCAAATTCAATTTTATTTAAGATTCACTTCTTCTAATTGGATTCCAATTACTTTAGCTTTCAATTTCATTAATACTTAACGAATTATATACAATCAATCAACTAACAACCATATAACAATCAATGTATATTAATTGCAACCAAATTCCTTTGCTTTCAATTGGTTTAATTAAATTGATTTTCATTCAACTATTCAACTTCTAATAACATTAGATTTTAATGAATTAACACTTACATTCATTATTTCATATCAATTATTCACATTTAATTGATCATTAGTCAATCCATTCATTCAATTCAATTTCTAAAGTTGAATTTCATTTATATAACTCAAGTTCACATTTATCACTTAACTTTATTAATTTACTTTGATACCAATATCAACTTCATTCAACATCTCTTAAGTTATACTTCATTTTATAAACATCAATTGGTTTTACTTAACTTTAATTCCCACTTATAAATCAATTCAGCTTCCAAATTCTAAAGTAAATTTCCATTTAACTTTAAATTCATTTTTATTTATAACTCATATTTATAAATATATTCATATAGTTTCACTTCTCATATATATAAGTTTATTTCACAATTTTAAATCACTTTAATTATAATTCAATTCCTATAATTCTTTTGCTTATACAATTATTCTTTTATTTAGATTATTCAAACAACTTAACAATCAACTTATTTTCACTTTAATAATTCTGAAAAATTATTTCTTTATATATAAAATATACTCAAGGTAAAATTATTTTATTTACCCAATTTTAAAACAATACTGTGTCGAATTGTTCTATTCAAGTGTTTAGAAACCCCTTTGGCATAGTTGTCGAGACCACGCTGACGAAAGTTCATATGCCACTCAATAAACCAACCATCACAATATAAAACAATTTTATATTCATTAACAAATACGCTCTCATAGCTATTATTACACTCAAACTCATTCTAGAGTACTACCGACTCTATCTTAATGAGTAATACCCAACAGAACCATGGTTGTCGCTTAACCATATGCTCTGATACCAGATGTAACGCCCCGGAAATCTTCGACTTTCGAAAATTCAACATCGATACTCACTTTATCGACTGCCGAGAAATCGAAGGCCGGAAACTCGAAATGTTATGGTTTAAGAAAAAGAAAAAGAGAGAAGAAGAAGAGAGACAAAGATAGAACATAGAGAGGGAAGAAAATAGAACGAACAGAAAGAAAACAACAGAACAATAACAGAATCTCACAATTCGCAGCGGAATAACATATAATAATAAATGAATAATCTTTAAACAAAGAACTATATCAGTTATTACATTTTATACATTACATTTCATTACATCATATCATCAGAGTGTACAACAATATACAACATCAAACAATGCAGCGGAAAAAGAAATACTATATACTAGTAATACGCCATGCCATCCATCTTGCATCCAGCAACTCCAGAATATCCAGAATATCCTGATAAACCTAACTCTTGACTGCCCGTGTGGAAATTGGTGGGCACCCAGAGTTTAGGAAGGAAAACAATACACTCCGAGTCAGTCATGTGACTGGTGTGAGAACTCAAAACAGTTTATTTATCTTTAAAATCAAAATAGAGGAATATTTTTAAATTCAATTCGCAATGCTTTTAAAAATGAGACTACCATAAGGCCTCCCGCACACACACACATGCAAACGCAGAATCGGAGGAGATTTCTCCTTATGATAGTCAAAGATGCTTGATACGTGTTCAAAAGAACATTTTATATTATTACTAGTGCATAGTGTAGGAAAAATTCATTTCGAAAGTAGAATATAAATCTTAGCCAACATAGACATTTCGAACTATGCCTACTATAGCTACCATCCAAACAGTGGTGACCACCATAAGTAAATGGCAGGTTCTACAACTAATACCGTACAAGTTTCATATTGGGAATTGGATTTCCAACGAATGATCAGGACAAGGAACTTCCCATTGCCACATGAGAATGCCTCTGGATGGACATCCCCGAGAACCAAACCGGATCTCTACCAACACAAGGCCGGGTTACCCCTAACTGAGTAACAACTGACCGAATATGCCATCCCCCGGTCCTTTGGGACCTTTCAACCGAGCGCTCGTAATCAATTCACACAATCATAAAGTGTTTTCAACATGAGTAAGTATCTGGGCTCCATACCATGATACCACCCTTTTCCAGAAGGAAATGCACACATCCTAAAGGGCGCTACCCCTCATAACCTTGCCGCATCTTTCCTGTTTTGACCATTCACGGGGTGTGAGGCTCGACGAAGTCACGTCCACAAAAACATACTTTATACAAAAGCCATGCTTTGGGTCAACAAATGATCATAGAAATGATCATTAAGATAGACGATCAAATAAACGATCCTATCAC
The DNA here is from genome assembly GCA_030765085.1 of Allium cepa. Lineage (NCBI taxonomy): Eukaryota > Viridiplantae > Streptophyta > Magnoliopsida > Asparagales > Amaryllidaceae > Allium > Allium cepa. Next base: position 454,409,304 of record CM060937.1, on the reverse strand, counting down.
AAATAATCAACACAATGATCATTTCAGCAACACTCAGCATGTCACATTACCAAATTGGGAATATATCGCTGATAACATTCAACTACATAACCTCTAAGCTCGTACGTCTCAGAGAAGGGTGTTAAGCTAAAAGAATAAATCCTCCACCACCAACGGAAATATATTTGAAAGAAATCTGCTTTATATCTCAATTTGTAACGTCAGACATACAATCCATACAAGTCTGTTCCGGGCTCGAACAAAACCGAAGGCACTTACAAAGAAGTCCTTGCAATCCGGATATTCACAATCCTGATCGGATTCACCATCACATATGGAGAACTCTATACCGTAGCTACTTGGTGCAGAGTCAATCGACAGGTCATCCTATCGCTCTCGCAAATACCGGGTCTTCAACACCGATCTTCAAAGCGATTCATAACAACGTATCACATATTCAGATTGGGTTATACGACCCCATGGTCCTTTCCCGGTTAACCCGAATAGTGAGCGCTTATTCAAAAATAAGTGTGGCATTCAAATTCAACAAATCACATCAATTACCCATTCAAAGGGAAATATTGATAGTCGGTTATTGAACTATCAATGGATATGCACACATCGCCAGATTCCAAATAATTTTCCAAATTATTTATTTTCCAAAAAATCATATCTTTACAAGATATATAATTTCAATACTTCAAAAATAAATCAATATTTATTTTTAAACAAGTTCCCCTTTCCTTTATAAATTCCATAGTGAATTTATATTTCACAATATCCATGCATATACGATTTCAATATATCATTTCAATTTATCTTCAAAAGATAAATTCTTAAAATATTCACTTTATATTGGAAAACATTTCCATACTTATTTATTCATAAGTAATTCACAAATTTTATTTATTTTCAACACTTGGAAAATATTCAATATACTTAAATCGAGATTAAGTATATATTTCATTCTTTAAGGAAATCATTCTCTTAAACATATTTATTTGGGCCAAAATGAATGTTGCGTAAAACATCGTTACGACGTCCCAAAATCACTAGTATAGGGATTCGAAATTAAAATAGATATATAAATCCCAATACTATTCAAAACATTTCCTTTCGGAAATCATTTTACTATAACAACAGTGTTATAGTCCACCATTTCCTTTTATTTCTCGAAAACGTCTATTTCAACAATAAATGTTGAAATCTATGGTTTCGAATCTCAACACATTTTAAAACATCGTTAACTTGTTTTAATCCTATTTAAAACATCAAATCTAAACATTTTCTTTAACATATTATTCACTATTCAAAAACGTAAATATACTACGTTAATCAATTTCATCCTTTCATTCATTTTATTTCAAAGGATTATTCACAGTCGAAAATGTGAATATAACTCCATTAATAAGTTTCAACAATTTACTTATCAAAATAAGTCGTTTGCGAATTTATAAAACAACGTTTATAAATTCTATTTCTATTTATTTTATAAGAACTTCCTTTTATAAACTCCTTTATTAATCTATTCCAGTTTATAACTCAATTATAAACTACAAGTTCATATTATAAGTTAAATACTTATAAAACGATTATTTTACAAAATCGTTCTTTTAACTTCCCAAATTATAAATCTTATAACTTATAAGATTGTTTATTTATCCAAAATTCATTCTTTCAATAACTTTATAAATTTTGTAAACCTACTGTTTATAAAATTCCATTTATAACTTAACTGTTTAAAATTCTATAAATTCCATTCAATTATGAAATTCATTTTCACTTCATTCAAACACTTATAAAAACTCGTTTTATAATGTCCATATTTCAATTTATAAATATCCATTTATAAATCTCTTAATATAAATCAATTTATATTATTCTTTTAAAACGTCTTTAAACTCCTTTAAAAACTTCATCATTCTGATTTATAAAATAATCAAATTTATAAATCCTATATTTAAACTTTTTATAAATAAATTCAGAAATCCCGATTTAAACTATTTTATAAAGTCAGTAACCCCATATTTTCAAAAATCAACTTTAACCATATTTCTTAAAAATCATAATTTTTATAACTTTTAAAATTATAACGTTTATTTATTTAAAATGGATCAATTCCAAAATTATTTTATAAAACGTATACTTTTCAAAAATCACTTTAAAAATCATTTTAAAATTCCAAAATTTGGTCCAATGATGCTACATACCAAATAGTCAATCACGACAACAACGACATCATATATCGATATGATAATCCATCAAATATCAAAATATCTGAAATCAAATAAATACTGTTGAGGAATCCAGTTGGATCCCTCCAACCTGTTTTCCTGCATCCACAAACATTAGCACAATACCAATTTCGCTCCAGTACGAAATTATCGCGGTATATGGGATTTAAATATTATCCGCTTAATAGACAGCGCAATAGGGTCTCATCTGCTATACAAAAATTGCGGGAAATCAATAACTCCAATATATACATATGCCAATATATATATATATTGCTATTATATATAATACCAATTTCACTGTTTATGAAATATTCGCGGTATATGTTTTTAATAGATAACATCCGCTTAGTAACGGCGTATAATGTCTATTTTAACAATCAATAGATAACAATCATCATTCAAACATGCATTCAAATATTCTAAATCTAACTATTTAAAATAAAATAGAAACTGATTCGATTGAGTGAGAAGTTCTCACCTTGATTTCAATTTCGTTTTAGCGATTTATTTCGAATAAAATTAAACGGACGTTTAATTTTACCCAAAATTTTCACTAACTCCAAATGTAACGCCCCACCCCGAGACCCACCTTAGCAAAGAGAATTAACAAGTAATTCTGTCTACTAAAGCAGAGAATAGGGCTGGTTAAGGGCGACCATCTATAATTTTGTCTTAAACATCTATTGAATACGTCGATAAATGCAATATACTTTTTTTTCAACTCAAGTGGATCGACATACCCAGTAAATGCTTAATCCAAAACTATAGGTGACTAATGGATCTATCAGAACAAAATACAATAACTGAATGTAAATCACATCACAGAACAGTAATGAACATCATATATATACATATACACTGATACATGTTTAGTACAATACAATATGAATACAATAAATCTGGTACACGACCACACTATATACATCGAATCAAATGTAAAAACATCAGAGTATGCGGAAGAAATAAACTACTCAAGAGAAAGAAGAGCTTATATCCAACATCAACTTCAAGCTAAGCCCAATAGATGATACCTGAAACAACTCGGTCTGACCCGAGTGAAAACACACGGGTCAGGCTAGCTAGAACTTATCATTAGTAAAGGTGATGATAAGAGATAAGGGGAAAACCATTCCATCAATACCAATGGAATGATATAGGTCATTAAGTTATCTCTAGAGTGATACATCAATGGTTCATCATGATTGCATAGAGGGTTACAATATGTATATTAGATAGAAATGGTTTATCTAATTATATATATAACCGAATGAAATGGGTGAGGATATGGACCATAAAGTAAATCTTCATAAGATAATTAAACTTCAAGAATCCATCATAAATAAAACCATCTAATAGAAACTTCTTAATTTTTATACCTCATCTCATCGGTATAAATATAAATACATCTCAAACCCATCATTAACCTCATTATAAAGGAATCTCCATAGTCATTTGTACCTCATATCATTGGTACAAATATAAATCTATCTTAAATCTATTATCAACACTCATCATAAAAGCATTACCATAATTTATACCTCATCTCATTGGTATAAATATATATAATGTCTCAAATCCATCTTGATAGAACCCGGAAAGAGTTCAAAACATCATATTCGAAATCACCATAAAACCATGTATATAAATAAGCCCTTTTCTTACATAAGGCTATAATAAAGCATCATCAACAAAACAGTGAAAACGAAACATCTAAACTTCATGGAAAACAGCACGTGCTTTACATCTTGACTAGTACTAGTAATTTGGTACCATACATCGTGATGACTTGGGGTCACATAACATCATAACATCGTGATTGACTAGTCGGAACATCTTGATGACACCCAGTCACAAATCCGAGTAAAAACATCATGGTGATTGGAGTTGAGTAATAACATCGTGAACATCGTGGTGACTCCAATCGTACTCGGTCTAGTACTAGTAACATCTTGAATGTGTCTCAACTATTCGAATAGGAACCCAAAAGGCGAGAACGTATATCCCATACTATACGTTCTCCCCTAATGTTTTACTAATCGTTAGTTGGTTCCACATTAGAAAACATCATAAAACATCAGAACCATCATAAAACTCACTCTGCCTCATCTCATCGGCGAGTTAATATAATACCACACTCATCTCTTCTCATCGATGAGTAATGGTTCCATCGTGACTTGTCTCATTTCATCGACAAGTAAAAATCATCATAACCATTTTAACTTCATAAATCATCATAAACATCTTAACTTCATGAATACTTCATAAATAGATTTACCTCATATCATCGGCAAATGCGATTAAATCTCATAATGGTTTCTCATAAACCATAATCCCCGAAAAGGAAAATCTCATCTCAAGACTCACCTCATCTCATCGGCAAGTAAAGCAACATCTTTAAGTGGTTCTCATCGATTTTTACTCTTATAATAGGAGATCTCGAACACCTCAACTCGCCAAATATTGGCTACTTGGGTAATTCCTATAATAGGAATTGAAAATCTTAAATACTAACTCAAGATTCAATACTTAAGAGGTTTCGATCGTACAAGTCCGGAATTAACCGAAAAAGCAAACTCATGTGTCCCATACCACATGTTTTACTAAATCGTTTAATTCTCTTTCTTATACGTCCGAAAAGTGCAAAAACGCGTATCTTTAAATAGAAAATATATTTTTGCTAAATCGGGTTTTGAAATAAATTTCAGAAAATATTTATGAAATCAACTTTGGAAATCTCTTTATAATTTAGAAATATTAATTGTATCAATTTTTTTTTTTGAAATCACTTTGTAAAATATATTTCTTAGAACAATAGCTAGAATATGAACACTGTTGGAAAATAGTTTGAAAATACGTGCACATGCGCTCGGAATCACAATGAAAACATTAAATAATGAATCAATAAAATTAATTAAAATCCCAATGACGGATTCGTGAAAATACATGGTTCTATATAGTAGAAACAACCCAAAAATAATCACAAGACACATGGTTTAACCCTTGAATAAGGTAATAAAACACTCAAGATCTATATTAAAATTCATCATCAAAGACTTGCTCGAACAATCTAAGAAAATATATGATTCAATACCAGAGCATATATGATATAAAGCTCTCAGTATTTGCACTGAAAAGAGCATCAAAACCGTGTTTAGAAAACATAAGAGAAAGCACCAAAAGCTGGTGCAACAATTCAAGATACACAGGAATAAACATTGGTGTTTTGCCCAGGCCTGTATTTTATTTATTCAGTTTGTCTCTTTTAAACACATAATTTGAGAGAACAAAAAAGATAAAAGTTTTAGAAGACATCCTAAGCTTTTCAGAACATTAAAAATTACTGAATTCCGATAAGAAATGTAAAAGTTATAGATAAAACAATTCTGAGATTTGAATTTCACAAATTTTGTCATTTTGTCTCAGGACAGCGACAAACAATCACATTTTTGCCCAAGACAACTTCGAAATTCTGGAAAACTCAAAACATAAAAGTTTTAGAAAAAAGTCTGGGCTTTCCGGAACATCTTAATTTATAGAAATCGGTTGAGAAATGAAGAAGTTATGGTCAATTAAATTTCAGCCTTAAGCACAGAGCTAATATCGATTTTGCACTCGGGATTACAGTAGAAAAGTTCAATTTTGACATAGAAGCACTCAAAATTACTGAAAACTTAACAAGTGAAAGTTGTAGTATATGATTTTTTCTTTCCGGAACATCTGGAATTATTAAAATCCGATGAAAAATGAGAAAGTTATGTCTAATTTAGTTTCAGCTTCAAACACAGAGCAAACATAGACTTTGCTCTCGGGTTAGCAGTAGAAAAATCAATTTTTGACATAGCTAACCTCAAAACTAAAGAAAACCTAAAACATAAAAGTTGTAGTATAGGACTTGAGCTTTCCGGATCATCTAAAATTATCAAAATCCGACGAAAAACGAGAAAGTTATGCGTATTTTAGTTTCAGCTTCAAGCACAGAGCAAACACAGACTTTGCTCTCGGGTTAGCAGTAGAAAATTCATATTTTGACATAGCTAACCCCAAAATTAAAGAAAACCTAAAACATAAAAGTTGTAGAATATGATTTAAGCTTTCCAAAACATCTAAAATTATCAAATTTCGATCAAAAACGAGAGAGTTATGGCAGAATTTGTTTCAGCATCAAAGATGGACAAAATTCTGTTTTTTTACAGAAATAAAACATCAACCAAAAATCAATATTATCAAGCTATTTGCATATCTTTTTGTATTTGAAGCTTTGCTTCAGCTAGATTTGTGAGTTTATTAACTCACCTTGCTGCCATAGATGATTAAGCAATGATTTAGAGCCAAAGATTGCAATTTCTCCCAAGTATAGACCAAAGAAACCTGTAGAAACTAGTAATAGATGCATGCAAACAAAGAGAGAGGCAAATCAAAAAAAACATTGACTGTAAAAATAGATTTTGATATGAAGATTGGTTTTAGATTGAAGATTACCTGAGTTTAGCTCTAGAATTGACAATTAAAACCACCAATTTTCATTTCATTTGACAAATTTAAGCATGGATTGAAAGAGGAAGAAAGGGTTTCAGCCATTAACAAGCTTTGGAATTTTGAGAAAGAAAAGAGAAAAAAGTACACGTACTGTAATTTTCTTTCTCATTACTCATTTCTAGTAATAGACTAATGATAGTGGTAATGAGCTTTAGCCCAAATTAATAAAAGAAGTTAAGTTAATTGCTTAATCTCTTATTTCATGTTACAATGCATATTAACAAATGGAATTAACACTATTTCAAGTTTTACTTCTTTAAAACTTTTGAAACTCAATACTCATGATAATAAAAATGTTTTATACTCAAAATAAAAGATTATTTATATATTTAAAACATTTTATTACCATCTTTCTCTATTTTAAATAAAATGGCAAATTTACATCTTTAATTACAAAACTCATTGTAATTAACATTATAAATTACACAAAAATCACATTTTTGTGTAATAAAATTTTATAACCCATTTCAAATATAATTTAACACTAAAATTATATTTTTAAATCCAATTCCATCATTATTTTAAATATATCTCATTTAAAATTTAATTACTTCTTTTAAAAATCATTAAAAGAAGTAAATAGCAATAATTTACATAATTATTGCATTAACTCTAAGCGAAACACATTTCCTCAATCTTTTAAATCAAACCATCTTAATAAAGTTTATAAAATTCTATTTTTCTCATTTTATCCTTAAATATATTGTTTGTTCCCAATAACCAATTTATATTCCTCTTAATTTTTAATTTACACTATTAAATTATAACTGCCGTTATAATTTAATATTCTCAGGTAATCGCTAAAATCAGGGTTGTTACAGACTCCCCCTCTACAAAAATTGTGTCCCCACAATTTTCTACGAAAAGAGTTGTAAACAACACAAATATTCAATCAACAAAGATGATAGACAAGCTCGAAACTCAAACCATTCATACTTTCAGCATAGAATGGTAGAGAGAAATAAGGAAAAACTCCCTTGGTTAATCCAATGGTCCATCATATGCTAATATAGTGATTAGCAAACCATCGAATTTTCCAAGCAACTCGAAAGAATTTCGAAGATGTCTCATATTCGAATCAATACTCAATAAAAAGCCCAACAAATAATCTATCAAATAAGATAGATTTCTCAAAACTCAACGAATATTGTCGGGATCAAACTCATTCAAACCCAAACTCCAAGCAACAAAAAATGATCATCAACACAATTTTCCGCATAATAATACGGAAAGAGCATCCTCACAACGAGGATAGACTCAATAGACAAGATAGATAAATCACACAAAATGGCTTCTCACGAGGCCACCAAACTCGAATAACCACGAAAATACACGTAATCATCAATAGCACAAGAATAGAGTGAACTCTAGAACAAGAATATAAGCTCAAATTAGCTTTCAATCCAAGATATTTAGATTTTTTTTTTTTTCTCAACATCTTTTAAATTTTAAATCTCAATTTTCAACATTTGAAAGTTTTCAAACTCTTTACTATATTACTTAGTAAGTAATATAAAAATCAAATTAAAAGTCTAAATTTCTTCTCTTACTTCAAAAATAATTTCCAAAGAACTTTGTAAATCCATAATAATATTCCTCGAAATAAATTAAGGGTTTAAATTCTCTTTACTCTTTTTATTAAACCACTTAAAAAGCTTAAAACAATCTTCAAATCCTCTTGTAACTCTTCTCTTAAAACATCCAATGTATATAATATAAATTCTAAAATCTCAAAATATACTTTCAATAAAGTATAGCTCTATAATTTTCTCACATATTCTAATCTTTATAATTTCAAAAAATATATATATAAATAAATGGCATTGCCTCGCCACTGAATTTCTAATAATAGATATATCTGTTGGTTGCAGAGTCGATCGAACGATCAAAACTGCCTCGCCACTCTGATGCTCGTCTCTAAAACCAATGGCTGCAATTACCATTCAAAAATAATTTTAATATTTATTCTCAAAAATATTATTTTTAAAATGTCAATCTTTTAAACACAAACCATCGTGTCTGATTGTCTCATCATAGCATTTAGGAGATTCCTATCGATAACGTTGATCAGGCGCATCGACTAGAACTCTTAACTACTCGATGGACAACCCAACACTCTCAAATTATTTCTATAAAAGAAGTACTACTCATGTAAATATATTCTCAAAATATTCTTTGTTTTTTTTTTATGTCACAATGCTCAAAATTCTCTTTAAAACTCATATTTATATAGCTTCAAAACTCAAACCAAAGAACATTAAGAGAATACATCGAGATATTCCTAGAGTACTCCATTCTCAAAATCAATAGAAGGAGATAGAGTGTTCGGCAATCCTACGATGTCACGAGCCACTCCCAAAAATCATCAAGATACAGGATAAGCAAGATATTCTTCTCAAAGGAGAAGAAGAATCAATCCACGAATCACTACTTCAGTCGGAGTAATGCTAAAAGATAACATTGATTGAGTATATGAAAAGAACACTCAAACGAAGCTGAATGATAAACTTAATCAAACTCGAATAATCTAGAAACTAACCTCATTCCTTAGTGGATATCCTCGTGGAAGGATAACCGAAGAGCCAAGAATAAGGTTCCCTCAACAATCGATTGCCCGATTGGATGTCAAGTCCAACGGACTCACAAAACTCAACAAAGTCACCTTAACTGGAATTCGAGATATATCATCAACATCTCGATACTCAAGAGTGAATACAGAAACTTCCGAATCATCACTAACATTTCAAAATGATAGAAATAATAACCTAATCAAATTAGGATGCCTAAATAAATATAGGATCCTATAATACAAAGGATCGGACTTAACATCAAATAAGTTAGTCCATCTCAAATCAGATAAATCTCAAGATTGTGAGTAATAAACAGTTACTCACAAAAGCAACATCAAATAGAAATCTCAGAATACTCACAACAAGCCAATCGTTGTGGATCCCTTCAATAGGATTCACAAACTCTCAAAGGAATGCAACAAGAATACTCAAAGAAATCAATCAGCTCCATCGATACGAACTCACTTGTATTAACAAAAATAAGAATAGAATAATCCCAAATAAGATTTTATATAAGATAAGATGACATCAAACTATATTATGGAATACTACGGAATACAATATATCTATATTCCTAGACATATTCCATCTCAACAATCCCAAAATTCAAAAAAAAAATCAAGGCTCGATTTGAAAGCAAGCTCGAATAAAGGACAATGATTCACTCGTACTGTACTTCGATGTATCATGATATTCTGTTCTGTGTTTACTCTACTTTGTTCTGACCACAGCTCTGATGCCAAACTGTAACGCCCCACCCCGAGACCCACCTTAGCAAAGAGAATTAACAAGTAATTCTGTCTACTAAAGCAGAGAATAGGGCTGGTTAAGGGCGACCATCTATAATTTTGTCTTAAACATCTATTGAATACGTCGATAAATGCAATATACTTTTTTTTCAACTCAAGTGGATCGACATACCCAGTAAATGCTTAATCCAAAACTATAGGTGACTAATGGATCTATCAGAACAAAATACAATAACTGAATGTAAATCACATCACAGAACAGTAATGAACATCATATATATACATATACACTGATACATGTTTAGTACAATACAATATGAATACAATAAATCTGGTACACGACCACACTATATACATCGAATCAAATGTAAAAACATCAGAGTATGCGGAAGAAATAAACTACTCAAGAGAAAGAAGAGCTGATATCCAACATCAACTTCAAGCTAAGCCCAATAGATGATACCTGAAACAACTCGGTCTGACCCGAGTGAAAACACACGGGTCAGGCTAGCTAGAACTTATCATTAGTAAAGGTGATGATAAGAGATAAGGGGAAAACCATTCCATCAATACCAATGGAATGATATAGGTCATTAAGTTATCTCTAGAGTGATACATCAATGGTTCATCATGATTGCATAGAGGGTTACAATATGTATATTAGATAGAAATGGTTTATCTAATTATATATATAACCGAATGAAATGGGTGAGGATATGGACCATAAAGTAAATCTTCATAAGATAATTAAACTTCAAGAATCCATCATAAATAAAACCATCTAATAGAAACTTCTTAATTTTTATACCTCATCTCATCGGTATAAATATAAATACATCTCAAACCCATCATTAACCTCATTATAAAGGAATCTCCATAGTCATTTGTACCTCATATCATTGGTACAAATATAAATCTATCTTAAATCTATTATCAACACTCATCATAAAAGCATTACCATAATTTATACCTCATCTCATTGGTATAAATATATATAATGTCTCAAATCCATCTTGATAGAACCCGGAAAGAGTTCAAAACATCATATTCGAAATCACCATAAAACCATGTATATAAATAAGCCCTTTTCTTACATAAGGCTATAATAAAGCATCATCAACAAAACAGTGAAAACGAAACATCTAAACTTCATGGAAAACAGCACGTGCTTTACATCTTGACTAGTACTAGTAATTTGGTACCATACATCGTGATGACTTGGGGTCACATAACATCATAACATCGTGATTGACTAGTCGGAACATCTTGATGACACCCAGTCACAAATCCGAGTAAAAACATCATGGTGATTGGAGTTGAGTAATAACATCGTGAACATCGTGGTGACTCCAATCGTACTCGGTCTAGTACTAGTAACATCTTGAATGTGTCTCAACTATTCGAATAGGAACCCAAAAGGCGAGAACGTATATCCCATACTATACGTTCTCCCCTAATGTTTTACTAATCGTTAGTTGGTTCCACATTAGAAAACATCATAAAACATCAGAACCATCATAAAACTCACTCTGCCTCATCTCATCGGCGAGTTAATATAATACCACACTCATCTCTTCTCATCGATGAGTAATGGTTCCATCGTGACTTGTCTCATTTCATCGACAAGTAAAAATCATCATAACCATTTTAACTTCATAAATCATCATAAACATCTTAACTTCATGAATACTTCATAAATAGATTTACCTCATATCATCGGCAAATGCGATTAAATCTCATAATGGTTTCTCATAAACCATAATCCCCGAAAAGGAAAATCTCATCTCAAGACTCACCTCATCTCATCGGCAAGTAAAGCAACATCTTTAAGTGGTTCTCATCGATTTTTACTCTTATAATAGGAGATCTCGAACACCTCAACTCGCCAAATATTGGCTACTTGGGTAATTCCTATAATAGGAATTGAAAATCTTAAATACTAACTCAAGATTCAATACTTAAGAGGTTTCGATCGTACAAGTCCGGAATTAACCGAAAAAGCAAACTCATGTGTCCCATACCACATGTTTTACTAAATCGTTTAATTCTCTTTCTTATACGTCCGAAAAGTGCAAAAACGCGTATCTTTAAATAGAAAATATATTTTTGCTAAATCGGGTTTTGAAATAAATTTCAGAAAATATTTATGAAATCAACTTTGGAAATCTCTTTATAATTTAGAAATATTAATTGTATCAATTTTTTTTTTTGAAATCACTTTGTAAAATATATTTCTTAGAACAATAGCTAGAATATGAACACTGTTGGAAAATAGTTTGAAAATACGTGCACATGCGCTCGGAATCACAATGAAAACATTAAATAATGAATCAATAAAATTAATTAAAATCCCAATGACGGATTCGTGAAAATACATGGTTCTATATAGTAGAAACAACCCAAAAATAATCACAAGACACATGGTTTAACCCTTGAATAAGGTAATAAAACACTCAAGATCTATATTAAAATTCATCATCAAAGACTTGCTCGAACAATCTAAGAAAATATATGATTCAATACCAGAGCATATATGATATAAAGCTCTCAGTATTTGCACTGAAAAGAGCATCAAAACCGTGTTTAGAAAACATAAGAGAAAGCACCAAAAGCTGGTGCAACAATTCAAGATACACAGGAATAAACATTGGTGTTTTGCCCAGGCCTGTATTTTATTTATTCAGTTTGTCTCTTTTAAACACATAATTTGAGAGAACAAAAAAGATAAAAGTTTTAGAAGACATCCTAAGCTTTTCAGAACATTAAAAATTACTGAATTCCGATAAGAAATGTAAAAGTTATAGATAAAACAATTCTGAGATTTGAATTTCACAAATTTTGTCATTTTGTCTCAGGACAGCGACAAACAATCACATTTTTGCCCAAGACAACTTCGAAATTCTGGAAAACTCAAAACATAAAAGTTTTAGAACAAAGTCTGGGCTTTCCGGAACATCTTAATTTATAGAAATCGGTTGAGAAATGAAGAAGTTATGGTCAATTAAATTTCAGCCTTAAGCACAGAGCTAATATCGATTTTGCACTCGGGATTACAGTAGAAAAGTTCAATTTTGACTTAGAAGCACTCAAAATTACTGAAAACTTAACAAGTGAAAGTTGTAGTATATGATTTTTTCTTTCCGGAACATCTGGAATTATTAAAATCCGATGAAAAATGAGAAAGTTATGTCTAATTTAGTTTCAGCTTCAAACACAGAGCAAACATAGACTTTGCTCTCGGGTTAGCAGTAGAAAAATCAATTTTTGACATAGCTAACCTCAAAACTAAAGAAAACCTAAAACATAAAAGTTGTAGTATAGGACTTGAGCTTTCCGGATCATCTAAAATTATCAAAATCCGACGAAAAACGAGAAAGTTATGCGTATTTTAGTTTCAGCTTCAAGCACAGAGCAAACACAGACTTTGCTCTCGGGTTAGCAGTAGAAAATTCATATTTTGACATAGCTAACCCCAAAATTAAAGAAAACCTAAAACATAAAAGTTGTAGAATATGATTTAAGCTTTCCAAAACATCTAAAATTATCAAATTTCGATCAAAAACGAGAGAGTTATGGCAGAATTTGTTTCAGCATCAAAGATGGACAAAATTCTGTTTTTTTACAGAAATAAAACATCAACCAAAAATCAATATTATCAAGCTATTTGCATATCTTTTTGTATTTGAAGCTTTGCTTCAGCTAGATTTGTGAGTTTATTAACTCACCTTGCTGCCATAGATGATTAAGCAATGATTTAGAGCCAAAGATTGCAATTTCTCCCAAGTATAGACCAAAGAAACCTGTAGAAACTAGTAATAGATGCATGCAAACAAAGAGAGAGGCAAATCAAAAAAAAAATTGACTGTAAAAATAGATTTTGATATGAAGATTGGTTTTAGATTGAAGATTACCTGAGTTTAGCTCTAGAATTGACAATTAAAACCACCAATTTTCATTTCATTTGACAAATTTAAGCATGGATTGAAAGAGGAAGAAAGGGTTTCAGCCATTAACAAGCTTTGGAATTTTGAGAAAGAAAAGAGAAAAAAGTACACGTACTGTAATTTTCTTTCTCATTACTCATTTCTAGTAATAGACTAATGATAGTGGTAATGAGCTTTAGCCCAAATTAATAAAAGAAGTTAAGTTAATTGCTTAATCTCTTATTTCATGTTACAATGCATATTAACAAATGGAATTAACACTATTTCAAGTTTTACTTCTTTAAAACTTTTGAAACTCAATACTCATGATAATAAAAATGTTTTATACTCAAAATAAAAGATTATTTATATATTTAAAACATTTTATTACCATCTTTCTCTATTTTAAATAAAATGGCAAATTTACATCTTTAATTACAAAACTCATTGTAATTAACATTATAAATTACACAAAAATCACATTTTTGTGTAATAAAATTTTATAACCCATTTCAAATATAATTTAACACTAAAATTATATTTTTAAATCCAATTCCATCATTATTTTAAATATATCTCATTTAAAATTTAATTACTTCTTTTAAAAATCATTAAAAGAAGTAAATAGCAATAATTTACATAATTATTGCATTAACTCTAAGCGAAACACATTTCCTCAATCTTTTAAATCAAACCATCTTAATAAAGTTTATAAAATTCTATTTTTCTCATTTTATCCTTAAATATATTGTTTGTTCCCAATAACCAATTTATATTCCTCTTAATTTTTAATTTACACTATTAAATTATAACTGCCGTTATAATTTAATATTCTCAGGTAATCGCTAAAATCAGGGTTGTTACACCAAACGACTCCAATCGAACTCCATCTCGTAATGCTCGTCCATACGATTCCAACGCAACTGGTTTCGCGCGTTTTCAACCTCGTATGAAAAAGTTATGAATTTATGAAGTTACACACGATTTTAACCATAATAATTTACAACTTTTTATAATTTTTTTTAAACCATACCCTCATCATCACCGTCCACACCAGATCCAACGCCCACCCTTCTTCTTCCCAAACTCACGCGTTCTACAGACCAAAAGCCGAACCCACTAACAAAATTTAGGGTTTGATTTCACGATCCCCTTGCTTGATTATAACTCGATCAGGAGCTTCCATATTGTAGCCCAACTCGTGCACGACGCTCGGCCAGAGGGGTTTGAAACTCGGTCACCTCTACGTGCGCGCGACCCGAGGACACACGGCCACGAACGCGGCAACCTTCCCACCTCCACGCGACGCCAAACGCCATCTCGACCATATGGATCTGAAGCCCTCTCTATCCTCTACAACTTTGCAGTTGAACACTTCGTGAATCGATTGATGGATTGAGAAATATTAAGGGGAAAAGATGAACAAATTTCGGCCATTCAATGCTAGGGTGGCGGCTACACGTTTAGATTAGGGTTTGTTTTATTTTTTCTATTTTCTTGTGAATTTTGAGCTATTTATAGAGAATTTTCGAACACTATTCATCCGGGAATTCCGAACTCCGATTTACGCGCCGTAACCAGCGTTTCTAGGGTTTACCCCGCGTTCTGGACACAATGGAACAGGTTTCGGAAGCTAATTCGGACATCTGTGCGAGTTATGGCTATAAACGTTCAATTTAAATTAAACCGATTTAAACGATTATCTAGGCGTTTTAATTTGTACCGGACAAATGGTAAATCCAATCGACACGAAATTTGAAACCTTACAATAATATCACATTACGGATCCGATGAAACTGGTTTCGTCAAAATCCGAGACTTTTTGAAAAATGGCTATTTTAACTCGCCAAATTAATATTAAAAATAATTCGATGCGTTTCGAGCTGCCACGATCAAACGATAGCTCCGATTGAAACGAAAATTGAAATCCGATAACAACTAACTATTACGGATCCAATGGAACTGGTTTCGTTCAATTCTGAGACTGTTCAAAAATTGACTATTTTCAGTAGTCGATTTTAATATTAAAATATTCAATTTTCACAAATTAACTTTTAATTCGATTTTAAAAGTTCTAAAATATCATTCTAACTCCAACATGATAAAATAAAATTTTACAAATCATTTTCAATCATATTTAACTCAATTTTCAATTATTTCCATAATTTCACATATTAAATTATCGATTTAATTATTCAATTAAATCCAATAATTCAAATAAAAATTTATTTGACTTATAAATTCACTTATTAATATTTAAAATTAATTAAATATCCAAATTTTAATTAAATAAAATTCTGGGTCGTTACAAAAACAATAAATGATAATCTAATATTATCATTTGTAATAATCCATTCATTTAACTATCCAATTTCAGAAAATTATATTCTTTTATATAAAATATAATTGTACATACATTATTCCATTTACCAATTTTGAAAACAATATTATATCAATTTTCACTGTTCAAGTGTTTTGGAATTTCTATCGATAGCATTAGCCAGACGAATTGATAGAAATCCAAAATTCAAACTTAACAACTCAAACAACACAATATAAAACGTTTTTGTATCAATTACAGATATATTCTCCCAAAGGATGATTCAACAAGGGATTCTAGAACATGGATAGAAATTCAAATTTAGAGGGCTCCTAATCAAAGAGAATTCTAACTAAGAAGATTGGCTCGAATGGAAGACAAGATAATTAAATTACAAAAGAGGAAAGATGGATAGACTTACATTGATCGCGACGACCTTAACCGGTCAACCGAGACTTATAAAAATGAGAATATCATTAATGAAAACCAAGACAACTCATTGAGGACATCGCGGATAACACGATTCATGAGATCAACAAAGAAGCAAGAGTATTAGTTAAGCCAAAGGGAAATGAATAACCATACATAGAAACCATTCATCCGGGGAAAAGGACAACAAGTCGAGCTTCAGGAATAAGATCGATGCGGAATTCAATTTCCTGCTTGGGAGGAAAAGAGGTGGCTTTACCGAAACATTAGGATAATCCCTAACTATCGGGTGGAGTCAAGATCACTAGGTGAGAATCAAGCGAATAGATAGAACTTCCTGAATAATCTTGAGGCAATTGACATTCGATCATAAGAGAATTACCCTGGTCATCTACTAGAGAAATGATTCGAGGTTTGCAAGAGATGACAAAAAAAAATGAGGACGTAGAATCTTCGATGAATCGACGCCTGTTGTAAAGGAGTTTCACCCCTTTACAAATCATACTAAGGTTGGCGGGACCGTCGATAGAATTAGTCACATAGAAGGATGAAGTTGCCAATTGAGGTTGCAAGATGTTCTCAAATTTGTTACAGAGATCAACAGAAAAAGTGCTATGGGATGCTCCATTATCAAGAAGAACATGAGAAGGAAAAGACAAGAATGGATTTCAGGATCAAGAAGAACACGAACAGGAAAATCATGCAAAGAGAAGGAGGAGTGGAAGAGGTCTTGGCAAAGACACCAGATATCCTGCCTCTCTGCTTAGTGGGAACTAAGGCAAGAACAAATTTCAGAACAAAGGCAACGTTCCAAAAATTCAAAAGAAATCCTAAGCAAAAAGAATCCTAACTAAGAATTTCAAGCTCGAACGAAGATGATTCTGCAATTAGTTTTACTCGTTCTAGGGTATTACTACCATATCTCTAATGAGTTTATTACTCCATATACTAAGTATTTTTCTAAACCAGAGCTCTGATACCACATGTAATGACCCGCTATTAAGAACCATTCAAATCGACAATCATTCACTCATGTCAGACTTAAATTGCTCAAAATAACAGATTGTCGATTATTTGGAAAAACTTAGCACATACAGTAAATAAATCAATCACAGAATCACAGATACATAGTATTATAATAATAAGCATTGGAAATAGATTAACGGTAGTTCATGAAGCTACTACATAATATCAGAGTCAAAATACAACAGAAAATCTGTGACGACCCTGGATCTTGGCCCTATTATTTCAATAAATATTTAATCTAATTTAAATAAAGAGTAAACTTATCATTTTAAAATGAATATAACTTTTGGAATAGTTGCCATTTATATGTATGAATTTGTATTTTTAATAGGAAATTTGATTTCGGAAATTTAAAATAAAATATCTCAATAATATCTACGATAAAGCTTATCTTATATAATTGAATTAAAATAATTTACTTTGTTTACATTTGGTAAATATTATATATAGATCATAATGTTGAGATAAAACCATATTCTATCAATACAAAATATAAAAATAAGAAAGTCAAACTTAGGAATCTAATTTAAAACATTGATAGTTAACATACAAATAGGATTGAAATGAATGAGCAAGTATACAACGCAAACTGTAAATTTGAAAGCATAAAATAAAATAAGCACAAAGTATAAAATAAAATAAAGCACAAGTGTATAGAAGTAAACCAGACAAAACATGTATATTGAAGTTCAAGCTAGAAGTTAATAAGTCAAACATCTGTATATGAATCAAGCAAGAAGACAAATATTTTTATACAAACTATCTTCATATACAAACTTTGTGTACCTGCAAATGCATACTCACATACAAATATCAGCCAATATTAATTAGGTGTAAACATATTTGAAGACATATGCATTTAATTAGCACAACCTTTTGTCAATTCAAATTGCAGAAAATCAACTCAGCCTCCATATAAAAATCTTGTCAGGGATTGCTGACAAAAGAAAAATATATATAAACAAAAGCTTGCTGTAGAAGGCCACTTTCCTACATATACCTACACATATCTTTATCAAGTTTATATCATTCGAGAACATTCAAATCTAAAATATATATATACACACACACACACACAAAGCTTGCAACAAACCAGTAGACAAAATACTGGAAATTTAATCAAACTAGAAACAAGAAAAGTGAAGCTGAAAATTTAAATATGGAAACCAAATCTGAAGCAAGAAAAAAGAGGCAAGAAAGCAACAACAGTTCAATTCTTCAAGTTAAATAAAACATCAAGCAACAAGATTTAAATTTTAACAAGCAAAAGAAGATTTAATAAAAAGCTACAGATCTGCATGTTTGGAAATTCAAGAGCCTGGAAACAATTATAGTTCTCTGACCTCTGCATGTTTGGTGAGTAATTCCATGTATTTTAAAAGCTTAAGAAGGTTTAAATCTGTGCTCCTGGATGTGTATGTACATTTGCATGAAGCTCTGGATATATATGTGTGTCTGTTCTATATATATATACTGATGTAAACCTGTCCTTCTCTGTTTAGACTGCAGAATTAAAAACAAAGCAAAATTAAATCAACTCCTTATCTATGTATTATTAGAATTTAAATTCTAAACAAAAGAAGTTTCTGTAGATAAGATTTTGGGTTTAAAATAAGTTAAGTAATATATGTTTAAAATTCTTCAGTAATCGGTAAACAGTAGAACTTTTTCAAATTTGATGAAAAATTAAATAATTAGATTTGTAAATTCAAGAATGTAACTGGAATCAACTCTGGAAAACTTGATTTTTAATACAAGTTTCACGAGTTTTAGTTTGGTATTGAGTTTACAATTTGGGAATGATCAGATTTCGATTTTCGACCAAGTTCTGGTGACTGGGAAGACTTTGGAGGTTGGGGTTTCGCTTGGAGCTAGCCTGGCGATCGTTGAGGCTGGGGAAAAATGTCAAGGAGTTGGGTAGGTCGCCGTGGCGTCGACGATAGTTCATTTGAGCTGTTAACCCTAGTTTTAACTATCTATGGAAATTTCGATGTCGTGGGTTCTGCGTTGTATCGAGTTCGACCGGATTTGAAGGGGACGTGGCTGAGATGTGGAGGTAGGCATAGGTGAAGGCACGGCGTCTCCGGTGGTTGGGATGGCCGTGTCGAGGAGGATTTCGGTGGGGTCGAGTGTTCCAGTTTTGACTGGAAGTTTCAATTTTCCCTTAGTGCTTCGTGACGTTGATTCGAAGATTGAGTCGAACGTTGGGACGATCGTCGATGTGTGGAGCAAGTTGCCGGAAATTGCGACGCCGTGGTTGACTTGTGCATGTGCACGTGGCCTTCGTGCATGTGATTCAATGTGATGTTGATGAAGGAGTTATGTTCTCATTAGTTTTGTTCGAAGTGGAAGATGTTTAACTTGAAGCTGGAGCGAGCAACGTATTCGCGTGATACTCGAAGGGAGTAACGTGAGTTTGTTGGGTTGGCTCAGGTTTTACTTTAAAGATGTTGCTGGAATTTCCAAAATAATTTATTACAAAGGTTTTCAAGTAATAAATTTTGAATTTAAATTGTTCTGTTTGGGAGATATTTACATATTTGTAGTTAATTAAGAAGTAAATTAATGTTTTATGTGATTTCTAGTGTTTGATTAATTGAATTCAAATGATATAAATAAGTAAGTAATTGAAGTTAAGATGTTTACCTTTGAATAATTAAGATGTTAATTAAAGAATAATTATTAAATTTTGGATAGTTAAGAAATTAATTGAGAATTAATTACTTAAAGGATTGATAAATTAAGGAAGTTATTTAGGGGTTAGTTAATTGATGAGTGTGGTTAAATGTAGGATCATTAATCAATGAAAATGGTTTTGGAATAATTAATTTGAATAATTAATTATGAATAAATGTAATAAATGAAGTGTAATTACTTAGTGTAGTAATTAATGGATATTTAGGATGTAATAAATGAATGGGAAATTACTTGACGAGAAGTAATTAAAGAGTAATTACTCAGTGGAAGGAATTAAGTGATAATTACTCAGTGTAATTAAAGGATTAATTAATATAATTAATCGAGGAGTTGGTTTAAATTGATGGAGTAAATTAGAATAGTTAATTTCTGATAGGGATTAATCAAGATTGATTAATGAATGTAATTAAATTAAAGGTTAATTATCAGATGAAATTTTTACGAATAATTAACTAATGGAAATAATTAGAGGATCGTTTATTAATGTAATAAAGGAAATAATCAAATCTTGCTTACTAATGATTAAATGTTGTAAATGTTTTGAATTGGATGATTTCTCTGATATGATTTGTTTGTGATATGATATGTTGGATGGATGGTGATAATGTGATTATCTATCAATTATGAATTGCTGTGTAAAAGTGTCATTCAGTAGTTAAAGTTGAATTGTATTTAATTGTATAACTTGGGTAAGTCACGTTGGATTCGAAGAGGCCGGGGTCGGGTATTAGGAAATACCCAAACCCACTTCGAATTTTTATAAATTGATTTGTGGAATCAATAGGTAGGAATGTAATGATTTAAGTGAATTGGATTATTCTATCTAAGTTGGGTACTTAGGAATTTATATGTGGAATAAAATATTGTCTATAGCAAATTGTGAATTGGTTAAATTGATATAAGTTACCCCAGGTTTTACATAAGTTGTTTGCTTTGGTATTCCATGTTAGTTGGGTTTACTTACGCTGGTTTTCAGCCTGACCCGGGTGTTACCTTGATGTAATGCTCGGGTCATACCGAGTATTACAGATTTTCAGGTAGGTACGTTCTGGAGCTCAGGTGGAAAGCAGGATGGCAATATCACTTTGAATATTTCCGCTGTAATTATATTATTGCAATTCTATGATAAATTGATTGTATATGACCAGCATTTGAATATATGTGAAACTCTGATGCATTGAAATGTAATCAACAGATATAGTATTCTTTTGTAAGCTATTATTATTTATTATTATATTTTATCCGCTGCGATTGCGAGATGTTTGGTGTTTCTGTTCTTCTTCTTCTATCTTTTTTTTCCATAACTATCTGGAATTTTCGGGTTAGAAAATTTCGGGTCGTTACATTTGGTATCAGAGCTGAAAGGTTAAGCAAGAACCTTGGCTCTGGTGAGGATTACTCATTTAATAGAGTCTGTAGTACTCTAGAATGAGTTAAGAATATACATATACATACATACATACATACATATATATATATATATATATATATATATATGAGAGCGTACTTGTTATTTTCTTATATAAAGGTTTTAAATGATTTTATATAAAAGTATATTTTGGTATATAAAGGAATATTTCATTCCAATAAATATTAAGACGATTGGTTGTTAAATTATTGAAAATTAAAATTAAGAAGTAATATAATACAACCAAATTGAAGTCTTGAATTGGAATTAAATTGAGTAGAAATAGAAATACAATCAAATTAAAATTTAATTAATTTAAAATGAAATTCTAAATCGGGTCTCAGAATTTGAAAATTTTGTTTCAAAGTAATGGAAAATAATGAATAAGTATTATATAGGTAACTAAGACTTGTTGCAAACAATCGTTTGTTTGAAATTTGATTTGGATTTAAAACCAAGGGTGGTTTGAATTTTTAAAACATGGCTGGGAGGGCCAAGAAATAAATATATATATATGTATGGATATACATGATATCAAAGATAATTTGAAATAAACTCTAAGGGGTTGAGTTTTGATTTTTTTCCTGAAGTGTGATGTAAAAACCCAAAGTGATATAAGTTTTGAACTTATAAGAGGGAAAGAATTTTGTAGTTGAAGCGGGAATTCTCATTGAGTAAGGTTTATTTGATTAAGTAAATTGGAATTTAAATTTCGGAATTTGTGTGATCTCAAAACAGGTTTGAGATTTAAAAATTGAAAATGGATGGACGTTTAAAAAAATAAATTGGATGATAACATCCTATTGTTAATAAAAATCTTTAAATTGAGAATGGTAGTGTATAAATAAAATAAATTTGAATAATTAAGTTTGTAAAATGTACTTGTTTAAGAACTAGCTTCAAACTGGAAGATAAAAATTGAATAATAAATTAAAATTTTTAAAATAAAATTGTATTGAATTCTTATTTGAACCTTGAAATACATAAGTAAAGATAATTTAAAATGGAATTTTGAGAATTTAACTCGATTTTACATAATTCGAGATAGTTTAAATTCAAGATTGAAATTGAATTAGTTCAAAATTGAATTTGGTTTGAATTAATTGGATTGGTGATTGAAGACATATAGGACTAAGAATTTAAAAGGGTAAAATTGGATTATATATTGAAATGATTTGAATTTGAAATGGGTTCAATGGATAATAATTCAAATCGATTAGAATAATATGAAATTAAAATTAAAATCGAACAGGATTAAAATCAAATGGAATTTGATTTAAATTGGGAAAGGAATCAAGGTTGATTCAACTTGAATTGGGTTTAAATAAATTTCAATAGAAATTGAAGTTATTCAAGTTAGAATTGAGTCAACTAAATGGGAACTAGTTGGGGAAGTGAACAGTTTGACTCTTGACTATTTTCAATATAAATTGTTTTCATATAAACCTATTTTCTAAGCTATTAAATATATACAACCTTTCTTTTTAAAGCTAACTTATTTTATAATTGTTTACCATTATTTTTGGAGCTATTTAACCATTTTTCAACTGTTTTCTAAACTAATGGCTATTTTTCAACTATTTCACAAACTAATTTCTATTTTACAACTATTTTGCAATTATTTGAAATTTCTAAAACTATTTAACTATTTTCAATAATTCTATAATTAGTTAACTATTTTATAGCTATTTCGTAAACTAATAATTATTTTTCAACTACTTATCTATTTTTCAATTTTCAAGCTATTTTCTAAATATAAACTGGTTGGAGTTCAAACTGTTATGGATTTAATACCCAACTGAGATAAGAATTGAAGTGATAATTCAATGGAATTGAGACAATTGTAACTAAGTGAATGAAAATTCAAGTGAATGAGATAGAAATGGGATTGATTTGGCTGATAATCAATGGAAATAAATACATAGGATGTACATATATTATTCTATTCACATAGTGATTTGATCCAGATTCCAGCACAGAATTTCGAGATAGTTATCGATCCGAGTTGGGATTTTTCACTCGATTTTCGACGGCGAACCTGGATATGGATTGTTGATTGGTTCTAGATATTCTCTATCATAGTTATGGCTATGCAAGGAGAATGACAGTTTCTAATCAAGAAACCAGATCTGAGTCCGCACTAGGAAGTCGGGTGGACGATACTAGTTCGGAAGTGGAATTGTGTGATCGAATGAGCGATCAGGTTGATATAGCGTACTGATGATATGTGTACATCGTACGAATTTGAATGAAATTGATATTGAAAAGAGTAATCAAATTGGAATATTTTTTTTTGAATAAACATAGTTATATATCTTTGTTAGATGAAACTTCCCTTGTTAAATCTATTGCTGGAAGAAAAAGGATTTTTGAAGGTGTTTGAAGTATAAAAGGAGTTTTATACAAGTTGGAAATGATCCAAAGTTTTAAAAATTATATATATCTGTATATATATATATATATATATATATATATATATATATATATATATAAAGGATCTTATGAGGATTTTGGAAAAGGTTTTGAGACCTTTGGACTTGGAAAGGCTTTTGATTTTTGGGTAAAATCAATATTGAATTTGGAAAGCCTAGTTTGAGAATTATCGATTTTGGGATAATCGATTTTGTGTAAAGGAACTTTGTATGATATCATACTAGGTGTATGATTTGACGATACTATATGTATAGTATAAAATGTTTTGATGATAGCTCTGGGGAAAAAGGCGCTCCCTTGAAATGAACTTCTCAGGAGTGCCACCGGGTGGTGCTGCCTTGAGCCCCAAGGGGGGGTTCTAAAGTTGATCATGTGAGGAGCCCGGACAAAACTAGTTCCTGAGGATTATTGGGTAGCGAAAGTCGAGGGCGCTGCTGCCTATAGAGGCATTTGGGTTATGCTGTGACGACAGTGTAACTCGATGTCGCTGCGATCTACTGTGGGGACCATAGCGAAACTCGTGTGGAGGATGAGTGCCAACAGTCTACACTTGATTTTCCCGGGAAGGCAACGCAACATCGGTAGACTGCTATCTATGGTCAAGTGGAGTGGAGAAGTTTCATTTTTGGCAGCGAAATTCGATGGCGCTGATGCCTATAGTTATATGGGTTTTTGCTGTGATAGCTACGTAACCCCAGTTATAGTTGCGATCTGTAGCGGGTTCCATGGTGTAATCGAGGGGGCGGAGGCCTACGGTTATCTATGGATTTTGTCGGAATGGCAACGTAACCATCGGGTTAACTGCGACCATGGATGGGGATGATGATTTCCAGAGCATTCTCACCAAAGATATTTCCTTTAATTTCAAAAACTGTTTTCTATATTTTCAATAAAATTATTTTCACAATTATTTTCTCTAGATGTTGGAAACGGGTCGGCCAAGCACTTATAGATTTTCAGTTGTACGCCTGATCAACGTATGACCGAATTTCTGTGAGGACAAGGATGGACTTGTTAAAACATCGAGTTATAAAAGTATTTTGTAAAAACTATTTTAGAAATATTATATAGATTTTTAAATTAGTTTAAAAATGATCAAAGAAAAATTATATGATTTTAAGCATTTTAATGAATCTGGCTTCGTTCCTTTTCGAGGACGAAAAAATTCAAAGGGGGGAGGAATGTGACGACCCTGGATCTTGGCCCTATTATTTCAATAAATATTTAATCTAATTTAAATAAAGAGTAAACTTATCTTTTAAAATGAATATGACTTTTGGAATAGTTGCCATTTATATGTATGAATTTGTATTTTTAAAAAGGAAATTTGATTTCGAAAATTTAAAATAAAATATCTCAATAATATCTACGATAAAGCTTATCTTATATAATTGAATTAAAATAATTTACTTTGTTTACATTTGGTAAATATTATATATAGATCATAACGTTGAAATAAAACCAAATTCTATCAATACAAAATATAAATATAAGAAAGTCAAACTTAGGAATCTACTTTAAAACATTGATAGTTAATATACAAATAGGATTGAAATGAATGAGCAAGCATACAACGCAAACTGTAAATTTGAAAGCATAAAATAAAATAAGCACAAAGTATAGAATAAAATAAAGCACAAGTGTATAGAAGTAAACCAGACAAAACATGTATATTGAAGTTCAAGCTAGAAGTTAATAAGTCAAACATATGTATATGAATCAAGCAAGAAGACAAATATTTTTATACAAACTATCTTCATACACAAACTTTGTATACCTGCAAATGCATACTCACATACAAATATCAGCCAATATTAATTAGGTGTAAACACATTTGAAGACATATGCATTTAATTAGGACAACCTTTTGTCAATTCAAATTGCAGAAAATCAACTCAGCCTCCATATAAAAATCTTGTCAGGGATTGCTGACAAAAGAAAAAAAATATAAACAAAAGCTTGCTGTAGAAGGCAGGCACTTTTCGACATATACCTACATATATCTTTATCAAGTTTATATCATTCGAGAACATTCAAATCTATATATATATACACACACACACACACACACACAAAGCTTGCAATAAACCAGTAGACAAAATACTGGAAATTTAATCAAACCAGAAACAAGAAAAGTGAAGTGAAAATTTAAATATGGAAATCAAATCTGAAGCAAGAAAACAGAGGCAAGTAAGCAACAACAGTTCAATTCTTCAAGTTAAATAAAACATCAAGCAACAAGATTTAAATTTTAACAAGCAAAAGAAGATTTGATAAAGAGCTACTGATCTGCATGTCTGGAATTCAAGAGCCTGGAAACAATTATAGTTCTCTGGCCTCTGCATGTTTGGTGAGTAATTCCATATATTTTAAAAGCTTAAGTAGGTTTAAATCTGTGCTCCTGAATGTGTATGTATATTTGCATGAAGCTCTGGATATTTGTGTGTATCTGTTCTATATATATATACATACATACTGATGTAAACCTATCCTTCTCTGTTTAGACTGCAGAATTAAAAACAAAGCAAAACTAAATCAACTCCTTATCTATGTATTATTAGAATTTAAATTCTAAACAAAAGAAGTTTGTGTAGATGAGATTTTGGTTTTAAAATAAGTTAAGTAATATATGTTTAAAATTCTTCAGTAATCAGTAGAACTTTTTCAAATTTGATGAAAAATTAAATAATTAGATTTGTAAATTCAAGAATGTAACTGGAATCAACTCTGGAAAACTTGATTTTTAATACAAGTTTCATGAGTTTTAGTTTGGTATTGAGTTTACAATTTGGGAATGATCAGATTTCGATTTTCGACCAAGTTCTAGTGACTGGGAAGACTTTGGAGGTTGGGGTTTCGCTTGGAGCTAGCCTGGCGATCGTTGAGGATGGGGAAAAATGTCAAGGAGTTGGGTAGGTTGCCGTGGCGTCGGCGATAGTTCATTTGAGTTGTTAACCCTAGTTTTAACCAGCTATGGAAATTTAGATGTCGTGGGTTCTGCGTTGTATCAAGTTCGACCGGATTTGAAGGGGACGTGGCTGAGATGTGGAGGTAGGCATAGGTGAAGGCGCGACGACTCTGGTGGTCGGGATGGCCGTGTCGAGGAGGATTTCGGTAGGGTCGAGTGTTCCAGTTTTGACTAGAAGTTTCAATTTTCCCTTAGTGCTTCGTGACGTTGATTCGAAGATTGGGTCGAACGTTGGGACAATCGTCGATGTGTGGAGCAAGTTGCCGGAAGTGGCGACGCCGTGGTTGACTTGTGCACGTGCACATGGCCTTCGTGCCTGTGATTCAATGTGATGTTGATGAAGGAGTTATGTTCTCATTAGTTTTGTTCGAAGTGGAAGATGTTTAACTTGAAGCTGGAGCGAGCAGCGTATTCGCGTGATACTCGAAGGGAGTAACGTGAGTTTATTGGGTTGGCTCAGGTTTTACTTTAAAGATGTTGTTCGAGTTTCCAAAATAATTTATTACAAAGGTTTTCAAGTAATAAATTTTGAATTTAAATTGTTCTGTTTGGGAGATATTTACATATTTGTTAGTTAATTAAGATAAGTAAATTAATGTTTTATGTGATTTCTAGTATTTAATTAATTGAATTCAAATGATATAAATAAGTAAGTAATTGAAGTTAAGATGTTTACCTTTAAATAATTAAGATGTTAATTAAAGAATAATTACTAAATTTTGGATAGTTAAGAAATTAATTGAGAATTAATTACTTAAAGGATTGATAAATTAAGGAAGTTATTTAGCGATTAGTTAATTGATTAGTGTGATTAAATGTAGGATCATTAATCAATGAAAATGGTTTTGGAATAATTAATTTGAATAATTAATTATGAATAAATGTAATAAATGAAGTGTAATTACTTTGTGAAGTAATTAATGGATATTTAGGATGTAATAAATGAATCGGAAATTACTTGACAAGAAGTAACTAAAGAGTAATTACTCAGTGGAAGGAATTAAGTGATAATTACTCAGTGTAATTAAAGGATTAATTAATATAATTAATCGAGGAGTTGGTTTAAATTGATGGAGTAAATTAGAATAGTTAATTTCTGATAGGGATCAATCAAGATTGGTTAATGAATGTAATTAAATTAAAGGTTAATTATCAGATGAAATTTTTACGAATAATTAACTAATGGAAATAATTAGAGGATCGTTTATTAATGTTAAAAGGGAAATAATCAAATCTTGCTTACTAATGATTAAATGTTGTAAATGTGTTGAATTGGACGATTTCTCTGATATGATTTGTTTGTGGTATGATATGTTGGATGGATGGTGATAATGTGATTATCTATCAATTATGAATTGCTGTGTAAAAGTGTCATTCAGTAGTTAAAGTTGAATTGTATTTAATTGTATAACTTGGGTTTAAGTGACATTGGATTCGAAGAGGCCGGGGTTGGGTATTAGGAAATACCCAAACCCACTTCGAATTTTTATAAATTGATTTGTGGAATCAATAGGCAGGAATGTAATGATTTAAGTGAATTGGATTATTCTATCTAAGTTGGGTACTTAGAAATTCATATGTGGAATAAAATATTGTCTATAGCAAATTGTGAATTGGTTAAATTGATATAAGTTACCCCAGGTTTTACATAAGTTGTTTGCTTTGGTATTCCATGTTAGTTGGGTTTACTCATGCTGGTTTCCAGCCTGACCTGGGTGTTACCTTGATGTAATGCTCGGGTCAGACCGAGTATTACAAATTTTCAGGTAGGTACGTTCTGGAGCTCAGGAGGCAAGCAGGATGGCAATATCGCTTAGAATATTTCTGCTGTAATTATATTATTGTAATTCTGTGATAAATTGATTGTATAAGACCAACATTTGAATATATGTGAAACTCTGATGTATTGAAATGTAATCCACAGATATAGTATTCTTTTGTAAGCTATTATTATTTATTATTATATTTTATCCGCTGTGATTGTGAGATGTTTGGTGTTTATGTTCTTCTTCTTCTTCTATCTCTTTTTTTTATAACTATCTGGAATTTTCGGGTTAGAAAATTTCGGGTCGTTACAAAATCTCAATACAAAGTGATCTCAATTACAAAGGCAACAGACAAGTCTGAACGTAAACAATCGGAAATAACTGAGATAGCTGCAAAGCTGAATAGACAAGAGACGGATCTTCAAGCAAAGCTCCAAACTCCAAAGGTGAGTCAAATACCGTGACACTCAGTCTGACCCGAGCATAAGTCAAAACACAAAACACTCAAGTCGAAATTAACATTCTTATACAAGTAAATCAACTCAAGTGAAATGTCCCGGTTAAATGCAATATAACTTAAAGGATGTTTGGGATTCCCATCCTTTAAGGATCCGTTAAACTACCTACATACATAGTACAATATGCTACATATATACTGTCTATAGTAAAGTAAAGTATTAAAATAGCGTTAAGGCGTTGCCCATATCCTTCTTAACACATTTTTATGTAAATGTCGTAGTCTATACAGTACCGTAAACTCCACCAAACCGGTGGCTATCACGGAGCACTCCATAGACACGACACAAACCAAATTCATAGTGGGCGCGACAAGACATGTGACAAGGCATGCGAGGCAATGCCGAGGGTAGGATACTACCGTTTTGCGGATCCGGACTGATGGTAATGCATAGCAGCTACTACTGCCTACTTTGAGACACACTCTCAAAATCAAAGGTGCAACCAATCAAATCACAAAGTAATAGAATGGTATCGAAGGAATGTGCCCGATCGGAGGTGCGATCTCACTCGGCCCGGAATGGCTCCTGTTTTAGTCACATCAAGTTGACTCACGGGAGTCAAGGCTGCGTTAATACCTCATACAGAATCGTTGCCAATCCATCCTATTTCGTTCTGAAATCTCCACCACTTACACATTTGTTAAAGTGGTTTTCAATATCGGCAGAGAGTATGACAATATCCGATCCCGGTCTTTTTAACAACAAAACACTTATTTCACACCATGGTCATTTATATTTCAAACAATTCATACTTCGCATCAAAATATCATATTCATTCAAAATAATATCACTTTCAAAATCATATTCACTTTCGAAATCATATCATTTTTGAAATCAAATTCACTTTTGAAATCATAACCATAAAATAAATTAAACCATCATATCAAAATATTTGCATTTAAAACCATTAAATCTAAATCATAGCATTCCAACTTAAGTAGGTTAATTATTGAAATAGTTTATATATTGAAATAGTTATAAATTAAAAATAGTTTATATTTAAAATAGGTTAAATAGTTTATATATTAAAAATAGCATATATATTAAAAGAGTGTATATCAAGAATAGTTTCAAATTAGAAATTTTTTCCCTCCAATTTCACAATATAATTCAAATTCTCATTAAACCGTTTTAATATTACATCGATTTCGAATCCAAGTTTGAACTTCAAATTTAAACCAATCCCAATTTAATAGGTTTCAAAGTTTAAATATTCAAACAATTTATAATAGCTCAATTTGATACATTCCATTTATATTTCAAAAATTCAACTTTAAATTTACTTAAATTTGAAAATATCCACTTAATCACTTTTAATAACCATTTAAATAAAATCTCATATTACAAATTAAAATCACAATTAAATATCTAACCTCAATTATATTTAATTTGATATTATTCACTTAATAACCCTTTTATAAATATTTAAATAAAACCTCAAATTACAAATTTAAATCAAAATTTAATATTCAATTAGAATTTTATTTAAATCTGAAATATTGATTAAATCACCTTTATAAAATCCAGTTAGTTATAAAAATCACATCTTTAAAAATCTTAGAATCAATAAGTTTCAAATTAACTCTTATTTAAAATAAATTAAAAATCAATTCTTGTTTAATTCAATTATTAACTAATTAAAATGTCAAGTCGACTTTAATTTATCTTTCCAACCTCTATTTATTAAAGTTATTATAAAGTCTATTTTAAAATAATAATATAAACTTTAAATAAATATCCTAACATATTATATATATTATTAGTTAAATTAAATTCTTAATAAATTTTATTATATTAATTATTATTAAATTATTATATCGAATGAATGTGCCCGATCGAATGTGCGATCTCACTTAGCCCAGCGTGGCTCATGTTTTAGTCACATCAAGCTGACTCGCGGGAGTCAGGGTTGCGTTAATACCTTATACAGAATCTTTGCCAAACCATCCTACTTCATTTTGGAATCTCCACTATGTACACAGTTGTTAAAGTAGTTTCAGTATCGGCAAATAGTATGACAATATCTGATCTCGGTCTCTTTAACAACCAAACGCTTATTACACACTGTGGTCATTCATATTTCATACAATTCATACTTCATATCAAAATATCATATTCATTCCAAAACATATCACTTTCGAAATCATATTCACTTCCGAAATCATATCATTTTCGAAATCAAATTCACTTCTAAAATCATAACCACAAAATAATTTAAACTATCATATCAAAATATTTCCATTTAAATCCATTAAATCTAAATCACTGCACTTCCAACTTAAACAGGTTAAACATTGAAATAATTTATATATTGAAATAGTTATAAATCAAAAATAGTTTATATTTAAAATAAGTTATAGATTAAAATAGTTTATATATTAAAAATAGTATATATATTACAAGAGTGTATATCGAGAATAGTTTCAAATTAGAATTGTTTCTTTCAATTTCACAACTCAATTCAAATTCTCATAAAACCATTTATAAATTATATCAATTTCGAATCCAGGTTTGAACATCAATTTAAACCATTATCAATTCAATAGGTTTCAAAGTTTAAATATTCAAACAATTTATAATAACTCAATTTGATACATTCCATTTATATTTCAAAATTCAACTTTAATTTTATTTTAATTTTTAAAATATCCACTTAATCATTTTTAATAACCAATTAAATAAAATTTAATATTACAAATTAAAATCAAAATTAAATATCTTACTTCAATTATATTTAATTTGAAATTATTCACTTAATAACCCTTTTAAAATATTTAAATAAAATCTCAAATTACAAATTTAAAACAAAATTTAATATTCAATTACAATTTTATTTAAATTTGAAATATTCATCAAATCACCTTTATAAAATCAATTTATTAAGTTATAAAAATCATATCTTTAAAAATCTTAGAATCAATAAGTTTCAAATTAACTCTTTTTTAAAACAAATTTCAAATCAATTCTTATTTAAATTCAGTTATTAACTAATTGAAATGTCAAGTCAACTTTAATTATCTTTCCAACCTCTATTTATTAAAGTTATTACAAAATCTATTTTAATATTAATATAAATTTTAAATATATATCTTAACATATTATATATAAATATATATATTATTAGTTAA
This sequence comes from Allium cepa, assembly GCA_030765085.1. Classification (NCBI taxonomy): domain Eukaryota; kingdom Viridiplantae; phylum Streptophyta; class Magnoliopsida; order Asparagales; family Amaryllidaceae; genus Allium; species Allium cepa. Next base: position 454,376,617 of record CM060937.1, on the reverse strand, counting down.
ATTAAATTCTTAATAAATTTTATTGTATTAATTATTATTAAATTTAATCTTATTATTAACAAATCTATTTTTAAATCTTAATTTATATATTTTAAAGATAATAAAGTTATAAGTAAAATTTTATAAAATACACTTTAAAATATTAAATTATAACTTTAATATTCCCAAAACATAAAACTATAAAAATATTTTTTTACACATACTAAATAAAATATTTATATTATATATAAAAATTAATATTTATAAAACTCATATATTTCCTTTTTAAACTTCGGAAATCATTTTTCAAAATAGACCAACAGTGTCGGTATATAATTTTCTATCCTATAGTCAAGTGATTCAGGTATTTATCATTTCAATCTGCAATAATTTAATATTTATGGGTATATATCATTTCGCCTCGTAATCTCCAAATTTTAAAATCAATTAAATCGCTTAGGTTTATCATTTCAACCAATAATGATTTTCCCTAATCTATAATATCATTCGGATATGTATCATTTTAACCCATAGGGAATTCTAAACTATACAGGAACTTGTAGTGTAAGAACAGTAACATAATGATATGATAAAATGACATACATATCAATAGCAGGCATACATCATAATTAACAATTTAATTAGAATATACTTACAACAGGTTTCGATGTCATGTGTCAATTAACCTATGTTAACAAATGTAGGGAACAACATACCAAACTTAACAATTAATTCCTAACCAATTCAAAATTTAACAACATATTTCAATTGTCATTTCATGTGAATCAAATTCACTAAATATAAGAATGTTACTCATGAGTGATTGCTCACCTTTCAAGGCCAAAGAAATTAGACAACATCACAAGCTACGGACCCAAGCACAAATTTCAAAGTAGAGCACGATGGACTTGAATTGATGAAAGCGAATATATATAAAAAAAATTAATCTAAAATTTACCCACCTATTTAAAATAAAATCTTTATATTATATTTTTAAAATCATTATTTCTTAAAACATGTATTTAAAATCAAAGTATATATTTTATATTTTAAAAATAAATATTTAAAAATCCTTACATTTTTTTAAAAGAGGGCTTGGCATTGTTGGTGGACGGCATAGGGTTGTTGAAGTCTAGCGGTGCGATCTGGGTCACAAGGCGATGAAGCTGAGGTGAACGGTGATAGGTCGAGCTGCTGCTGTGGCGTGGAGAAGTAGTCGCTGCTTGCTAGTGGATTGCTGGACTCAGAGTTTGGTCAGAGGAAGGAAAACATGGTGCGGAATTTGGCACGTGACAATGGACAAGGTTGTTGTGGAATGGGTATTGCGGCCAGAGGGGTGCTTGAATGGCTGATCTGTCGTGGGATGGTGGATGCCGGTGGAGAGGCCGAGTATGGATGAGCGGTTGCTGCTTTGGAAGGATGGGACAGGAGGCTGCACGGTAGTGGGAGAGGAGGGGACACGGTGGCGGATTCAAGGTAGGAGGCGGAGCTATGCTAGGCCGCTCGGTTGGCTATGGGCATTTGTGGTCAGAGTGGAGTAGATCTTGATCGGCTTGAGGTTTGATAGCTAGGAAAGAGGGCGTAGTCAAGGAATGGGAAAGTGGGGTGGTGGTTCGAGCTGAAACATGGCTGATGGGTTGGCTATCGGTTTGAAGGCAAGGGCGTGGATCTCGAGTGCATGGGTGGTGAGCGGATGAGGTAGAGCAGGGAGGGCTTGGTGATGGCTGACTTGTTGGATGCGGTGGGGTTCAGTGCGTGCAAGAAGTGATGGGCGAATCTGATGTCAAAGGGTGGTCGACTACCACGGAGAGAGAGGGGATCGATGGTCGGTGATGGGTGGCCTTGGGAGGTGGCCGCGGCTGATGAGATGGATAGGAATTGGAAGATCTGTCACATAGGGTTGCTATAGCAAGGAAAAGGAATAACAAAGATATATACTTATATATAGAAACATTATTTTACATATTATTTTCTATGGCAAGCATGAAAAGGAAGTCAGAACTAGAATAAGAATAGGGAATGAAAGTGAAAGGATAAACCAGAAAATATATTAAGAAGGTAGGAAAAATCAAAATTCAATATTAAATTCTGGGAATTATAAAGGTTGGTGGCCATTTATTTCTCACGGGTGGACAAATTAAAGGACACAAAAAGCTTAAAGGGCCCAAATGTGCAACCGATACGGCTAATCGTTTCATCGATTTCGCCACATACCGGACATTGAAATGCATAAATGAATATACAGCACGACGAGATGAATAAAATGATACACAGATATGAGTAGTACGACCCTCCTATCAAAACTGAATTCACTACCGAAAATGCTGCTAAAACGCCAAAAATAAGATAAACGGAGCTAGAGCGGTCCAAATTTGGCGAAACGAAGTATGACGTCTCTCTTAGAAAATGATTTACATTTTTATAATATAAAAATATTTGGATTTAAAAATATTTTATTTTCATCAAATTAACTGATTTTATATTGAAAATTTACACGACGGAACTAACTTATGTATTTACCAATGAAACTATGCCATTTGTTATGTTTAAATAGACGCGCATCAGATATTTAACTTTCATGGCTAAATTTAATTGTTTATTTTCAAACAAAATTTTAGTTAATTACCTTATAAAAATGGCTAAAATTTCCAGGTCGTTACAAAGTCAATTGAGGTCTAACTTCCATTGTAGCCAATAAACCTGGTGTATAATCCTTTGTTCTACCTCACTTGAATTTGCTCCATTCTAGTTGCTAACTAGCTTTGTTCCTTTACAGTTATCCCTCCAAAGTCAAGAATGATGCCCTAATCTGAATGGTTCTCGACCTCTGAGTTCTTCCAGTAAAGGAAGACAACCCATCTCATCACAGACCTCTGCCTTCGCCAATACCTTCTCTTACACAATGATCATAAATTCCACATTTTTTCACCTCCTCTTGCGCTATTGAAGCTGCTTTATAGGTTGCTTTGCAAGCCAAAATTGTTTCCTTGACTCATCACAGAGTCATCATGAAGGAGGAAGAGATTACTGACATGACTTCTAAAGATGAAGAATAGGACAAAGCGGTAATGGTTGAAAAAGAGAATGAAGATAAAGGCGGATAATAAGAAGGAGAAGGAGAAGGGCAAGGAGAAGAAGCGAGAGAAGGAAATAAAGGACACAAATCAACCGAGGGGACTTTCGAAGAGGAAGGGTCCTTAGCCTCCACTCCTCGGCCTAAAATATTTGCGATAAGGACCCCCTAATCCAGCACGTAAACTCTATTAGAGCCTGATTAGAGAGTCGTCTCGATTCTTGACACATGATGAAATCTATGGCTCGCTGCCTGGCTTGAGGTCAAAAACATTCGTAACTTCAACTTCAATATCCTGTAGTTTCAAAACTTCCAGAATGCTTTTGGTTATATGTCATTCCTTCCTTAGGGAGTGAACACATTTTTTTTAAATTATCGACCGAACCTTCTTCATAGAATAATTTGGGCACACCGACACCACATTTAGGATCACAAGAATGTGTGCTCCACATATACTTATTTCTGATTTATAAGTTGTAACTCGGTTCTTATTTTCCTTTTGGATACATTAGGAAAATCCAAAAGCTTCAATGCCATCTTTGCAAGAAACATGGTGGGAATCTGTCTGTCCACCAGTCCATCTCCTAACTATGCTACGAGCATCCTAGAGAATCAAATAGGGAGGGAGTAGAGAGAATAGCAAGAGAGAGAAAGGAGGAGGAAGATAGAGGAGAGCCTCGATCCCATCGCGGTAGAGACTCAAGAGAGCATATTAGATCTTCGAGGGGTTTTGGCTCCCATCTTGGTCAAGATCGATCCCCGCTCCCTCATTCTACGGACCCTTACTCTGAATAAAGCCCATCTCCAAAGGGGTGAACTTTGTCATTGCCTCTCATCTCTTGGGCCTAAAAACAAAAAACATCCTAAATTCTAATGCCTTAATTCCAACTCCTCACCAACAAAGGCCTTTGAACTTTTAATCCACTACTTCAATTCCTGATTTCATCAAAAATCTAGGAAAGGAAATTCCTACACCACCACTACTTTGATTCTAGTGGCCCTCAATTCTTACTGCTCCATCAAAGATGCAGAGTCGGCATCCAGACACAGACTTAACTAGGGTCCAATTTAGCTATAAGATATGAATGTCCTTGAATAAGATCTAGAAATATGAATTTCTCTCTTCAAGACTGTGATGGGATAACACAAGATGTGGAGGAAACCGGCCAAAAATTGGGTAAATATCAATAAGAAGATCGAGCTCAATATTGAGACATTAGGAAAGAAGTCCCAAAAGGAACAAAAATCTATGAAAACCTATCTGATCAATTGGCCAAGCCCAAGAAAAGCCTAGCCAAAAAAGATAAGGAACTAAAAGATGATGGGTGGAAAAAACCCATTGTAGTTCTAGCCTTGAACAACATTATCAATTCTGCATAATGACCAAATTTGAATTGTAACAACCCTGACTCGACCTTCGAAAATCGGCACCGAATACGACACTTGTATTCATTTCGGAAAACCCAATTATATTTGTATGAGTTAAGGCCTTTCAATATAAATTTGGATTAAATTCAAATTTTCAAAATCATACTTTTTAAAATGGTTTAAAAACCCATATAAATACCTTTTATAATTTGTACAATCTTTTTAAACCTAAATTTCCAAATCATTGAAATCAATTTCAACTATTGAATTCAAATTTAAATCAAATTATTTAAATTTCAAAAGCTCAATCAAGTTATTCAAAATAACTTTTATTTTTGAAACTCATTTTCAAAAGCTTCAATTCTAATTCCAAACTATTTTGGATCCAAAATTTGAATCCTTAAAATTATTTCAAAATCTGTGACTAAACCCGTTTCGACGTGCAATCCATATTTGTGTGTGTATAGGTGTGGTCTAGGGGTTTCACACAATAGTGAAACATCATCAGTCAGCATAGATTCAAATAAAGCAATATATTTGGTAAGCGGTATAAAACATAACGCTTATATTTGATAAGCGGTACAAACCATAACGCTTAACTTTTATTCACAGATCATAGATATATATCACAGATAATAAATTACATTAAACACAACTCAAATCAAAAAAAAGCATCACAAACAGGGATATCAAACAATTCAATCATTCAATAGAATCCAAACATTCATAAGTAAGATCAGATAATTGTCCGATTGATTCAAATCAAATTAATTACTTATGAGTTACTAATCCTGGTTAATTACCATTAATGAATCACAAATCATCTTGATTAATTATTCTTTAATCCTTTATAGATAAATTAATTAATCTTGAATTAATAACTAACCCTTTGATCAATTATCCTTAATTAATTACAATAATTAATTAATTGATCGTTTAATCAATAATCATCTTTTAATCACTTTCATTAATTAATTAACCTTTAATTAATCACTTTAATAAATTTAACTTTTTAATTTTTAAGTGATTATCCTCAAATCACTTATTTATTTTATTTTATTAGAAATCATTCATTAAGTAATTAAACCGTATTCACTTATATTAACCAAACATTAATTACTTAATTAATTAAAAGATAAGACATTTCATATTTATTTATTTATTGATTTATCAAATTGATTAAATTAATCTTAAGTTAATTACATAATTAATTAACCTTAATTGATTATCTTAAGAAATTAGAAATTAAAAATTAATCCACCCTTAACTATCAATTTATTAATTTGCCCTTAATTAATTTCTTTAGTTAATTAACCTTTAATTTAATTAATTAATTATTCTCAAATTAATTACCTTAATTAACTAATCACATAAACTAATTATTCTTTAGTTAAAAATTCTTAATTAATTTCATTCATTAATCATCCCTTAATCAATTAACATTTAATTGATTACAATAAGTGATTATCTTTAATAACTTAATTTGCTTTAACCATTAAGTAATTACTTTTACTTAAGTAATTATTTTTAAGCAATTAATCATCTTTGATTACTGATTTATAAATTAGTCAATCTTTAATTAAAATAATCAACCTTTAAGAAGTCACAATAATTAACACTTCGAAGTAAATTATCATTATCATATAATTTAACTTAAAAAACTTTTAAATTAACTAGTGATTTAAAATATTATTTTAAGATAAACCCTTTATTTATTAAATCAACAATTTAATTAAGCTATTAAAAATTATTTCAAAACAACTTAAGAAAGTAAAACTTACTTAATTTTAAGTTAAAAACTACACAACTTTTATCAACCAATAATTAATTAAACTTTTATCATATAAAAGAAATTGTTTTTAAGAGTATGATCTTAAAACTTGCTTTATTTTTAAATTTAAAATCTCTTTCAATATCCACTCGAGACAACGTTTAGAAATTCCTGAGTGCAAACCCGAGCCTTTCTCTCTTCTTCTTCCTTTATTTTTTTCCTTTAAAACTAAATTTTGTTTAAACCACTTAAAACCCTGTACCCAGTGAAGCGTCTCGACAACGAACACGAGCCAAACCCGTACTTACTCGACGCCCTTCCCGAGACATTACTTCTTCTTCTTCGATCTAAACTTCCCATCATCACAGATACACAGTGCATGTGCACCGAAGTTCGACGACATTCTGGCCAACATCACCCCTCCATAAATCCTAGATCAGCTATGCAATCATTTAGAACCCACAAATCGACAAGTTCGTGAGCCAAATCAACATCGAACATCCTGACCAAAACTGCAACATACGATCATCAGAAAAACTGCCTTGTCTGGCCACCTCACGCCACCAACAACGTCGACATTCCATCCAGGGCTTCGTCTTCAACCCACCCTGAGTCTCCCCCACGTCCGATCGAACACGAAGCTTCCTCGTCCACGAATTCAATTCAAATTTGACAATAGCAAAAACTCGCCCTTAAACCCTACTTTAAACTCGTTTATCCCCTATGATCAACTTGAATTTTTTTAAACATTTTTCCCTTACTTCCTTACGTGTCAGCTTCCCTCACTCTAAGTTTCATCGCCCAGAACGACGTGGATCACCGATATTTGGTCATTTTACATTTTCCGTTCAACTCAAAAATGCACACTATATACAGATCTAAAAATCTTAAAACTTGCTTTAAAGTTCCTCATTTTGTAATTCGAATCTAATTATGAAATCAGAACCTAATTTTAAAATCATCAAATTTTGGACATATTTATGTTTTCACTGTAATTTCACAAATTTAAATTATTTACTAATATTTTATAGTTGAGATTATTTTTACAATTTGAATCTAAGTATCTCTAACATTTTTCGTTTACAGATTATAACTCACAACTGCTTTAATTTTGAGATTTGAATTTAAATGGTTTACTTTATAAACTTGGAACAAACCTGTGTGCATGTAACCAACATGCACACTATCTTTGACATAAACTCTATACACAAACAAGCATACTCAAACACTTTTCAATCACCACAGACGTAAAAGGTCAAAAGAAACTAGTTTAAAATTTAAGTTTGCTCACCTTATATTGATGAAGACAGAGAAACAGAGAAGCTTGACTAATTTTTGCAAAACTGGAACTTGTCTTTGTTGTTGAATTTAAATCCTGCTTTTTAGTTTTAAATCTGCATCTTTGAAGCTTGTTGAAGTTGTTCGAATCTGATCTTGATTTTAGCCTGAACTTGATTGAATCTGCTCTAGTCACAAGCTTTAGATCTTTGAATTAAAGTCTTGTTTCCAGAATGATGAACTTGAATTTGTTTTTTTATCTAAGTTTGTTTGCTTTCTGATTTTTCTTATACTCATGTTTAAGCTTTTGTTTTGATATTTTTTTTAACTGAATCTGTTTACTTTGAATTTTGAAGACTTTTGTTTTTTTCTTTAAGAAAAAAGAAAATAACCTGGTACTTTGTCTTATATATGTTTTATAAAATTTTCATATTTTAAATTTTTAGAAGAAAATTTTGTTTTGCCACATGTTATTCTTTGTTTACACTTGTTAGTTTACATTAACACTTGTCAACATATAGTTATTTTATGTTTTTAACCTTGTTTCAATTAATTTATACATTTTGTTTTTAAACCTTCATGTTAATATATTTATGATTAATGTTTTATTCTTTTATATTTATAAATATATTTATTTTCTTACACTTATATGTATATATATATATATTTAGTTTAAAATAATTTTAAAAGAAGGTATGTAAACTCTTAATTTAATCCTTATCGATTTTCAAGAGATAAGTATATTAAATAATATGAAATTTAGTTTTAAACAACTCTTACTATATTAATTTAAAAATATAACTTTCCAATATAATAACATTTGAATTTCAAATTCACTTTTTCAAATTATAATTTATTTATAAAATATTCACTTTTGAATTCCAAATCATTAATCTTAATTTATTTTAAAGATAAAAACATTTTTTTCTTGTTAATGAATCAAGTTATCAATCTGTTGAATTTTTAAATTGATTCCTTTATTTACAATCTTTATATATATTTATTCAAATTTCCAAATAAATTCACAATTAAATTTGTAATTAAAATATTATTCAAAATATTAATTTCAGAATTTCCAATTAAAAATCTATTTAAAAATCATATTTACATTCATTTACATTAATAAACAAACAAATATCTATTAAACTTTGGAAAACACCAGATTAAATCATAATTAAATTCCAAAAATTAAATTTATTTCCAATTTCAATTTGATTTAAAAACGGGAATGTTACAGATTTCCCCATTAGAAAATTTCGTCCTCGAAATTTGAAAAGGAGACAAACAAAAACAGATGAAAGACAGAGAAATATCTTTCTGATAAAATTGAATATCTATTCTGCTTTTGGCTTACCAAATCAGAATATCAATAATAGATACAAGAACGAATCAAGATACTCGGGTCACCAGATCTACGAATATACAGGGATATTGATTAGTTTAAAGGATAACTAACCCCTCGTAGAATATATCTAGACCCCGAAGAATAGACAGATATATGGATACAATCCAAAAAAATTAGTTTAACCAACCAAAATATATCTATAAACCATAACAACCAAAGCAATCAATTTACCCAAACAAACAATTCTGACCCATTTGGAGTTTATGTCCCATGCCAATATATCAAAGCTTCTTCCTGGAACTGCCAAGAACCATCAAAGAATTGAAAAGACGAATCAAAGGAGATTGATAGAGAAAGTTGTTTCCACTATTGCAGGGTATCGACTATTTGTAGTCGTACTCCCCTATCCCCTATCTCGTCCTCTTCTCGCACTCATGCTCACTATCAGTGGATAGTAAGAGAATTTACTGAGGCATTCAGATGGATATCTTAAAGATATACTCATTCTAGGGTATACTTCACCCCATCTCTAATGAGTTACTTAATGTGTTATACTCCTGAGCTAAAGTTCAACCTTCAGCTCTGATACCACTTCTAACGGCCCTGACTCGACCTTCGAAAATCGACACCGAATGCGACACTTGTATTCGTTTTGAAAAACCCAATTATATTTGTATGAGTTAAGGCCTTTCAATATAAAATTGGATTAAATTCAAAATTTCAAAATCATACTTTTTAAAAAGGTTTAAAAACTCATATAAATACCTTTTATAATTTGTACAATCTTTTTAAACCAAAATTTCCAAATCATTGAATTCGATTTCAAATATTGAATTCAAATTTAACTCAAATTATTTAAATTTCAAAAGCTCAATCAAGTTATTCAAAATAACTTTTATTTTTGAAATTCATTTTCAAAAGCTTCAATTCTAATTCCAGACTATTTTGGATCCAAAAATTGAATATGTAAAACTATTTCAAAAATCTGTGACTTAAATCGTTTCCACATGCAATCCATATTTCTGTATGTATAGGTGTGATCCAGGGGTTTCACACAATAGTGCAACATCATCAGTCAGCATAGATTCAAATAAAGCAATATATTTGGTAAGCGGTATAAAACATAGCGCTTATATTTGATAAGCGGTACAAACCATAACGCTTATCTTTTATTCACAGATCACATATATATATCACAGACGATAAATTACATTAAACATAGCTCAAATCAAAACAAAGCATCACAAACAGGGATATCAAACAATTCAATCATCCAATAGAATCCAAACATTCATAAGTAAGATCAGATAATTGTCTGATTGATTCAAATCAAATTAACTACATATGAGTTACTAATCCTGGTTAATTAACATTAGTGAATCACAAATCATCTTAATTAATTATTCTTTAATCCTTTATAAATAAATTAATTAACCCTAAATTAATAACTAACTCCTTGATTAATTATCCTTAATTAATTACAATAATTAATTAATTGATCCTTTAATCAATAGTCATCTTTTAATCACTTTCATTAATTAATTAACCTTTAATTAATCATTTTAATAAATTTAAAATTTTAATTTTTAAGTGATTATCCTCAAATCACTTATTTATTTTATTTTATTAGAAATCATCCATTAAGTAATTAACCTGTATTCACTTATATTAACCAAACATTAATTACTTAATTAATTAAAAGATAAGACATTTCATATTTATTTATTTATTTATTAATTTATCATATTGATTAAATTAATCTTAAGTTAATTACATAATTAATTAACCTTAATTGATTATCTTAAGAAATTAGAAATTAAAAATTAATCCACCCTTAACTATCAATTTATTAATCTGCCTTCAATTAATTTCTTTAATTAATTAACCTTTAATTTAATTAATTAATTATTCTCGAATTAATTACCTTAATTAACTAATCACATAAACTAACTATTCTTTACTTAAAAATTCTTAATTAATTTCATTCATTAATCATCCCTTAATCAATTAACATTTAATTGATTACAATAAGTGATTATCTTTAATCACTTAACTAGCTTTAACCATTAAATAATTACTTTTACTTAAGTAATTATTTTTAAGCACTTAATCATCTTTGATTACTGATTTATAAATTAGTCAATCTTTAATTAAAATAATCAACCTTTAAGAAGTCACAATAACTAATACTTCGAAGTAAATTATCATTATCATATAATTTAACTTAAAAAAACTTTAAGTTAACTAGTGATGTAAAATATTATTTTAAGATAAACCCTTTATCTATTAAATCAACTATTTAATTAAGCTATTAAAAATTATCGCAAAACAACTTAAGAAAATAAAACTTACTTTATTTTAAGTTAAAAACTGCACAACTTTTATCAACCAATAATTAATTAAACTTTTACCATATAAAAGAATTTTTTTTAAAAGTATGATTTTAAAACTTGTTTATTTTTAAATTTCAAAACTCTTTCAATATCCACTCGAGACAACGTTTAGAAATTCCTAAGTGCAAACCTGAGCCATTCTCTCTTCTTCTTCCTTTATTTTTTTCCTTTAAAACTAAATTTTGTTTTAAACACTTAAAACCCTGTACCCAGTGAAGCGTCTCGACAACGAACATGAGCCAAACCCGTACATACTCGATGCCCTTCCCGAGACATTACTTCTTCTTCTCCGATCTAAACTTCCCATCATCATAGATACACGGTGCACGTGCACTGAAGTTTGATGGCGTTCTGGCCAACACCACCCCCTCCACAAATCCCAGATCAGCTACGCAATTGTTTAGAACCCACAAATCGACAAGTTCGTGAGCCAAATCAACATCGAACATCCTGACCCAAACTGCAACATACGATCATCAGAAAAACTGCCTCGTCTGACCGCCTCACGCCACCAACAACGTTGACATTCTACCCAGGGCTTCGTATTCAACCCACCCTGAGTCTTCCCCAAGTCCGAACAAGAAGCTTCCTCGTCCACGAATTCAACTCAAAATTGACAGTAGCTAAAACTCGCCCTTAAACCCTACTTTAAACTCGTTTATCCCCTACGATCAACTTGAATTTTTTTAAACATTTTTCCCTTGCTCCCTTACGTGTCAGCTTCCCTCACTCTAAGTTTCATCGCCCAGAACGACGTGGATCACCGGAATTTGGTCATTTTACATTTTTCGTTCAACTCAAAAATGCACACTATATACAGATCTAAAAATCTTAAAACTTGCTTTAAAATTCCTCATTTTGTAATTCGAATCTAATTATGAAATTAAAACACAATTTTAAAATCATCAAATTTTGGACATATTTATTATTTCACTGTAATTTCACAAATTTAAATTATTTACTAATATTTTATAGTTGAGATTATTTTTACAATTTGAATCTAAGTATCTCTAACATTTTTCGTTTACAGATTATAACTCACAACTGCTTTAATTTTGAGATTTGAATTTAAATGGTTTACTTTGTAAACCTGGAACAAACCTATGTGCATGTAACCAATATGCACACTATCTTTGACATGAACTCTATATACAAACAAGCATATTCAAACACTTTTCAATCACCACAAACATAAAAAGTCAAAAGAAATTAGTTTAAAATTGAAGTTTGCTCACCTTGTATTGATGAAGACAGAAAAACAGAGAAGCTTGACTAATTTTTGCAAAACTGGAACTTGTCTTTGTTGTTGAATTTAAATCCTGCTTTTCAGTTTTAAATCTGCATCTTTGAAGCTTGTTGAAATTGTTTGAATCTGATCTTGATTTTAGCTTGAACTTATTGAATCTACTCTGGTCACAAGCTTCAGATCTTTGAATTGAAGTCTTGTTTCTAGATTGATGAACTTGAATTTGTTTTTTTTCTTTTTGATCTAAGTTTGTTTGCTTTCTGATTTTTCTTATACTCAGGTTTAAGATTTTGTTTTGATATTTGTTTTAATCGAATCTGTTTACTTCAGATTTTAAAGACTTTTGTTTTTTTTTCTTTAAGAAAACAGAAAATAACCTGGTCCTTTGTCTTATATATTTTTTATAAAATTTTCATATTTTAAATTTTTAAAAGAAAATTTTGTTTTGCCACATGTTATTCTTTGTTTACACTTGTTAGTTTACATTAACACTTGTCAACATATAGTTATTTTATGTTTTTAACCTTGTTTCAATTAATTTATACATTTTGTTTTTAAACCTTCATGTTAGTATATTTATGATTAATGTTTTATTCTTTTATATTTATAACTATATTTATTTTCTTACACTTATACACACACACACACATATTTGGGTCAAACTAATTTTAAAAGAAGGTATGTAAACTCTTAATTTAATCCTTATTGATTTTCAAGAGATAAGTATATTAAATAATATGAAATTTAGTTTTAAACAATTCTTACTATATTAATTTAAAAATATAACTTTCCAATATAATAACATTTGAATTTCAAATTCACATTTTCAAATTATAATTTCTTTATAAAATATTCATTTTTGAATTTCAAATCATTATTCTTAATTTATTTTAAAGATAAAAACATTTTTTTTCTTATTAATGAATCAAGTTATCAATCTGTTGAATTTTTAAATTGATTCCTTTATTTACAATCTTTTTATATATTTATTCAAATCTCCAAATAAATTCACAATTAAATTGGTAATTAAAATATTATTCAAAATATTTATTTCAGAATTTCAAATTAAAATTTTTATTTAAAAATAATATTTGCATTCATTTACATTAATAAACAAACAAATATCTATTAAACTTTGGAAAACACCAGATTAAATCATAATTAAATTCCAAAAATTAAATTTATTTCCAATTTCAATTTGATTTAAAAACGGGAATGTTACATGAATGGCTCGATTCACAGCGGTGAAGTGGCAAATGATAAAAAGGCTCTTTAGACGAGCAATAATGCCAAGACGATGTAGCTAAACACTATCGAATATAAAATTTTAACTCGGGAAGGGGCCAATGTTATTTTTATAATTATACGTCAAAGTCCAACTATAGAATTTGAATTGAAACTACACACATACACACATATATATGAATATAATAATAAACTATAATATAATTCAAAATAAAATACATGTCTAAAGCTTATAATTTCTTATGTTTACAATTTAGAATCATCAACTTGAAATCTATTTTTGACTTAGTAAGGAATTTAACTTTAAATTTATGATTTTACATTAAACCCCTTTGATTTCGAATTGAAGCAATGTAAATAACAACCAAAATAAATGATAATCAAAATAAATTAATTATATATAAACTTTCCATATATTTCGTGAAATAATTTCAATTATGGATTAGATCTAAATAATAATTCAATTTAAAATATATTCAGTAACTAGTTTCAAATATAAATTGTTTCCCTTTCTGTTCTATCATACTTTAATTTATGAACTATAATAATTAATAAATTGAATAATATATGCACATATAAATACATTATTTAAGAGATAAAATTTGAACTATACTGAGATATAACTGTTACACCCATATTTCCGTAATGTTGTCAAATGATGCTTGATAAAGCTACCGAGTCGAAAGAACTGCTCTCAAAACAAGAGTCAAAATAAGGAAAAGAAACAAAAACTAAGTCCAAATGATGATGCACCTAGATAATGTGAAGCTATGGAAAGATAAAGATACTGCTTCCATTATAAAAGTCAAGCTATGAAAAGAACGTGATGACAAAACCCAATGACACTATGCCAAGGCCCAAAGACAGAAACACAACTGCACTCCCATTAACTATAGATTCGATATTATAATACTACATCAAAAACAGGAAACTCCTATAAGGTATGAAGGCTAATTCAAAAGTCTAATTTAGCAATGTAAAACAGTGGCACATCATCTTAAGTATTTATACACTAATGGGGATGAGCCGCAATCTTGAACTAACAACTAATGGTAGCAGGCATTATGGGAAAAGACGAATCAGACAATAGATAAGCTCCGTGGTCTGATTGCATACCTATATGTTGTTAATTCCATGTCGTCTCATTGTACATCAGACCACAGGGATGCCCTGTCGTCGGATATGCACCAGCACAACAAAAAAACCATATATTGTCTGATGTTGTAGTATCATTTCTAGAAATTCCTATCAAACAAGACAAAAATATTGACTAATATGAATAATATTCACATAATGAAATTGAAATAATTTATTTAAACAAATTTTTAATTTCAAATCAAATTCAAATATAATACCACTTTCACTATTACTCTACTTTACATTTTCAAATAACTTTCACTATCACTCTCATATTTACAACATTTCTCTACTCTCATATACAATAATTTTTTTAATCATACTCACATGAGTTTGTTTTTTATGTTGATCTTGATTTTCTTGCTCTAGTTTGTGTCGAGTCATATCCTATACCTGTCAAATAAACAACCCAGTAAAATAGAAAAAGAAACAAACCTAAATTGCAAAAATAAAATTAATTGAATATTAATGCTGCCTCAGTTTATGGGTTTGTTATCCCATGTTTTAGACAGGGATATATATATATATATATATATATATATATATATATATATATATATGCACGGAAAACTTATGACAAGCATAGTGTATCACTGTGATATCACAAGGCCAGGCATCAATTAAATCTCACGGATAGCAAACCAAACATGAGCATAGCGAGAAGCAGACTCAAAGCACATTCACATGAAAAACAAAATGAGGTTCAACCAATAATGCACTAGAACAATATGGAACAAAATTAGTTTCAGGCAGAAAACTTAGCAAATATCATAGGCAAAACAGTTTCAGGCAAAACAACAAGTGCTGAATCTTTTATATATAAGAAACAAGTGCACATACAAGTTCAAAGATTCAACCAACAGCAAGCCACATGTATAAGTACAAGTACAAATGAACCAAACTGCAAGCTTCAAAGCTCAAGTAATATACATATATACACATATGTATATACATGTATATGTGTACATACTCAAAATTGTTCAAGCTCAAGTACATACAAGTATATATGAGAACTGAACATAAACAATTTGCAATTGAAAGTGTAACAAGAAATCACAGTGCACATAAACAAGCTCAAGCAAAATAACAAGTGCTCTAGCAACACACATATACACATGAATACATGTATATATGAAACACATGTTCAGAGATTTGACCAACAGCAAGCATCAGGGTGTCGATCAAAACGAACCAGGCACATATAAAAGTACAAGTACAAGCAAACCAAACAGCAAGCTTTAGAGCTCAAGTAATATATATATACACACACATATATATATACACACACATATGTATATACATGTATGTATGTACACACTCAAAATGGTTCAAGCCCAAGTAATTCAGAATTGGTTCGGCTCAAAAGTATCAAAAGTATCTCAACACTGCCTTGAACCAGGCAGCAAAACCAAGTACACACATTGACTCAAATGCAATTCAAAATGTACTGAAAACAAGTTCAACTAAACCTCAAAATGGTTCAAGCAAGATAGTTCACACATTAAAATAGTAAATTGAAAGTGTAACAATGCAAAAGCAATTCCACAGATTAAAACACACACACACACACACACACACACACACACACACACACACACACACATATATATATATGCGGATATAAGAACACTTATACATACATATGTATGTTTGTATATACATGTATATACGTATGTATTTATATAAAAAAATGCAGTGATATGCAGATATAAACATGCATATACGTATACATATATGCACATATGCATATACAAGTGCTAGTGCACATGCAGTAATCAAGGGATAGTTTTGACATAACCAAGCACATACATTTTACCATAACGGGCAGACTAATATGCATATAGACACATGTGTATATATGTACATAGTGAGCAGAAAGGAAAATCAACAACAGATATAGATGAATCAAGAAATCAAAAGCAAACTGGACCAACACAGTGCACCAAGATGAACAAGAAAATTAAAACTACAGAGAAATCCACAGCCAAGAGAGATTCTATAAGTATACCCAAACAACAGCCAACTTAAGCATAAACATAATTAAATGTACTCACACATAAGCAAGCCCCAGGAAAATCGAATTCAACACAGCAAATAACTCAAACAACAATTAACATAAGCATCAAAGCACGAACCAACCAAACTGCATTCATCATTAACTAAGCATCAAATACAACATTGTACAGCAAGTACAAGCAACACACACGAGTATGAACATTGAACAACAAAAATCGATGCACAAAATTTTCAAAACCGAAAATATAGGGAATAAAGCCTATAAATATACCCAAATCATCATTGGCTTTAGATATAGAAGTCGAGAACAATATAAATCGAAAGGGTTAGAAATCTTACCAATTTAAATCGAAGAATTCTCGGCAAGGAGCAACTGCAACCGTAAATTTTCTACTAATCGATGAATGCGAGCATTGATTAAAGAAAAAGGCAATTCGTTTCAACAATTTCAAAGTGGTGGTTCTAAATCAGAAACCCTAAGTCAAAGCACACAATCAACTTAGCAACGAGCTCGTAGAGAAAGATGATTGACGAAGAAAGGTGATTAAAGGAGCAAGACGATTCAAATGAATTTCAAAGCGGTCGAGTTTTTGATAGGGAGTGAAAGAAAAAAATGAGTAAAAAATAGAATAGAAAGAAATGGGAACAAAATATTCATGTGTGAAACAAAATAAAAATTACGGCCATGAGATAATTGGGAGGGAAAAAATAGAGACAATTTTTTTTGATAACTTAAATCAGACAATACATAAATTTTTATCTAAATAATAAACTTGTTCATAGAGATTTCATGGGCTATTCAGACAATAGATGAAAGGTTCGGTGGCTCTTTAGACAACAAATGGTTTTATTACGTGTTGTGTGAAAAAATGAGAAAATAGAAAATCTATGTTATGTTGTGTGATTACCGTTATCGAATTCACTTTGTGGCATAGTGAGGTCTCTGCCACAATTTGGTATCAAAAAGAGAATAGGGAGGCGCCACCATCTTGATGTGACAAAACAAAGTCGTAATCCTATATCGATATCCAATTAATAAAGATGGTACCACAATCGTGCAAACTCTGACCGCAAATATAAGAGATGGAAATAGGGAAAGAGATTGCTTCGTAAACAAAGGCTGAACCTCACACCACAAAATAAAATCAAGAAGACCCAACTTCATCCTTAAGATCATTAAATCTGACTAAAGGACAAAAGCAAGGGCACAATCCACCAATGATTGAGAATAGCTTAGAACTTGTTCACGTAAAGAAATCACCCTCCAAAATAGCGATTCAATCTCTTCTACTAGGCTATGCAACTCAACTCTAACTATTTTCAACACTATGTTATGCTAATACCAGAAGGGGGACCATGTAGTACAATTTCATAAGTAGGGGTGCAACACAAAAATTATACAGTGCTACAACCTTAGGCATAACAAAGATATAATTCCCAATAAAGTGAAAAAAAATTCCGAAGGCGCTAACAATGATATAGCTCTCTCTGAGATGATGAGCAACTCCTTAAGACAGCTTTATCTATATGTGTGGGCAATCCATAAGCTTAACACTTTGTAGGAATCAGGAATCCACAACCCATTCAATTTTGGATTCTCTATCTCAATTCCAATGCGTTTCTACTTCAATTTTAAGTTTGCTGCTAGAACCTACCATTCAACTGCTCAAATCACAATCTCCTACCAAAAATCACATCAGTAATCCTTGCTTATCAAAAAGACAAGATGTATGTTCGATATAGGCATAGTCCAATAGCAGAAACCGATAAAGTGGAAGAATGATGTTGGCAATCCACATGAGTCCCCTGTATACTATAAATGGATAGGACAATATAACAGTACGGGTGTTTTTACTCTTTTTGGCACAAAAAAATCTCTATACTCTCTGCTGTTTTTTTAATACTAAGAATATAAAGAGGAGAAAGTGATATTTTACCATGGATGTAGGATTTCTTAAAATCCGAACCGTGTAAACTCTTTATGTCCTTTCGTTGTTTGTGGTACTTGACTTTACACTTCTCTGACCATCAGCTCAAATACCAAGATAATAATTTGATTCTGTGCATTTCAAATGTGTGCGCTTTATAATTTTATATGCATAAAAGTATATAATTACTTCTCTTTAGGGCAAAATTAATATCACCTAATGTTGTTAATTCTTAATCACGAAAGCAACTAGTGTTGTGATTACTTTGCAAAAGTATTTGGGTGAAGAAGGAGGGCCTATCTACCTCTCTAACAAAACTTCCCTACATTTTCTTTACATACCATAACGATCTTATGAATCCCACGGATTTTGCCACTCCCTCTCCCCAAGAATAATTCCACCTTACCTCAAAAATACCTAAAAAACCACCTTCCACAAACCAATTTGAGGAGGGTGCCTCTATGGAGCCTATCGCAGACCTTGTTATAGTTACACTTCAGGCCTTCACTAACAAAATAACTAATGCATGGAGGGGTTAGAGAAATTGTGGCCCAACTTATTGCTTTTAAGACAAACTCCCTATAACTATCTGTCGCTCAATGCCATCATTCACCAATTGCACTATCCGTGTAGCATACAAATGATAATGACACTCTTAAAAATTAAATTCATGAATCTAGCTTGAAAACCGATGTTAAGCTTAATGGCGAGGTCTTGATTAACACCCATATCAAATCAAAACCTGCAAACATAAATCCATTATTACTAAACAAAGCATGTTCAAATTACCGTTGTTGATGATAATGATGTTACCTTATTTATCGAGGCGATTCATCCCGGATGAATCCCAAAGAAGATGAGATCTGTCAGTTAAAAGCTTGGGTAGATCAGTTGGCAAAGCTCTGCTAGTAGAATGCTAGAGACAAAAAATAAGGGAAGAAGGTTCTTCCCTATTCAGCGAGACCATTACAGAGATAGATTTTTCTCACAACTTTAAAGCCCCATCAATTAAAAAATTCAATGGGACCACCAACCCAAATGATCACATCTGCACTTTCAAATATTATATGAAAATATCAAAGGTAGAAAGAATGGCTTGATGCAAACTCTTTGCAGTTTATCTAGCTGATGCAGCCTCCAAACAGTTTACGAGGTAAGGACCATGGGAAGTTCATTCTTGGTAATAACTGTCCATAGATTTTTTGAGACAATTTAATTCTAGAAGAGAGGCCTCCCTAGAACTGAACACTATTTCATGCGTTAAGCAAGGCAAAAATAAAGCCTATGCATCTTCATCAAACGCTTCAAATCTGAGGCACTCCGGATTGGGATAATTAGTGAAGCGCTATCAATGGCAGCTCACGTCGGAATCATAAGAGGCGCTGCCATATGGAACAAAAACAATAGAAAGTCGTGTCACATCATGAAGGCCTTCTATGAGAAGGCAGCAACTACACTAGAATGGAAGAAACTGGATCCACAACATAATCTCAAAGAACTACTATCCTCCACTATGAGAATAAAAGGGGGTAGAATGGTTTAACCCACCTACAAAGTGGAAGAAGGAGCTTAAATTCACAGCAAAGACTCTCCTTACCCACACTCTTGGACATATATACAAGATGACTAGGATTGATCTTGCTTACAACGTACTAAGCAAAGGGAAAAGGACATAGCAAAATAGAGGCGAAGCATACAGTCGCTTCCATAGAGGAATCATCCACCTCATAGACAACTGCTGGCACCTAAAGAATGAAATAGAGATACTGATCCAAACCTAAATGAAAACAATGCAAAAAGAACCAATGATCACACTCCAAATCCAAATGAAAACTTAGCAGGAAAACCTTCCAACTACGGAGCCTCAATCCATGGAGAACTACACCTTGGTGGGAAGAGCAAAAAAGCATAGGAGAGGTACGTGTAAGAAGCTAAGGTGCAACAAAGGACGTCTTCGACGTCTTCCATGTTAAGCAAAAGCTAGCATCAAAATAATATTTATAGCAACCAACATTGTTGGGGTTGCATTCCCACATTAGGAACCACTCATTATCATGGTGTAGATTTCAAACTGCACCACAAAAAAGTATTCATAGATTTCAGATGTTCAATCAACGTCACCTTCAAATCTGCATACAACCAGATGAAGCTTCCAGTAGATATTTTGAAGCCCAACCCTAAACCGCTCTATGACTTCAACAACACCGCAATCGTCCCTATAGGATCAGCATGTCTACTTATTACCGTCGAAACTGCACCCCTTCACAAATCATTTTATGCGAGATACCTGATTGTTGACCAGCCTTCACCATAAAATGTTTTCCAAGGAAGACCTACACTGATAGAACTAGGGGCAGTTATATATTAAAACGACCTGCTCATGAAGTTCAACACCCCTGCTGAGATAGGGTTGATAAGGGAGAAAAGTTTTTATATATAATGTAAACCTTAACTCTAGCAATGAAATTGTTCAAAACTACTCTTGTTCTCTTCTAATATCTACGATAATAGTAATGAAAAGGAAATCAAGCTAACTGGTAGAACCGTGTTGGTACAAAGTACCAAGGATGACACTGAAACAGATATTTTCATGGCTACAGCATCAATATGAAATAAAAAGAGAAAGTATATGCATATAATCGCCACTAAAGAATATAATTTGATCCACACAAAGTACTTTTTTGAGGAAGCACAGAAGCAGATCTCTTCCATTGCTTCTTGTTTGCACAAAAAATGGGCAAACACCTCCAAGTCATATGATTTAGTTGATTATATGTTGTTCTTATTGATTTGGGTGATTTATGCAAATATATAAAATAGACGGACTAAACTGCAAAAGACACACAGATTTATAGTGGTTCGGCCAGAATGTGCCTACGTCCACTTTATATGTTATTCTCCTTTTCTGTTCAGATTACAAGTACAAAGCTTTGATTACAAGAATCGGAAAGTTGTTTGAAAGTTCTATCCGTGCTTGAGCTCTCAAACTTGTCCACCATTGTTGTACCCCTGCCCCTTTATTTATAGAGTGAGGTTGGGGGCAGGGGTCTTGGATGTACATAGCTGTTGGTGGGCCTGGGCTGATGCAATCTGGCCTGGAAGTGTTGGTCTGGTATGCCTTGGTCCGGTGGAACTTGGTTCGGCAATGGGTGGAGTGTGGGATGGTTCGGTAGTTGGTGGTTCGGTAGTGAGGGGAATTGGACCGGTGGTGACTTGGGAGTGAATTGGTTCGGTGGGCATGGGATGGATCCGGTCCGGTGAGATGTTGATTCGGTGGTAGGGATGGAGCCGGTCCAGTGAGGTGTTGATTCGGTGGTAAGGAAGGAGCCGGTCCGGTGAGGTGTTGATTCGGTGGTAGGGAAGGAGCCGGTCGAAACACACCCAACACTTCTCAACCCAAAGGAAAAGAAGAAAGCAAAATAAATCCACGATTAGGAGTAAAAAGGAGAGAATTAAAGCCGTAGACGATTTTGAAGATTTACAGATAGACCCCGATGACTCCACAAATATCCTCAAAATAGGAAAAAATCTCAGCGCAGAAGCCAAAATTGAATTAATAGCCTTCTTGAAAAGATCAGTAGATGTCTTTTCCTGAGCATATTCTGACATGGTAGGGATAGATTCAGCCACCATCTTCCACTCACTTAACATAAATCTTGATGCCCATTTAGTAAGACTATGACGACCCAAAAATCCATACCCTTTGAATCGACAATAATCCACACATGTCCGACCCAAAAAGGACAAACTGACGGAAGGTCAAGAGAAAGAAAAGAAGATAAAAGAAGAGAAGAGAAGAAAGAGAGAAGATAGAACCAAACAGAATAATACAGAATCTCACATCGCAGCGGAAAATATATAATATCATATCAATGATCTTTATAAAACAGTAACTGTATATATATACATGCATAAATCAGAGTTCAACAATCAATCAGAGATATCAGCCTGAACAGTTATAATAACCTGTCCTCACAATTTCCGATAATGTACAACAACAAACAAAGTAAAGCGGATAATCAAGCAAATACGGATATACGAAAATGAAGATCTTCAGCTCTCCTGCTGAAGCTCCAAAAGCATCAAGTTTAACTTGTAAACATACTCAGTCTGACCCGAGCATTGAAAGCGAAGAACGCCGGGATCAGTCTGGTAAACCAGCGTGAGAAACACACTTAACTGAATTTATTAAATTACCAAACTTTTTCTTAGTTTTCAAAACAAAAGTATCTCGTAAGACAAGTCCACACATAAACACGGACATGTTTTTACCTTACGATAACTAAAACATTTCATATCAAACTCATGTGATATTATACTAGTATACAAATAATATTTAAAATAGCCGAAATTGTTACCATTATTAAATTCCAGCATACTAGGCTCTACAATTAAATTGGCAGGTACGTAGTGGAGTTTGGATTTCCATACACATGACCAGGTGAAGGGACTACCTTCCGAAGGGGTACACCTCTAGATGGATGTCCCGAGGCACATAACATCTGCCCTCTACCAACACAAGGCCGGCCCACCTCTATAACTAGATGGTACCGAATATGTCATCCTCCGGTCGTTACCGACCTTTACCGAGGGCCCTTATAGCATACAAACCACAATAATCAGATACACGATGTCATAGCGTGTAAAGATATATCTAGAAGAGGATTATCATATCCTAATTGGGAATGATCCACTTAGCCCTGCTGCATCTAACCCTATTTTGGTCATTTCCGGTTGATGAGGCCTGATGAGGTAACGATTACCTTTCAAAATCACATATCACCTCACTTAGAATGCCACACGACCATTTTCGTTGACTACTAATTGCCTTCCACAAAAATACAACCCTTAAGCTCGTATGTCTCAAGGATGGTGTTAAGCTAAGAGAAGTTACCTTCTCCGCCACCACTGATGTACGTTTGTAAAAACCAATGTATGTAATCTATAGAAATGCAATGTCGGACAAACATTTATACAAGTTGTCCAGGAACAAGACAAACCGAAGGTACTTTCCTACCACATCCTGTCGGGAAATCCCTAGGATTAGTAGCGAATAGTCCTCGCATTGGATATTTCATAATGAAGAGACCACTTCTACTGGATGTATATTAGGATTTTAACCCCAAACAATCAACAAGCAGTCCCCCACTATGAAAATCCGAAATATCAATATCATTACAAGCAACTTGCACAATCGTCGCATATACGTTGGTCCGAAATGGTTTTCGGATAAACCAATCCCGGTCTCTTCGTACCAACAACGCAAAAGCGTTTCTCAACCTCACAAAGCAACTAAGTCTCATAGACTTATCACGTTTCCAACTTTCAACTTGCTATCCTTTGGACCAAGAAGAAAGCTCGGTAGATTGGAGTAATACTCCGCACTATACGAATCAACATCCTCAACACAAACGATAATCAAGCCTACACAGAAGGCTACGTACTAAGTGTACGACTAAATAGCTCTCACATCAAGTTGAGGAACTAAAATTTTTGGGCAATCTGATACTCGGTTATTTAACTATCAAAGCAAACAAACAAATATTCAGCACTATATACAATCACAAGGCCCTTTTATTAATCTTTTATTAATTAAACCATTTGCCAAATATTCACCTCAAATTATCTTTAAAAAGATATATCTTCAAAACCATTTCAACTTCTATATTGGAAAACATTTCCAATACTTATTTAACAATAAGTAATTCACAATCAATTTATTTTCAACGCTTAGAAAATATTAATATACTTAAAACATGATTGAGTATATATTTTATTCTTTAAGGAAAACATTCTCTTTAAACACATTTATTGGGTGAAAACAAATGTTGCGTAAAACATTGTTACGCTCCAAAATCACTAGTATAGGGATTTGAAAATAAGGTAGACATATAAATCCCAATACTATACAAAATATTTCCTTTCGAAAATCATTTACTATAACAACTGTGTTATAGTCCATCATTTCCTTATTTCTCGAAAACGCCTATTTCAAAAATGAATGTTGAAATTTATGGTTTCGATCCTTAACACATTTAAAAACAATTTCAAATCATTTTAATTCTATTTAAAAGATCACTTTCTAAAAATATCCATTTTTATTTAATAATATATTCACTGTCCAAAATCGTGAATATAGTTCTCTTATCCAAATTCAACATTTCTACACCTTCAATTAAAGGAATATCCACTATCCAAAATCGTGGATATAATTCCCAACTAAATTCTTTATTATTACAACATTAAATTTTAAAGGATGATTCGCTGTCCAAAATCGCGAACATATCTCCTTTAATAAGCTTTCATATTTACTTATCAAATTCAGTTGATTTCGGATTTATAAAACAATGTTTATAAATTCACATTTATACATTTTATAAAAACTTCAACTTATAAAATAACTTTATTAACCAATTCCATTTATAACTCAATTACATGCCAAAAATACAAATTATAAGTAAATTACTTATAATTCTCTATTTACAAATTCATTTGTGACGACCGCCCATGACTCCCGCACCAAATCAAGGAAATAATGCGCTAAAAGGTGTGCCAGGCAGCCATGGACGATAGTCAGGGTAAAACAAAACAGAAGAATCTCTATCGCATAACTCACAGCGCATGGATAAAATACAATAGAGAAATATAATATAGTGAAGCTCCATAGAACAGAACATCATCATATAAGCATCACAGTTGTTTCATACAATCATCTACTCAAATCCATACATGAAAGCCTCACTACAAATCACTCAACCAAATACAGCAGCGGAT
The DNA here is from genome assembly GCA_030765085.1 of Allium cepa. NCBI lineage: Eukaryota > Viridiplantae > Streptophyta > Magnoliopsida > Asparagales > Amaryllidaceae > Allium > Allium cepa. The sequence continues at coordinate 454,351,064 of CM060937.1, read as the reverse complement.
ACCCAGTACATATAGTAAGAAAACTAATATGCAAAGCCTCCTGCTCGTCTTCGTCATCTTCATCGTAGAACTCCTAGCACAGCACCTGTCACCTGCTACCTAGTCTGCCCATCCCAACATGGATGAACAGCCCAAGGTAATAAGAGGAGACATAAAACCTTGAGTCAGACAAAGTCTTAGTGAGCAGTAAATTAACAATCAAGCATACCAAAAGAGCATAAGGAAATAAAGGAATAGGAACCAAACCATCCCACTCCACCTCTTTCTACAGTGATAGCCCCCAGACACACACTAAGGAGAAGTAAGCATAACATAGCAGATAAGTAAGGTAAAGCAATAATCACTCGAGTCAAGGACGATGTTTTCCAAATACAAACCCCCAAGGCCTAAACCAAGATCAGATAAGCACCCAGAAAACACCGCTCTTGAAGCCGAATGATAATACAACCAAACATCCATGACTCTGGCTATCACTGTTAACCTTGCTTCGAAATCACCGTTAATTGAATGACCGACTCCTTCCTGAGCCATCTGTCAAGGGCTAATGGTAACCCCGGTTCTAGACAAAACTCCGCACACTGCCTTGTGCCTAGGACTTATCTTCTTGGCCCAGAGTACTCGACTACCTTCCTGTAGTCTTTTAGGCGTCCCTATGTACCCTTGCTTTAAGTTTGCTAGAACCTTCAACAACGATAAAGTCCAAGCCTCCTAGTCATCCTCCTCGACGACTATTCTCAACCTAGCCCAAGCTACCTCTTGAGCAGCTCCATTATCAACCAACTTGAACTACCCTTCAAGTTATCAACATGCTTGGAATGATCCCTGCCTGGATTAAGCCAAGACTCACATCATACTTGAACTACCCTTCAAGATATCAACATGCCTCGCTTCATCACATCAAAGCAAGATCTCAACTCAACAACATGGTTTGCCTCATCGCATCATGGCAAAGTTCCATCTCAACATCATACATATGAGCTTCAACATCCGCTACATATGCCTTAAGCAGCTTTCACCATTCAAGAGCCTTCTTCCGTAGCTTTTGAATCATCTTCAATCACCTTGTTCCAAATCAACTACTAGCTAACTTGGAAACAATCAAATCTAGCATTCATTCAAACATTCAAGCATTCAAACAAGATATATTAAGCAATAACAATTATAATGGCAATTTCGTAATTAAGTGTGCAAAAGTCCAACATATGTGAAATCATAGTTTTTAGCATAGATCTATCAAATCTAAAACATGGGTTTTATCTCTAATACTTGATAAATAACTTTCATAAGCAAACATCTTCAAATATGATGGATCTACATGCAGACTTAAGGAAAATGCGAGAAAATGCTATTTCAAACACATAAACTAGCTACCAATCCACTACACTCCTTTGGGTCCGCGTGAGAGATAACTACCACTCACCAAATCACCAAAACAACCTAAAATCAAACAACTTCAGATCTGGACAGCAAGGACTTGGGCTTGATCCGGAGAAATTTCACTTGAAACGGTGAAATCTAGCCTCTTCGGATGAAAATCTTCAACTTTGGCTCTTGATCTTTGATCTTGATCTTCAATCTTCAATGGATGTTAGCACTTGATAGAAGTAGAGAAAGAAGTGAAGAAAATACTGTAGTCGAGTCTTCAAAATGGCAGCACTTCGTTGCTTCAAAAACCGGTGCCAAAAAGTGAGCCAAACCCCTCTATTTATAGGCTGGAAACCCCTTAGGTCGTCGCCCCTTAGGTCGTCCCCGACCTAACTATGAGTCGTTGCCGACTCATCAGCCCCTACGACCTACGACCTAACCAACACAACATACAACCAAGGCCGACTTACGACTTAAGCCAGACGCGACCTAAAACACAGGCCGACCTAACGACTCAACGCACCGCCGACCCAACTGTCACACGACTCAACACACTGCCGCATTTCCTAAGTCCTAGGTCGCCTGACGACTTAACTAGCATGCCGACCTACGACCTAAGACCCTGCCGACTCAACTCCTTGCTGACCTAACACAACGACTTACGACTCAACAATGCTGACCTAACTCCTGCCCAAGCTATCTATAAGTCGCTAACGACTCAAGTCCTGCCGACTTAATACACAGCATCCCTAACACTAAGTCGCTCACGCGACTCAACTTGCCCAGCGGCCTAACACTCCCTTAAGTCGTTCAACGACCTAACTTTTCTTAGGTCGTTGACATACTTAACTCGCCAACAACTGACTCACTAACACGTAGGTCGCTGACTCGTTAACTCTTAGGTCGCTTACTAGACTCCCCAACGACCTAACATCCAAACGACCTATCCCCTTAAGTCGGCTACCTCCATGACTCGTTCGCATGACCTAAGACGTTAAGTCGGTCACGACTCAATCCCTAACGACCTAGGCTACCAAACGACTTAAGCACTAAGTCGTTGACTAACTTAACTCGTAAATTCGACCTAAGCACCATACGAGTTAACTTCCACACAACTTATCAACACTAACGACCTATAAATTCTACAATCTATCGACACGTAAAATACGGGTCGTTACATTCTCTCCCCCTTAGGAATTTCGCCCTCGAAATTCCAAGCAATCAACAGAAATCAAAGATATTCCGCATGCCTACCATCCATAGCAATCAACAGATCATGCATCCAATTCTAACCTAGCATGCAGAATTCTAAGACTTAGAACAAGCTACAAATTCATGAGATGTCACGACACTTTAGGGCCATACCTCGAAGAGTCCGGGATGAGCTGCCTTCATCCTCTCTTCCTCCTCCCATGTACAGTCGTTAACATCATCACTCCATTGTACCTTGAGCAACGTAATCGTCTTCCTCCTAAGCTGTTTCGTATCGGTTTCAACAATACGAAGCGGCTTACGAGGTCTCGAAACAACAGGATCAACCTCCAAGTCTTCACAGCTATCAGCAGAAACCACCGTAGTTGGGTCGTGCACATACTTCCGTAGATAAGATACATGAAAAACACTGTGCACACCCGCCATCTTTTCCGGTAACTCCAATCTATAAGCGAGCTTTCCAATACGCTCGATAATCGGGAATGGTCCAACAAATCTCGGAGTCAACTTTCCTTTCTTCCCAAACCTTATAGCATTCTTCAATGGAGAAATCTTCACAAAAACCATATCACCTACGTCGAATTCCAAATCCTTACGACGATTATCGGCATAACTTTTCTGACGATCTTGGGCTGCCTTCATTCGTTGCCGAATGATCTCTATACAATCTGAAGTCTGTCGAATCATCTCTGGCCCAAGTATCAGCTTTTCTCCAGTTTCCAACCAACATGTCGGAGAGTTACACGGTCTTCCATATAATGCCTCATATGGTGCCATACCAATACTCGACTGATAACTGTTATTATAAGCAAACTCCACCAAATGAAGGTGATCTTCCCATGATCCTCCGAAGTCCAAAACACATGCTCTAAGAAGATCTTCCAAAACTCGGTTGACTCTCTCAGTCTGACCATCTGTTTGAGGGTGATAAGCTGTACTCAAACACAACTCAGTTCCCAAAACCTCCTGGAAGCTCTTCCAAAATCTACTAGTGAACAATGGATCTCGATCGCTCACTATACTCTTCGGAACACCATGGAAACGAACTATCCACTTCACATATAATTCAGCCAACTTCGATGCAGTCCTAGTCGATCGAACAGGAATGAACCTTGCACTCTTGGTCAAACGATCTACTATGACCCAAATCCCTTCATTCCCTGCTCTTGTCCTAGGTAGACCATCGATAAAGTCCATAGACACTTGCTCCCACTTCCATGTAGGAACCTCCAATGGCTGAAGCAATCCACTGGGCTTCTTCTGCTCAGCTTTTACCAACTGGCAATTCATACACTTGGAAATAAAATTTCCAACATCCTTCTTCATACCTTCCCAGTAGTAGGTTCTCTTCATATCCCGATACATCTTATTTCCACCTGGATGAATTGTCAACTTCGAGTGGTGACTCTCCCTCAGAACTTCATCTCTCAATCCATCTACATCGGGAACAACTAGTCGCCCTTGCTTTCGAAGCCAACCCTCTCGATCGACTTCAAATCCTTTATCCTTCTCCGGGTCCAATCCGGATTCCAAATCACGGATAATCTTGACAAGCTTATCATCTCGCCTTTGGCTCTCACCAATTCTTTCCACAAGTGTAGGCCTTATCGATAAGTTTGCCAACATCTCAGGTTCCAATTCACTTCTGGGCCTGAAATCAAACTCAGCCAAATACTCAAGACTCTTCCATTCCGAAAACATGGCTCCCAAACCTGCATGTCTTCGACTTAACGCATCAGCCACTGCGTTACCTTTCCCTGGAGTATAGGCTATACCAAAATCATATGATGCTAGGAACTCTAGCCACCGTTGCTGTCGAAGATTCAAATCCTTTTGGGAGAACAGATACTTTAACGACTTATGATCTGTAAACAACTCGAATCTAACTCCCAATAGGTAATGTCTCCATATCTTCAAAGCAAACACAATCGCCGCTAACTCCAAATCATGAGTCGGATAATTCCTTTCATGCGGCTTCAGTTGTCGACTAGCATATGCAACAACTTTATCCTTCTGCATTAGCACCGCTCCTAGTCCAGTGCCACATGCATCGGTGTAGACCACCATCTCATCATTCCCACTAGGAATAGTCAAAACAGGAGCACTTGTCAGTCGCTCTTTCAGGATCACGAAAGCTTGCTCACATTTATCATCCCATCTGAACACTTGGTTCTTCTTCGTCAATCCTGTCAACGGTGCAGCTATCTTGGAAAAGTCTTTGATAAACCGACGATAATATCCTGCTAATCCAAGAAAACTCCTCACATCAGATGCATTCTTAGGCCTAACCCAATCCTGGATCGCTGCCACCTTAGCGGAATCAACCGCTATTCCTTTTCCAGAGATAACATGGCCTAAGAACCTCACTTCACTCTTCCAGAAGTGACACTTCGAAAACTTAGCCTTCAGCTGATGTTTCCGTAAGATTCCCAAAACAATCCTCAAGTGCGTCTTGTGCTCTCCCTCAGTTCTGGAATAAATCAGAATATCATCCACGAACACAAGCACGAACCTATTCAACTGATCTCTGAACACTCTATTCATAAGATCCACAAAATATGCTGGTGCGTTAGTCAATCCAAACGGCATTACCAGCCACTCATAAAACCCGGATGGTGTCCTGAAAGCAGTCTTCGGCACACTATCCTTCGCCACTCTCAACTGGTGAAATCCCGTTGCCAAATCCATCTGAGAAAACACCTTAGCCTCGTGAAGCTGATCAAACAAGTCATCTATTCTCGGCAATGGATACTTGTTCTTCTTAGTCACCTTATTCAGCTCACGATAATCCACACACAACCTCAACGATCCATCCGCTTTGGTTGCGAACACAACTGGCGCACCCCATTCGGACACACTTCTCCGAATGAATCCTTTCTGCAAAAGGTCATCAACTTGCACCTTCAGCTCTTGCTGCTCCCTCGGTGCCATCCGCCTAAGAGGCATCACAACAGGTCTGGCTCCCTCAACTAGATCGATACGAAACTCGATCTCCCTATGCGGCGGCAACCCTTTGACTTCCTCAAAGACATTCTCAAACTCATTCACAATAGGCACCGATGACAGTCCATCCCGTGGAACAACTAGCGAATACATGAAGCTCATGAAGACGCCTTCTTCATGCTTACATCGTATCACAACCTTTCGCCCTTCCACATTCCCGACTGTCACCTCAAGCCTCTCACAATCAATCCTAGCCGCATACTTCCTAAGCCAGTCCATACCCAAAATAATTCCGAACCCCGCAAAGTTCAGGACAAAGCAATCACAAACAAACGAGCAATCATTACTCGACACAACTAGACCACGGCATATCATACACAAACATGACGAACCCCCTACCGGATTAGTCACAACCAATGGCCTATCAACAATATCCGGTTTCATACCTAACCGGCTTACCAAATCATCACAAACAAAAGAATGCGACGCTCCAGTATCAAACAACACTCTAACTGGAACACCACAAATAGAAAGAGTACCTTGAACCACCACACTTTTCCCCTTCTCCACAGCAGTAGGAGCTTTCGAAGACGATGGAACAGCCCCCAAAGCATAGGCTTGCACAATCTGCCTATCTTTCCTCGGCTCTGGGCAATCCTTCTTGATATGTCCCAGCTTATCACAGTTGTAACACTTTCCCGGCACCTTGGGATTCTTACAATCTTTGTAAAGATGGCCCTTCTGTTGGCAGTTATAACAAGTCACTTCGCCTTTCGGCTTCTTCTGGCCATCCTTTCCCTTCTGTTGCTGTTGTTTCCTCTTCTTATTGCCACTCTGCTGTGGTTTAGATCCTTCCCTGGTTACAGCAACAACAGATACTTCCTTAGGGAACAAACTCTCGTGCCTAAGAGCTTTTTCCACAAGCTTCTCAAACGGATCGTCCAGATGATCCACCAACTGCCTCCCAAGATAAGCATCCAGACCAGTCACAAACTTTTCATTCTTCTGGTAGGGAGAATCAATATACGATCTGGCATACTTAGATAAGGCTTCAAACTCAGAAATGTACTCAAGAACAGGCCTTCCCCCTTGCTTGAGCTCTACAAACTTCTTAAACAAGACAGATTTCTGAGAAGTAGAGATGAACTTAGCTCCAAATCTAACTTGGAATTGCTCCCAAGTAATCTCTTCTTCTGGAGTATCGATGGTGATAGAATTCCACCAATCAGCAGCTCTTCCCTGAAGCTGTCTCGATGCAAGCTTCCTCTTAGTTGCATCTTCAATCCCTAAGTCACCAAAGATCCTTTTGCAAGCATCAATCCATCTCTGCACCTCAATAGTCGACTCCGTCCCCAAGAAAGCTTTTCCTCCAAGAGAAGTATAATCCTTGCAAAGCTTAGCAAAATCCACCGGTCTTGGAGCTTGAACTTGAACTCCCACATCCACAGATGATCCTGAAGCTGGTATTCTCCTCATGATTGAAGTCATCATGGCCTCAAACATAGGAGCATAATCAACAGCTCCTTCATCAGCACGGCTTTCCCTTGCAGCTGGTCTCCCTCTTCGACTCATCCTTAATATCTGTAAATAAGAATGATTAGAACACCTTAAGAAACAACTGCATAAGGAGTTCAAATCCTTCTAGGCTACTATATTATATATAGTAATCATCCATCAAAATACAATTACGTCTCTCATACGTAGTTACGTCAGCGAGCGTTGGCTAAAATCGATTAACCAAAGCTCTGATACCAAATGTGACGACCGCCCATGACTCCCGCACCAAATCAAGGAAATAATGCGCTAAAAGGTGTGCCAGGCAGCCATGGACGATAGTCAGGGTAAAACAAAACAGAAGAATCTCTATCGCATAACTCACAGCGCATGGATAAAATACAATAGAGAAATATAATATAGTGAAGCTCCATAGAACAGAACATCATCATATAAGCATCACAGTTGTTTCATACAATCATCTACTCAAATCCATACATGAAAGCCTCACTACAAATCACTCAACCAAATACAGCAGCGGATACCCAGTACATATAGTAAGAAAACTAATATGCAAAGCCTCCTGCTCGTCTTCGTCATCTTCATCGTAGAACTCCTAGCACAGCACCTGTCACCTGCTACCTAGTCTGCCCATCCCAACATGGATGAACAGCCCAAGGTAATAAGAGGAGACATAAAACCTTGAGTCAGACAAAGTCTTAGTGAGCAGTAAATTAACAATCAAGCATACCAAAAGAGCATAAGGAAATAAAGGAATAGGAACCAAACCATCCCACTCCACCTCTTTCTACAGTGATAGCCCCCAGACACACACTAAGGAGAAGTAAGCATAACATAGCAGATAAGTAAGGTAAAGCAATAATCACTCGAGTCAAGGACGATGTTTTCCAAATACAAACCCCCAAGGCCTAAACCAAGATCAGATAAGCACCCAGAAAACACCGCTCTTGAAGCCGAATGATAATACAACCAAACATCCATGACTCTGGCTATCACTGTTAACCTTGCTTCGAAATCACCGTTAATTGAATGACCGACTCCTTCCTGAGCCATCTGTCAAGGGCTAATGGTAACCCCGGTTCTAGACAAAACTCCGCACACTGCCTTGTGCCTAGGACTTATCTTCTTGGCCCAGAGTACTCGACTACCTTCCTGTAGTCTTTTAGGCGTCCCTATGTACCCTTGCTTTAAGTTTGCTAGAACCTTCAACAACGATAAAGTCCAAGCCTCCTAGTCATCCTCCTCGACGACTATTCTCAACCTAGCCCAAGCTACCTCTTGAGCAGCTCCATTATCAACCAACTTGAACTACCCTTCAAGTTATCAACATGCTTGGAATGATCCCTGCCTGGATTAAGCCAAGACTCACATCATACTTGAACTACCCTTCAAGATATCAACATGCCTCGCTTCATCACATCAAAGCAAGATCTCAACTCAACAACATGGTTTGCCTCATCGCATCATGGCAAAGTTCCATCTCAACATCATACATATGAGCTTCAACATCCGCTACATATGCCTTAAGCAGCTTTCACCATTCAAGAGCCTTCTTCCGTAGCTTTTGAATCATCTTCAATCACCTTGTTCCAAATCAACTACTAGCTAACTTGGAAACAATCAAATCTAGCATTCATTCAAACATTCAAGCATTCAAACAAGATATATTAAGCAATAACAATTATAATGGCAATTTCGTAATTAAGTGTGCAAAAGTCCAACATATGTGAAATCATAGTTTTTAGCATAGATCTATCAAATCTAAAACATGGGTTTTATCTCTAATACTTGATAAATAACTTTCATAAGCAAACATCTTCAAATATGATGGATCTACATGCAGACTTAAGGAAAATGCGAGAAAATGCTATTTCAAACACATAAACTAGCTACCAATCCACTACACTCCTTTGGGTCCGCGTGAGAGATAACTACCACTCACCAAATCACCAAAACAACCTAAAATCAAACAACTTCAGATCTGGACAGCAAGGACTTGGGCTTGATCCGGAGAAATTTCACTTGAAACGGTGAAATCTAGCCTCTTCGGATGAAAATCTTCAACTTTGGCTCTTGATCTTTGATCTTGATCTTCAATCTTCAATGGATGTTAGCACTTGATAGAAGTAGAGAAAGAAGTGAAGAAAATACTGTAGTCGAGTCTTCAAAATGGCAGCACTTCGTTGCTTCAAAAACCGGTGCCAAAAAGTGAGCCAAACCCCTCTATTTATAGGCTGGAAACCCCTTAGGTCGTCGCCCCTTAGGTCGTCCCCGACCTAACTATGAGTCGTTGCCGACTCATCAGCCCCTACGACCTACGACCTAACCAACACAACATACAACCAAGGCCGACTTACGACTTAAGCCAGACGCGACCTAAAACACAGGCCGACCTAACGACTCAACGCACCGCCGACCCAACTGTCACACGACTCAACACACTGCCGCATTTCCTAAGTCCTAGGTCGCCTGACGACTTAACTAGCATGCCGACCTACGACCTAAGACCCTGCCGACTCAACTCCTTGCTGACCTAACACAACGACTTACGACTCAACAATGCTGACCTAACTCCTGCCCAAGCTATCTATAAGTCGCTAACGACTCAAGTCCTGCCGACTTAATACACAGCATCCCTAACACTAAGTCGCTCACGCGACTCAACTTGCCCAGCGGCCTAACACTCCCTTAAGTCGTTCAACGACCTAACTTTTCTTAGGTCGTTGACATACTTAACTCGCCAACAACTGACTCACTAACACGTAGGTCGCTGACTCGTTAACTCTTAGGTCGCTTACTAGACTCCCCAACGACCTAACATCCAAACGACCTATCCCCTTAAGTCGGCTACCTCCATGACTCGTTCGCATGACCTAAGACGTTAAGTCGGTCACGACTCAATCCCTAACGACCTAGGCTACCAAACGACTTAAGCACTAAGTCGTTGACTAACTTAACTCGTAAATTCGACCTAAGCACCATACGAGTTAACTTCCACACAACTTATCAACACTAACGACCTATAAATTCTACAATCTATCGACACGTAAAATACGGGTCGTTACATCATTCATTTTATAACTTCACAAATTGTAGATTCTATTCTTTTATAAAATTCAATTATAACTCCATTTTAACATTCCCAAAACTCCTTTATAATTCCTTCATTCTGATTTATAAAAATTCAATTTTATAAATCTTATATATAAAACCATTTATAATAATTCAAAAATCCCAATTTAAACTATTTACAAAATAGTTAACTCTATATACCAAAAATCACGTTATAATATATATTTCACAAAAATCATAATTTTTATAACATAAAAATTATAACGTTTATTTATTTAAAATGAATCAATTCCAAAATTCAATAAAATGTATACTTTCAAAAATCACTTTAAAATCCTTTTACATTCGGAATTGTTACTTTAACATTTTTAAAACTCCAAAAATATGCCCAATTGCAACAGCACCAAGTACATCAATCACGGCATCCAAAATATCATATATCATATGATAACAGAATATATAACAATATCTGTAAATAAATCAATACTTTTGAGGAATCCAGTTGGATCCCTCCAACCTATCACCTGTAACAAATATACATATTAGAATATGTGTACAATGTCCGCTTCAAGGCAGACGCGCATACAAAAGGTCATCCGCTCATACACGGGAACGTATAGGGTCTCATCTACTCCAATAGGCAGGTATATATCCAAATGCCAGCCAATATATCGTATATCATCCAAACAATCATCATAAAATAATATTTATTCTCACTTATATAAAATACCAGTGAGTCAGAAAGAGTGAGTTGTACTCACATTGCGTTCAATAGCAGTTGCAGTGTTTTGTTTCGAAGAAAATTAAACGAGCGTTTAATTTTACTCAAAATTAACACTAGCTCTAGTCAACTCCAATCCAGCTCCAACGCGTAGTGCTCGTCAATACGAACTCAATGCTATTCGTTTCGTGCAAAACGGACCTCATATGAAAAAAGTTATGGCGTTACAAAGTTTATACAGTCAAATATAAACCAAATTATATTTCCCTTTTTTATAACCTTAGCTACATCTGGCCGTTGATTTTGTTTGATTGCATCAAGGCCATTGCCTATATCTTCTTCCTCCCAGTAAAACACGCGTGCAGGAACCCATCTAGCTCCGTTCGAAATCAAACGACGCGAATCGTCACTTGACGATGATCCAAGACCACCACTTCAAAGCTCGTGCCAACACGCACCCTCGCCGCGAGTGCCGTTGAACTCGGTCAGGCCATTGCCTAGAAAAATGTGACCAAACATCATACGAATGCGAGCCCCTAGCCTCCAATCCGCTTCGCTAAACTTGATCATCTCCATATGGATTTGTAGATCTCACTTAGATCTACAACATTGTAGTTGAAAGATTTTTCTAATTGTTGATGGATTTAGAGATTTTGAGGAGAGAAGAATCGAAGGTTTATGGCCATTAAAACAAAACGGCGGCTAGGGTTTCTAAACCTAGCTTTTGTGAAAAAAGAAAATAACGATGTCCTTTTATAGAAAATTCGCGCGCACTATTCACCCAGAAATATTCCGAACTCGAAACGAAGCGTGCCGCCTGGCGTTTATAATGTTTTACCCATATTCCGAACACAATAGAATATATATCGAAAGCCAATTCGATATTATTTGAAAGATAAGCTTTCGAATCGACTTATTTAAACTTAAAATTGACTTAAACGAAATTCTACGCGTTTTAGCTTGCCCGGGACAAACGGTAAATCCGATTGACACGAAATTTGAAATCTTACAATAATTTAACATACGGATCCAATGAAACTGTTTCGTCGAAATCGAAGACTGTTTGAAAAATGGCTATTTTCACCCGTTAATTAAATATTAAAATATTCAATTTCTGCAAATTAACTTTTAATTCAATTTTAAAAGTTCTCTAACATCATTCCCATTCAAATATGATTTAATATCACTTTACAAATCATTTTTATTCATTTTAAATCCAATTTCTAATTATTTCTGCAATTTCAAATATTAACTTATCGATTTAACTATCCAGTTAAATCACTATATTCGAAATAAAATCTATCCCGCTTATAAACTTAACTTTTAAATATTTAAAATTAATTAGATATACGAATTTCAAATCACAGAAATTCTAGGTCAGTACAAAGACAAAAGTGTAGAACCCTTAACCAAGAAAGGTATAATGCTCTACATGAAAAAGTTGAGAAATTAAAAGCAAATGGATTCCTCGGAGAAGTATACTATCCAAAGTTGATCGCTAAGCCTAATGAGAAATGGAGAACCCACATAGACTGTACCAACCTTAATAAAGCCTGCCCAAAAGGATAGCTTTCTCCTACCCAGAATTGATTAACTAGTGGATGCAACTGGTGGACATGAGCTGCTCTCAGTCATGGATGCATACTCAAGATATACTCAAATAGCCATGTTTGAGCCAGACTAAGAGCACACCAATTTTGTAATGGACAAAGGCTTGTGCTGCAAAAGTGGTCCCATTCAAACTCAAGAATGCTGGAGCAACTTACTAGAGGTTAGTTAATATGATGTTTTCATGGAATATCGACAAAAATGTTAAGATATACGTGAACAACATGTTAGTCAAGTCAAGGGCAATATCAAGCCACGTACAAGATCTAGAGAAGACGATTGCAGTCTTAAAGTAGTATAATATGAAGCCGAATCCCCTGAAGTTGCCTTTGATATTCAATCAAGGAAGTTTCTAGGGTACATTGTCAGTGCACATAACGTAGAAGCAAACCTGAACCAGATTGAAGCCATAAAGAACATGGGGGTCCAAGAGAAACCAAAAGACATCATGAGCATAAACGGTAGGGTGGCCGCTCTAAGCAGGTTCATTTTCAAAGCAACAGATAAGTGCATACCATTCTTTGATCAGGGAAAGAATGGATAAAGTTTCAAATGGATTGAGGGGTGCAAAGCTACATTCCAAAACCTTAAGGACCATATGACCAATACTCCAATACTATCTAAACTGGTAACAATTGAGAACTTTTATGTATATTTAGCTATAATTGATAAAGTTGTTAGTGTCGTAGTGGTTCGAGAGGATGAGAGAATCCAAAACCCCGTCTACTTCACAAGCAAGCGTTTGTCAGGAGTAGAATTAAACTACTAAGTTATTGGAAAGCTTGCTTACAACCTACTCTTTACAACAAGAAAGCTGCGACCTTATTTTCAAGCACATCCCATTAAAGTCTTCACAAGCAAACCACTAAGGCAAATACTGCAGAAACCGAAGACATCGAGTCGCATGCTAAAATATGCAACGGAGCTTAGTCGGTATGAAATCACCTATGTCCAAGAAAAGCAATCAAAGGACAAGCACTAATAGATTTTATCGTGGAATGCATGCTACCTTCCGAGCCCCAACCTGAGGAAAAAGCACTTACTCCATAGTATTGACAACTATTTGTGGATGGAGCATCAAATGAACATAGGGCATGAATTTGATATGTGATGATTACCCCAGATAAGCAGAAGTTATATGGAGCAGTGCAAATTAGATTCAAAGCAGCTAACTACATGGCGGAATATATGGCTCTCGTCATAGGCTTAAGGATGGTTCGGTAATGAAAGTAACACATATTAAAATTCATAGTGATTTCCAATTAGTTGTGAACCAAGTGCATGATACTTACCAAGTAAAAGAACCTACTTTAGCTAAATAAGTGGAACTTTCTAAGAATTTATTATGCTAATTCAAACAGTTTGATATAGAACAAATTCCACATTATAACAATTCTTCTACTGATTCATTGGCCAAGCTCGCTAGCACAAGAGTGGCAAACGGAATGAAAGTTGTTCCAATAGGGCATCAGAATCAGCCAAGCATCACCGAAGCAAACCAAATACTGGTCCTAACCAGAGCCCAACATGTGATGATCTGAGAAGCTCATAACAAGAGTCGAAGGAAAATCAAGGGCAGCCTCTGGCTACGCCATACCTTAATAGATAGAAGAAAACAATGGATGACCTTGTTAAGCAATTCTTGATAAATAGAATCCTACCGCCAAACAGGAACGAAGGCTAAAAAATAAGGTATCACATTCTGTATTACTCTTTCTTTGATGACATACTATACAAGAGAGCGTATTCTACCCCTTATCTTAGATGTGAATCCAAAGAAGCGAGGATGTAGGTAATGAGTGAAGTACATAAAGGGCAATGTAGGGGGTCATCTCAAAGGCTTCAGATTAGCAAAAAAGAGAATAAGGCATGGATACTACTAGCCTACTGCATTCTAGGATGCAAAAGAATATGTAAGAAGATGCAACGAATTTCAGAGGCCTGTGAGTATCCCAAGGCAGCCTTCCCATGAGCTCGTCCCATTAACCAGTCTATGGTCGTTCGATATATGGGATATAGATTTGATAGGCTCACTTCCCATGTTAAAGGGAGGGGCAAGGTATGCAATAGTGGCAATAAACTACTTCACCAAATGGGTAGAGGCATAAACCCTCGCGATGATCACTGCAAAGAAGATAGTCACTTTTATAGTAAGAAATGTTATCACCAGATTTGGGATCCCTTACAAAATAGTTTCGAGTAATAGTACCCTATTTCAAAGCAAGGAATTTGTAAAACTCTGCAAAAATAATGTATAATTAAAAGTTTTTCCTCCATAGTGCATCCATAAGTGAATGGACAAGTTGAAGCGGCCAACAAAACTATTAAGAAGTTGCTTAAGAAAAGACTATAGAAGGCATAAGGAAAGTGGGTGGAGGAATTGTCTTTGGTACTATGGGCTATAGGATCTCAACTATATCTCTAACCGATTATACATCCTCCCTAACCTATGACTATGAAGATATACTCACCGTTGAAGTAGAGGTCCCATCACATAGAAGAATATCATACATGGCAAAATAAACAAGGTGTTGAAATAAACTGCACTCGATCTTATTTAAGAAAAAAGAGATGTGGCAGCAGTCATATGTTTGTACCTTAGGCATTGGTTTTGATAACAACAACCATATGACCTTATATAAAATATAGATATTAATGTTTTAATCAAGATATATATAATATGTAGTGCAGGATATTAGACATGTATTGATTACGAAGACTGTACAGTATCAAAAGCAGATTCAAAAGGCTGATATAGAGACTCAAGAGTTAGAGATTGAAGACTTATGAGTTTTGAAGATTCAAGATATCAAGATAAGTAATAGTGTCATAGATTATTTTGTTAAAACCCTAGTAGCACCATTTTGTTCTCTTTTATTTTTCAAAAGGTTTTAACTCTATTATCTGCTTTTCAAATAAAGAATCCTTATTTTCAAATGATTTTTCAAACATCTTTTCAAAATAGTTTTCAATTGATTTTTGTACTTCTTTTTATTAAAAAGTTTATTATATTTTGAGTAATTAAGTTTTTAAGCATTTCATATTTTAATTTTTTTAATTTATTATATTTAGACTTAGTTTTTGGTTTTATATTTCTAAATCATATGGTATTCAAAAGTATATTCTTGACATTCATTAATACTTTGATAACATATATTCACTTTATATATATTATATTTGTATATATTATTTATATATAAATCCTTTGTATTAAAATGTTTCAAAATAATTTTATAAAGTTTTCTTAAGTTTTATTATGATTAAATGTGTATAAACTATGCTTAAGTGATTCTGAAAGGTATTTAAATATTTTACAAAACTTAACATTTTAAAAACAAATTCAAATAAATGTTTTCCAAAATTATAAAGGGTTTGTCGACATACCCGTATAGCATGTTTGTCGACATACCCATATAGCATATGTCGACATATAGCATTATATTTTCAAAATTCAAGTTTTGAATGGAAGTGTCTTTTCGTCATATCTCTTCACGAATAGACATGGTTGTTGTTTCTCTACAAATTGGGTTCTCTCATCGAATTTTGGTAAATTACTTGATCATATTTTCTCTCCTCTTTTTCTCTCTTAATTTCTAAAAGAAATTCTACTCAAAATATTATCAAATTCAATCGGAATCAAATGCAAGCTCTATTGATCTGATTCTTTATTGTATATTCTCTGATCTCTCTCATCTCTCTCACTCAAATCAAGATCAAAGTGTTATTCAAGAGGTTATAGGATTATTTATACTCAAGGTCAAGAAATTGATTTTTTAAACTTTATCAAATCATATTCAAATACCTATGGGTGTGCTTGGTGTCCCGAAATCGAAGTGGGTATTTGTATCCCATTTGAATCAAGTGGGTGTGCTTGGTGTCCCTTTTGAATCCAAATGGGTGTGCGGTGTCCTATCCGAATCCAGTGAGTGTACCTAGAGCTCAAAAAATCTATAGGGTGTGTCTCTTAGCCTTGAAATCGAGATTGTACGAACTTCGATATTTGAAAAGAAATATGTACAAGAAATTGTAAGGCCTGGATGTATGGGTAACTCCGAACCAGTATAAAAATCCTGGTATGGTCTCTCCAACTCTTTACCTCTTACTTTTACTGTACTTATATCTGTCTTGTTAGCATCTATGATTATCAACTTGCATCATTTAAACTATAATCTTAAAGGAATTCAAAAGGATTCATAGAAGTTATTAAACACTGTTCATCACCCTTTAGTGTTAAATTAGCCTTAAGATCCTTATTTCTGCAAACTAACATTTGGTATTAGAGCATCGGTTTTTAGAAGTTCATAATTTAATTTTTGAAAAGTTTTAATAGCAAAAGTTATTGGTATAATTTTAACACAATTTTTGAAAACCAATTTTGCACAATCAACGCAACATTTTTCATAAATTTGCATCCATTCATTATGAACAGTCACTTGATCTTTTGAAAAGGTATAATTTGCAGGAGCAATGTATTATATGGCTTTTGATGAACACATACCTGATGTTCAAACTTTACAAATCAAAAAGGATATATGGATATTGGATAGTGGATGCTCAAGGCACATAATTAGAAATCAAGAGATCTTGAAGGATATTGTTTACAAAGATCGTGGATCGGTCAATTTCAGAGACAACCTCAAAGGATATGTTATTGGCATTGGCAATGTCAGTAACTCTAAAACTTCTACTATTTCTAATATTTTAATAGTTAGGAATTTAAAACATAACCTGCTAAGTATTAGTCAATTATGTGATAATGGCTTTAAAATTAAATTTGAAAAAAATGTCATATTGAAGATAATGAGTCAAACATTATCTTCGAAATCATTAGAAAAAGAAATATCTATACACTAAGTATGAAAGTGTCAAATAATAATTTATGTCTTTTTGCTGAATCAAGTAAAAATTAGATTTGGCATAAAAAATTTGGTCATTTGAATTTCAAACACCTATCTAAAATTGCAAATATGATCTAGTTAGAGGTCTTCCCAAAATGAGTTTTGATGTTAATAATCTATGTAATGCGTAATGCGTAATGTGTATCAATTAGGAAAGCTTATAAAAAGTTCTTTTAAGACAAAAGATATGATTTCTACCACTCAATCCCTTGAACTTCTTCATTTAGATCTTTTCGTTCCATCGCAAATACAATCTGTAAGTCATAACAGATATGTCTTTGTTATCGTAGATGATTTTTCTAGATTTACATGAAAGGTTTTCCTAAAACTTTAAAGTATGCTTTTGAAACGTTCAAAAGCTTTATTAAAAGAATTCAAAATCAAATGGCTATTAAAGTTAAAACAACTCGAAGTGATCATGGTGGAGAATTCAAAAATGAAAATTTTGAAATATTTTTTCATAAGAAAGGTATTACACAAAAAAATTCATCTTCAAGAACAACTCAACAAAATGAAGTAGTGGTATGTAAAAATAGAATGATTTAAGAGTGTGTTTGAACTATTTTAAATGATAGTAATTTACCTAAAATCTTTTAGGCTGAAACAATTGCTATAGCATATTATATATTAAATAAAATGTTAACGAGACCTTTCAAAAAGAAAACCCCATATGAATTATTTTATAATAAAAAGCCTAAAGTATCATATTTTAAAGTTTTTGGCAGTAAATGCTTTATATTGAATACTAAAGAAAATTTAGGTAAATTTGATGCTGAAGAATATAAAGGTTTTTTATCGGATATTCAACCAAAAATAAAGCTTATTTTACTAACACAATTGAAGAGCCTTACATGTTTCATTTAATGAAAATGTTAAAATGGAAATAATGAAGTTACAAATAACAAAATAAATCATGATAACAATAATAATACTGAAAATATATATCCAAATATAAGAGTCATATTATTAAAAGATCATCCTATGGAAAATATCATAGGAAATATAGAACCAGTAGTAAGAACAAAAAATCAATTGAATAAAATGAGTAATGTAGCATTCATTTCAACTAATGGATCTAAGAACCTAAATAAGCATTATAAGATAATGCATGGACTCTTGCTATGCAAGAAGAACTGAATCAATTCAGTAGAAATGATGTTTAGAAACTTGTTCCTAGACCAAAAAATAGATCTATAATTGGAACAAAATAGGTATACTAAAATAGTTTAGATGAGCAAGGAGTCGCCATTGGAAATAAAGCCCGCTTAGTAGCTCAATGATATAATCAAAAAGAAGGCATAGATTTTGATAAAATTTTTGCACCAATAGTGAGATTAGAAGCAATAAGAACCTTACTTACCTTTGCAAATCGTAAGAATTTTAAAATTTTCAAATAAATGTTAAAGCTCTTTTCTAAATGGTTTTATTAATGAAGATGTTTCTGTAGATCCACCCCCTTAATTTTGAAGATGAATTTTTTTAAAATCATGTTTATAAATTAAAGAAAGCTCTATATGGTTTAAAACAAGCTCATAGAGCATAGTATGATAGGCTTAATAATATATATTACAATCTAATTTTGAAATTGGGAAAGTAGATAGTACCTTATTTACTAAAAGATATAATAATGATATTCAACTAATATAATATATATGTAGGTGATATTTTTTTGGATCAACAAATAAACAACTAAATAAAGAATTTTTTGATATCATGACAAAAGAATTAGAGATTGGTCATATGGGACAATTAACATTTTTTTTAGGATTATATATAAGAAAATTAAATAATGGAATTTTCCTAAAACAAGAAAAATATGCCAAATAATTAGTTAATAAATTCAGTACGTCTAATATCAAAGGTAAACCAACTCCTATGGCAACCAATAAAGAATTAAAAAGAAGATAACTCAAAGGATGTAAATCAAAAAATTTATAGAGGTATGATAGGATCTTTACTCTATATCATTGCAAGTGGACCTGATATAATGTATATTATTTGTCTTTGCGCAAGATATCAATCTCAATCTAAGGAACCTCATCTTAAATCCATAAAATGATTATTAAGATAATGTAAATAAAGGGATAATTTCACTCGAGTTTATAAATACTGAAAATCAAATAGCTGATATATTAACAAAAACATTAAATCAAATATCCTTTATTAAGCTTAGAAAAGAGTTAAGAATATGTTATTTATCAAAAATATAAAAATAATTGCATATATTAAAATTTGAAAACAAAAGAATCATCAAAATTATACTACATATGTTGACATTTCTACATCGTATATGTTGACACATGTAGTTATTTTTAAAACTCAAATTTCCCTTCTTGATTCAAAACTTGAAATAACTATATATAACCACTTTATTTCGAAAATAAACCCATTTGACTATCTTCTTCTTTCTGAAAATCAACAATAAAAATAAATTAAGGGATCTTACTAATTCCAAACGTCCAAGGCGTGAATCCACATCCTTTTCCTTCGATTCTCCAATATTAGGCTTTTTCCAAACCTT
Organism: Allium cepa; assembly: GCA_030765085.1. NCBI lineage: Eukaryota > Viridiplantae > Streptophyta > Magnoliopsida > Asparagales > Amaryllidaceae > Allium > Allium cepa. Next base: position 454,331,209 of record CM060937.1, on the reverse strand, counting down.
TACATTGGCCAAAGTGACTAAGATTGAGAGTGATCTGAAGCATACTCTCAATATTATTTCTGAAATGGAAGCCATTCAATTAAGAATGATGAAGGAATAAGAGAAACAAGCCCGAAGTTTGTAAAATCTTTAGAAATATCTATTGGATAATCCAACAAATCAAATCATGGTTGAAGAGGATGAACCTAATCTTATGGATGAAGAAGAGGAAGATAAGGAAGAGAAAGAGGACGATGTTGAAGTCAAATGCGTTGGTGAAGTGTGCTTTGATTGATATGGAAATCTCGTTGAAAAAAAGGGAATTTCTGTCTCCATTATCCTTTCTGTCCCATCCACAAGTCCCCCATTATCAAGAGAAAACCTTGGGACTTAGGATTATTAAGCTATAGTTTGATTTGTTATGACTTGAATTTAGTCTTGCGTGCATTTTTAGTTTTTTGTGTGCTTTTAATTTGGTTTGCATACAGATTTGTATGTGTTGGATTGGTTTGATTAATGGTTTTTTCTTATTTGACAACATAGCACTCTTATATATCATGTACTACTTTAGTTAGGGGTAGTTTTAGTTAGTTTTTTTTGATAACAAAAGGGGATAAATATATGAAATATCCAGGCACATATTAAGGGGGAGTTTTGTAATCCAAGGGGAGTTATATCATATTTTATAAACATGGTTGTCATCATTAGAAAGGAGGAGATTTTTAGTACCTTAGGCATCTGTTTTGTTGACAACAACCATATGAAATTATATAAAATATAGATACTGATATTTTTATCAAGATATATATAGTATATGGTGCAAGATAATAGACAGGTGTTGATTAAGAAGACTGTACAGTATCAAGAGTATATTCAAGAGGATGATATAAAGACTCAAGAGTTAGAGATTGAAGACTCATGAGTTTTACAGATTGAAGACATCAAGATAAGTAATAGAGTCATAGATTATTTTGTTAAAACCGTGGTAGCACCTATTGGTCTCTCTCGTTTTTCAAAAGGTTTTTAAATCTTTCTATGGCTTTCAAAAATGAGTTTAAAAAAATCACTATTTTCTAAATGATTTTTCAAACATCTTTTCAAAATAGGTTTTAAATGATTTTTAAACTTCTTTTTATTAACAAGTTTATTATGTTTTAAGTAATTAAGTTTTTAAGCATTTTATATTTTAATATACTTTTAATTTATTGTATTTAGATATAGTTTTTGGTTTTATAATATCTAAATAATATGGCATTCAAAAGTATTCACTTATAAATTTTATATATAATTTTTTTTATTTATATTTAAATATTTATGTTAAAATATTTCAAAATAAATTTATAAAGTTTTCTTAAGTTTTATTATGATTAAAATGCGTATAAACTTTGCTTAAATGATTTTACAAAGCACCAAAATATTTAACAAAACTTATTTTTTAAAAACAAATTAGAATAATAGGAAAATAGGCACAAGGACAAACTTAGAAAATAATTAGGCTGAAGGACAATAAGTTTGTTTTTTAGGCTGAAGGACAGTGCTTGTTATAACTAGCATTTTATATAGTGTAAAACTAAATATAATGCTAGATATAACTAGCATTTTGTACAGTGTAAAAGTTGAATATAATGCTAATTAGAACTAGAATTTGTCCTTCAACCTATAAACAAAACTTTATATCCTTCAGCCTAATTTTTTTTCAAGGTTTATCATTTTCCCTAATTACCTCGTAAAATAATTGTTTTTCAAAATTACAAATGTCGACATACCCATATAGCATATGTCGACATATACTCCAATATTTTCAAAATTCAAATTTTGAATGAAGTGTCTTTTCGTCGTATCTGTTCACAAATAGACATGAGTGTTGTTTCTCTATAAATGGGGGTTCTCTCGACGAATTTTGATAAACTACTTTCTCATATTTTCTTTTCAGTTTCACTCTTTTGATTTCTAAAAGAAATTCAACTCAAAATATTCTCAAATTCAATTAGAATCAAATTCAAACTCTATTGATTTGATTATCTATTGTATACTCTTTGATCTCTCTCATCTCTTTCACTCAAATCAATATCAAAGTGTTATTCAAGAAGTTATAGGATTATTTGTACTCAAGAACAAGAAATTAATTTTGTAAACTCTATCAAATCATATTCAAATACTCTTGGGTGTGCTTGGTGTCCTTAAAATCCAAATGGGTGTGCTTATGTCTCATCTGAATCAAGTGGGTGTGCTTGGTGTCCCATTTGAATCCAAGTGGATGTGCGGTGTCCCTTCCGAATCCAGTTAGTGTACGCAGAGCTCAAATTTTTTAAAGGATGTGTCTCATAGCCTTGAAATCGAGATTGTATAGACTTTGATATTTGAAAAGAAATGTGTATAAGAAACTATACAGGACTCAATGTAGGTTAACTCTGAACCAGTGTAAAAATCCTAGTGTGATCTCTCCGACTCTTTACTTTTTACTTTTACTACATTTATGCACACACACACACAAATATATATATATATATATATATATATATATATATATATATTTGTGTTCATCTATGATTGTCAATTTTCATTGTTTGAACTATAATCTTAAAAGAATTCATAAAAGTTCTTAAACACTATTCACCCCCCTCTAGTGTTAAATTAGCCTTAAGATCCTTACTTTTGCAAACTAACATCATATCCGCTGCATACCAATAGAGGATGACAAAAAACTACAACTCAAGGCTCAAAGTGATAAATGCAAGGGAGATTTGGTACCGTGACGAGTAATGGCCAACACTAGGGACCCGACAGACTGAGCTCTGGGCCCAAATTAGGAAGGCCCTTGGTTATAGTAGAGGTCTTAGCAAACAGGGTGTACCAATTATCAAAACCTGATGGAAATCTAGATCCAAGAACCTGGAAATCATAGCAGCTTAGGCCTTATCTTGTATGATTAGTATTATTTGTGTAGAAAATGTTGTAATTATTATGAAAAGTAGCAATACAATGAACTGAACGTAGGAATATTAAACGGCGTAAACTAGTATAAAATCTCTCTGTGTTAACCTCTCTAACACAGCTAAAACATTGGGCTATATTATATACAACCCGACTTCTCAACTAAAATAATTACACTGGATGTAATGATATTAGATGGCCTACAAAAAACCATATGCTTGAATAATGGCGATAAAATGCATGACCTGACTTCACAATAAAAAAATAATGTCCGCCCCTAAATAACGGAGCGGACCATGCAAAGCGCAAGAACATGAAACTACCCCCAAATAGTGGGGCAGATCATGCCAAGCATATAACAATGCTTGAATAATAAAGGCTCAATGTAGGAAATATGAACTGCTCAAGGAATAACAAGAAGGGACAATGTATGGAATGAAAAATAATCTACAAATCGGGTAAAATTCTAGAAATGACATGAAGCTTGCTAGGTAAATGCTAAAAACCTAAGGTTGCCAATATTTAAAAGGAAATGCGGTCAAACAAGATACTCATAGGGAACTTGCATTCTTTCACAAAGAAAAATTAATTCATATAGTACCTTTGCGAGAACTTAAATGACCAAAAGGTACTCTACAATGTAAATTTAAAAAAACGTCCTAAGCAATAAAACCAATAAACACTACGTTAACTACAAAACACCTAAGGTATGCTTGCTAGGGGAGGAATAGTGTCGATGCACATGGCCTTTCTTGGAACGAAACTAGCACATGGCCAATGGTCCATGAGTCCTCAGTTGTTGCTTCAGAACCTGCTATATTACAAAGGAAGTTCAAATCAAGTGAGGGGAAGAGATAACCAAAGACATCCACAACATGCTACAAAGCAATCTGCCCTATCTTGCTTCTAACAGACTCTTATTTAAGTTTATCTATGAAGGCAGCAATCCTATCCTGCCCAGGCATGTTTGTCGGGGAAGCTACACATTGGGTGTAGCCTGAGCTCTATGCAAAGAATCCTCGAGCTCGTAGATCTTAAGCATGGCTTATTTTCTTATCTTTTCTAAAGTATCAATTAGTTCAGCCCTAGTTTTATTGGTGTTTCTATAAAAACCACCAAAGTATTTAAGGAAATCAGTCATCTATCCCTTCCTCTATTAGGGAGGAAGCACCTTCGACTCCTGCTAAGCCATTTTCCACATGTAGTGTGCTTCCATTTCTTCAAATTTTCCCTAGAAGCATATGTTAACCGGGATTTTAACCAAGCAGATTTCAACTGGATGCATAAGATCGAAAGAAAGATGAAATGACTCGAGAACTTCGGAACACGATCATAAGGGAAAGAGAATGGATTTTAAGAATATTTATTGGAAATTGAGTTAAGTGGAGCTCTTAGTACCGAGAGGTCTCTTCTCGTGTTTGAGCCATCGTTAACTCCGTATACTTCATATATTCTTTCAACCAATGTCATCAAGTGCTTTTCTTAGTGTTTGGACAAGCAACTTTAAGGTTTGATAAGAGGAAATCAAAGAAAGCATAATAAGATTAACTAAACTAAGGAATTCATCAAAAAGGACTTAATCTTCATAGAAAAGAATTTGGAATACATCAAATCGAAGATAGGAGCAAGACAAGCGGAAAACGTGAGTTTTCACCTACATAAGGCTCTCGATACCAAGAGGAACCTCTCGGTACTAAGAGGTCCTTCTTGCTCATAGAGCCGACATGCTTTCTCATAGGCCTTTGGGCTTACTTGTGGAAGTCGACTTTGGCAGTATCCTGGATCTGCAAATTTGTTTCTCTATAAATATCAACCTCGAGCAACTAAAGAGGGATCTTGCCTGATCTTGGACTCTGACTTTTCTTCATCTCATATCCCTTCCTCAGAATAGTCACCTACGCAGATGCTATTGGTAGTTTTAGGCTTAAGAACCTATCAGTCCCTTGTACTAGTGACTCTAATTCTCTCTCAAATTCGTAATCAGTAAAAGTATAAAGTGGATGTAGGCCAAAGATTGTCGAACCGCTATGAAAGTCTTATGTCACTTTATCTGTTCTATGCTTTTTTGCACTTTTTTACTAGATCTAACTCCATAATAGGTCATATTTAGGCGCTATACCACTTTTGGCGTCAACATTTTGGTGCTTTCACTAAGAATTGAACTCAGGGTAAGATCTAGCTTGCTGTTTTGGATTTGAAGTGGTCCTGTGGTTAGATCCAAAAGTTGTTCTTGAAGAATTTGTAATTTTGCTATTTGAAGTCAATAGCACCTAGAATATCCAATAGATCCACAGGAAAAGTAGCTAGTGATGATGAAAGAAATGATCACCAAGGTGAAGTTAGTAACCAACAGGCTATACCAGGATCATTTGTTCAACAGGAAGTGGTTACTAGAGGGGAGCTTGATAAGATGCTGCAGGAATTGGACTAGAGGATGGTGGATAATCAGAGATCTTTGATGGACAAGATAGATGCTTTTCTAACCTTGTATCTATAGAGAACTTAGAGAACTAAAAGGGAAACATTATCTGGGTTAGAATAGGAAAACTCCTATACTTTTGGCCAAAATAGAAGAGATTGAAAGCAAAAAAAAAGGAAGGAGCTGCTGTAGTTGTTGGAGCACCTGTAAGAGGAAGCAGAAGTGCTCCCCCCATTAGGAGACCATCCGATACTAAGAGGATTACTCTCGATACCGAGAGGAATGTGATAGAAAATGGGGGATATGAAGCTAACTCAATGGATGTTTCAGTCTCTGAAGGCGACTTACTATCGTACAACGATGGTCTTGAGCTAGATGTTGAGGCTAATGGAGATGGAGTTCGAATAGCTGCAACTAAACTAGCCACACACCCATGGAATACCGAAGTAATGGTTCTCCTAGAGTCTAGAGGACCTAGGCATCCGCCGGCAAACCGAGACCGTTTGTGGAGTCAAACACTCGATGTAGCCCCTGATACTTGATCTTTAGAGTAACACGCCAGCAAGGAATATATAGTTAACATGGTTAAGTGGTTGGTTAAAGAAAGTAAAGGCATGAAGAATGAGGATTGGGGTTCTACCCTAAGTAAAACTCCGTTTATAGACAATATTCTAAGAGAAGGATATCCTACGTAGTTTACAATGCCAACTATGTCGCCGTATGATGGCACTACCGATCCTAGACAACATTTACTCAAGTATGAATGGCATATGGCTGGTGCTAGGTCAACAGATGCTATTTGATGTAGATTCTTTCCTATTTTCTTAGAGGAAATTGCATTGATGTCATTCACTAGGTACATGCCGAGATCCATATCGACTTTGATAAAATTCCTAGGAAATTTCCAAAATAGTTCCAATTGCATGCTACGCGACCGAAGGACATGATGTCCTTGTCGAGCTTATCTTAAGGTCCTAAGGAGTCACTAAAATGGTTCTTGATTCGATTTATTTTGACTATTACTGAAGTTAAGTAAGTCGAAGGAGGATCTAATGTTCATAGCATTAGTCCGGGCATTCACCTAGACATAAAACTAGGAAGATTGCTAAAGGTAAAGCGGCCTACAACTATGGAGGAATTCCATTGAAAGGTTAATCAACTTATGTGTTTGGAAGAAGCAAGTATAGCTTCAGGGAAAGTTGATGAAGGACAGTCGAAGGATGTTCTCCAGAGTAACGTGGTAATTCATGTTGGGACTCCGATAACCAGAAAAAGAGAAATCAAGGCCCTGGCGGTTAGGGTAACGAATACAGGAAACGCCCGGGGAATATGAAAATGAAATATAACACCCCTATGAACGATTCATTAGAAAACATATACCTTGCCACTTAAGGAATAGAATGATATAAAAAGTGGCCCAGGAAAGAGGTGATCTAGTAAGAAAGGCACTTTAGAAAATACTACTGTTTCCATGAGACTCATGGACACAATACGAACGAGTGTCGGCATTTAAGCGATCTCATCGAGGAACTGATAAGGTAAAATAGGCTCTCGTAGTACGTTAAATAACCGTAGGAGAGCGGTTAAACCGCAAGATCCTATGGGTCGCCTACCTAGGGGAATCAGCCAGGACCAAGCGGGGAAGGCCCCGGTGGAATGATGGAAAGCTAGTTATCAATACCATAACTAGAAGACCCTATCCAGCAAAGAAGAGTGGGAGGGAAATGCAATGGTACACAGACTTGCTGGAATGCATACTGCAGAGAGACTACTTTGTTGTAGAAGATGGAGCTTCGACCAAGTAGCAGAGAATGATAACCGATGACGTAGTATTCAGGAATAGGGTTGCTGATGGAGTCATGCCCAACCCTATTGAAACACCTCTACCTCTATACACATATTATCCAAGAGTACTACAGAATAATACTATTGGATAATACAGAGAATAAGGTGATATGTGGTACACACATGAATATTCTCTTAGACTAACACTGTTACGTATTAAAACATCAAGTAGTTAACTCACCTACACGTACATAGTATCAAAACAAAGCAATAAACATGTATGCCTCTAGGACAGAGCAATACATAATAAATCATAGATAACAAAGGGTCAGAATCGCAGCGATAAAATATAATACATTAATATGCATGTATTTCCTATATACACTACTAGAACATACACATGAAATTTTATAATACTCGTCTAATATAAAATAACATCACATCCTAGTCTCCTTTATATCCAATCACAAGCTGGTCTCTTTGTCCCTAAACCAGACATGTCTCGGATTGACCTGAGTATTGTAAATATCATATAGGTCAGACTATGTCTAAAATCAAGTATAAATGAATATAGATGAAAAAATAAATACTAGGAATGATAACATAATAAGACTGGCATAGTACACAAGTCAACGATCATAGTGCCAATTTATGATACATAATTGTAATATCATATGCAAACAACAAAGCATCACACATAACATAAATATCACGAAGTCGTGTATAATGATATCATTACCCATAAGAAAACACATCAAAACATTACAAAATCAACATTCAATCGGGTGAATCATCCATATATATAAATCATCATCAGAATTCTAAAATCAATAATGTGGTTTGTGCTAGCACATGGAAATGACCAAATAAAACCAATAACGAGTAAGTCGTCTGCCCAAAGAGAATTGGCCATATGCCTAGAATGGATAAGTCGTCTGCCCAAAGAGAATTGGCAATTGCCTAGAATGGATAGGTCGTCTACCCATCAACTACATAAAGATAAGATACGAGGATTTACTATATCATGGACACAGTCTCAGGTATAAATATAATTAGTATATGTCTATCTACCACACACAGCGGAACCAAATGGGAAACTGGCGACACATCTGCCTGCTTCGTGAACCTCACATGTGTCTATCTAACTCTGCTGCTACAATCATCTATTACGACCCCTCAGTATCGTGATAATATCCACTGCATGTCACTAACATGCTGCAGGACTATGCTTTGCATCGGTCACGACCCGACACATTGCTCACATAGGTAATCGATTGCTAGCTTAGAGGACACAAGGGGAAAACACACAAAACCAAGACACACAACAATATATGCCGACAGATGGCAAGAGGCCGACACATGGCCAACATATAAAATTGTGTCACAGATCCAGGCCGTGACTACCATGATCAAGCTGCCAGGGTGGGCTGACCAATCTGGTTCACTTCCTAAACAAAAAGAACATTGGACAAGATAGATAAAAACATAGTATCTACACTCAATAGCCAACATATAGCTTCAAAAGAATGTTGATGCATGACTCTATATATTGTTTCCACATAGCATGATACTATTAATGACACATAACAATACACAATATTGCTGCCACATAGCTTACCTACCTAATACTCACCCGGTATCACACATATACATACACAAAACTACCCAAACACACACACATAACGCATACAAATACATGCACAACATACATACACCAGACTACTCAAACACACATACACATGCACAAACACATGCATAACATACATAGACACCTACACACAAAAATGCACATACAAAACTGATTAGCACAAATACACGCACATACTAGCACTCACACACAAAACTACACACATACATAGAGAGAGAATTACATTCACATATAAAACTGCAGAATACAAGAGTACTGGGCACACACAGATAGATTTACACATATGCACTCATATAGAAACACACATAGAGACTTACACAGACATATACTGCACTCACACACACATAGATTTGCACATACATATTCATAAACTTCAAACTGCTAATTTATTATTTAAACACAGACTGAGAGATTACAATCATTGATCAGCCTCTAAACACACAAACGCATATGGTACTGCATATAACAAGATCAGATTCTCAACTTAAAAATGAATAGAACAAGCTTAGACATAGTGGTGATAGTTAAAACACTCATCTAGATGAAGAATTCCATTTACAAAGTAGGCTTCTTTCTTCTTCTCTGGTTCTCCTTTGCCTTCACTGTAATTCATTTCTCCTTTGAATTGTTGATTAAAAGGCTGATTCCTTGATTGTTAAGTGGTGTAGATTATTGAGGAGTTTTGTTTTAAGTTGTTGAAATTTGTGGAATTTATTTCGAATTTAATCTAAATTTGTATAGAGATATGGTTTAGGCATTTTGATCATTTTCTAAAGTCCCAAAATGTACTTGTTCATGTCGTATTTATGGATGAAGAAGAAAGGTCTGGAGATTGAAACCTCTGGGATTTGCAATATCAAGAAAATAAAAGTATGGTTTCAGGCTAAATAGTGATGGGCTTTGGTAATTTATTTTTCCTTCTTTCTTCCTTTCTTTTCGTCTCTTATTTTTTTATGAAATCAATATAAATTCAAGCTCAATTACAAAATTAATTCTATCATGCTAAACTATTTTTAATAATTCATTCCATTATTTTATTTATTTATTTAGCGATTTTGTTTAAATTCAATTGCTAATTAAATTCAAACTTTATTAAATAATACTTTTTATCACCAAACAATTCAATTTATTTGTTTTAAATATTCTCAATTACATAATTAACTCATTTTATTCTAAATGATTAATTTACATTTCCATATTTGTAAAGTATCCAATTTAATTACCCAACACTATATAAAATACCCCGGAATTAATTTCTATACTTAATTCATTTAAATTAAAATTAGAAAAAATTCATATTTTTAATCTATTAATTGATTAATTCGTCGCTTTTAAAACAAACAATTGTTCTCATAATTATTTGATTTCATTATTAATTTCCTTTTATAAATTTCCAACATTCCTTATAAAATTCAAAACGTATTTATTTAATTTATAAAGACTTACTTTATCCAATTAAATAATAAGCATTTAAATTATTAATTATTCCTAATTACAAGGTTGTTACGGACTCCCTTCTTAACAAAATTACGTTTTCGCATATTCTTAGGAAGAATCTATAACAAAGCTAATAACTTTATTATTAATTTATATTTAAATGCAATAATCAAATAATCTATAGAACAAATCCCATAATTCTCGATCTTTAGTTTCTCGGGTCAGCATTTGTAGAGATCTATCCGGGCTCATCAATTATTTAAATGAACGAAATTACTTTCATCTGTGGTTTATTACAAACTAAAATCTTCTTACTAACTTACAAAAATATCAAAATTATAAATTATAAATCTTCACTATTAAAATCAATACCATACTGTAAATCTTACTTTAATTCAATAATATCAAGTATTGCAACATTTCCCAAAATTTCTTAGTTAAAAGTTTTTGCCTTTTAAAAGAAAATTCATTATAAAACATATGAAATAACTTTACTCATTATTAATTACAAAAATCTTTTCCCAAATAAGCATTGTTTTAAACCAAAATTCGAAATTACTACATTATTTCAAATATACTTTACTTAAAATAAAGTACTTTTCTTGAGTTTAACCAAAGTACAAAAATATTTCATATACATTTGTATAATAAAATACCTTTTTATAATTTTACATCACAAATTTCTATCCAAAACATAATTTCACTAATAATATTCATTTTAAAAAAATTCTTTTATAATTAAAATATTTTATTCAATAATCATTAGTTTGAATGTATTTTCAAAAAATGTCCTTCCATATAAACTTAATAATTTACTCAAGTTCATATATTCTACTAAAATTCTAAATTATCACAACTAGTACAATGCCAATATATACTTATCTTATAAAACCCTTCAAATGGAAATTTTAAATTCACATAATTATGCTTTTCTAAAAAGTTTCTTATTCACTTAAATCAAAAATTGAATCCTCTTCACAACTTTAATAGGACAAACGAATATCCAATCAAACTATAATCAATAATGAATTCCATACAAATAAACATAAGGAACAACGACCAATGCACTCAGCAGGAAACTTGTTTATTTGTTTTCGGTGCGTACTTTGATCAAAATCAAATCAAAACGTAATAATTCAATATTAAGCCACCTATGGTCAATCATTTTATATTTTCATTCATAAAATATCAAAAATCCAGATATCTCATATGTATGGAGAATAACACATACGTCTCTGCATGATTACTCCAATAATCATCATATACTCCCACCATCCATATTTATAGGGTACTACCCAACACGCCTAAGGAAACATGAACTCTAAGTCTCTTTAAGATTCTAACTCGTGTCTCTTATATAAGATGTATTTTCCTAAACTTGGTTTGATACCAACTGAAACAACCCTACCTTTATACCTATACTATCTAAGAGTACTATAAGTAATACTGTCGTATAATACGAAGAATACGATGATATGGGGTACGCACGTAAATAGTCCCTTAGGCTAACACTGGTATATTAAAACATAGAAGAAGTAATTCACCTACAAGTACACAATATTAGCATAAAACAATTAATATATATACCTCCAGGGTAGAATAATTCATAATATGTAGTAAATCACAAAGAACATAAAGTTAGAATCGTAGTGGTAAGATATAATACATGAACATACATGTATTTCCAATATACAATACTATAATTACATACATGAAAATATATAATACTCATCTAATATACAATAAAATCACATCCTAGTCACCTTTATACCCAATCAGAAGCTGGTCTCTTTGTCCATGAATCTGAAATGTCTCAGACAGACCCAAGTATTGTAAATAACATATGGGTCAGACTATCTCTAAAATCAAGGATAAATGAATATATATATATATATATATATATATAAAGGTATATACTAGAAATGATAACATAATAATACTAGCATAGTATACAAGTTTAATAAAATAATACTGGCATAGTACACAAGTCAATAATCATGGCGTCAAATTATGATACATAATTGTAATATCATACACCAACAACAAAACATCATACATAACACAAATATCACAAAGTCATGTATAATGATGCCATCACCCATAATAATACACATCAAATCATTACAAAATCAACATCAATCGAATAAATCATTCTAATTTATAAATCATCATCAAAATTTTGAAATTCGTAATAAGGTTTGTGCTAGCACATGGCAATGCCCAAATTAGATCATTAATGAGTAGGCCATCTGCGTGAAGAGAATAGGTCGTCTGCATAGAATGGATACACCATCTACCCATCAATCACATAAAAATAAGATATAAGGATTTATTATATCCTGGACATAATCTTAGGTATAAATATAAGTAGTATGTGTCTATCTACGATGCATACTGGAACCAAACAGAAGATTGATAACATGTTTGCCTACTCCAAGAGCCTTATATGTGTCTGTTTGACACTGCTCCCACGGTCATATGTTACCTCCCCTTGGTATCATGATTGTATCCATAGCATATCTCTAAAATTCTATAGGACTATCTTATGCATTAATCATGACCCGACACATTAACTCTATAGGTAACTGACTATAGGCCTAGGTGACACGGAGCAAACACACACAACAATATATGCCGACACATGGCTAGAGGCCGGCACATAGCCAAACATATAAAATGGTATCACAGATCTAAGGCATGACCACCATGATTAGGCCACGAGGGAAGATGTTGGCCAATCTGGTTCACTTCTGAAACAGAAAGTAAGTTGGATAAGGTAGATAGACACATAGTATCTACACTCGATAGCTAACATATAACTCTATATGAATGTCAACACATGGCTCTATAAATTGCTTCCACACAGCTTAATAGTATTATGGCATACAATACCACATGATATTGCTACCACACAGCTTGATATTATAGCCAACACATGGCTCGATACATGTGACTCACCACAGCGAGTCTCCATAAATCTTTGTCACATGAGTATCATTTACTTATAATGAATAATGGAAAAATATCACCCCAGCGTCCCATACCACTACAAGATAGTTAAATGTTTCATTTCTTATACATTCCACTCAATCATCAGAATATTCTATATAACGAGTCCAAAGAATAATTGAGAAAATATTACTGAAAGTCCCATACTATACTGTATTAACTCCAAATTTCTCGCTCCTTGGAATTGAAATAAATATAAAATATCACAAGTCCGTATAGAAGGATGTCATCACCGTATCATACCAGACCACTAAATAAAAACGTATCAATGGTGGATCTTTCATATAATATAATACAATATAAAAAGAAAGTAGGAATCAGAGGTAGATAATATAGATTATATATAGAGCAAACAATTCAATATTGGGTAATAAATTTATCACGACATATAACTTTGATATAACAGAACTTTAACTTTAGAAATTAATTAATTTATACATCTTAAAAACTTGAATTATGTATTAAAATTTCATAAAACAAACTTAGAAAAATATAAAATAACAATTAAAGACCATTTCATTTCTTTCTATTTAAATAATACAATTAAATTCACTTTATTAATTAACTTATATTTACATATACACACACACACACACATGTGTGTGTGTGTGTGTGTTTGTGTGTATGCTTGCCCACTCATGCATACTATATCACAACATAAATCTTTGAATTGAAAAATACAAGCGTTTCATAACTTAGATCCACTAAATAACTAAATGTATATATTGTTGCATAAATGCTTCACTTCAGTATATAGTTTCTAACCTACTCAAACTTTCCTACCTAGATTTTCTCACCCACACACAAACTTAACAATCACGCAGATGCTTAGCCTTGCAAAACGCCTTGCACAACACCTACGCACACGATCACAAAACACATACGCACATCTCATACATACTCACCCATACAAAACTATACATGCAAAAATATAGCAGCCCACGCACATACAAACTTACCCACACAATACACACCCGGTATCATACATATATACACATAAAACTACTCAAACGCACGCTCATTATACATACATAGGACTACTCAAACATATACACACAGCACGTACACAAACAAAGGCATAGCACACACAACCACCTACACATAAATATGCACACACATAACTGATTTGCACAAATACACGCACATACCTGCTGTAACAACCCGGAATTTTTGACAGCATATTTAATAAATATTTAATCTAATTTAAATTAAATATAAGCTTGTCAATGTTTAAAATTGATGAGATCTTGGATATTTAACAGTTATATGTTTTATAAAAGAAAGTTTTGATTTGAAAATCTAAAACAGAATGCTTCAAAACCATTAAAACAAAATCTGTCTTATTCAATAAAATCAAATCAAAGACTTTATATTTTTGTTATTTGATAAGATACATATGAATACAATTTTAGTTTTAAAATGATAAAGTTAAAACATAAACATAACTATACACCATAATTATAAAATAGAAAATGTAACTAACAATATAAATATAAGTTATAAATAGGAATGTAAAATTTACATATGAAATATTATGAATCAAATGCTTGAAAATCTAAAGTGCAAATAAATTACAATAAATAAAGTCAAAATCTTTAATAAAAATTTATAACAGGGATACTTTGTAAATTATGTATGCAAGAGACAAGACACAAATTTAATATAAAATATCTTTATGTATTACCTATGTACACATATGCATATGTACAGCAATTTAGTGTTGTATCCAGAAAAAAATAAATAAATAAACTAAACATGTAAACCAGTAATAAACTTAGGTGCTGCAGGAAATACATATGCATAAGAAAAAAAAGTTTTACTTTAGATGTAATAAAAACAAAAATCTATATCTTGCAAAACATGTTTGGCCGAAAATAATAAGTATCTTTGTACAAATAGCAACTATCAGTAAACATTAAATACATGTTATCATAATTAAGGCATAAGCATTAACTAGCACAACATTTTGTTTGAGTAAAGTACTACAGCATAAATATCTTTATGATTTCATATAGCAGTGTATATTGCTGGGCCAATAAAAAAAAATAGGATGACAAATCAAATGCACTCTGTCCAGTTACAACCTGTAAGTATTCTCAATCTATTTATAGCCACCTATTAACTTCCATGCTCATATATAAAACTTAGCTAAACTTATAAAGTAAACCTGAGAGAAACATTGTTTTGGCTTGGCAAACAAAATTAATTCAAGACAAGAAAACAAAGGAAGGTTTCAGGATAGTTCAACTGCAGTTTCTTCAACATTACTTTCTGTTCAACTGTTTTTTTTGGTGAGTAAACAAACTGATTTCAAATTTAGCGTGTATATTTGCTTTTTAATGATATGTGCTTGATATAGTTTAAACAAACTACTCTGTGTATATTTTGTTTGCACTGGGAACTTATATGGTTTGTACTTCAGTATTTCAAGTTTTGAACAAAGTAAAGCAGAGAAGACATTAAATACTTCTTCATATAAATTTTTAAACTTAAGAATTTAAGTTAAACAAACTTGTTTAAACCAAAAATCAGGGCTTGGAAGAATTTTTGAAGGTGGATAGTGTAGCTTAAGCACTGTATCTTCAAGTTACAATAAAGAAGAATCAATGTTAAAATTCAAATGTTTAAATTTGTAAATTCGATAACATATTTAGATTTCATAAACATAATTATGATTTTTAACTTCGAAATCTTGATTTTTAAACAAAGATCAAAAGAGCAGTTTTAAAATGAAACTAAAATGGGTTTTTGTCAATTTTAGGAGATTGAGTTAATTTTAACTTCTGTAAATTAACAGGAAGCAAGATTGTAAACCATTCGATTCAAGAAAAATGTCGAAATAATTTTCGAATGCAAGGAGTTTGGGTTTGGATTGAAGATAGGGTTTACTGCCTACATTTTCTATGCTCTGTAAAATATTGATTCCGGCATCATAGATTGATCGAGTTGGTCGCGATTTTTGGTGGAGTTAGAGGGGGATGTGAGTGACGTTCTGGTGGAGTTTCATCACCTCCGGTGATGTATGGTGGCCGCACGAATGATTTGACAGTGGGCGTTGTTGTTGCCATGTTTGAGCTACAGGTCAATTTTTGTTTTCGGCTTGTAATTGAAAATTTGGGCTTCGATTTCCCTCAAGTGGATAAATTGTGATGTGTGGGGGCTGTCGCGAGACGCCAGAGGCCAAGCGCACCACCGTGCACGTGCACTGTGGCGTGAGTGTGTCGGTGAAGTCGTGGTGACTTCGTATCGAGTGATACTCGAATGGGTTCTCGGGTTTAAGAGTGGGATGACTCGAGTTAGGACCGCGCGTGAGCGTGAGGTTAACTGCAGTTTAATTTTACTAAAAAAAAGAAGAAGAAAAGAATCATAGAACTGGGAAGAAGAAGAGGGTGATTGAGAGAGAGAGACGCGAGGTAAAGAGGGGAAGAGCTCGAAGTTTGCTCGAGTGGATAAGTGGATTACCTCGGGTCCACTTCCAGATTTATTTGCCTAATCCCTTTTTGTTTTATTTTTTAACAAAGTTTAAAGAGTAAATAATATTAGTTAATTTTAGGTAAATAATTGATTTATTGTTTATTTAAAAGTAAGGTTTGTAAAAGGTACTTAGTTAGTATTAAGTAAATTAGGATGTAAATTATTTTATACTTGTAATTAAATTACTAACTTTAAATTAAACTGTGGTTAGAATTGTGATTAATCTATTCAACTTAAGAAAATTTAATTAAAGGATTAATAAATGGTGATTAACTTAAGTGTTTAATTAAAGATTATATGATTAATTAAATTAATAATAATTGATTAATTAAAGTAATTCGTGAGAATTAAATAAGTAATTAATTTATATTAAGTAAGTTAATAATTAATAAGTAAGAATCAACTAATTAACTGAGTAATTAATATCAGTTAATGAATAAAAGTTTAGTGATTAATTAATTAATTAAAGATTAGATAATTAACAAATTAATAATTAATGATTAACTAATTGATTAATTGATCATTAATAAGAATTAAACAGTAATTAATTAAACAGAATAAAATAGTTTATTCTTGGGCAAATAATTTGGTTAAGTAAAACCAAACTGTTTGGTATGCATTGATAATTCTGTTTGATTGACTTTGATATCTGTTTGATGATATTTCTGTGATATGTTGTGATATATTATGGATATCTCTGATAACTGTGTCTGATTTATCTGATATACCTGTTATGTGAATTTTGATATTTAATTGAACTGTTAAGTTAAATAGACAACTTGGCCCTTAAAATGGCGTTTGGATTCCGATGAGACCGGGATCGGAAGAATCAATTTTGACTCTCCGAAAACCACATCGATCCAAATTAAACGATAGGTCGTGACTTATCAAATGGTGAATCGAGATGGTGTTTCAAAATGCAAGGGTTATCGTCGTTAACTCTGAGGGTGATTCCAAAATGAGTGTAACGAGATAATGCCTTCGGTTTCGTTCGAACCCGGAACGAACTTGTATGGATTGAATGCTTTCAACACATCGTCAGGCGGACGATGAGCATTCTAAGAATAATGTTCAATAAAGGTAATCGTAGCCTCAAGCCTCATCAACCGGGAATGGCTAAAACAGGGGAGATGCAGCAAGGTTTGGTGGGTCATGCCCAAGCAGGACAAGATATTCCCCTGTCTAGATGTCCCTTTTTATTTCGGCTGTGTGAGCAGTTGTTGGCTACAACTGCAGGGTTATTTTGTTCGGGACAGTTCAGTAAGGAATGGTTCCGGCCTTGTGTTGTAGGGGGTCGGGAGTGATCCTCGGTACGGTGATCTAGGCCCCGTACTGTGACGGGCGGTACCCCAGTAGCCCTGCCATTGTTGGAAATCCATTTTCCCTACGAGACCCTACGGTTTTGATTTGTATTACCCACTTTCGTGGCTAGTAGCTGGAATTTAATGAATGTAACAATTTCGGCTATTTTCTACTTACTTGAAAACCCTAGACACTATTATAATATCACAGAATTTCCTATAAAATGTTTTGGTTAGCGTAAGGTAAAAACTAACCCGTATTTATTTGTAGGGAGTCTTACGTGATACCTTTATTTTCAAATGATTTTCAAAGTTAAGCAATTTTAACCAGTTTACTCATACCAGACCCATGTCTGACCCGGAGTTTATATTTTGTTTTTCATAAACTCTTGGGTACTCAAATTTTTATGAGTAGCCAATGATAGGTATTTGGGAGCGTTGATTTTCTGGAGGAGCTATTTTGGGAAGAAGACCAGACGTATGTATATATATATATGTAGTTCCGCTGTGTAGTTAGTCTATGCTGTATTTTGGATGTATATATGGACATGTATGTATATGAATGTCCTGTTATATGATATTGTATGACTCTGATGTATGTATAACTATGTAATAGTTATGTGATGTATTATATTTTGTTCCATTCCGCTGTGAGATTCTGATGTTGTTGTTCTTTATTTCTATTCTTTTCTATTTCTATCCCTTTCTTTCTTAATGATGAAACGTCTTTCTGGGTTGAGAAAGGCGGGCCGTTACAGTTGGTATCAGAGCGCTAGGTAAAGCGAGTTCCTAGGCTCTTGTGATATATTTATCTTGAGAAGTGCGTATTTGTATTTTCATATAATTATATATATATATATATATATATCTAAATTGGTTGAGTTACCTGTTCAGGTGACCGACATGAGTTCAGGAAGAAGAGGTAGAGTTAGGGCCAGTACTTCGACAGATAATGGACGGAGTCAAAATGTTAGTGAGGCTGTCAATCAGGTACCATCTCAAGTTAGTTTTGCAGCCTTATGCAAGGATTTCAAACATCTTGGAGGCAACCATTCAAAGGTTCGGAGTCAATAATTGAAGTTCAAGACTGGCTACGCTCTTGTGAGCGCATTTTCAAGAGCATGAGATTGACTGATGAGCGTAAGAGGCATATGGCATCGTGGCAACTGCAAAGTGGTGCAGCAGCATGGTGGGATTCAACTATTGCAAATATTTTTGAGGATGACATTTCATGGGACAGATTTAAGGAATTGTTTGAAGAGAAGTTTGTGCCAACGGCAGGGAGAACCCAATTGTATCAGGATTTTCTGTATTTGAAGCAGGGTAGTATGTTCATTTCGGAGTATGAAACCAGATTCAACGAGCTCTCTTGTTATGGACCAGGACTCAACGATACTCCTCTGAAAAAGAATGAGAAATTTGTGCAAGGGTCGAGGCCTGAATTCCATGGGAAATTGACAGTGCTTCTGAAGGGATCTTTTGTTGATTTGATTGATATGGCATTGTGATATGAAAGTTTGATGAGTAAGAAACCGGGGGCTTCAGTTGCAACTTCAAGTGGGAATTTCACTAATTCGAATAAGCGAAAGTTCGATCCCAAATGGAGAAAACCAAATAAGAAGAGACCCGGGAATAACAACGGACCCCGAAGGTGCTACATTTGCCAGCAGGAAGGACATTTGGCAAATAAGTGCCCTGGAAAGGGATTCCAGCAACAGCAACAGCAACCGCATCAGAGTGGCCCAGGATCAGCTATGGTTCAGAAATCATTGTGCTTTAACTGTCATCGGCCAGGACACATAATCAAGAATTGTCCACTTCTGCAGAGGGCACCTCAGAATAAAGTTTTTGCCTTGGAAGCCAGACCATCTTCTTCTTCGATGGGCAAAGGAGTATTAGAAGGTACTTTACTTTTAGATGGAATTTATATTAGAGTTCTGTTTGATTCGGGTGCTTCCTTGAGTTTTATTTCTTTGGATTTTGTTGAAAAGTTTTCTCTTACCCCTAGTTCTGTAGACAGTCCAATCTTGGTATCAAATCCTATAGGAGGGGTGACCAAATTAGACACTATCTGTAAGGACTTGAAGATCTCTTATCTATCCCACGGTTTTTCTTGTGACCCGTATGTGTTGAATTTTAAGGGATTTGATCTTATTTTAGGTATGGATTGGCTGGATAAGTATAAAGCCGTCTTGAATTGTAATGAAAGAACAGTTTCATTAGAAACTGATCTGGGTCGAATTGCCAGAGTGTCGTGTGATAATTCTGGAATTCACTTGAGCAGTCTTCTGCATGGAATTGAGACTTCTGAAGAGAGAGTTGAAGACATCGATGTGGTTTAAGATTTCACTGATGTTTTGGAAGAAGTTAAGTGTCTGCCACCACATCGAGAAATAGAGTTCCGTATTGATTTGATTCCAGGAGCTGTGCCAGTGATTCAGCCCAGTAGGAGAATGGCTCCTAGGGAAAGAGAAGAGTTGATTAAGCAGACTCAAGATCTTTTGGAGAAAGGATTGATTAGACCCAGTTTTTCTTGTTGGGGTTCAGCGGCAGTGTTTGTGACCAAATCGGATGGATCACTGAGGTTCTGTGTGGATTATAGGGAATTGAACAAAGTGACTATCCGTAATAAATATCCTCTTCCTCGCATCGATGATCTTTTTGACCAGTTGCATGGTGCTTCTATCTTTTCTCAATTGGATCTAGCTTCAGGTTTCCACCAGTTGAGGGTAGCTGAAGACAGTATTCCCTTGACTGCATTTAGGGGACCGAATTGTTTTTATGAGTGGTTGGTTATGCCGTTCGGATTAACCAACGCTCCTGCCTATTTCGTTGACCTCATGAATCGAGTCTTTAGGGATGTGTTGAATAAGTTTGTGCTGGTATTCATTGATGATATCTTGGTCTATTCCAAATCCGAAGAAGAGCACAGGGAACATTTGAGGATTGTATTGGAGACAATGAGGAAGAATGTGCTGAAGGCGAAGTTTTCGAAGTGCCATTTCTGGAAATCGGAAGTTAATTTTTTAGGGCGCATTGTTTCTGGTGAAGGCATTTCTGTAGACCCAGCGAAAGTTGAAACTATTATGGAATGGAAACAGCCAGAGACACCGACGGAAGTTCGCAGTTTTCTAGGATTGGCTGGCTACTACAGGAGGTTTATCAGGGATTATTCCAAGATTTCTTCGCATCTGACTAAGCTGACTAGAAAAGGAGCAAAATTCAAATGGACACCTCAATGCGAAGAAGCTTTTCAGGAATTGAAGATAAGGTTAACTAGTGCACCAGTACTTGCTATTCCGGATGGGAAGAGCAAATTCGAGGTTTACACTGATGCTTGTATTGTTGGTTTGGGAGTAGTTCTGATGCAGAACGGAAGGGTTATTACGTATGCTAGTCGGTAGTTGAAGCCTCATGAGAAAAACTACGCTACGCACGATCTTGAACTGCTAGCCATTGTTTTTGCTCTGAAAATTTGGAGACATTATCTTTTAGGAGAGAAATTCGAATTGTTCATGGATCACAAACCGTTGAAATATCTGTTCTCTCAAAAAGACCTTAATCTGAGAAGCAGCGGTGGGTTGAATTTCTTACATCTTATGATTTGGATATTCTGTACACTCCGGGAAAAGCAAATGTCGTAGCTGATGCTCTCAGTAGGAATGCAGTTCTTTCTCTTCTGGAAGTGATTCCATCTCTTATAGAAAGGATTTCGTGCAAGCAAGAATCTGATAAGAAGTTGAGGAGGATCATTAAAAGAGTCAGGAAGGGTCAGTGTCCTAGTTTTAAAATTGATGACCAAGGAACACTAAGGATCAACGGGAGAATCTGTGTTCCGAATGACAAGGATTTGAAGCAGGAAGTTTTATCAAAGAGTCATCGCTCCAAATTAAATATTCATCCTGGAATTTCGAAGATGTATAAAGATATGAGGAGAGTCTTTTGGTGGAAGGGCATGAAGGAAGATGTAGCTCCTTTTGTGAACAGTTGTGCCATCTGCCAACAAGTTAAAGGTGATCAACAGAAATCTGCCGGGTTATTGCAACCTCTGGAAATTCCAAATTGGAAATGGGAAATGATCTCGATGAATTCTATTGATGGTTTTCCTAGAACCAGGAAAGGGAATGATGGTATATGGGTTATTGTAGATCGTTTAACTAAGAGTGCCCATTTTATATCAGAAAAGGCAACCCGCACTGCAGTTTCTTTGGCAGAAATTTTCTTGAAGGAGATAGTTCGATTGCATGGTGTCCCAGTCAGTGTAGTAAGTGATCGTGATCCTATTTTCACTAGCAAATTTTGGGAAGCTCTGCAATCAGCGATGGGAACAGATTTGAGATTGAGTACAGCCTATCATCCTCAAACAGACGGACAGACGAAGAGGCTGAATCGTATTCTTGAGGATATGCTATGGGCATGTGTTTTAGATTTTGGAGGATCTTGGAAAGACCATCTTCATCTAGTGGAATTTTCTTATAATAACAGTTATCAAGCGAGTATTAAGATGGCTCTTTTTGAAGCTTTATACGGAAGACCGTGTAGATCCCCATCTTGTTGGATTGAATCGAAGGATCGTCTTGTGCTCGGACCCGATCTTATTCGTGAAGCGTCTACGAAGGTTGAACTTATCAAGAAAAGGATGAAAGCTGCTCAAGATCGTCAGAAGAAATATACGGATAGAAGACGAAGGCCATTGGAATTTGAGATCGGAGACTTGGTTTTTATTAAAGTTTCCCCGATTAAAGGTACTATAAGATTTGGAAAGACGGGAAAACTTGCTCCGAGATACATTGGACCATTCCGAGTGTTGGAGAGAATTGGAACTGTGGCCTACAGGGTTGAATTGCCAGAGCGGATGTCTGGGATTCACAATGTGTTTCATGTATCGCATTTGAGGAAATTTGTTCATGATCCCTCATTGGTTGTGGAACCGATAGTTCAAGAAGATTTGGAAGTGGAACCCAATTTAACTGTAGTCAGAAATCCAATTCAGATCGTGGATCGAGACGAGAAGCAACTTAGGAACAAAGTGGTGAAACTCGTCAAGGTGCAATGGAGTGAGGATCCCAGAGATTGTACCTGGGAAACTCTCGATGGTTTTAGGAACGCTTATCCGGATTTATGTTCGGATAACTAATGATGTTTGTTAGAATAGACTGTTTGATCGTTTTCTATTGTATGAATGATATGTATGTTTGGATGGTTAATATAAAAGCTTTTGAATTAACTGTTGTTTAAATTTCGGGGACGAAATTCTTTTAAGGGGGGAGGAATGTAACAACCCGGAATTTTTGACAGCATATTTAATAAATTTTAATCTAATTTAAATTAAATATAAGCTTGTCAATGTTTAAAATTGATGAGATCTTGGATATTTAACAGTTATATGTTTTATAAAAGAAAGTTTTGATTTGAAAATTTAAAACAGAATGCTTCAAAATCATTAAAACAAAATCTGTCTTATTCAATAAAATCAAATCAAAGACTTTATATTTTTGTTATTTGATAAGATACATATGAATACAGTTTTAGTTTTAAAATGATAAAGTTAAAACATAAACATAACTATACACCATAATTATAAAATAGAAAATATAACTAACAATATAAATATAAGTTATAACTAGGAATGTAAAATTTACATATGAAATATTATGAATCAAATGCTTGAAAATCTAAAGTGCAAATAAATTACAATAAATAAAGTCAAAATCTTTAATAAAAATTTATAACAGGGATACTTTGTAAATTATGTATGCAAGAGACAAGACACAAATTTAATATAAAATATCTTTATGTATTACCTATGTACACATATGCATATGTACAGCAATTTAGTGTTGTATCCAGAAAAAAATAAATAAATAAACTAAACATGTAAACCAGTAATAAACTTAGGTGCTGCAGGAAATACATATGCATAAGAAAAACAAGTTTTACTTTAGATGTAATAAAAACAAAAATCCGCATCTTGCAAAACATGTTTGGCCGAAAATAATAAATATCTTTGTACAAATAGCAACTATCAGTAAACATTAAATACATGTTATCATAATTAAGGCATAAGCATTAACTAGCACAACATTTTGTTTGAGTAAAGTACTGCAGCATAAATATCTTTATGATTTCATATAGCAGTGTATATTGCTGGGCCAATAAAAAATAAATAGGATGACAAATCAAATGCACTCTGTCCAGTTACAACCTGTAAGTATTCTCAATCTATTTATATCCACCTATTAACTTCCATGCTCATATATAAAACTTAGCTAAACTTATAAAGTAAACCTGAGAGAAACATTGTTTTGGCTTGGTAAACAAAATTAATTCAAGACAAGAAAACAAAGGAAGGTTTCAGGATAGTTCAACTGCAGTTTCTTCAACATTACTTTCTGTTCAACTATTTTTTTTTTGGTGAGTAAACAAACTGATTTCAAATTTAGCGTGTATATTTGCTTTTTAATGATATGTGCTTGATATAGTTTAAACAAACTACTCTGTGTATATTTTGTTTGCACTGGGAACTTATATGGTTTATACTTCAGTATTTCAAGTTTTGAACAAAGTAAAGCAGAGAAGACATTAAATACTTCTTCATATAAATTTTTAAACTTAAGAATTTAAGTTAAACAAACTTGTTTAAACCAAAAATCAGGGCCTGGAAGAATTTTTGAAGGTGGATAGTGTAGCTTAAGCACTGTATCTTCAAGTTACAGTAAAGAAGAATCAATGTTAAAATTCAAATGTTTAAATTTGTAAATTCGATAACATATTTAGATTTCATAAACATAATTATGATTTTTAACATAAAAATCTTGATTTTTAAACAAAGATCAAAAGAGCAGTTTTAAAATGAAACTAAAATGGGTTTTTGTCAATTTTAGGAGATTGAGTTAATTTTAACTTCTGTAAATTAACAGGAAGAAAGATTGTAAACCATTCGATTCAAGAAAAATGTCGAAATAATTTTCGAATGCAAGGAGTTTGGGTTTGGATTGAAGATAGGGTTTACTGCCTATATTTTCTATTCTCTGTAAAATATTGACTCCGGCATCATAGGTTGATCGAGTTGGTCGCGATTTTTGATGGAGTTAGAGGGGGATGTGAGTGACGTTCTGGGGGAGTTTCATCACCTCCGGTGATGTATGGTGGCCGCACGAATGATTTGATAGTGGGCGTTGTTGTTGCCATGTTCGAGCTACAGGTCAATTTTTGTTTTCGGCTTGTAATTGAAAATTTGGGCTTCGATTTCCCACGAGTGGATAATTTGTGATGTGTAGGGGCTGTCGCGAGGCGCCAGAGGCCAAGCGCACCACCGTACACGTGCACGGTGGCGTGAGTGTGTCGGTGAAGTCGTGGTGACTTCGTATCGAGTGATACTCGAATGGGTTCTCGGGTTTAAGAGTGGGATGACTCGAGTTAGGACCGCGCGTGAGCGTGAGGGTTAACTGCAGTTTAATTTTACTAAAAAAAAAGAAGAAGAAGAAAAGAATCATAGAACTGGGAAGAAGAAGAGGGTGATTGAGAGAGAGAGACGCGAGGTAAAGAGGGGAAGAGCTCGAAGTTTGCTCGAGTGGATAAGTGGATTACCTCGGGTCCACTTCCAGATTTCTTTGCCTAATCCCTTTTAGTTTTATTTTTTAACAAAGTTTAAATAGTAAATAATATTAGTTAATTTTAGGTAAATAATTGATTTATTGTTTATTTAAAAGTAAGGTTTGTAAAAGGTAATTAGTTAGTATTAAGTAAATTAGGATGTAAATTATTTTATACTTGTAATTAAATTACTAACTTTAAATTAAAATGTGGTTAGAAATTAATCTTGTGATTAATCTATTCAACTTAAGAAAATTTAATTAAAGGATTAATAAATGGTGATTAACTTAAGTGTTTAATTAAAGATTATATGATTAATTAAATTAATAATAATTGATTAATCAAAGTAATTCGTGAGAATTAAATAAGTAATTAATTTATATTAAGTAAGTTAATAATTAATAAGTAAGAATCAACTAATTAACTGAGTAATTAAGTATCAGTTAATGAATAAAAGTTTAGTGATTAATTAATTAATTAAAGATTATATAATTAACAAATTAATAATTAATGATTAACTAATTGATTAATTGATCATTAATAAGAATTAAACAGTAATTAATTAAATAGAATAAAATAGTTTATTCTTGGGCAAATAATTTGGTTAAGTAAAACCAAACTGTTTGGTATGCATTGATAATTCTGTTTGATTGACTTTGATATCTGTTTGATGATATTTCTGTGATATGTTGTGATATATTATGGATATCTGTGATAACTGTGTATGATTTATCTGATATACCTGTTATGTGAATTCTGATATTTAATTGAACTGTTAAGTTAAATAGACAACTTGGCCCTTAAAATGGCGTTTGGATTCCGATGAGACCGGGATCGGAAGAATCAATTTTGATTCTTCGAAAACCACATCGATCCAAATTAAACGATAGGTCGTGACTTATCAAATGGTGAATCGAGATGGTGTTTCAAAATGCAAGGGTTATCGTCGTTAACTCTGAGGGTGATTCCAAAATGAGTGTAACGAGATAATGCCTTCGGTTTCGTTCGAACCCGGAACGAACTTGTATGGATTGAATGCTTTCAACACATCGTCAGGCGGACGATGAGCATTCTAAGAATAATGTTCAATAAAGGTAATCGTAGCCTCAAGCCTCATCAACCGGGAATGGCTAAAACAGGGGAGATGCAGCAAGGTTTGGTGGGTCATGCCCAAGCAGGACAAGATATTCCCCTGTCTAGATGTCCCTTTTTATTTCGGCTGTGTGAGCAGTTGTTGGCCACAACTGCGGGGTTATCTTGTTCGGGACTGTTCAGTAAGGAATGGTTCCGGCCTTGTGTTGTAGGGGGTCGGGAGTGATCCTCGGTACGTTGATCTAGGCCCCATACTGTGATGGGCGGTACCGCAGTAGCCCTGCCATTGTTGGAATTCCATTTTCCCTACGAGACCCTACGGTTTTGATTTGTATTACCCACTTTCGTGGCTAGTAGCTGGAATTTAATGAATGTAACAATTTCAGCTATTTTCTATTTACTTGAAAACCCTAGACACTATTATAATATCACAGAATTTCCTATAAAATGTTTAAGTTAGCGTAAGGTAAAAACTTACCCGTATTTATTTGTGGGGAGTCTTACGTGATACCTTTATTTTCAAATGATTTTCAAAGTTAAGCAATTTTAACCTGTTTACTCATACCAGACCCATGTTTGACCTGGAGTTTATATTTTGTTTTTCATAAACTCTTGGGTACTCAAATTTTTATGAGTAGCCAAGTGATAGGTATTTGGGAGCGTTGATTTTCTGGAGGAGCTATTTTGGGAAGAAGACCAGACGTATGTATCTATATATGTAGTTCCGCTGTGTAGTTAGTCTATGATGTATTTTGGATATATGTATGGACATGTATGTATATGACAGTCCTGTTATATGATATTGTATGACTCTGATGTATGTATAACTATGTAATAGTTATGTGATGTATTATATTTTGTTCCATTCCGCTATGAGATTCTCATGTTGTTGTTCTTTCTTTCTATTCTTTTCTATTTCTATCCCTTTCTTTCTTAATGATGAAATGTCTTTCTGGGTTGAGAAAGGCGGGTCGTTACACCTGCACTCACACACAAAATCACACATACAAAAAACTGATTCACACATAAAACTGCACACACAAAAGAGTACTGCATAGACACATACGAATTTACACATATACGTTCACACGAAAATACACATGCGGGCTTACATTCACACAAATACTGCACTCACTTACATAGATTTGCACACACTCAGACACTTCAAAATCATGGATCAGTTTCAAAATACACACATTCATACGGTGCTGCATATATAATAAGATCAGATTCTTAACTCAAAAATGAACAGAACAAGTTTAGATGTAGTTGTGAATGTTAAAACATTCATCTGGCTGAAGAATTCTATTTACAAAGCTGTCTTCTTTCTTCTTCTCCGGTTCTTTATGTTCACTATAATTCATTTCACCCTTAAATTGATGATTAACAACTTGATTCCTTGTTTGCTGAGTGGTCTAGAGTTATTGAGAAGCTTTGTTTTGAGTTGTTGAAATTTATAGAATTTATTTTGAATTTATTTTGAATTTAATTTGAATTTGTAGAGAGATATGGTGTATTAGTTTTGATCATTTTCTAAAGTCCCAAAATGTAATAATGCCAAAAGCTATTAATGTATTATTTTGTTTACTTGATAAAAATGAATTTTCACGTGTCATGCTTTGCACCACTACATGTGATATATGACACACTTTACAAATTACTTACGAAGGCACAATAAAAGTTAAGCAAACAAAAATCTCTAATTTTATAAACTAATTTTTATCTTTTAAATGGAAGAAAAATGAATATATAGTTGACATGTATGCTAGATTCCAAGCTATACAACATGATATCATTTCACTTTGGGTCAGATTCATTGATTTTGATTTAGTCGCATGAATATTAAACTCCTTTACTAATGAACGGGAAAGAAAAATTTTAGCTATCAAAGGGGCGAACGATCTCTCTCAACTCAAAGTTGAGGAGTTAATAGAAAATTTGATGTCATACGAAGCTAACTTGCAAGCAAGAAAGGGGCAAAACCAAGAAAAGAAGAATATTGTTTTTCAAGAAAATGATGACAATTTCAGTTTAAAAGAAGATGAAATTCTATTTATCACCAAGAACTGTAATAAATTTAAAAATTCAAGAAGCTGACAAACTTTCAGAATGATGGGAATTTACATCAAACATCAATTAAGTGTTATGTATTGACAAGTTCGACAATATAAAGTAAGAATGCCCACAGCTGAATAATAACAAAAAGAAAAACAACTTTGAAAAGTTCAAGAAAAAGCTAAGAGTCTTTCATGTAACTTGGGATAATTCCAACTCATCCTCCTCATCTGATAGTGAGAGTGATTTAGAACAAGCAAACGTCTGCTTTATAGCTAGCAAAAATGAGGTACGCCCTGAATTAACATATGGTGAAATCTTGGAAATTGGCGTAGAATTATACGATAAATATAGAGAATCTAAAAAACTAAACAAGCAATATATAGGAAAGTTAAATAGAGCAGAGTTAGAAATTGGTCTATTAAAAGATGGAAAAACAATATAGAAGATGAATTAGAAATGGCTCAAAAAGAATGTGAAAAGTTATCTTCTTAAAATACTACTCTATTACATGATTTAGAAAATAGTAGATTAGAAAATACCAAACTTGAAAAAGAAAAAAATAGAACTGAAGGCAAGTTTAGATTTTATCCATATTGAAAATTGTCATCTTAAGAGCAAGTTAGATAAAATAACTAATAATGTACCAAAATTTAATAAAGGAAAACAAAACTTAGAAAATTTGATCAAAATATCATGACCATCAGGAAATCAAAATGGATTAGGATTTAAAGCTAAACAAAAAGATAGAAATCATAGTACACTATATACTAAGTTCAAGAAAACTTTCTCAAAAATTAAGATTAATACTCCTAAAACAAATAGTGCCAAATTATGGATTCCTAAATCAAATAACAAATTTATTTAGCAAAAATATATAGATGAACACTTGAAAAATATGTTTATAATAAAAATTATGTTTTTAAAGGTCCCAAACTCACTTGGATATGGCTACCTTCACCCACTAACACATAGGACCCGAACAGAGGAAATAGGTACCAACTAAACCTTTACTGTTTTGCAGGAACCTAAAAATAAAGTTAAAAGCAAGGAGAAATGGATACTCGGTAGTGGATGCTACAAGCATATGACCTGAAAAGTACACATGCTATCAAATATAACATATGTCAATGGTGGCACTGTGGCATTTGAAGATAACTCAAAAGGGTTTGTCATTGGCATTGGAGACATCATCAACGTTGGTATATCCACTTCTCCCCATATTACTAAAATTTTGTTAATAGAAAAATTTAAAATATAACTTATTAAGTATAAGTGAATTGTGTAATAATGGATACAGAATCGATTTCAAAAAAGATAAACATAGTTTATTTAATCAAAATAAAATTTTAGTTTTTGAAGGATTAAGAAAATGAAATATTTATGTTTTAAATATGAATATAAGAAATAGTGATTTATTCCTAACCGCAAATCATAATGACTCATGGCCATGGACTCAACCATCGACTTTAGTTCACCTTCGGTAAATAGCACCTACATATCACCAACAAAAATTGCACCTCCATCGAATCAATCAGCCTCTTCAAATATTATGGTATCACCTACATTTCATACCAGCTGCTCTCTAATGGAAAAAAGCTAAACGAGCAATTGACCTTGAATCAACATCTCTCAATGCTAAAGTGGATGCAATATATCACCGTTAACAAGAAATAATGGAAGTTCAATGAGAAATGTATTACGAGTAGTGACGTTAAGGATTTCATCTTAACTTTCTAGAAAAATGTATTCTAACAATCTGGGTTCATTCACCAATAAAAAAATTGCATAAAAAGTCTCTCGTTTAATAGAGGTTCCTGTAAAAGCTTGTAACATTACTCTAAGAAACTTTTGGAAGGCAAGGCCATCAAACCAAGACTAGAATGACACTCTGGCTCATCCTAGTCGTTCTCCACTAAAGCCTCGAGATGAGCGAACTAGAAATAAGACAAATTCATGGGATCATATTGAGCACAACAACCCAGATTCATCAGAGTAGAAATAAATTTTTATTTTATTTTCTCGTATAAATATATATATTTATATCTGTATATGAACAAAACTATAAAAAATGTATGATATATAATTGTTTGCTAAAAATTGAATAAAATATATATTAGTGTCTTCAAAATATTCTAAATAAATTTACTACATATATTAAAGTAGTATTAATACATATATAGTATAACTTAAATAAACAAAATAGAACTTATTGCTTTAGCTCGGTCGACTGAGCAATCTTAATCTGTCAACTAAAACTACCTCAACAAATTGTATTGACAGAATATCCATTTTCAACCGATTGCACCTTGAATTCAGTCGACTAAAACCATTTGTTAGCTTATTGTAACTTATTTCCTAGTCGATTAAAATGACCCTTCCTTACTGTCTTCAAAATAACCAAATTTTGTCAATTGAGATACAATTTTAGTCAACTGAACCAAGCTATTAGCCTACTAATTTTAGTTCATGAGTCTACTGAATGGACCCTTACTCATTGCATTCAAAGTTGCTATTTTCAATCGACTGAACTCACTTCTCAGTTGATTGAACGGCCCAGATTCTTTTTTAAAGAGCCAAACGACATACCCTTTACCATTTTATAACTTTCTTCCTTTTCAACTTCAAAACCTTCAAAACCCTATATGTCTCTCTGTCAAAAATCAATGGCTCCAAGCGCAAAACAACCTATATCAATGAAAACCTCATAAGGGAAAGGAACATGCTAGACCATCACATTAAGAATTTTCTCCTGATGAACAATTGCTTTAATGGATAAATGGTAGCAAGAAATCATTTCAATACTTTAATAATCTCAGTGATAAATGAATTTTTCAAGACCTTCTACAAGATGTTTGATTTTGCTGAATTTTAAATTGAACAATTCCCTTGGGAACATGAATTTCTCTCTTTGATTAATGACAAAGAAAATAAGGTAAAAATTTATCCCTTCCTTATTCGAATGTTTTATGCGAACCTTCAACAAGATTTCTACAAACCTCCAATTGACGGTGATGATGATGGAATTCTATAGAGTAGGGTTTTAAGAGTTAATGTTGCCTTAAATGTTCATGATTTGGGCATTATATTGGATTATGATAATACCAATCTTGAACTAGATGACACAAATCACAATAAATATGCTTATAATTCCGTTAGCTATTTTATTCAGACTGAGAATAAAGAAAACATCTCTGTAAATTAAGGCCCAAGCTCGGATTATTAATAAAATGATCCTTCACACCATTTTGCCACGAACGAGAAGCCATGGGATAATGTATGAAAATAATTATAAAATTTTATATCCTCTCTATTCTAATCAAAATTTGAATTGCGCTAGAATTATTCATGATGAAGTCAAAAGCTTTTATGTATGTACCCATCACACAATATTCTTTGGTTCCTACTTAATGAAGATTTTTGTCCACTATGGTATTAATGTTAACAACTTGAAAGATCTTCTTCTCCCAAAAATAATGGATTAGAAACCAATTTCTTTAATGAAACTTTCCTCTAAGATGGAGATTCTCCCTTCTTACCAAGAGTATGTATCTTGCCTTATTCATAATATGATTGACCAATCTTCATCTTAACAAGTGCAACAAGCGAATACTCAACAAGACAATTCTGAAGAGGTTCATTGGACTATAGATAGTGATCAAGGAATTTCATTATTCATACCTCCAAAGAATGTGTCTTCTTCTAATGTAATACTCAAAAATCAAGAACTTATCTTTAACTAACAAAAATTTCTTAAGCGCCAAAAGACATTTGAGAAGGTAGCTCTTGGTTTTTTAGAGAAAATTTGGAACAAACTTGCTCATGCTCTCGTCCATCATCACTATCGGATTCGGATCTGGAATCTTAGATGATTTGCTATGGGTAAGCTTATCTACTAGCTCGTATGTTTGTTATGTGTTATGGTATCTTAGATTTTCTTCTATTTCTATTTGTCTATGTTTTGTAAACGTCATATTTGTTACGTGCTTTTGTTCAAATTGTTATGTTTGTAGGTCTGTTGATGTTGTATTGAACTTTTGTGTTATCTTATAATGTT
Source organism: Allium cepa (assembly GCA_030765085.1). Lineage (NCBI taxonomy): Eukaryota > Viridiplantae > Streptophyta > Magnoliopsida > Asparagales > Amaryllidaceae > Allium > Allium cepa. The sequence goes on along the minus strand of CM060937.1, from coordinate 454,298,423 downwards.
CTCTAGTTTCATGTCCATTCTATTTCTTTTAATTCTCTCTTATTAGTCACTTTCTCTTCTTAAATATATAGTATCTTCCTTTTGTTGATGACAAACAGGGAGATATTATGATGGGGGAGCATATACTCAATGGGAAATAACACTTGATTTTTACTTACTCATATATATAATTGTCATCATCAAATGGGGGATTGTTAAATCCCTGCTTCTAGTATTTTAACGATGACAAGTATACATCATATATATCTAGTATTTATCTATAGTGCAGGAGAAGAAGCTACATTAATATATGAATGACTACACAAACAAGATAGATCAACTACACTCAATCACTTCAACAAAACACAGGATCGTCGAACTACGAGTATGTATGCGGCCTTAGAATTATTTGTAAAGTCTCCTTGGTATTTCATATGCATTCATATACACACCTACAAACAAAACATTTTAGCTATCAAACATATTCAAAAATAACAAAAATGATACAATGTACATTTTTTCCAGTTTAGACGAATGATCTCTTTTCACGATCGAATGAGGGTAGTTGACTGAGAAAAGAGCTCAGTTGACTGAACCATACTTTTTGCTTAAACTATTTAGTTTTAAAAATCTCACGCGTATTTTCTAGTTCTTATTCAGAAGATTGACTTTCATACTCAATTGGCTGATCACTACATAATGGCTTTTTTCTGAAAAGTTACTTTGAAGATGTAACAATCCGCATATTTCACGATTTTTATATTTAAATTTTTTTATTTAAACGAGTATATACCACGCCCATGTGGGCTTGCATATAATCACTTAATTATATGAACTTTATATATCATAACATATATACTACTATTATATGATAACATATATACTATCATTTTAATGAGTATGTTACTTTCTTTCATTCATCAGAACATATTTGATGATTACTTTAACTGCAGCTGAATATTAGATAGATGTATTAATTGTTTTAATTAGCCCCACATCATCCAAATATGCTAACTGTTGTTATATATAAGTTGAGGGATAAAGAAGGTAGTTATTCCAATTTCATCTAATTGAGTTGAGATGATGACTTAAAGTTTGATACAATGGCCCATTAATGAATGAAATGCAAATTGAGAAATAATTCAAATAATTTTTACTACTACTTCAACAATGAACGATCCAACGGTTGCCACCTACATTTCTTTATGGAGAAATAATGGGTATTTTAGAAAATTCAAAATGACTCAGTTGAATTCTATTTAGGAAATTCTCATTGTTAATAGAAAAGATAAAGATATTAAGCACCTAATAATAATTTTTTGCCAGATCTTTGTTCTTTTACAACATAATAGTCAGTGGACATGGGATAGTTATGTGTAAATGTTTCGGGTAGTAAAATAAGTAACAACTGCAACAACCTTGTCCAATGATAACTGATAACTAATAACTAATAGCGATGAACATTAACACATAACTGACAACAACGAACAGAATCATTGTTGTGCATATTCAAAACAGCGTATTAATTTCTTTAAAAAGACAACTGAGGCCAATTGCATATGTATATGTCGTAATTGGAAATCCAAAAGTAAGAGCTTAAAATTTTGATAATTTAAAACTGACATCAGGAACAACCTCAGCTTGATATTGTCAATATCTTTGAATCATTAGAGGTTTGAATACAAATATTAGATAAGAAAAAGATTTGAAGATTGGATTTCTTCTATAAATAGAATATATTACAGTGAGTGTGCTCTTAAAGTGGATTTGAGAAATTATGGCTAAAATCTTTGGCCAAGAAGAGTTTTTTTTATGGAAGAAGAAGAGGAGTTTTTATTAGCTAATAGTTTTATTTGAAGGATTTGAATAAAATGGAGTATTAAATGAGTTAAAAAGGAGCTGAACAATCCTACTTCAGAAAGTCACCATATGAATACACCATAAAAATCAATGAATAAAACATGAAAAAATGGAAAGAAAAAAGAAAAAAAGATAGAAGTATTGAGTTTTAATGCTATAATTAGGAAGAACCCATGCTAAGCACATAGACTTGATCTAGAAATCTAATTAATAGGTGCCAATTTAGGTTTTTTTTCAAAAAATTCTCACAAACTTTCAGTGTAACGACCCGTAAATTTCGACAATTTAATTTGTTAATTTAATAGGATTTTGTAATTAATTTTTAGTAGAAATAACAAAGAGGGTAAATTAATATTGAAATGAAGGCTAAAATAAAATATATGAAAGGTAATTAAAGCCTATTTATTTGTAATATGAATAAAATTTCAATAAATAAAAAAGTGTAAGTATTGTACCTGGATATAATGTGAATATGGAAAATATAGGGTAAGTATTAAATTAGTAAGTGTAAGGACACACTGTTACAGTAATTGATTTTTAATTAGGGATACGTTATTTCAAGTTAATAATTTATAAAATTGAATGAACATTTCAATTCAATAAATTAATTCAAATTTTATCACTTAGTAAATGGAATATGATAATAAGAATAATTGCAAATTTGTATTTAGGGGCGAAATAAATTTTGATAGGTAGTAGTTGTTGTGAAGAATAAATATACAAGTATATTAAAGGTTATAATAGTGGGTTACTAGTAAATTCACTCATTTACCAATAAAGATAGTTAGATGTGCCTTGATGATAATTAATAACATAATGGAAAGAGTAAATGTATTCATTAGAATATTAATTGCAATTGGATAAGGATTTTAAGTATCAATGTTAATGTAAGGTAAGTAATGCTAAATTAAAGTCAATAATAATGAATAGTGATTAATTCAAAATTTGTAACATATATTATAAATTACCTGCTTATTTGTTAATGGAATTAGAATTTGTAATAAGTGATAATAAAACAAATGAATGTTACACTAATGGAAAATGAAATGACGTTCGTTTAAATGTTGAGTAATTATAGGGTCGTATTTATTATAAGCGTTACTTTAAAAATTATGATTAATTGTGAAATTAATACGAGAAGTATGTAAAGTAATAACTAAGAAAGGAATACGTTATAAATAGGTTATAACCTAAACTTATGTGTAAGGTTGAAATTGAATCTAATCCGTTTAATTGGAAACTTATTAAAATAAATTGGATTCAACGTGTAATAAAGAGATTATTTTGAGAAATTGAAATAAATACTATAATTGGTGAAGTAATTTACATTTAAAATTTGAGATGGGAATTGGTTTAAAGAATTATAAATTTGTAAGTAAATCAAGATGATAAAATTTATGAATTATAGAATTTGAATTTTATAGTGAGTTAATTTATTTAATTTATAATAGTTGGATTTATTTCAAATGAATGAAATCAAATATGTAATTATTACGTTAATTTAAAAATTAAGTAGAAAACAGGAAATATTTATGTGATAATTTTAAATCCAATGGTAAACCCTTCTATTGAAATTATGAATAGAATAATTATGGGTAAATTCAATTAAAAGGAAATTTGGGAATTTATCTATAAAATTTGAATTTTATGAAATTGAAGATTTCTATTGATTAATATTTAATAAATTGACTTTTAAAAATTGTTAAATCATTGTAAATGTTTGAAAATTATTAAGTGATAAAGATTGCAAAGTTTAGAATTTTTAACGCGAAATTTGATTTAATTAATTTATTTAATTAATATAAAAATAGCCATTTTGGCCACAGACTCGGATTTCGACGAAACCAGTTTCGTCGGATCCGTAACAATGAATTATTGTAGGGTTTCAAGTTTCGTAGCGACCGGACTTGTCGTTTGATCGTACGAACGCGAAACGCCTTGAAATCGATTTAATTGAAATCAATTTGAAATCAATTTGAAAATATTGCTTTCAGCATAACTTCTTCATACGATGAAATTTGGACGTGAAACTTTTTCCATTGCGTTCAAAATATTTTAAAACACCTATTTCGATATATGGGTTTACCCAATTTCGTTCCGGGGTCATAATGGGCTTTTTGGGCCACGTTAGCGTTAACACGTATATCCAACCCGATCCATCTATTCAAATTTCTAACCTACCTATATAAACCCTAGCCTCCATCTATTCTCATTTGTTTGTGCGTTCATTTCCTCAACTCCTCCTCTTTCCAATGGCTGCAAACCCTAAATCTAAATTCAAATTACAAAAAAAATCAAATCCAAAGCTAAAAATTCAAAGTCCTCAGAAAAATCTCAAAATAATATAGGTTGATGCTCTCGACGAGCGAAATTCAATGGTGTAATTCGTTTTTCGATTCGGGTTGTGGTTTGACCAGAAATTCGGCATTTAGTTTCGGCCGTTCATCATCGCCGCGATAAATTTCGTCGGATCGGGAAACAGTTTCTAGGTTTTGGAGAGGAAGCCGAGAGGATCTCATCTGTATGATTTTTGCGTCGATTCAACGGTCAGATCGCCGTATAAAATTGGATTAGGGTTTTGATAGAGGTAGCGGCGCTGGGGTTAAAGGGAACGTTCGATCGTCGTTGGTGATCGAGGAGGTGGCTCGGAGGCCAGTGGGCGGCGCGATGGCTTCTAGAACGTGCAGCGGTGGATTTTTCGTGAGGAACGATCGGCTAGGGTTTCGCATTTTTTTCTGGGCATGCACGGTTCCTGTAGCGAGTAGAACAGGGGGGAGAGAGAGAGAGGAACGTAAAGGCGATGACGTGGCCTATGAAGTGAGTTATTTTATTTTTGTTTTGTTTATTTTTAATAAATTGCAAATCGTTTAATGGTGATAACTTTCACATACGGACCCCAATTCACGCACGATTTTTTTTTTTTAGGATCGTAATAAAATTTTAGACTTTTTGACGCTGGTTTGGATGGAATTGGAGATTGTCAAATTTTTGGGTTCAAATTGGATTTAAATTCAATTTAAATTCAAAAGGTGAGTGTTTTAACCCACTCACAACTTCAAAGTTTTCTTATGTTTGTTAAATTGATTTAAGATATGAGTAGAAATTTATTAGTGACTGTTTTGCATATTTTATTCATCATCTCAGTTAAATCGCATTTATTTAATTTAACTGTTAATTAATTTTATTATTGCATAAAATCGACAGTTAAAATTTATTTATTTTGCATATAAACTACTAGTTAAACAGTTATTTATTTATTTACTTGAATATAAACTGTTCGTTGATACCTGTTATATTTTATGATGATTGAAATAAATTGGTTGATGATTGATACTGGGTGAATGGATGATGTGTTCTATATTTTATAAACTGTAAGTTATTATGCATTTTCATTTCATTCGAGATTGCGGTTTGAAATGATATACAACCGCATTTTTATTTTTAAATTGCAGATTGAAATGATAAATATCTGTATCACTTGACCATAGGATAGAAAATTTTATACAGGCACCATGGTATATATATGTGTGTGTATATATATATATATAATTATTTTTGAAATGATTTCTATGGTTTGGATAGGATACGGTTTAATAAATATTAAATTTTGATATTATATAAATATTATTTTATATATATACATATATAGTTAAATTTTTGAATTTAAGTTATGTATAGATTTGTTAAATAAAAAAATTAAAGTTGAAAAATGGAGTTTGATAATTTTTATTTTATGATTAAGTACAGGTTTAAGATATTGTATATATATAAGTCTAAATGATTCGAATCAATTAAGATTGGAAGATTAATTTGAAATTGATTTGGAATTGAGCTTATTTAGAAATTTAACTCCATAAGTGATGTAAAACTTATTAAAATTGGAAATTTTAAAGGTATGATATTTATAACTGGATTTTTATTCAAGATAAATTAAATGAATATTTCTAGTATAAATAAATTGAAGGAAATATTTAATTGTTAGAAATTTGAGTCTTATTTATGGATTTATTATGTGAATGTTTCAAACTAAATAATAGGACCATAAATTGTTAAATAGAAATTTCCAACCTTAGTTTTGAAATGGTTAAATAGTCAAAGTTTGAATATCTTAAAATCGAAGCGTTTTATTGAAACCGGAAGTGAATCTAAGTTTATGTGGTTTAGACTTAAAATAAAGTAAATAAATGGTAAAGGCATGTAATTATTTACTTTTAAAAGTAATTTAAAATCAACTATTTTATATACTGTTGAATATCCAAACCATTTAAGTTTTGAAAGTTATGGTTTTAAAGCTACGAATTTTGTAGTTTTATGTTTGAAAGTATAATTCAAATGTTTGGTTTTCAATTATTATAAATTTGAAAGCAATATGATTTTGGAAAAGAAATATATTTGAAATTAAATGATATTATATTAATTTTGGTTTTATAAAAATAATATCAAATGAGTTTGTTTTGAAATGGAAAGGATATCGTAATTATATGGTTTTGAAATAGATATTTTATTCTGGTTTTAAAAGTAAAATTATTTTTAAATGACCGCGGTGTTATAATAACGTTTGGTTGTTAAAGAGATCGGGATCAGAAGTTGTCATACTCTTTGCCAACTCCGAAAACCACTTTAACAACCGTGTACGTTGTGGAGATTCCAGAATGAAGTAGGTTGGTGGCGGCCTTTCCTGTAAGGTAAATACGTGGACCCAACTCCCGTGAGTTGGCATAAGGTGGCTAAAACAGGAGCGATTGACAGGTTAATAAGGTAGCGCCTTTGATCGGACACATCCCTTCGATATTATACTTTGACTTTTAGATTGATTCGGTGGCCACTTTTGATTTTATTTGGGGTTGTGGCTCGAGGTGGGCGGTAGCTGCGCGCTACGCGTTACCACCGACCCGGAAGCGTAATTGGTATATCTACCAGGGCATTGCCTAGTTGTGCCGTGTCACCTACCCTATCGCGCCTTGTACGAGTTTGGATTTCTCCCATAGCCCATGTGGTATCCTCTGGTGGCTTCCCGATCAGGAGGGACTATGATATTGGATGGAGTACTGGGACTATTACGTGTTAAGGGCTATATGGGTAACCCCTTAATGCTAAGAAAAAATAAGTTTATTTTACAATTAGACAATATTATAATAGCGCAATATACTACATAGTAAATAGTTTAACGGATCCTTAGGAGATGTAAATCCCAAGCATCTCTTGAGTTACTACACTCATATTTATTCCTGTTGATTTAACTTACATAAGATCTTTTAGTTCTGACTCGAGTGTTTTGTCTTTTCAATTCGCTCGGTTCAGTCCGAGCATTTCAGGTTTTGAAGATTTTATTCTAGAGGACGAAGACGAAGATTTGTAGTATTACTATCCACTATATTATTCCACTACACTATTTAATTCCGCTGCATTTATATTTATTGGTATGTGAACTCTGATATTTATTATATAAGAAGAATCAAATGTTTTGTAAATAGTTTGTGAACTGTATATTTATTTATTATATTTTATCCTTCCCCTGTGATATTCTATTTTTGTTTTATTTCTTTCTTGTTTTCTTATTTACCCCATAACAATCCACCCTTCTGTATGGTTTGAATTGGCACGTGTGTCGATTTGAACCGTGCGAAAAGGCGGGACGTTACAGTTGGTATCAGAGCTTTAGTTTAGCGATAAACCTTAGCTTTGTGGGGTTTGACTCTTTATTAATAGGGTAGTAATACCCTATGGGAGTCGCTGAGTGTATATATATGAGAGAGCGTATTTGTTAGTGTTATAAAAGGATTTTTATATTGTATTAATCTGTTCCATTTTGTATTTATAAATTCTGGTTGATGCATGGGACGCTGTGACATCAATAGGGATTTCTAAACACTTAATAGGACAGACCGACATAATATTGTTTAATATAGGTGAATGAAATAATTTTGCATATTATATTTTCTATATATAAAATAATTTTTTTCATATGATATCTATATTTGGCTACAATAAATTGGTTGTTAGGTAATAAGGTGTATAAATAATAATAGAAATAAGATTGAAAAATAAAATAAATGAAATTTGGATATTGAGAACTTAAGATCCGGGGTTTTGAAATTTCTTTCGAATAGATTTTTTGGAATATAATAATATTGTTTATAAGTACTTTCTGATATAAATATTTATTATAATTCGGAAGAATTGTTTTAAAGAAGATTTTGGAGAAAATAAGTTTTGTACTTTCCTCTCTGTCGCTGGAAAATAATCTCGGTGATGGCGGCCGTATCATCGACTTTCATTTTCGAGTTTCGAAGGGGGAAGGCCATTGTAGTAGTTTTACTGCAGATTCATTTTTAAAAAAAATATATACAAATTTTGAATTGTTTAAATATAATTAGAGATATATAAGTTGTAAGAATATATTTATCTATTTTTTTAAAATAATTTGAAATTTAACCTGGTATTAAATTCTAAAATTTCCATTAATTAATTGTTCCAATTATTGTAGTGAAATGAAAGGTAAGTAGTTAATAATTGAAACCTCTAATTTATGTAAGAGATTTAATGCTAAGTTATAAAGGAAATAAAGAGGAAGTTGAAATGGTAACTTACAAGACAAAAGGTAAAAATTTATTGAACAATGAATTAATTAAAAGAAATGAGAAACTTGTATAACTTTTAATTACATCCTTAAATAACATATATAACTTACCAAATATTAAAAGTTGAAATGTTTAATAAGAGATTGTAATAGAATATTATACAAGTAGAAATTTGAAATAATGAAAGTATTCAATGAAATCGCTACTAAATGAGAATTTAATGTTATAAACTTAAGTTATAATTGAAATTTTATCAAGTAAATATAATTAAAGGTAAGTATGACAAATAGATGATTATAATTTTAAGTAATTAAAGTGTAAATAGATGAGGTCATGCAATTATAAATGAATGTAATATAATAAAGAGAAATTGTAAACTTAAGTAAAAGGGTTGAAGTTATTTCTAAATAAAATTGAAAGAAATAAATGAAAATAAAAAGATAAACCATTATATGAATGAAAAGAATCACTGAATGAATGAAAGAAGGGAAATTAAACAACTAATGTATGAAATGAAATTAATAATAAGTTAATTTGATTGTTGTTGGATTCGTTGTTGTTTAGTTGATGGTTGTTTGGGAAAGGATACTTTAAAATTGGATTTGGGGTGAATGAATAATCTATTTAGTTTTATCTATGACTGTTGAGTAAATGATGTTCTAGTAGTTTATTCTTCATTCCGTACAATTTAAAAGTTTTGAACCCGAACAACTATTTGTTTGTTTGGTTGAATGGTTGTTTTGTATTTGTTGTGTATGCTATTTGTTGAAATTGATGGTTGTTGTATTGATTTGTTGTTAGTGATTAACACCACTTAAATATTTCACTTTATATAAATAGTTGACCCTTTGGATTTTATAGGTGAAATGCAGGTTATGGAAGCAATTGCTACTGCTTTTGGTTCCATAAATTAAGCGTAAATTGCCCGACAAATAGGTACGTTTCGGATTACGGTTTATAGTGCTACTTTATATATTTTCCCGTGTAGGGATATATTAATTTGAAAAATATATGTTGTATATTGTTATATTTAATATTATATTTTCTCCCGAGCCTCTCCGTACAAAGGAGACTCTGCCAAAATTTTCCGTAAATTTTGAACTTAGAAATATTTTGAAAATGTTTCCAAACTTTAGTAATTTAAGTATAAAAAGATTTCATGGTTATAAATTGAGATATTTTATCTAAATTAATTAATTTTATAAATTTAATTGTTTATAAAGTTGATATTTGAATAAGGTATATTGATTTCTTAGTTCTTCGTTTCCCTTCTTTTCCTTTTCGGAGACGAAAAGTTTTGAGTGGGGGAGAGTGTAACGACCCGTAAATTTCGACATTTAATTTGTTAATTTAATAGGATTTTGTAATTAATTTTTAGTATAAATAATAAAGAGGGTAAATTAATATTGAAATGAAGGCTAAAATAAAATATATGAATGGTAATTAAAGCCTATTTATTTGTAATATGAATAAAATTTCAATAAATAAAAAAGTGTAAGTATTGTACCTGGATATAATGTGAATATGGAAAATATAGGGTAAGCATTAAATTAGTAAGTGTAAGGATACATTGTTACAGTAATTGATTTTCAATTAAGGATACGCTATTTCAAGTTAATAATTTATAAACTTGAATGAACATTTCAATTAATAAATTAATTCAAATGTTATGACTTAGTAAATGAAATATGATAATAAGAACAATTGCAAATTTTGTATTTAGGGGCGAAATAAATTTTGATAGGTAGTAGTTGTTGTGAAGAATAAATATACAAGTATATTAAAGGTTATAATAGTGGGTTACTAGTAAATTCACTCATTTACCAATAAAGATAATTAGATGTGCCTTGATGATAATTAATAACATAACGGAAAGAGTAAATGTATTCGTTAGAATATTAATTGCAAATGGATAGGGATCTTGAGTATCAATGTTAATGCAAGGTAAGTAATGCTAAATTTAAGTCAATAATAATGAATAGTGATTAATTCAAAATTTGTAACATATATTATAAATTACCTGCTTATTTGTTAATGGAATTAGAATTTGTAATAAGTGATAATAAAATAAATGAATGTTACACTAATAGAAAATGAAATAACGTTCGTTTAAATGTTGAGTAATTATAGGGTCATATTTATTATAAGTGTTACTTTAAAAATTATGATTAATTGTGAAATTAATACGAGAAGTATGTAAAGTAATAACTAAGAAAGGAATACGTTATAAATTGGTTATAACCTAAACTTATGTGTAAGGTTGAAATTGAATCTAATCCATTTAATTGAAAAGTTATTAAAATAAATTGGATTCAAAGTGTAATAAAGGGATTATTTTAAGAAATTGAAATAAATACAGTAATTGGTGAAGTAATTTACATTTAAAATTTGAGATGGGAATTGGTTTAGAGAATTATAAATTTATAAGTAAATCAAGATGATAAAATTTATGAATTATAGAACTTGAATTTTATAGTGAGTTAATTTATTTAATTTATAATAGTTGGATTTATTTCAAATGAATGAAATAAAATATGGAATTATTACGTTAATTTAAAAATTAAGTTGAAAACGGGAAATATTTATGTGATAATTTTAAATCCAACGGTAAACCCTTCTATTGAAATTATGAATAGAATAATTATGGGTAAATTCAACTTAATGGAAATTTTGGAATTTATCTATAAAATTTGAATTTTATGAAATTGAAGATTTCTATTGATCAATATTTGATAAATTGACTTTTCAAAATTGTTAATTCATTGTAAATGTTTGAAAATTATAAAGTGATAAAGATTGCAAAGTTCAGAATTTTTAACGCGAAATTTGATTTAATTAATTAATTTTAAATTTATTTAATTAATATAAAAATAGTCATTTTGGTCACGGACTCGGATTTCAACGAAACTAGTTTCATCGGATCCGTAGCAATGAATTATTGTGGGGTTTCAACTTTCGTAGCGATCGGACTTGTCGTTTGATCGTACGAATACGAAACGCCTTGAAATCGATTTAATTGAAATCAATTTGTAATCAATTTGAAAATATTGCTTTCAGCATAACTTCTTCATACGATGAAATTTGGACGTGAAACTTTTTCCATCGCGTTTAGAATATTTTAAAACACCTATTTCGATATATGAGTTTACCCAATTTTGTTCCAGGGCTAGAACGGGCTTTTTGGGCCACGCTAGCGTTAGCACGTATATCCAACCCGATCCATCTATTCAAATTTCTAACCTACCTATATAAATCCAGTTATAAACCCTAGCCTCCATCTATTCTCATTTGTTTGTGCGTTCATTTCCTCAACTCCTCCTCTTCCCAATGGCTGCAAACCCTAGATCTAAATTCAAATTTCAAAAAGTCAAATCTAAAGCTAAAAATTCAAAGTCCTCAGAAAAATTTCAAAAAAATATAGGTTGATGCTCTCGACGAGTGTAATTCGTTTTTCGATTCGGGTTGTGGTTTGACCAGAAATTGGGCATTTAGTTTCGGCCGTTCATCATCGCCGCGGTAAATTTCGTCGGATCGGGAAACAGTTTCTAGGTTTTGGAGAGGAAGCCGAGGGGATCTCGTCTGTTTGATTTTTGTGTCGATTCAACGGTCAGATCGAAGTATAAAATTGGATTAGGGTTTTGATACAGGCGGCGGCGCTGGGATTAAAGGGAACGTTCGATCGTCGTTGGTGATCGTGGAGGTGGCTCGGAGGCCTGGGGGGGCGGCGCGATGGCTTCTAGAATGTGCGGCGGTGGAATTTTCGTGAGGAACGATCGGCTAGGGTTTCATTTTTTTTTTGGGCTTGCGCGGTTCCTGTAGCGAGTAGAACGGGGGGGGAGAGAGAGGAACGTAAAGGCAATGACGTGGCCTATGAAGTGAGTTATTTTAGTTTTGTTTTGTTTATTATTAATAAATTGCAAATCGTTTAATGGTGATAATTTTCACATACGGACTCCAATTCACGCTCGATTTTTTTGTTAGGATCGTAATAAAATTCCGGACTTTTTGACGCTGGTTTGGATGGAATTGGAGACTGTCAAATTTTTGGGTTTAAATTGGATTTAAATTCAATTTAAATTCGAAAGGTGAGTGTTTTAACCCACTCACAACTTCAAAGTTTTCTTATGTTTGTTAAATTGATTTAAAATATGAGTAGAAATTTATTTATGACTGTTTTGCATATTTTATTCATTATCTCAGTTAAATCGCATTTATTTAATTTAACTGTTAATTAATTTTGTTATTGCATATAAATCGACAGTTAAAATTTATTTATTTTGCATATAAACTGCTAGTTAAACAGTTATTTATTTATTTATTTGAATATAAACTGTTCGTTGATACCTGTTATATTTTATGATGATTGAAATAAATTGGTTGATGATTGATATTGGGTGAATGGATGATGTGTTCTATATTTTATAAACTGTAAGTTATTATGCGTTTTCATTTCATTCGGGATTGCGGTTTGAAATGATATACAACCACATTTTTATTTTTAAATTGCAGATTGAAATGATAAATATCTGTATCACTTGACCATAGGATAGAAAATTTTATACAGGCACCACGGTATATATATATATATGTATATATATAATTATTTTTGAAATGATTTCTATGGTTTGGATAAGATACGGTTTAATAAATATTAAATTTTGATATTATATAAATATTATTTTATATATATACATATATAGTTAAATTTTTGAATTTAAGTTATGTATAAATCTGTTAAATAAAAATATTAAATAAGTTGAAAAATGGAGTTTGATAATTTTTATTTTATGATTAAGTACAGGTTTAAGATATTGTATATATATAAGTCTAAATGATTCGAATCAATTAAGATTGGAAGATTAATTTGAAATTGATTTAGAATTGAGCTTATTTAGAAATTTAACTCCATAAGTGATGTAAAACTTATTAAAATTGGAAATTTTAAAGGTATGATATTTATAACTGGATTTTTATTCAAGATAAATTAAATGAATATTTCTTGTATAAATAAATTGAAGGAAATATTTAATTGTTAGAAATTTGAGTCTTATTTATGGATTTATGATGTGAATGTTTCAAACTAAATAATAGGACCATAAATTGTTAAATAGAAATTTCCAACCTTAGTTTTGAAATGGTTAAATACTCAAAGTTTGAATATCTTAAAATCGAAGCGTTTTATTGAAACCGGAAGTGAATCTAAGTTGATGTGGTTTAGACCTAAAATAAAGTAAATAAATGGTAAAGGCGTGTAATTATTTACTTTTAAAAGTAATTTAAAATCAACTATTTTATATACTGTTGAATATCCAAACCATTTAAGTTTTGAAAGTTATGGTTTTAAAGCTACAAATTTCGTAGTTTTATGTTTGAAAGTATAATTCAAATGTTTGGTTTTCAGTTATTATAAATTTGAAAGCAGTATGATTTTGGAAAAGAAATATATTTGAAATAAAATGATATTATATTAATTTGGGTTTTATAAAAATAATATCAAATGAGTTTGTTTTGAAATGGAAAGGATATCGTAATTATACGGTTTTGAAATAGATATTTTATTCTGGTTTTAAAAGTAAAATTATTTTTAAATGACCGCGGTGTTATAATAACGTCTGGTTGTTAAAGAGACTGGGATCAGAACTTGTCATACACTCTGCAACTCCGAAAACCACTTTAACAACCATGTACGCAGTGGAGATTCAAGAATGAAGCAAGTTGGTGGCGGCGTTTCCTGTAAGGTAAATACGTGGACCCAACTCCCGTGAGTTGGCATAAGGTGGCTAAAACAAGAGCGATTGACGGGTTAATAAGGTAACACCTTTGATCGGACACATCCCTTCGATATTATACTTTGACTTTTGGATTGATTCGGTGGCCACTTTTGATTTTATTTGGGGTTGTGGCTCGAGGTGGGCGGTATCTGCGCGCTATGCGTTACCACCGACCCGGAAGCATAATTGGTATAGCTACCCTGGCACTGCCTAGCTATGCCGTGTCACCTACCCTATCGCGCCTTGTACGAGTTTGGATTTCTCCCATAGCCCGTGTGGTATCCTCTGGTGGTTTACCGATCAGAAGGGACTATGATATTGGATGGACTACTGGGACTATTATGTGTTAAGGGCTATATGGGTAACTCCTTAATGCTAAGAAAAAAGTAAGTTTATTTTACAATTAGACACTATTATAATAGCACAATATACTACATAGTAAATAGTTTAACGGATCCTTAGGAGATGTAAATCACGAGCATCTCTTGAGTTACTGCACTCAATTTATTCCTGTTGATTTAACTTACATAAGATCTTTTAGTTCCAACTCGAGTGTTTTGTCTATTCAATTCGCTCGGGTCAGTCCGAGCGTTTCAGGTTTCGAAGATTTTATTCTGGAGGACGAAGACAAAGATTTGTAGTATTATTATCTACTATGTTATTCCACTACACTATTTAATTCCACTGCATTTATATTTATTGGTATATGAACTCTGATATTTATTATATAAGAAGAATCAAATGTTTTGTAAACAGTTTATGAACTGTATATTTTTTTATTATATTTTATCCTTCCACTGTGATATTTTATTTTTGTTTTATTTCTTTCTTGTTTTCTTATTTACCCCATAACAATCCGCCCTTCTGTATGGTTTGAATTGGCACGTGTGTCGATTTGAACCGTGCGAAAAGGCGGGACGTTACATTCAGCTAGTTTTGTGTTCTCATAGTCTAATCGTGCGTATGGTTGAAACTAATATAGCAAATTATTATTGTTCTCAACATTGTTAATTTACATATGACAACTTAACTTGTGCACACCCAACAACTTGTAAAGCAGTGAAACATTGAACTTAGGTCAACAAAATGAGAACATTCAATGGCAATAAAACTACTATGAGCATACAATCGATGACATCATTAGTTTTAAAACCTCAAATCTTGAATAAAATGGAAAATGGGTATCATTAATCTATGTAGAATAAATTAATATATACAATAAAATGGTCAAATGACCATATTTAAACTAACGAAATCATAGGAAATATCATTGTAAATATAATATGGTTGCTCACGCATCATAACTTTATTTTTTTTCAAATTCATAAATCTTTATCCTGCTACAATAAAAATATTAAGTAGCACGGATACTACAAAACAATAAGAAAATCAAATAGTTAAGAATGAGTCTAACATATACTTCAATTTGCCCATACCAAAAGCACAAACAAAAGATAAATTAGCTTACCCCTTGCCACACATACTTCCACATGCATCATTATGTTCCAACCCAACACACCTTCTCAAACGAATGAAAATACATTTTAAAATTAAATCTCAGGTATGCAAGTTACAAACATCCACATCTGATCCATACATCTATATGATCCCTTAATAAAGAACCATGTTTCTCTATTTCTCTGATTGAATTCCAAATCAAGTGAGTGAGGTAGATTTTACGACTGTTGAACATAGAGCATTCCAATTGAGTGTGTTCTTATGTATCTTTGTGGCATAATTGACATGGAGATTGAGTTTGGCACTTTGAGTGAAGACGAAATTACTGTTTGAGCTTGCTACTCAATTTGATGGAGAAAACTTGTTTGCTGTTATAGTAAGACAATCTCTGGTTGGGTATTCATGATCTTAGTTGGATTCAAAGCAATAGCAAAGGCAATTATCTATCTGGTCTTCTCTTTGTAGAAGGCTGAACACAACAATTTGTTTAGCAGTACTGGCAGATAGATTACTAATAGAGATTTAATATCAAATTAGGTAAATAATCTATATATAACATAAAGTTTAGCTTTTCGAAGGCCAACAATAAATTAGCTGAATCCAAACAGATTACATAAATTTACTTTGAATCATTCAGTAAAGGTACTTTTCTGCAAATCTACCTTGTGTAAATTTTTAACTAAAAATAGTGGATTTGAGTCCCTACTTCCATTACAATAATTTGTGTTTATGAGATCACTTACTTGCCAAAGATAGAATTAATCCCTTGCTCATTATGTATCAACAAAAATATAGCTAGTAAATTCATTTACATTGCCAATTGATCCCCATGCTAGTTTTGTCAAAATGCACATTTGCCTTATAAACCACTATGTATGATATTAATGCATAGTGTGCTCAAGCCCCATTATGATTTTTCATATATTCACCCTATAAAAACATGCTAAGCAATGTGGCTTCCAATACAAAGGTTCACTCCTAATGTTCCCATACCACTTCATCACATTAATAACATCATTATCATCCTTGCTTACAATGCTAATTGCAAAAGACACATGTATAATCCATGCGAGGAAAGGTCTATAATCAATTGACATGAGTGTAATAAACAAATAATATAATCCATTGTAAATATAAGAGAGCAAGTAAGTGTCTAAACACAAACTAAATTATGCTTAAAAAACACGGTACGTTGAAATTTGTACTCTTTAAAGGTAAATGAGCTTATGCCTTCATCATTTTTTTATCTTACACTAATTTTATTTTTTTGGTTTTCCATCTTATCTATTTTTCAATATTCCACCTTAACTTTTTACCAAATAACAATATATCAAATTGCGAAGTTTACAAAAAGTTGTTAAGTTGCTACTTTTTTTAATATACACCAGCTTATCCTATGTACTTCAAAATAGAAGGTTTCAAATGGAAAGAATGCTAATATCTTAATGTTGTTACTGTAAAACAATTGAATTGTGTTTTTAAAGCATGTATGTATTTTGGTGTTGCCAAATAGATTCAAGAAAAGAACAACTTATATGATTAATAAATTTAATCAAAGGAACATGGTGTTATTCATCTAGTAAAAGGGAGGAAAAACATGAACTCGTCACTGATTATAGATTATGAGAAAAAAGTATGTAAAACACATCATGGAACATAACAAAAATTGCTGACTTGGAAAATACTGCATAAGCGTACCATTTGTACGACCTTATTCTAGCTAATAACACTTCATGTTCATTAATACATAACACCCATGTAGTCAAGCAATGTACTATTTATATAATCTTACTTGAAAATGGTAGTCAAGCTAACTGCATTTCTTTTTCTTTATTACACATTGCCTTTCCAGGGATAGCTTCTAGAGGTTTCAAGATCACAAATTAATAAAAAGGAAAACGATGAGAACAATTAAAGAAAATTCGAAAATGAATGGGAAAAGATCTATAGCACCTAAAATGTGAATTTTGAATATTACGTTTTTGATATAGAATACAACTAACACAATATAAAGTTTCACATTCCCATACTTTGTTCAACACTTCAACTCCTTAGATATCCAATGGAGTCGATTTTAATATCTATCAATTTCTCCTCGTGTATGAGGCTTAGTTTTAGATATGATTTAAAAGTATACCAGTTTGTATTTATTGATTCATCAAATAATATGGAATATTGAAATTGCCACAATGACTAACTTATACCCATGCAAATGAAAGTATGTAACCTAAAAGAAAAATAAGATCTCGATACTCGGGCATCCTATACACATGCACATGTAAGTAAAGGGGATGAAATATCTCAAAGCAGACAACTATTTTATCTGTTGAGTGAATCTATTTTCAGCTAAAAATTGTAGCAACACTTAGAGAAATGAAAAAAAAATTACAGAAGTTATCCATTGAGACAACTCCAAGAATATCAATAAAAAAGCCAAAGTTGTCATTGAGTATCATAAGGGATTGATATCAGCAAAATAGGAAAGAAAATTAACCTTGAATTTAATTATAAAAGATATATTGTTAAGGAACTCAAATACTACTCCAAATTTGAAGGAACTAATGAAAATAAACAATACTTACCTTAGATGGAAACTTAATAATGTCGCCTGAAGGATGACCAAGCTTAATTCTCTATCAATGCTGAATCAAAAAAATCCAACCTAATTGCATGCTTAGTCCGTAATCGAAGTTTGAGAAGATGTTGTATCAAAAACCGCAGTTTAACGGACAATCCTTAGTCGGTAATCGAGAATCGATGATCCCGAGCTTAATTCTCTATCAACGCTGAATCAAAAAATCCAAGTTAATTACGTGCTCAATCCATAATCGAAGTTTAAAAAGATGTTATATCAAAAAACGCAGTTTAATGGACAATCCTTAGTCGATAATCGATCAACCGATGATCAATGATCGAATGAAAGGTGGAGAGGATGGTAGGTCTAGAAATTTGGTGAGCTAACCCTTGTTTCTGGTTGTGGAACTACAAAGAGCTGAAATAAACAGCGATGGGGTTTTTTTAGTTTTGGGAAGGCTGCAAAAGCCGATAGAAGGGGGATAAGGTGAACTGAAAGCGGAAAGGTTATAAGGGGTATTTCAAAAAGACACGATTGATTTCAATTCATTAAATTCTTATTATTAGTAGTAAAGATAAAGTTACCTTTTTCTACTTTTTAGAGTATTTTTATGTGTTTGATAAGCATGTACTGTAAATATGCATATTCAAATTATTATTTTTAATCATAGTGCATTCTGCATCTTTCTTTCTCAAAATGATACCCGCGTAAACACGTTCTGATACCATTAGCAATAATCTTGTAATGAAAAATGTGTAGATAATAAAAGAAAAAAGAAGTGATACCTTATCCCTGCCAGTACATAAAGTCGGCCCTTCGTTGTACATATTCCATCATAATGGCCAAGGGAGTTGGCGATAGGCAAACCTGGAAATAAATCGATAATGATACAGAATTAAAGGAAGTACACAGTGTATATATATATACAAAGAACTTGATGTTTGCAATGAAAACAGTGCCACATTTTTCCCACGCATCAATACCTATGCCACCAATTTGTTCATAGTCGCATCAAAGAGTGCCAAATGGCATGAAATATATATGTCCATAGATTGAGTGTTGTGGTTTCATCTAAACATCTTGTTGTTTGTTAGATTACTAATTTCAAGAAAATACATCACCAATAGTTTATTTGTTACAATCATTTTACAGTAATTCCTAACTTGATTTATAGATTATTTCATTTTCTAGATTCCATTAACTTCTTTAACCTAATTTAAAAAAGTAAGTAAGATAAAATCATATCAATTATGAAAAGCAGATTAACATTATTTGCTGTAAGTAATGGATTAAAAGACGTGCACTGCAATGGTTGATGACATGTCCAGAATTTGTCCATTGCATATACTATAGATACAAAAGGCACAGAAAATCCTAGAAGCTGTAGAAATGTTTTAATGAAATTTCTTTATTCCATTTATTATAGATTCACCTGTAGGTAGCGTAAAAGAAGAGGTAAATACAGCAAGGATGTACCTTGAAAAATTTTGATGTATGTAGATGAAGATCAAATTAAGTACCTTTATTCCTAGCCAGTCAGTAGAACATCTTTGTAGACAAATTTTTAGTGAAAGTTCCAGTTCGTCCAACAATACGTCCCTTTTCTACCAACCCCTTGGTATTAGCACTTGAAACTCCTCGTGAAAGTGCCACATATAGTTGTCCATGACCAAATACATGCTCAGGTGGAAAAATACCGGTATTTTTTATCGTTTGCCCTTGTGCCTTGTTTATAGTGAAGGCAAAACACAAACGAATTGGAAATTGTTTCTGTATTAACACAAATGGTAAATTCAAATTTTCAGCTGGCTTTAGTGGGATTCTTGGGATGAAAACACTCGTACCAACACAATGTCCGGTGATGATTTCAGCATCAATGCAATTTTTATTGAGTTGTTTACATATAAGCCTCGTTCTATTGCATAATACAATTTCCTGATTCAAATTTCTTAACAACATTATCGGTACTCCAAGCTTCAATTTTAAACAATGCAGAGGTATCCCGCCAGGAGTGATTGAGTTTAGAAATTCTTATTGGTATAAATTGTGAACATCATCTTCTACTGCATCATATGAATAGTAATTGATTTCATTTCCAGGAAATATATTGAGTACATGTTCATTGAACTTGTCGACATATTCATTTAGTGGTGTAATTAATGCTCTATTAACTATGTACTTTTTATTGAATGCATTTTTTGATAAGTTGAGAAAAATTATATCTATCAACTTTGTCAGTGGATTAACATCATTTTTTGATGTCATGGCCATATTTGTTGGTAGTTGAATCATTTCTTCATTGATTGAAGGTTCGGTGCCATCTCCAATTTGAATTAGAAATTTTGAATATGCGATATCATTTGCTGCTCGCATGTTTTTCTTTAAATGCAATATTTTAATTTTTTCCCATAAAAGTGATTTAGTGATGCATGCATTAATCGCTTCATTTCTTATAGCTTTAGGCACAACTGGCAATACTTGTTGAAAATCTCCTCCCATAATAGGATTTTACCTCCAAATGGTTCATCTACATCCATTATATCTCTTATAATTCTATCAAATGCCTCAAAAGCATAACGACGTACCATTATAGCTTCATCCCATATAAGAACAGTAGATTGTTTTAAAAGTTTTGCTAATTTTGACTGTTTACTTATTGAGCATGTTGACGTTGGTTTTGGTTGTAATGGAAGTTTAAATATTGAATGTGCAGTTCTTCCACCAGGTAGTATAGTTGCATCGATACTAGATGTAGCTGTTGCAATTGCAATACCACCATCTTTTCTAACCGTTGACAAAATAGCACGGTAAAAATATGTTTTTCCCGTCCCTCTAGGACCATCTATAAAAAATAAACATTTTCCCTTTTTTACAATTGCATTCGTAATTGTATTGTAGGCCTTTAATTGTTCCTCATTTAATTTTTCAATAGCTAGTAAATCATCTCAGAAATAGGAATTGCTAACTCTTCTTATGTTAGCTCTGAAATTTTATCACATTCATCACAATCATATGCTCTTGAGATATTTGGAAAATCATAATCCGTTGTACTTTTATTGTGTTGGAGAAGTAACATGTCTAAATCTTTCAAAAGACGGTTTGTTAGAAGCATTTGGTTAGTAATACTAGAATTTCAGTAATCTTCTACCATATGATCGAAAAACTCATCCCATAACCTTCCCACACCTGATGGATTGCAGAAAACCAAGATAGTAACAAATAATGCTCTTAAAGAAACTTGCATCTTTGTACTTGAGGCTTCAGTCAAACATTCTTTAATGCTTTCATCGTTTTCTAAAAGCCCTCTTTTCTCAGCAGCTTCTTTAAATGTTCGACTTTTAATTTCGTCAACTGTAAGTAAATCATTAAAAGAAGTCGGTCCTCTAATATGATTCAAAAGTATTCTCAAGAAAAAACGTTCTCCTTCCATAGGTAGGACGTGTATATTCTACCAATCACCCTTACATTAGATACTCTTCTTTTCCATTTTTTTCATTTTTAATCCAACAATAGTGCTCCGGAAATTCACGATATAAAAGTTGCCTTGCTTGTTCATCAATTGAAATTGTATAGAAAAACTCTGTCAGCATTGTGTGTAGGTTGCTTTGATCAGCCAAAACATCATTGATGGTTTGATCATTGGAAAACATAACACTTTGTTTATTTGGAAGATGTATTTGAAGACGTTCAACTTATGGATATATCTTGCTAAGAGAGAACCTAATTCCATAATGCTTCTGGAGCAGAAATCCACCTTGCATCTATAAATTGTTGTATCTCGTCATAGTTAGGTCCAGGTCGAACTTGCATTGAAACCCTGTTTGGACCTTTGTAGACATATTTGTAAAGATATTTAACGCTTTTTATACTACTACATATCTCTACATTAATGTGACAGTTATACTTGCATAGTAACCAAGGATTGTAAGGTACAACCCATCTGTTATCTACCATCAACTTTTCATTTCTATCAATAGGAATAGATTTTCTAGTATCACGTCTTCTGTAAATTGGGTATGAATCTGTGCCTTGAATAGTCACATTTGATACTCTCTTTTGCAACTACCATTTTTCATGCAAGGACAATTTCGATTTTGGGTACCACATGGTCCATGAATCATCCACTTCACTACTGCCACATGTAATTCTAATTCTTCGTTAGAATCGGGTATTTTTTTTCTCTAACAATTTCATCATATTCATCTGGGTTAGTCAATTTGTCTTCATCTTTGAAGATAATTAGCATATGAACATGTGGTAAACCTCTTTTTTGTAATTAAATAACATAGACATGAGAAGCTACTTTTCCAAGTGCTCCTTCAGTAAAAATATCTTTTTTAATTCCTCGTATTTTGCACGAAATATCCTTGTCGTCAAATCTGGTCTTTCTTGAGGGTCTTGACCGGGTAGCAATTCGCTAACAATTTCATCCCAAAGTGGATTGCATGTCATTGTAATGAATAAATCGGGTTTGCCATACTTATTTACTAAAGCCATTGCATCTTGATATCGTTGATACATATCACGTGGACTACCAATATAAGAGGAAGGTAGTATTGTTCGTGTTCCAACATTACCTAAATAAGAGAATTTGTTAAAAACTTTATAAATATGAAATTTAATTACGTAAAGGTATAAAAATGTACTTAATGTAAGAGCGGGTTTTCAAATTCACAAACTACGCACTTGCATCATTTTCCCCAGCGTTTAAAGCATCTTGTAGTCCTTGATACATTTCAGCTCTGATGGTTTTTTGATTACTCCTATACCATCTTAGCCTACTAGTATCTATCTTAACATAGTTATCAACCACGTATTGTTGAAACAATCGTCCACCATGAAGAAAAAGCGATTTATCATTTTCTCATATCTATGACAAAACATTACACATTGATGAATATTAAGAAGTAAAAAAATATAAATATATAAAGTGTGTTATATATTAAATTGTATATATCTATAGAATATTAGCATAATACTCACAACATGAAAATTTATTGCCATTTTCATCCTGACTATTTATATCCCGTCTGTAACTTCCATATGGTAATAAAAGTGGGTATTGCAATGGATCTTAATAACCGGCTGTTTCAGGAACAGTTATGAGTTGTCCATGGTTTGTCTCAACTACAATATCTCTTTTATAGATTTCTTAATTTTCAGCTCCTTCTACCTAAATTCCAGCAACTTGTGAAGAAGTTGGGAGAGTATATTTTTTTTGATTTGAAGATTGTTCTTTTATGAACAATTTACAATGTTGGATATTTGGTTTTTGTTCAAGTTGTCGAAATACAACTGCAAATCTGTTATGTGTACTAAGAGTTTTTTGTAATTTCTCTAAGATATCTCGACTCAAAGTATTATTTTCAGCCAATCGGTTATCAATTTCCTTCTATGTATCGTAAATATAAAGTTGTAGATACCTTGGACGATTATCAGATGTAGGTACCAAATTGCCTATTTTATGATAGATACTTCCTTGAGCTTGAAATGTGTATACTCCATCTTTACCGGTAGCCAAGTTCTCATCAACATGAACTCCCATCGATGTAAATGCAAACATGTGGTTATAAGCTCATATGTTTTTTCTGAATTCTTTTCATTCATTTGATTGGTCATTGTACAAATTGTAGATCTCATCGGGTGAAGAAATTGATTGTAAAATGATTTTTCCATTTAGACAGCAGAAGTTAATTGATTCTCGGTGAAAGAGTTTTGCTTGACAATGTCTGCGTATTCTTGATTGTGGCAAATAGAATCTTTGAAAACCAGAATGATCTATAAAGTTTCTTGCACAATTATGTCTTGTTGTAGCACTTCGACATGGTTGAGTAACTCTATGTATTGTGTTTCTATTGATGTTTCTTTGTTCAAAAGATGGTGTATTAGTGTTTTGTTCATCTTCATTGTTCACTAACCCATCGATATGTTGATCTACACAAATTATTGATAAATAAAATTTATAAGTATTTATTAAAATGAAATTCAAATATATTTTTATTATATTTAATATATATATTATATAATATATATATATAATAAAGAATTATAGTAAATGGTTTTCTTAGTAATACCTTCAATATTTCGAGTGCGAGGTAAAGAAAAGGAACTATTTGTGCTTGTTTGTGGTTCGTAATCTTTGATATTTTCTTCACACCTTTTGGATTTTCTAATATGATAATTAGAGCGAACTTGCTTTCTTTTTGCTTCTTTTTCAGCTTCTGTCATTGAATTTCTTTTCGTTCTCTCATAAATGTTACGACGCTCTAACTATTGATCCTTTTGTTCTGTATTTAATTCAAATCGACGTTGTATTTTTCTTTCTACCTTGATTTGAGCATCTAATAATGCTTGTTTTTGAGCTTTCTCAATGATTCTACGGCTTCTACGAAGTATCAAAGATGGTGATTGATTAGATGTTCGTGCTAGACGTTGGTTTCTTTCAAGGATTCTTGGACTTCTACGGGGTGGTAACTGAGAACTACAGTTTGATTCCATTGGGTTGTGTTGAATTCCATCGGCATTCGTTGTCCTTTGTCAGTGAACAACTTCGTTGGTTTCCATTGCTTGAAGTTGAGCTTTTTCGATTATTCTAGGACTTCTACGTGGTTTTGATTCGAAAAGTTGATTAACTTCCATTGTTTGGTAGTGAAATGCACAAATTCAAGATTGAAATTGTTTGACCCTAAAAATAGAACATTTACCATGTTTAATTAATTTAGGATTTAGGAAGAAGTAAAGATTATAAACCATTATTGTGTAAGAACTAAGGTATGTACAAAAATAATAAAAAAAATACTTAATTGTTAAGTAAATTATGTTGTTTACTTAATTTGCGATAATAACATAACCATTCCTGGTAAGAAAATATATTTATATAATGTTTATAAATACCACTTCAAAGTATTTTCAAATTTTTAGCATACAGTAGGAGTTAAAATCGGCGTAGAAAAATATCTTTAATAATCTCTCAAATTTCAACCTATTCTACAAATAATACCACTTATGTTCAGTTCAAAAGTTTTTATTCTAATTAGTGCATTATTGAACAAAATGTTGTACTTTTATATAAATTATTTTCAAAGTATTGTTGTTATTATATATTTATGTGATTTTTTTAAGGTAATAATCCGTGCGTAAGTTTGTAGATATTTTTTTTGTTTTTAGTTACAAATAAATATCCTTTTTAGTGCACGTATCAGTAGATGTATCAAATGTAAGTACTATCCTAGAGTTTTTAATCCTAACTCATGTATTATATAGTCGAGTGTAAAAATGGATGTACGTTAAAATAATTATAGTTGTTTTCAATGAATGAAAGATATTTGGTTGCCTTGTTTGCTGATGTCCAAACACCTTTGTAAAAATGTGTACAACACCTCACTTCTGTATAAAACAAATTAAAGCATTTTGGGACTAAATGCTCTAATTTCGGCAACACTTCACTTCTTTCTCTTGTACCCATAAATTTGCATCCAACGGGTGTGTTGTCGTTGTATTTTCTAAAATAAATTAAAGCCTTTTGGGACTAAAGACTTTAATTTGTTGTTGTATTTTTTTTAAAATAGTATTTAAAGTTTATTTTCAAATAGAAATTATATTTATTTCCTAATTTAACCAAATGCAATTTTCTGTGTTCTTTGTAATTTCTTATACTAATTCGTTTGTAATACTTGTTTCCAACTTTAAAAAAAATATCTTATACTTCTCTTGAATATTTACTTCTTTACATTTGTGACCTCATAAATTCTGGCAGAAAATTAAAATTCCTAATCAAATATATAAATAGCAATTTATATTATATTCGAAATAAACTATGAAGAAAAATTTGTAAACATTAAACATATCTCAAAGTTTTGAGAAAGTAATAAAACAATACCATATATATTCGTTTTCTTCTCATATTTGGTATTTGGATGTAAAGAATGAACAATATTTGCATAATTCCTATATTTTTCCAACTTTAGAAAATATATCCATAACTTAGATATATATTGTTAATTTTCAATATAACCTCTCATAATATATAATCAAATTACAGTAACTACGCCAAAGTTAGATAACCAATGGAATGAAAAGTCGAAGGAAAAAGCAATATCTATTTGTGAAATGGGAAACTATACTTACCATGTTTCTAGTTTATTTAATCTTTTATTACGTACATTCTATAAACCCCTCAAGCTATTGCATATCGCCCACCTTATTCAAACTTCTTCCATAATGTAGGAACTACCATATTCTTTGCAAAAAACCGTTTATTGTCATTGATTACCTTCCATAATCACATACATAATTTTTTTACCAATAGACGTAGACATAAAAATATTGTTTTCATAAACCCTCCAAGAAAACTTATAAACAAACGATAATAACCATGTCAAACTATAAATTATTTATGTTATGAAAAGTAAAAGGAAAAAACTGTAAGTGTAAAAAGAAAACAACATTTGTTATATTTCTTTCTTAATGAATATTCTGTAGACCACCCTTAAGCTACCTGCTTTATATGTTGTTATCCATAAAGTTTAAATTATTTTTGTTAACAGTGCTATAAAAATGAGAAAAGGTAACAACTCATGTGGACATCAAGTTTGAATTTTTTTTGGTTTTATTCATTCTTAACATAAAATTATATTCTGATTATGTTTTAAATTCTTCTCTGATTCAACTAACTATGTTCCTCTTTAAAGTACTATGAAAGGGTTGTGGTTCAATTGGAATGGATATTTATAAATTCACTTCCAGTAGTTCTATCATATTCCAAAATAAAACTGGAAACATAAAAAGAGAAACTAAACTTAAGTATATAAGGTAAGCATTTTCCTTGGTGAGCATTAAAAATGTAAGTTTATTCTTAACAATGAAATGAAAAAAAAAATGAACTTAAAAATTTACTCATTTAAATTTAATGAGTAAACGATGGAAAAAAGAGAAAACCCTTTATAAGGGATAGATGTAGCCTAACCATAACCAATAATAAAAAATTGAAATCAAATTATCCATTAAACTGTTATATTTAGACAGGTTATAAGGTTTATTAAAACACAGATGATCTCTGAGGTGGATGAGCATTAAATCACCCTGGCGATTAGGGTTAGGTAGAAAGTGGAATGAAAAGTATGCGAATAGAAGTGCACAGGATGAGAAAGAAGACCCACACAAAATTTCAAAGAGAAGGGCATTTTTGGTACTTCAAAAGACACGGTTGAATCATGGTCGAAGAATTCTTATTATTAGTAGTAAAGAAGTAAAATTTTCCAAACTAAGCTCATATTTCCTATCATAAACCTTACAGTTTTCAAAAAATTAGAACATAAAAAAACTTAGTCTAGGTTACCATCCTTATGTTTTATATAAAAATAATAATCTACAAATTTACAATGGATTCTAATGATGAAACCTATCTTGAAATGCAGAGGGCAATATAATAGCTTCACTCGCAACCACGACCAAATAGTTGTTGTCAGATTACAGTGTTAAACAATTAGAGCAATATTAAATGAAAATGAACTTACATTAAATGAAAATAATACGAATAAATGAAAATGAACTTATGTTAAATGAAAATTAATTGCTATTTGGAAAATTTTCCTGATATCGTGCAATATTAAGTCTAATCGCTTGTATTTGTTTTCGCTAGATTGACATTCACACCTGAATGTAGCAGACAGGAACTTCATTACTCTTGTAAAGTAAACTCTCATGTATTAAATGACATTCATAAACAAAAGGCAGTTAAGTTACTTTTCCTTGTTATTCATTTAGCTTATTTGAACCTATCTTGTCCTACATATGAAAATCTGTTGATGAAGAATAAATATGGGAATATAGTAGTCTAAGTCAACTTAGGGAAGAAGGGAATCATTAAGTTCAAGATCTTTCTTGTCATTAGGTGAGATATAATAAGGAAGCTGAAGAGTGAATGTAAAGAAAGAGTATGATGTGCAATATCAATGAGCTGACAGGCTGGGGTATGCTGAAGCTTAAGCAGGTATGATTGGTAAGGGAAATATGATGCATGCATTAACTGAAATTGCAAGCAGGTTTCCATTGCTCATTAAAAGTAAGAAGTACGTACCGTATCTTTAAAGGTGATGGCAAAATATATGACTAAAGAATTCTAGCCACTGCACTAATTAAAATCTCATTGTAGATTGCTTATTCTATTACTGATTATTTTTCATCTTTGCTGTCAGAATCACAAACAAAAAAAAAGAAATAAACCAATAAATAGTAGTTAAGCAGATATGCATATAACTCAATATGAAGTGTAACTGACAATGAACACATAGATCATAACACATAAATGCACATAAATTAATGACTTATTAAATTAAGAAACATGTTTAGGAGAATAAAAATATTAAGAACTTGTTTCCAAAAATTTGAAGAGTACTAATTAGCAAAAATGATTGTGTATATGCTCCTCACATGGATTACTGCAATAAAATTCTGACAAATAGGGAACAAATCCAAATTTAGTTGTTATCATATCATAAGTTTATCGATTAATTTGCATCTTACATTCTTAAAAGACATAGGTAGTTGATGATTTTTCTCTCCTCTATTGATGAATCTATCTGCAACCAAAATCAATAGCAAGAAGAAAGAAGTGAGGGATCCAAATAAAATTCAGGGAATATTGAGTAAGTTTGAATTCATTATTGTGTAAGTTCTAATAATATTTGAATGAGAATAATTACAGTCAACCACAACTAACAAAAGCCAGCATTCAATAATAAAATGCACATTCAATGGTGTAATCACAACCATAGTTTTCACCAATAAAAATGAAATAAATATATGATACAATTGTAGATTAGTAAAATCATTCCATCTTTTTTTTTGAAGTTCCTTATGAGTTTTTTCGTGCTTTAGTCTAAACCATTGTCCAAGCTAAGATTAGAATATACCATAACTTGTATAATAATTCAAGCTTGGTCCAGATACTAATTTTTTAAATCAAACATAAAAAGAAAAAAAGATAATTGTAAAGCATTCAGCTACCTGCTTCATTTGGCTAATTACATGAAATCTTTCTTAAATGCACCATAATCTACAATGAGGAATCAAGTTCCTTTTTTATTAATGCAATAAAAATGCACCATAATCGGTGAAAAATAGCAACTGATGACTTTTTATTAAATAATGAAGATTTGTGTTACTACGATTAGTTGAAAAATATATAACTTTAAAGTAACTAATGAGAAATCAATTACTTCCAGTTATATTATTTTTTAACTAACCATGGTAACAAAGAATCTTCGTATTTAGGAAAAAACAAATCATCAATTATTATTTTCATTGAATGGTCATTAAAATTGTCATTCCATGAACTCAATTATTACAGAAAAGAGGTTTTAGGGACATATTTTGATTATTCTTTTATAAAGAAGTAAAATTACCAAACAAAGCTCATATTTTCTAGGATAAATCTTATAGTTTTCAAAAATTCAGAACAGAAAAAAAAACTTGTAGTTAAAGTGCATAATTAGCATTATTAAATGATGGTTCTGTACTTTTTACTTTTTCCTCAAAAGTTAGTATAATAAGAATTTTCAAAAAAAAAATAGTGTATCAATTCATACCGGGCTTTATATTTTTTCCTCAAATGATTTTGAAATGTCATACCTTAGTGTATCAACAACAAATTCCTTCTGAATTTTTGTAGGATATACGTCGCCATCAAAGCTTCATCCTACAAACGTAAAACACACCAATGCAATAAATAACGATCATAAAAATTAAAACCATGTCAATGACTATTAACAAATGCTCACATAAAACCAAATTAATGACAATTAACGAATTAAGCAAGTCATTTTGAAATAAAATCAGGAATAGTTATGCAAGTCATGAAGTAGTTATGAAATATGAGAACAAACTACAGATTATAGAACCCAAGCTTTTCGGTAACGAAATGGAGGAGATTATAATGTATTTTGCATTGTCTTGAAAAAAATGCATTAGTTATATAGGAAGAGAAAATTCTTTTTTTAATAAGCATACATAATCAATAGGGAAGCATAATAAATGAGAAGTTTCATGTTTTTGATTTTGGAGAAAAATTGATGTTTGTGATTTTGGATGATAAATGTTCATGGTTGTGATTTTGGAGCAACTTCTTAAACACTAACATCAACACTAACATGAATATTCATGCAGTTATGTTTAACTGCCATCTCTGCAACGGAGCAATTTGCAAGCCTGGGTTTAAAAAATAAGGGGAGACTAGAGTATTAACTATTCATGCAGTTATGTTTAAACACTAACATGAATATTCATGCAGTTATGTTTAACTACCATCTAGGCAGCGGAAAAATTTGCAAGCCTGGGTTTAAAAAATAAGGGGAGACTGGAGTATTAACTATTTAACTACGTGCTAGTAAGATAAAACAAAAAATTGATAAACATGCATGTTGATTGGAGGAATCAATTAGCTTACATCTCCTCACCTCTTAACTCTACTGATTGGAGGAATCATTATCATTGAGACCAACTGCACCAAGGTTATAATGAATAGTAAGTAGGGTCAAACATCATCAAAATCAAACATAATAATAAGTTTTGGGCATAATTACAGTAACGATAATAATGATGACAAAAATTACAATATAAAACAAAAGCTTCAAAGGAAGATAGAAATTACACAAATTAAATAAATGGTGAACCCTAACCTGAGACAACAATGATTGATCGAGCTTCCTAATCTAAGTTAATTGAATAATTAAATGAACACTGAGTCGGACCAATGATCAATTGAGCTGCCTAATTGAAGTAACCTGAGACTTCATCACTGTCATATAACAAATAAGCAACATTAGCATGAAAATTAACAATTAGGGAAAAAATCATAAATAAAAGTACCAGTGAAATTAAGGTTAAGTGTATCAAACCTAAAAGCGATAAAAGCGACGTAGGATAAGTCGGCGACAACAACAGCCGCTGATGGAAATGGCGAAGCAGAACTTGTAGGAGGATGAGCGATGCAAGAATGCCGATCAATTTAGCAGTAAGAGGTGTCGGTAATTTCTAATGATGAGAAGCACTTGAGTAGGGATGATCGGTGCAATGACGTCGATCGATTTAGTACAGAGAGCACGTGATTAGGGATGAGGAGGATGAGCAGTGCAACAACGTCAATCAATTTAGTAGCAAGAGGCATTGATGATTTCTAAGGAGGATGAGCAGTGAATCGCTCTGGCAATTAGGTTTGCAAAGAAAGTGAAATGAAATGTACCCGCGTATGCGAATAGAAGTGGACAAGATGAGAAAGAAGACCCGAACAAAATTATAGAGCGAAGGGCATTTTGGGTACTTCAAAAAAACACGGTTGAATTCTGTTCAACGAACTCTTATTATTAGTAGTAAAGATATAGCATCGTCGGTCGGATTAACGTCCGAAATGCTAATTTTTGTAAACTGTCGAATTAGGACTCGAGACCACTTCCATTGAGTCTAAAACGGCGTTTGCGAGCTTTTTGAGTATAAACATCGATATGTTTGGAGTTGATTAGAATTTTGATATTTTCATTTGGGGCTTTGGGTTTGGGTTTCAGCCTACTAACCCAACAAGAGAACCCAACTCCTCTACCAATTACCATAACTCCTGTAACGACCCAGAATTTTTAGAAATTAAAATTTGAATATTTAATTAATTTTAAATATTAATAAGTGAATTTATAAGTCAAATAAATTTTTATTTGAATTATTGGATTTAATTGGATAATTAAATCGATAATTTAATATGTTAAATTATGGAAATAATTGAAAATAGAGTTAAATATGATTGAAAATAATTTGGAAAATTTTATTTTATCATATTGAAGTTAGAATGATATTTTAGAACTTTTAAAATCGAATTAAAAGTAAATCTGTGAAAATTGAATATTTTAATATTTAATAATCGACTGTAAAATAGTCAATTTTTGAAAAGTCTCAGAATTGAACGAAACCAGTTCCATTGGATCCGTAATAGTTAGTTATTACCGGATTTCAATTTTCGTGTCAATCGGAGTTATCGTTTGATCGTGGCAGCTCGAAACGCATCGATTTATTTTTAATTTAAATTTGACGAGTCAAAATAGCCATTTTTTAAAAAGTCTCGGATTTCGACGAAACCAGTTTCATCGGATCCGTAATGTGATATTATTGTAAGGTTTCAAATTTCAAGTCAATTGGATTTACCGTTTGTCCGGTACAAATTAAAACGCCTAGAAATCGACTTAAATCGGTTTAATTTAAATCGAACGTTTTCAGCCATAACTCGCACATACTTCCGAATTAGCTTCCGAAACCTGTTCCATTGTGTCCGGAACGCGGGATAAACCCTAGGTACGCTGGTTACGGCGCCTAAATCGGAGTTCGGAATTCTCGGGATGAATAGTGTTTACGCTTGCTTTTCCTATAAATACAACCTCACTCAAAAAAAAAAAAAAAAATAACCTAAAACCCTAATTCATTCATGTAGCCGCCACTTTTAGGTTCTAAGGCCAGAAATTGCCCAATTTAAACTCTCAATCTCTTCCAATCTATAAAGAATTAGGAGGAGTGATCAACTACAAACTTATAGAGCACATCAAGAGCTTTAATTCCATACGGAGATGATCGGAAATGGAGTCGCGTAGGAAGAGCAATTGATGGCCGTTCGTGGGCTGTAGAGGGTCGTGCGCGCGCGTCATGGGCAGGCCGAGTTGGCCATGGTGGCAGGTGGAGGTAGCTTGCGTCGTGCTCTTCGTCGTGGCGTTGGTGTGATGAAGTATCGTCGTGTGGTTGTGGAGTAAAGTGAAACCCTAGTTGGTCCATGATGGGTTCAAGGTGCGGCCTTGCTTCCTGTAGAAAGAAGACGTGAGGGAGATGAAGAGCAGGGGCCGTTGGATCTAGATCTGATGGCTAGGATTGAGGAGAGGTTTAAATTATTAAAGTTGTTGTAATTTTAGTTATATAAATCGTGTACGAACTTGTAAAATTCATAACTTTTTCATACGAGGTCGAAAAAATGCAAATCCAGTTGCGTTGGAATCGTATGGACGAGCACTACGCGATGGAGTTGGTTTGGAGTCGTTTGGAGTTAGTGAGAATTTCGGGTAAAATTAAACGCGCGTTTAATTTTATTCGAAATAAAAGCTAAAACGGAAATTAAAACCAAGGTGAGAACTTCTCACTCAATCGAATAGATTTCGATTTTATTTTAAATAGTTAGATTTAAAATATTTGAATGCATGTTTGAATGATGACTGTAAATTATTGATTGTTAAAATAGACATTATACGCCGTTAGTAAGCGGATGTTATTTAATATAAACATATACCGCGAATATTTCATAAACAGTGAAATTGGTATTATATATAATATCAATATATATATATTGGCATATGTATATATTGCAGTTGTTGATTTCCCGCATTTTTTGTTTAGCGGATGAGACCCTATTACGCCGTTATTAAGCGGATAATATTTATTAAAAACATGTACCGCGATAATTTCGTACTGGAGCGAAATTGGTATTGTGCTAATGTTTTTGGATGCAGGGAAACAGGTTGGAGGGATCCAACTGGATTCCTCAACAGTTTTTATTTTATTTCAGATATTTTGATATTTGATGGATTATCATATCGATATATGATATCGTTGTAGTCGTGATTGACTATTTGGTGTGTAGCATCATTGGACCCAGATTTTGGGATTTTAAAATGATTTTTAAAGTGATTTTGAAAATATACTATATTTTTGGAATTGATCCATTATAAATAAATAAACGTTATAATTTTTAAAGTTATAAAAATTATGGTTTTTGTGAAATATAGTTAAAAAAAAGCTGATTTTTAGAAATACGATTAAAAGTCGATTTTTGAGAAATATGAACTAATGATTTTATAAAATAATTTAGATTGGATTTTTGAATATATGATAAAAGTTTAAATATAGGATTTATAAAATTTGATTATTTTATAAATCGAAATGATGAAATTATAAAGGAATTTAAAGACGTTTTAGAATAATAATATAAACTGATTTATATTAAGAGATTTATAAATGGATATTTATAAATTGAATTATGGACATTATAAAACGAGTTTTTATAAGTGTTTGAATGTAGTGAAAATGAATTTCCTAAATGAATGAAATTTATGAAATTATAAACTGTGAAGTTATAAATGAAATTTTATAAGCAATAGGTTTATAAAATTTATAGAGTTATCGAAAGAATGAATTTTGGATAAATAAACAATCTTATAAGTTAAGATTAATAATTTGGGAAGTTAAATGAACGATTTTGTAAAATAATCGTTTTATAAGTAATTAACTTATAATATGAACTTGTAGTTTATAATTGAGTTATAAACTGGAATAGGTTAATAAAGGAATTTATAAAAAGGAAGTTTTTATAAATAAATAGAAACGGAATTTATAAAGTTGTTTTATAAATCCGCAAATGACTTATTTTGATAAGTTAATTGTTATAACTTAGAGATAGAGTTATATTCACATTTTGAACAGTGAATAATCCTTTAAGTTAAAGTGAATAGAAATGATGAAATTTGTTAAGGTAGTATATTCACGTTTTTAAATAGTGAATAATACGTTAAAGAAATTGTTTTAAATGTGAATGTTTTAAATAGAATTTAAAACGATCTAACGATGGTTTAAAATGTGTTGAGATTCGAAACCATAGATTTCAACATTTATTGTTGAAATAGACGTTTTCGAGAAATAAAAGGAAATGTGGACTATAACACTGTTGTTATAGTAAATGATTTCCGAAAGGAAATGTTTTGAATAGTATTGGGATTTATATATCTATTTTAATTCCGAATCCCTATACTAGTGATTTTGGGTTGTCGTAACGATGTTTTACGCAACATTCGTTTTGGCCCAAATAAATATGTTTAAGTAAATGATTTCCTTAAAGAATGAAATATATACTTAATTCGATTTAAGTATATTGAATATTTTCTAAGTGTTGAAAATAAAAAGATTTGCGAATTACTTATTTTAATAAGTATGGAAATGTTTTCCAATATGAAGTGAATAATTAGAATTTATCTTTTTGGAGGATAAATTGAAATGAATTATTGAAATCGCATATGCATGGATATCTTGAAATATAAATTCATTATGGAATTTATATGTGAAAGTGGAACTTGTTAAAAATAAATATTGATTTATTTTTGAAGTGTTGAAATTTTATATATCTTGTAAAGATATTTTGGAAAATAAATAATTTGGAAAATTATTTGGAATCTGGTGATGTGTGCATATCCAGTGATAGTTCAATAACTGACTATCAGTATTTCCCTTTAAATGGGTATTTGATGTGAATTGATTGAAT
Source organism: Allium cepa (assembly GCA_030765085.1). Taxonomy (NCBI): domain Eukaryota; kingdom Viridiplantae; phylum Streptophyta; class Magnoliopsida; order Asparagales; family Amaryllidaceae; genus Allium; species Allium cepa. The sequence goes on along the minus strand of CM060937.1, from coordinate 454,262,867 downwards.
TTGAATGCATACTTATTTTTGAATAAGCGCTCACTATTCGGGTTAACCGGGAAAGGACCATGGGGTCGTATAACCCATTCCGAATATGTGATACGTCGTTGTGAATTGCATTGAAGATCGGTGTTGAAGACCCGGTATTTGCGAAAGCGATAGGATGACCTATCGATTGTCTCTGCACTGAGTTGCAACGGTATAGAGACTCCCTAAGTGATGGGAAATCCGATCAGGATTGTGAATATCCGGATTGCAAGGACTTCTTTGTAAGTGCCTTCGGTTTTGTTCGAGCCCGGAACAAACTTGTATGGATTGTATGCCTGACATTACAATTTGAGATATAAAGCCGATTTCATTCAAATATATTTCTGTTGGTGGCGGAGAATTTATTCTTTGCTTAACACCCTTCTTTGAGACGTACGAGCTCAAAGGTTATATAGTTGAAGTTATCAGCAATATATCACATTTTGGTAATGTGACATGCTGAGTGATGCTGAAATGATCATTGTGTTGATTATTTGTGATAGGATCATTTATTTGATCGTCTATCCTTGTGATCATTGTGTTGATCATTTGTTGACCCAAAGCATGGCTTTTGTATAAAGTATGTTTTTGTGGACGTGAATTCGTCGAGCCTCACACCCCGGAAATGGTCAAAACAGGAAAGATGCGGCAAGGTTATTAGGGGTTGCTGTAGCTCCCCTTAGGGTATATGCATTTCCTTCTGGAAAGGGGTGGTATCATGGTATGGAGCCCAGATACTTACTCATGTTGAAAACACTTTATGATTGTGTGAATTGGATATCGAGCGCTCGGTTGAAAAGGTCCTAAAGGACCGGGGAATGGCGTGCTCGTGTCAGTAGTTACCCAGTTAGGGGTAACCCGGCCTTGTGTTGGCAGAGATCCGGTTTGGTTCTCGGGGATGTCTTTCCAGAGGCATTCTCAGTGGCAATGGGAAGTTCCTTGGCCTGACCATTTGTTGGAAATCCAATTCTCAATACGAAACTTTTACGGTATTAGTTGTAGAACCTGCTATTCACTTATGGTGGTCACCACTGTTTGGATGGTAGCTATAGTAGGCATAGTTCGAAATGTCTATGTTGGCTAAGATTTATATTCTACTTTCGAAATGAATTTGTTATACACTATGCACTAATAATAATATCAAATGTTATTTTAAATGCGTATCAAGCATCTTTGACTATCATAAGGAGAAATCTCCTCCGATTCTGCGTTTGCATGTGTGTGTGTGCGGGAGGCCTTATGGTAGTCTCATTTTTTTTAAAAGCATTGCGAATTGATTAAAAATATTCCACTATTTTGATTTTAAAGATAAATAAACTGTTTTGAGTTCTCACACCAGTCACATGACTGACTTGGAGTTTATTGTTTTCCTTCCTAAACTCTGGGTGCCCACCAATTTCCACACGGGCAGTTAAGAGTTAGGTTTATCAGGATATTCTGGATATTCTGGAGTTGCTGGAGGCAAGCTGGATGGCATGGCGTATTACTAGTTTATATAGTATTTCTTTTTCCGCTGCACTGTTGTTGTTGTATGATGTTGTACACTCTGATGATATGATGTAATGAAATGAAATGTAATGTAATAACTGATATAATTCTTTGTTTAAAGATTATTCATTTATTATTATATGTTGTTCCGCTGCGAATTGTGAGATTCTGATTGTGTTGTTGTTCTGTTGTTTTCTGTCCCGTCCTATTTTCTTCTGTTTTTTTCTTTTTCCTCTATTCTCTTTTTCTTCTATTTTAAAATTCTTCTATCTTCTATTTTTCAAATTCTCTGTTTTTCTAAAAATTGTCTATCTTCTTTTCCCTCTATTTTTCTTTTTCTTTCTTCTTTTTCTCTCTTCTTTCTTTTCTTTTCTTTTTAAAACCCATAACATTCCGGTTTTTGACCTTCGATTTCTCGGCAGTCGATAAACTGAGTGTCGATGTCGGTTTTTCGAAGAACGAAAATCCGCGATCGTTACATTTGGTATCAGAGCTGATGGTTAAGCGACAACCATGGTTCTGTAGGGTATTACTCATTAGAGATAGAGTCAGCAGTACTCTAGATTGAGTTTGAGTGTAATAATAGATATGAGAGCGTATTTGTTAGTGAATATAAAAAATGTTTTGTATTGTGATGATTGGTTTATTGAGTGGCATATGAACCTTCGTCAGCACGGTCAGTCAAACTATGCCGAAGGGGTTTCTAAACACTTGAATAGAACAATTCGACACAATATTGATTTTTAAATTGGGTAAATGAAATAATTTTGCCTTGATTATATTTTATATATAAAGGAATAATTTTTCAGAATTATTGAAGTGTATATATAAGTTGATTGTTAGGTTGTTTGAATAATCTAAATAAAAGAATAATTGTATAAGCAAATGAATTATAAGAATTGAATTATAATTAAAGTGTTTACAATTGTGAAATAAACTTATATATATAAGAAGTGATTTAAAGTTAAATGGAATATAACTTAAGAGATATTGAATTAAGTTGATTTTGGTATCGAAGTAAATAATCAAGTGGATTAAATGAATATGAACTTGAGTTATGTAATAGAATTCAACTTTGTAATTGAATTGAATGAATGGATTGAATGTTAAAACAATTGAATGTAATTTAAGTTGATAAGGAATAATTAATGAAAGTGTTAATTCATTAAAATCTAATTTTATTAGAAGTTGAATAAATTGGAATGGAAATCAATTTAATGTTAAACCAAATTGAATGAATATAAGTGAAAAGAATTTGGTTGTAATTAATATAAATTGGTTGTTATATGATTGTTATATGATTGTATAAAAGTCATTAAGAGTTAATGAAATTGAAAGCTATGAAATTGAATTCAAATTGAAAGTAAATAGATTTGAATAGAATTGAATGTGAATTGGATTTAATTAGTGAATGCAAACTAATTAAAATTGAATAAGAATGAAAGTTGATAAAATCCAATGTAATAAATCAAATATGATTTAAAGTGAAAACCAATTCATTGAATATTAATGAGAATATGAATGAAAATTCATTTGATTATGAATGGTAGTTGGTTGATGTTTGCATTTGTTGTTTGGTTGCATTTGCTATGTGACATGTATAGTTATTATGTTGCTATATGTTGTATATTGAGATTTTTTGCATATATACATGATTCTCATGTTGTTTGTTGAGTGTTAGTAGGTGCGGATCGCGTTTGCTTCGCATTTGGAGTTCGCTTTAGCGCTATATTAGCCGTATATGCTTGCTAATAAAATATAAGGTACATATCTCGGATTAAATACAGTACTTTTACATTTTTTTCCCTTCGGGATGCCTCATTACTTGATGAGATGTATATTTGTGATATATATACTGTCATTTTTTTTTTCGGATCGAGCCGCGCAAAGGAGACTATGGCGAATTTTTCCGAAAATTTAAGGCGTTAGAAAAATTTTGAGAAAATTGGGAAAATTTTGAAAACTTTAACTTTGATTTTGGAATTGAAAGTTAAACAATAGTAGTTGTTTTTGAAAAGATAACTAAGTATGATTTGAAAAACTTAGTAAAGTTTTGTTAAGAAGTTTAACTATAAATTTTGGGAAAAAAATTAATGGATTCTGTAACTTTCTTACTTGTAATTTCGAGGACGAAATTCTTTTAAGTGGGAAAGATTGTAACGACCCAGAATTTTTAGAAATTAAAATTTGAATATTTAATTAATTTTAAATATTAATAAGTGAATTTATAAGTCAAATAAATTTTTATTTGAATTATTGGATTTAATTGGATAATTAAATCGATAATTTAATATGTTAAATTATGGAAATAATTGAAAATAGAGTTAAATATGATTGAAAATAATTTGGAAAATTTTATTTTATCATATTGAAGTTAGAATGATATTTTATAACTTTTAAAATCGAATTAAAAGTAAATCTGTGAAAATTGAATATTTTAATATTTAATAATCGACTGTAAAATAGTCAATTTTTGAAAAGTCTCAGAATTGAACGAAACCAGTTCCATTGGATCCGTAATAGTTAGTTATTACCGGATTTCAATTTTCGTGTCAATCGGAGTTATCGTTTGATCGTGGCAGCTCGAAACGCATCGATTTATTTTTAATTTAAATTTGACGAGTCAAAATAGCCATTTTTCAAAAAGTCTCGGATTTCGACGAAACCAGTTTCATCGGATCCGTAATGTGATATTATTGTAAGGTTTCAAATTTCAAGTCAATTGGATTTACCGTTTGTCCGGTACAAATTAAAACGCCTAGAAATCGACTTAAATCGGTTTAATTTAAATCGAACGTTTTCAGCCATAACTCGCACATACTTCCGAATTAGCTTCCGAAACCTGTTCCATTGTGTCCGGAACGCGGGATAAACCCTAGGTACGCTGGTTACGGCGCCTAAATCGGAGTTCGGAATTCTCGGGATGAATAGTGTTTACGCTTGCTTTTCCTATAAATACAACCTCACTCAAAAAAAAAAAAAAAATAACCTAAAACCCTAATTCATTCATGTAGCCGCCACTTTTAGGTTCTAAGGCCAGAAATTGCCCAATTTAAACTCTCAATCTCTTCCAATCTACAAAGAATTAGGAGGAGTGATCAACTACAAACTTATAGAGCACATCAAGAGCTTTAATTTCATACGGAGATGATCGGAAATGGAGTCGCGTAGGAGGAGCAATTGATGGCCGTTCGTGGGCTGTAGAGGGTCGTGCGCGCGCGTCATGGGCAGGCCGAGTTGGCCATGGTGGCAGGTGGAGGTAGCTTGCGTCGTGCTCTTCGTCGTGGCGTTGGTGTGATGAAGTATCGTCGTGTGGTTGTGGAGTAAAGTGAAACCCTAGTTGGTCCATGATGGGTTCAAGGTGCGGCCTTGCTTCCTGTAGAAAGAAGACGTGAGGGAGATGAAGAGCAGGGGCCGTTGGATCTAGATCTGATGGCTAGGATTGAGGAGAGGTTTAAATTATTAAAGTTGTTGTAATTTTAGTTATATAAATCGTGTACGAACTTGTAAAATTCATAACTTTTTCATACGAGGTCGAAAAAATGCAAATCCAGTTGCTTGGAATCGTATGGACGAGCACTACGCGATGGAGTTGGTTTGGAGTCGTTTGGAGTTAGTGAGAATTTCGGGTAAAATTAAATGCGCGTTTAATTTTATTCGAAATAAAAGCTAAAACGGAAATTAAAACCAAGGTGAGAACTTCTCACTCAATCGAATAGATTTCGATTTTATTTTAAATAGTTAGATTTAAAATATTTGAATGCATGTTTGAATGATGACTGTAAATTATTGATTGTTAAAATAGACATTATACGCCGTTAGTAAGCGGATGTTATTTAATATAAACATATACCGCGAATATTTCATAAACAGTGAAATTGGTATTATATATAATATCAATATATATATATTGGCATATGTATATATTGCAGTTGTTGATTTCCCGCATTTTTTGTTTAGCGGATGAGACCCTATTACGCCGTTATTAAGCGGATAATATTTATTAAAAACATGTACCGCGATAATTTCGTACTGGAGCGAAATTGGTATTGTGCTAATGTTTTTGGATGCAGGGAAACAGGTTGGAGGGATCCAACTGGATTCCTCAACAGTTTTTATTTTATTTCAGATATTTTGATATTTGATGGATTATCATATCGATATATGATATCGTTGTAGTCGTGATTGACTATTTGGTGTGTAGCATCATTGGACCCAGATTTTGGGATTTTAAAATGATTTTTAAAGTGATTTTGAAAATATACTATATTTTTGGAATTGATCCATTATAAATAAATAAACGTTATAATTTTTAAAGTTATAAAAATTATGGTTTTTGTGAAATATAGTTAAAAAAAAAGCTGATTTTTAGAAATACGATTAAAAGTCGATTTTTGAGAAATATGAACTAATGATTTTATAAAATAATTTAGATTGGATTTTTGAATATATGATAAAAGTTTAAATATAGGATTTATAAAATTTGATTATTTTATAAATCGAAATGATGAAATTATAAAGGAATTTAAAGACGTTTTAGAATAATAATATAAACTGATTTATATTAAGAGATTTATAAATGGATATTTATAAATTGAATTATGGACATTATAAAACGAGTTTTTATAAGTGTTTGAATGTAGTGAAAATGAATTTCCTAAATGAATGAAATTTATGAAATTATAAACTGTGAAGTTATAAATGAAATTTTATAAGCAATAGGTTTATAAAATTTATAGAGTTATCGAAAGAATGAATTTTGGATAAATAAACAATCTTATAAGTTAAGATTAATAATTTGGGAAGTTAAATGAACGATTTTGTAAAATAATCGTTTTATAAGTAATTAACTTATAATATGAACTTGTAGTTTATAATTGAGTTATAAACTGGAATAGGTTAATAAAGGAATTTATAAAAAGGAAGTTTTTATAAATAAATAGAAACGGAATTTATAAACGTTGTTTTATAAATCCGCAAATGACTTATTTTGATAAGTTAATTGTTATAACTTAGAGATAGAGTTATATTCACATTTTGAACAGTGAATAATCCTTTAAGTTAAAGTGAATAGAAATGATGAAATTTGTTAAGGTAGTATATTCACGTTTTTAAATAGTGAATAATACGTTAAAGAAATTGTTTTAAATGTGAATGTTTTAAATAGAATTTAAAACGATCTAACGATGTTTTAAAATGTGTTGAGATTCGAAACCATAGATTTCAACATTTATTGTTGAAATAGACGTTTTCGAGAAATAAAAGGAAATGTGGACTATAACACTGTTGTTATAGTAAATGATTTCCGAAAGGAAATGTTTTGAATAATATTGGGATTTATATATCTATTTTAATTCCGAATCCCTATACTAGTGATTTTGGGTTGTCGTAACGATGTTTTACGCAACATTCGTTTTGGCCCAAATAAATATGTTTAAGTAAATGATTTCCTTAAAGAATGAAATATATACTTAATTCGATTTAAGTATATTGAATATTTTCTAAGTGTTGAAAATAAAAAGATTTGCGAATTACTTATTTTAATAAGTATGGAAATGTTTTCCAATATGAAGTGAATAATTAGAATTTATCTTTTTGGAGGATAAATTGAAATGAATTATTGAAATCGCATATGCATGGATATCTTGAAATATAAATTCATTATGGAATTTATATGTGAAAGTGGAACTTGTTAAAAATAAATATTGATTTATTTTTGAAGTGTTGAAATTTTATATATCTTGTAAAGATATTTTGGAAAATAAATAATTTGGAAAATTATTTGGAATCTGGTGATGTGTGCATATCCAGTGATAGTTCAATAACTGACTATCAGTATTTCCCTTTAAATGGGTATTTGATGTGAATTGATTGAATTTGAATGCACACTTATTTTTGAATAAGCGCTCACTATTCGGGTTAACCGGGAAAGGACCATGGGGTCGTATAACCCATTCCGAATATGTGATACGTCGTTGTGAATTGCATTGAAGATCGGTGTTGAAGACCCGGTATTTGCGAAAGCGATAGGATGACCTATCGATTGTCTCTGCACTGAGTTGCAACGGTATAGAGACTCCCTAAGTGATGGGAAATCCGATCAGGATTGTGAATATCCGGATTGCAAGGACTTCTTTGTAAGTGCCTTCGGTTTTGTTCGAGCCCGGAACAAACTTGTATGGATTGTATGCCTGACATTACAATTTGAGATATAAAGCCGATTTCATTCAAATATATTTCTGTTGGTGGCGGAGAATTTATTCTTTGCTTAACACCCTTCTTTGAGACGTACGAGCTCAAAGGTTATATAGTTGAAGTTATCAGCAATATATCCCATTTTGGTAATGTGACATGCTGAGTGATGCTGAAATGATCATTGTGTTGATTATTTGTGATAGGATCATTTATTTGATCGTCTATCCTTGTGATCATTGTGTTGATCATTTGTTGACCCAAAGCATGGCTTTTGTATAAAGTATGTTTTTGTGGACGTGAATTCGTCGAGCCTCACACCCCGGAAATGGTCAAAACAGGAAAGATGCGGCAAGGTTATTAGGGGTTGCTGTAGCTCCCCTTAGGGTATGTGCATTTCCTTCTGGAAAGGGGTGGTATCATGGTATGGAGCCCAGATACTTACTCATGTTGAAAACACTTTATGATTGTGTGAATTGGATATCGAGCGCTCGGTTGAAAAGGTCCTAAAGGACCGGGGAATGGCGTGCTCGTGTCAGTAGTTACCCAGTTAGGGGTAACCCGGCCTTGTGTTGGCAGAGATCCGGTTTGGTTCTCGGGGATGTCTTTCCAGAGGCATTCTCAGTGGCAATGGGAAGTTCCTTGGCCTGACCATTTGTTGGAAATCCAATTCTCAATACGAAACTTTTACGGTATTAGTTGTAGAACCTGCTATTCACTTATGGTGGTCACCACTGTTTGGATGGTAGCTATAGTAGGCATAGTTCGAAATGTCTATGTTGGCTAAGATTTATATTCTACTTTCGAAATGAATTTGTTATACACTATGCACTAATAATAATATCAAATGTTATTTTAAATGCGTATCAAGCATCTTTGACTATCATAAGGAGAAATCTCCTCCGATTCTGCGTTTGCATGTGTGTGTGTGCGGGAGGCCTTATGGTAGTCTCATTTTTTTTAAAAGCATTGCGAATTGATTAAAAATATTCCACTATTTTGATTTTAAAGATAAATAAACTGTTTTGAGTTCTCACACCAGTCACATGACTGACTTGGAGTTTATTGTTTTCCTTCCTAAACTCTGGGTGCCCACCAATTTCCACACGGGCAGTTAAGAGTTAGGTTTATCAGGATATTCTGGATATTCTGGAGTTGCTGGAGGCAAGCTGGATGGCATGGCGTATTACTAGTTTATATAGTATTTCTTTTTCCGCTGCACTGTTGTTGTTGTATGATGTTGTACACTCTGATGATATGATGTAATGAAATGAAATGTAATGTAATAACTGATATAGTTCTTTGTTTAAAGACTATTCATTTATTATTATATGTTGTTCCGCTGCGAATTGTGAGATTCTGATTGTGTTGTTGTTCTGTTGTTTTCTGTCCCGTCCTATTTTCTTCTGTTTTTTTCTTTTTCCTCTATTCTCTTTTTCTTCTATTTTAAAATTCTTCTATCTTCTATTTTTCAAATTCTCTGTTTTTCTAAAAATTGTCTATCTTCTTTTCCCTCTATTTTTCTTTTTCTTTCTTCTTTTTCTCTCTTCTTTCTTTTCTTTTCTTTTTAAAACCCATAACATTCCGGTTTTTGACCTTCGATTTCTCGGCAGTCGATAAACTGAGTGTCGATGTCGGTTTTTCGAAGAACGAAAATCCGCGATCGTTACAACTCCTTTACTCTTCATTTATTCTACTCCTCATTTCCTAAGATTCAAGCTAAAGAGAAAAATGAGGGAAAAGAAAGGAAAATAGAAATTCTTAAGCCCTAGTTCTTTTAGGAAATTCAAGTTTTTGCTCTAAAATTAAAGAGAAGCTTAGGTAAGCATCCTTTTCATCTTCTCCGTCTCAGTCTCTCTTCAATTTTCAGAATTTCCTATAACCTAACTTAGGAAAAACTTCACATTTAATAATAGATTGAAGATTCTAGAGGTGTAGTGAAGAGGAATTGATCTTGGCTTGTTTTAAAGCTTCTCATTCGTCGTGTTTGAGTTTTAAAGGTGAGTTCTTGAACGCACATCTATGTCTATAGCCTTCACTGTTGCTAAGTATAAATTCCTAGCATATATTCCATGTTCATTTGCTTTTGATTTGAATTGATTTGGTGAATTTTTCAATTTTGGTGTTTTGAAGTCAAAATCTTTAAAGATCCTATTATGGATCTTTGGACATGCTATTTGGGGTGTATCAAAGAGCTTATAGGGTTGGTTTGTTACTTGGCATATGTCCCTAGCATCCGTCGCTCATCCAATCACTTCCGAATCAATTTGGTCATCATTGCTCTAGGCAAATTGTTGCCCAGAACAGGCAACCAGACGTCTGGTTGATCAAGTCCAGACGTCTGGTTATGGTCCCTGGAGGAAAAAGAATATAAGACGGTAGAAAATAAAAATGGCAGAGACTTGAACCAAACATCTGGTCCAAACCTACCAAACATCTGGTTTGAGTTCAGATGTCTGAGAGGGTTCCGAAACATTTTCTAAACCCAAATCTAGATGTCTGTATTAACCCCCAGATGTTTGGAACTGCCAATTTTGCATATTTTGCCTGTTTTGAGAGGATTCAAATTTTTATCGATTTTTGTCGATCTGGTTAGTTTTTGTCGGTTATTATCAATTTTGATGACTTCATTTATGGATTTTTGGGAATATCCATTTGATGGATTTGATATCGATTTTTATGGATTTGATTCAAGTTTTCATATGTGAATTTTTGGTGATTGATTATTTCTACAATCATTTCTGTGATTTGCCACTTTTAAGTACAAAGGTTTCTATACTAGCAGTAAATATCCAAACTCTTTCATAAAAATGATTTCAACGTTACTTTTAATACAAAGATCATCTTTAAAACCGTTTTCCAATCTATTAGTGTATGCAAACCTTTACCTCATTTGTTCGAGTAATCCAATTAAATGACTTAGCAAAACAAGTGGTGTGAAACTCTTGTTTTTACTTCGTCGGTTAATTCTTAAACTTGTTCGATTGAAATCTTGTGGCAATTTTTGAGCGGAAATCTATAATTTGTTCGTAAATATTTAAGTTAAGCTAGTGGTTATGGGACACGAAGCTAAACTCATTTATTTACTAGCTTAGTGTAATTTACACTTATCGATCAATGATGATAATTTTATGATTTAGACTAGCGATGTGAGATGTCTCTTTGTTTGTGTGGGGGACTAGACCCCGTTTGTGGAGTGTCGGATCAAAATTGGTGGGGTAGCAACCCATGGCCTTTGGCCTGTTTTTGGGGCGTCGGCTCAAAATTGATGGTTAGCGACTATGGAATAGCGTTCCATTTGCGATGCATGTGTTGGTGAGTTTTCATGCTTCCGTTTGTGATAGGCCTCCCCCTTTGTGATTTCTGGATTTCTTATTGATGATATCTAGAATTTGTGTTTCACTAAGTTTTTTGATTTACATTGATAAGTTTTATCGATATTTGGGGTTTGGCGAATATGTTAAAGAATATGACATTCTTTTTGGTGTTTGAGATTATTCGAGATAGTGTATTATTTTTTTTGTTATCTAATTTGTATTTGTCACAGTATGACATTATTGTTATCATATGTCTTTGTCATATCTTTATTCCTATCTCATTTTATATGATATTTATAGTTAGACTGAACCGTTTACTATTTTCTTCTTAAATAATAGTCGGGTCAGACTGAGGTGTTACAAGTGCTTCCACAAGACTTCTTAGCTGGGACTAGCTTTTGATTTTTAGCTAACTACTTAGCTTAGTAGTTTTTGATTTTATACATTCGAGATAGTGACTCCTTGATGTATACATGTTTTTTGTTTAGCACTTGTACCTATTCTTTTGCGATGAAGTGGATCTTGTATTACCACTACTTTGATGTGCACTTTTATGTGTTATATTCATATCTGTTTCAGCCTTAGTGATATGAATATATGTGACTGATTTTGTGTTATGCTTATTTTATATTTTGTTTCCGAGGACTACATAGCCACTGTGTAGTAGCTATGAGTTTGAATCGGTATGTCGTATTTCCCCTTGAAATGAAAGTGATATTTTATCTGGCATATCGGTACTCGCACAAAGCAATTACATAGATGGTCGCTCCTCAACAACCTTATTCTTCATGCTAGCCGACAGCATTACCCCATAGTGCCCTGGGCTAGTGTCAGTATAGAAATGGGGCATCACACCTTGGTATCAAAGCCAAACTTCGAAACAATATAGAATATTATAACAGGGATCATTGTCTTAAATCTCTCTTAGGAATCGTGCTTTAGGATTTAATCCGAGTCTTAGGACCCGTTTTATCCTAATTTCTTTTGTGATGCCTTGTTTTATCAATCAAGTTTTTTGAAATTCATTCTGAGAATAACCTTTTTCCTCTTCTTTCTTTCCTTCTTAAAGAAAAGAAATGGTTAGATATGGCCGTCCTAGCGCTGATAAATCCAGTGCTACTCCTCCATATGGAGTATTCATGTCTGTCCAGCAGCTTTTAGATCTTGTAAAGAATGCTCAAGCTGCCAGACCCATTCCAAAGCCTACTCATACTAAATCTGGTTTTGTACGCTTGTGTAGAAATCATACCGTTTGGGTGTAAGGCCATTCAAGGGTTTTGAAAGCGTTATGGAAATCCCAGCATGGCTTAGTACATGCGATCACATCTTTTCCTGAATGAATCTTGTGAATCTACATCGAGTCCAAGTGGCTTCTAGCATGCTCCAAGAAAGAGCATTAGATTGGTATGAGCTTTTGATTTCTAAAATTATCGAAGCGGATCTTACTTGGGAGCAATTCTGGGAAAGATTCGAATTAAAGCTTATGTCAGAAGCTGAAATATAACTTTAGCCCGAAGCTTCATTAATCTTGTTCAAGGTGAATCTTCTGTGATGGATTATGTCGCATCTTCCGAATCTCTCTCTAAACATGCGGTTGAGTATATTAATACCCCATTGAAGAAAAATTAGAGATTTGTCTATGGGTTGAATAAGAACCTCAAAAATCCTTTACTTCTGAAACTAGAAGTTTCTTTCGATCAACTTGTAGGTATCGCTCTTCGACTTGACGAGGCCGTTAAAGAAAGTGATGTTGAAATTGTGGGTGTCAATAAGATCTTCAACATCAATAAGAAGAGGCATCCCTTTATTAAGTTCGAAATTCCTAATCCCAGCAAGAAAGGGAAGCAAGCAACTTCGGTAGCAAAGACTCCTACTTCTAGTGGTGGAGAGTGCTACAATTGTGGTTCTAAGGACCATTATGCAAATAAGTGTCCGAAGCCCCTTACCTGTCACTATTGCAAAAGTTTGGGTCATTATATACCTTCTATCCCAAACTTCAAAGCAAGAAAGAGGGAAAACTAAATGTTGTGCAAGCGCCTAGTAACACTTCTCTTGGTCAAGGTATTTCTCATTCTATCCTTGATGGCATTATTATGTTTCGTGATCATCCTATTCGAGTTCTTTTTGATACGTGTGCATCTCACTCTTTTATATCAAAAGAACTTATTGATACTTTTTCTTTAAATGTTATGGCTTTGATGAATTCATTGGTAATTGGGAATTTGGTTGGTCGATCCGCAACATTCAGTTTATTTTGTAAAGATGCCGAGATTATTTTAAGTGATTATGATTTCTGACCGATTTTCATGTTATGCTTTACTTAGGCTTCTATAACAAGCCGGATTTTTCATCGTCGAGTTTGGAATATTTAAATGGGTTTAAATATTTAATTTGAATTATAAATTGATTTTGAATATGAAAAGTTTGGTTTTTATTCAATAAAATAGATTCAGAATTTAATATAGCGGTTTGTTGGATGATATATCTATTTAATTTAATAATTGGGAATTGGGTAAAATATAAAATCTGGAGTTTTAAGCTTATGAAAAATATTTTAAAGGCTTGTAAAATTTGTATTGATAGTACTGAAGATAGTAAAAGTGTTAAAATTGAATTTGGAAATGTTTTGTTAAGTTTTGAAAATATACCGTTTAAATTGATATTTAAAAATAACCTTCCGAGGTGTAGTCTCGGATTTCGATGAAAACAGTTCCACTGGATCCATAATATTGTATTATCATCGGTTTTCAATTATTGCAGTGTTTGGAGTGACCGTTTGGACGTACGATTAGTAAACGCGCTGATAATTAAATCAAAATTTAATATAATAACTGGGTTCAAAAAGCTATCATCTCCATACGATTGAATTAGGACTCGAAACCTTTTCCATTGCGTTCGGAATAGGGGTATAAAATTATAAACGCCCTGCAGCATGCCTCGATAGGAGTTTGAAATTTTAAGTTTCATTTGAATTTAAATTTGCATTTAAATACATACATACATATATATATATATACATATATATATATATATATATATTCTTATAAATTGACTGGTCAAGCTATTTCACATCAACACCTTCTCATAAGCTGAATACTTTTCGCATTAGATCTTTTTGATTACATTTCAAAGATCACTGTAGCAAACACTTTCTTCACGCAAGGCATCACTTCTTCTTTTCTGGTCGCTTCATCCCTTCATTTTCCTTTTAGTCGTGCGTCCTCTTCTCCCCATCTTTTTATAAACAGTCGAGTGTTTTATAACCACAAATCAAAAATAGATAAAAAAAAAGAAAGAGAAAGAATGGAATGCTTGTCTCAGCAAAATCCAAAAATCGAAAGAATATATTCACAGCCGAACCCATACAAACTAAAATTAGAATTACCATACTCTTCAATTAACCTCGCCCACCCCTTTTTCACGAATTCAGATCGGAAAAAAATTCCATTCGAAGAAATGGGCGAAGCACGACAGCTCGTTTGGGTTTCGCGATATTGGAAGCGCCGATCGAGGCGTCGAGGTGCAATCTAGGTTGGAGGAGGGTATTCGTGTGGCTTGGTGGCATCTTCGACGTGCCAATGGAGGCGTGATCAGGTCGATTTCAGCATCATCAATTTTGTGGCAAGAGTCGCCAATCGATACGCGAGTTGTTCTCGAGTTAGGGCTATTAGCAGCAATCACCATGAGGATCGATGAGAGAGGTGGGGGTCATAGCTAGCCTGGGATAGCGGAGAGGAGGCGATTGTGTTTTCTGTGGATCGCTTGAGTCAGGGCCAGGATTCGCGAGGGTTTGGGGGATGTAGTTCGTCGCAGGCGAAGTTAGGGGAGGCGCAGTCGCACGGCATGGACGCGGCAAGTGGTCTGTTCGAGCGCAGTATTAGATTTGGGTGGCACGAAGTTGTCTGGTAGTGTTCGCCAATGTCAGTATGGGAAGCTTGGTTTCGGGGCTGTGAGGTATTCGTTTTTTCTTCTTTCGATTTAACTTGATTTCATAAAATGTATTCACAGTTTGGAAAATTTATATTAAGTTAAACGGTAAATAGAATAATAATAATTACTATAGAGCAAACATTATTCTGGTTGTTTACTGGAAATATACATATTTTAAATTTGCTAGGTTTGTTTTAAATAATAGATTTTGGGATAAATCTGTTCAATTTACTTAGCTAATTTATTTTAACCACTAAAAGATTCCTTATAAAGGAATAATTATTTAGCTAGAATTGAATTGTTAACTAACTAATTTATTAAAGGGAAATAAATTATCTGATTATTCCAAGTGTTAATAAACCCTATAATATTATACAAGGTCCGATCGGGAAGGAAACAAGTCGAGATGAAAATGGGTTGCAAACAAAAATCAAAGGTGAGTTAATCTCACTCATCTGGGTTTTTATTTAAATTTAAATGGTTAAATTTGAATAATTGGTTGAATGATTGAATTGATTTGATGTGCTATATTATATACAGTAGTATATAGTATATATTAGAGTGATTGATCCCCGCATTATATAGCGGATGAGACCCTATGCGCCGCATAATAGCGGATGATATTATATTTAGAACCCATATACCGCGGTATTCCACCTCGAAGTGGAATTGGTATGTGCTAACATTTGTGGATGCATGGAAATAGGTTGGAGGGATCCAACTAGATTCCTTAAAATATTTAGTTTTGTTAAAATATTCTGTGATATAATTATTTGCTATCCTATGATGAATTATATTGATAATTGGAAATGTTGGGTACTATGGTTGACTTAAAATATTTCGGTGAACTGAGTAATCAAAATATATATAAATGGGATTTCTGAAAAGAAAATAAAAAAGTGAGTTTTAAGTAAAATAATCATAGAAATTGGAATAAGTTAAAAATGAATTGGAAAAGAATAAAAAGTGATTTTTGAATTCTGATAAATAAAATTCCAAGTGTGGGAAATGAGATTTTGAACAAATGGAATAAGTGATTTTTCTTAAAAACTCAAGTGTTATTATTTAAAGAAATAAAGAATTTACTTTAAATTTCAAGGTTTAAATTTATTTGAAAGAATAAAGAAGAAATTTGAGAAATATGAAATTGGTATTTTCAGTTAAAAGATTTTAAACCATCATAAAGAAATAAAATATGTAGTTAATGGATTTTGGAATAAATGGAGCAAGTAAGGAAACTTATTAAAAAGTGAAGTAAATTGGAAATCAATTTGGGTATTGATTTAAGTGTGTAAAACCGGGATTTTTAAAGAGAAGCGAGACTTGAAATTTATAAACTGGGTTTATAAAAGCGAAGTGATATATCAGTGGATATTTGGAAGAATAAATTCATGGTGGAAATTATTAAGGGAATGAGTAAATTTATTTAAAAGTAAATAGTGATTTAGTTTTAAAAGATGTGAAAGAGAAGCGTATTTCCCTAGGTAGCCAAGTACGTTTTCAAAGCAAATTTTTAAATGTAAGTTAAATTTTTAATGTTGTTTTAAAAAAGCATGTTTTAGAAAATTTATTATTTCTAAGTGTTTAAATTCTAAAGTAAGTATTTTTCAAATCTATTATTGTAGTATATTTAAAGGTGGCTTGGTATTATGTCTTAAAATTTAGAAATTCAGTTTTTTATTGTACGAAGTAGTTTTATTTTAAATATTCTTAAAGTATATATTTTGAATAAGTATTAAAGTAATTTTTAATTTAAATGTTTTAAAGGATATTTTATAATAAAGAGTTTTAAATTATTTCAAAAATCTAAAGTTTTTGTACTTGGTGTTTTCAGTGGAAATAAATATTTAGAAATTTATTTCATGAGAAAAATGTGGTTTGAAAACTATTTTCCAAAGGGTTGAAAATAGAAATATATCTTGCGAAGATATTTTGAGGTTAATAAATAATTTGGGAAATTATTTATGTTTGATGGATGTTTGTGAATATTAATTGATAGTTAAATAACCGACTATCAATATTGGCCAATGCGCTGATCATTTCGAAGAGACCGGGATCGGGATTTATTTCCTGAAAACCACTTCGATCCGGTTTGAACGTTTTCGTGTGGAAAACAGGAGTTTGGATTCGAAGGTGGAGCAGTGAAGTGCAAGGGCTAGTCGCTACTAATCCTGAGGTGATTCCAAAATGGATCTAGTAGGAGTAGTGCCTTCGGTTCCGTTCGAACCCGGGACGGACTTGTATGGATGAATGCTTTCAGAACATCGTCAGGTGGACGGTGGCATTCTAAGTGATATGCTCTAAAAAGGTAATGCTTAGCCTCAAGCCTCATCAACCGAGAATGACTGAAAATCAGGGGTTATGCAGCAAGGCTAAGTGGGTAGCACCCATTAGGGTGAGGTCATCCCTGTCTAAATGTCTCTTTTATTCGGCTTAGTGGCGCGATTGTTGATCACAACCGTGGGGTGATCTTACTCGGGATTATCCAGTAAGGGGTAGTCCCGATCTTGTGTTGTAGGGGATTGGGAGTAATCCTCGGAACGGTGATCTAGGCCACGTTCTGTGACAGGTGGTACCCCAATGCCTAGTCATTAGTTAGAAATCCATTCTCCCTACGTGCCTTTTACGGTATTGTTTGTATTACCCACGATTGTGGCTAGTAGCTGGAGTTTAATGAATGTAACAAATTTGGCTATTTTAATAAGTATTTGTAAATAGTCGCTATTATAATATCAGAGGATTTTATAATAAATTTTTTAGCTATCGTAAGGTAAAAACCCGACATGTTTATTTGTGGCGTGGTCTTACGAGATGCTTTTGTTTAAAAAAGAATTTTTGAAAATTTAATAATCAATTTGAGTGTATTTTTCTTACACTGGTATTTTAGACTGACTCAGGTGTTATTTCACTGTAATGCTCGGGTCAGACCGAGTACTATAGATTACAGGAAATGATGTTATGGAGCGGAATGGCGATACGTACTTCCGTATTTGTATGGAATATTCCGATGTGTATTTAGTTTTGGGATGGACGAGATATTATAACCATCCTGAGTTGTGTTGTTGTTTGTATTGAACTCTGATGCTGTACTATGATGATGTAATGTATAAACAGATGTATTTGTTTTTGTGTAAAGATCATTTATTATCTATTATATTTTATTCCGCTGTGATGGTTAGATTCTGATGTTGTTTTCTATTTTCTTCTTCTACCTCTTCTTCTTTAACCCAAATGGTTCGTATTTCCGTTCATCTTGAGTTGAATAATGGAGAATAGTGTGACTTAAGGGGTACAGATTTGTGGGCTGTTACACTTGGTATCAGAGCTTAGGTTAAGCGAGAACCTTAGCTCTGGTGGGGATTACTCATTGAAAATAGAGTTCGTATTACTCTAGAATGAGTTTGAGCGTATTAATAGATATGAGCGTATATTTATTAGTGAATATAAATTGTTTTAATATTGTGTTGACTTATTGGTTGAGTGGAATATGAATTC
This sequence comes from Allium cepa, assembly GCA_030765085.1. Classification (NCBI taxonomy): domain Eukaryota; kingdom Viridiplantae; phylum Streptophyta; class Magnoliopsida; order Asparagales; family Amaryllidaceae; genus Allium; species Allium cepa. The sequence continues at coordinate 454,244,427 of CM060937.1, read as the reverse complement.
TGATCGAGTAAGTTGGCCGCTATTCGATAAGAATTTATAAACACCTGACACGATAAATTGACACAGTATTGTTTTAAAGGTGGGTAAATGAAATAATTTTACCCAAAATATATTTTGATATAAAAGAAATATTTACTTAAATTGTTATATAACTTGGATGTTTGGATGATAATATTTTAAACGAATAAGATTATAAAAATGGAATGACTTGGATAATCAAATGGGAATTTGTATGAGCATAAATTATACAAATGAATTATAGTTAAAATTTGATTTAAGTCAAATTTTGAAAATTTAAAATCTCGAAGATTTTGAAAGTGTTTTTCGAAGTGTTTTGAAGACAAATAATAGCATTATTGTTTTAGAAGTATTTCTGAAAGGAAATTGTTTCAAATAAATTTTGGAAAGGGATATAGCATTGAGCTTACTTCAGTCGCTGGAAAATAACTTCGGTGATGAGTGCAGCATCATCGATGTTCATTTTCGAGTTTCTAAGCGACGGATTGCTGGCAAATTGATTTATTCAAAAGAACTAGTTTTGTTTTTGAAATTTCAAAGGAAATTTATTGGGGATAAAAAACAGGATTGATTTAAAAATTTGATAAGTGTGATTTTGAGGTAACGGTAATTTCAAATGATTTGAAACCAAAAGCCGGGTGTTTAAAAAAAAATCCTGAATCCTTATTTGAATTGTAAATCCTGATGAGATAGGTTATAAGCTTATAAATTGAGATGATTTTTTTTAATAAGGAAGGAAAATAGGAGATGTGAATGTTGTAATTAAAATTTAAATGTGAAAAAAAAGAAAAGAAAAAAAGAAGGGAGTTAAAATAAATTTAACTTGGATAATGGTGAAGGAATTAAATTGTTGAAAGTTTAATTGATTTCGGCTTGAATGGAAAATTTAATGGATGATTGGAAGAAATAATTAGTAAATCTTGAATGTGATCGGAATGGGAAAATATAAATTAAATTTGGATTGGGAGATATAATTTAATTGGATTGAAATAAATTGAGATGTAGATGATATTAAGTGAAAGTAAGTTCTTACTTAATTTAAATTCAAGTGGATTGAGTGGATTAAAGAGAATGGTATGATGCTAGATTTAACTGAAGTTAAGTTAAATAAAATTGAATTTAAATAAATTCAGTTGAGTTATAGATAATATTTAATGGACTAAAATTCTTTCTTAAATAAATAAGCGTAAACTAAGCAAGTATTGAATTGGGATAAATAAGCTTTGGAAGCTTATAAAAGAATTGAAAAAGCATTGAAATAAAAATATAGTCCCTAGTTAAAAGTAAAGTGAAATGTGATTGACTGTAAATGGATGGAGAAGTATGAATATTAATAAGTGAGTAGCTTATAAAAATGTAAAAAGGGAATAATTAAGCCGAAATAAAAGTGTCGGAATTTTGGAAAATGAAAGAAAATCCATACTCGAATTATGGAAAAAAAAATGAACTCAGGAAAATTTAATGAAGTGATTTTTGTAATAAAATCGAATGTTGATTTAAAAGTTGGAAGTAAGCTAATTAGCTAAATAAATTATTTGATAGAGTATGTTAATAAAATTTAACCCGGTTAAATAAAATGGATTGTAAGTTAATAATGAAGTTTGGAAATAAACTAGAATTATAAATAGAATTCGACTTGGATTGATAATGAATTAAAATAAGTGGAGATGTTGTAAAAATAAAATGGAATTAAATTATAATAGAAATGATTTGAGTACAAACAAAATCCAATTCGTGTATAAATGAGTTAAGTATGTGCTTGGATATTATTTTGATAAATTGAGAAGGTGATTAAAACAAAAAGGATGGGCTAACTGAATTAAATGGAATTTTATTAAATAAGAATCAAATAGAAGTGAACTTAAGTTTGAACTTGGAATAAATTAAAGTAAATTAACTTAAGTCTAAAATTTATAGAAATTTGGCTTCGAGGAAGGGTGAAAGTTCGGTAAAAAAAAGTTTAGGTTAAATTAATTTGGAAAATGGTTATTGATATAAGCACTGAATGTTGTCAAGCTCAATGAAATAGTTTTAAAATTAAACCAATGCGGAGATGAGATGAAACGCAAATGTATGGTTGGTGAATAAACTAGAAATGGGATGGAATTTGAAATAAAATGAGTTGGAATCAATTGGATGTGGATAAAAACTAAAATGGATATTCTATTAAGTGAATATTGTCGAATTGCATAGAATAAATTAGTCGTTCGACTTAAACGGAAGTGAATAAAAATTCTATGGATTGATATAAGTAAACAAATTTGATTTTTGGAATCAGTGGAAACAAATATGAGCTTATTTGGATTAAAAATAAATTGAATGTAAGAAATTGAAGTGTAAACCATTATAATTGAATGGAATGGCACATGAATTGGTTGAAAGCAATTGAATTAGTTTTGAAATCATATAAATTGCGCATGGAAAGTGTGACGCCCCACCTCTATACCCACGCTAGCCAAGAACACTACGGAGTAGTGCTGTCAACTAGCGCGGAGAATAAGGCTGTTGAGAAGCGACCATCCATGTAATTGCTTATCACAAGGTGGCTTTAAATAATCTTCGGAAACAAACATAGAAATAAGCATAACACAAATCAGTCACAGACATCCATATCACAAGGGCGGAAGAAGATATGAATATATAACTAACACATGAAAGTGAACATCAGAGTAGTGGTCAAAAAGATCCACAATAATACAAAAGAATAGCAACACGTGCTATACAATAGAATACAACTATGAGTCTATATCTCAAGTGTATACAACAAAAACTGCTAATCTAAATAGTTAGCCAAAAGTCAGAGTAGCAAATCCCGGGAAGAAGTCAAGCAGAAGCACCTGTAACATCTCGGTCTGACCCGAGTATTATTTGAGAAAATAATAAACGGATCAGTCTAGCTATAAATATCAGATGACATGATATAAAATAAAAGATATGGCATAAACATAAAATATCCATACTGACATACTACTATAAGTATGCAAATGATGATCAACAGAAGATCAATCGATAAGAGGTAAATCAATATCACAAGAATCTTCTCAAAGATCCAAAGAGGGCATCATACCCTAAACTTGTACTCATAACAAGTCAATGACATAAATTCCAGAAATCAACACGAGAAATCCAGAAATCATAAAAAGGGAAAGAGGCCCATCACATGACGGTCCAAAGACCATGGGGAGCTATCCCGCATGTGTGAATGGAATCACACAGATTGAGGTCAAGACTAACCAAAAAGCAGAAAGGTATGTGTGAATGGAATCACACAAGTGGTGTCTAGTCTAACCTTGCAATGAAAGAGACATCGCGCAATTGCTAGTCTAATTCATAAAGCGATCATCAAGATCAACGAGAAGTGTCAATTACACTAAGCTAGTAAATATAGAAGTTTAGCTTCATGTCCCATAACCACTTGCTTAACTTAAATATTTACGAACAAACTGTAAATCTTCACTAATAAAATTGTCACAAGGGGTTCAATCGAACAAGTCCAAGAATTAACCGACGAAGTGAACGCAAGCGTTTCATACCACTTGTTTTACTAAGTCGTTTAATTAGATTTCTCATCCGAGTGAGGTAAAGGCTTGTATATACTAATAGATTGGAAAACGGTTTAAGAAAAGAGCTTTGTTATTAAAAATAGAGTTGAAATTGTTTGTTAAAAGAGTTTTGATATTTACTACTAGTATTGAAACCTTTATATTATAAAGTGACAAAACACAGAAGCAATTGTAGGAACAATCAGTCACAAAAATCGCATACGGAGATGTGAATAAAATCCAAGGAAATCAGCTCAATGTTTTTCAGATAAGATCCCCTACGGAGGGGGGTCCGGGGGGGGGGGGTGGAAACCCCCCAAGGTGGGGGTGCGGGGGCAACTCCACCGCTTACGGGGTTCGACCTGCCCGGTCAGGTCGCGGGGGTCCAGGGGGCAGCGCCCCGACCAAAACGGTACGACCTAGTGAAGACAAAATGAGGTATAACGACCTAAGGGGAATAGGGTCGAGCGACCTAAGGGTTGCGACCAAGGGGTCCAAGGGGTCAAGCGACCTATCGGGATAGGGTCCAACGACCTATAGGGTTATAATGTCATGTGACCTATCGGTTTATAAGGTCATGCGACCTCTATGGCCAAACGACCTAGTAATGGTAGTAGGGTTGAGCGACCTAAAGGTTTAACCGGTCAAGTGACCTAAGGAAGGTAGGGTCTAATGACCTAACGAAGAGGGGTTGAGCGACCTATGGTCATAAACGAGGTCGGGCGACCTATAGAGACATAGGATGCAGCGACCTAAAACGTCGCGACCTAGCGACCTAAAACGTCGCGACCTAGCGACCTAAAACGTCGCGACCTAGCGACCTAAGGGGATAAGGGCCGAGCGACCTAACATTCGAACGACCTACGACCTAAGGGGATAAGGGCCGAGCGACCTAACATTCGAACGACCTACGACCTAAGAGGCGAGCGACCTAAGTGTTACGACCTAAGAGTCGAACGACCTAGCGTGGAAGCGGCCTAAAAGCCAAACGTCCTAACGACCTAAGGTCATACGACCTAGCGACCTAAAGCCATACGACCTAACGACCTAAGGTCCATACGACCTACGACCTAAGGTCTATATGACCTAACTCCGAAGACGTTAGAAATGGCCAGGACGACCTACGACCTAAGGTCCATACGACCTATGACCTAAGGTCTATACGACCTAACTCCGAAGACGTTAGAAATGGCCAGGACGACCTACGACCTAAGGTCCATACGACCTACGACCTAAGGGTTAGGTCGCGAGCGACCTAACTCCGAACACACAAAAATGGCCAGAACGACCTAAGTGCAGAAAATTCGCCAAAACGCTAAAAATTGGAGTTTTTCGCCAATCCAGTCCAAACCAAATGCAAATGTGCATGCAAAAGTGATAGGGAATCATTCCCAACAGTCCAATATAGTTATAGACTAGATTTGTGAGATAAAAATCTGTAACGTGTCGATTTTTCGTTGCCGAAAAACCGAATAGTTAGGGTTTTTAAAAAAGAAAAAAGAAGAAAGAAGAGAGGGAAGAAAAAGAATTTAAGAAAAGAAAAAGAAAGAAGAAGGTAGAAGATAGAGGGAAAAGAAAATAGAAAATTTTAAAATAGAACGGAACAGAAAACAACAACAGAACACCATCAGAATCTCACAATTCGCAGCAGAACAACATATAATAATAAATGAATAATCTTTAAACAAAGAACTATATCAGTTATTACATTACATTACATTTCATTTCATTACATCAGAGTGTACAACAACAAACAACAAACAACGGAAAAGAAATACTATATACTAGTAATACGCCATGTCATCCAGCTTGCCTCCAGCAACTCCAGAATATCCAGAATATCCTGATAAACCTTAACTCTTGACTGCCCGTGTGGAAATTGGTGGGCACCCAGAGTTTAGGAAGGAAAACAATAAACTCCGAGTCAGTCATGTGACTGGTGTGAGAACTCAAAACAGTTTATTTATCTTTAAAAATCAAAATAGAGGAATATTTTTATTTCAATTCGCAATGCTTTTAAAAATGAGACTACCATAAGACCTCCCGCACACACACACAATGCAAACGCAGAATCGGAGGAGATTTCTCCTTATGATAGTCAAAGATGCTTGATACGCATTAAAAATAACATTTGATATTATTACTAGTGCATAGTGTAGAAGAAATTCATTTCGAAAGTAGAATATAAATCTTAGCCAACATACGACCATTATCGTATGCCTACTATAGCTACCATTCAAACAGTGTTGCGACACCATAAGTGAATGATAGGTTCTACAACTAATACCGTACAAGTTTCGTATTGTTTCTTTGGATTTCCAACAAATGGTCAGGCCAAGGAACTTCCCATTGCCACATGAGAATGCCTTTGGAAAGACATCCCCGAGAACCAAACCGGAACTCTGCCAACACAAGGCCGGGTTACCCCTAACTGGGTAACTACTGACACGAGCACGCCATTCCCCGATCGTAAATGACCTTTCTCACGGGATCCCGATAACCAACAACCACAAAGTAATAAATTCGCAGTAACCACATAGGTTAAATATCTGGGCTCCATACCATGATACCACCTCTATCCAGAAGGAAATGCACATACCCTAAAGGGAGCTACCCCTCATAACCTTGCCGCATCTTTCCTGTTTTGACCATTTCCGGGGTGTGAGGCTCGACGAAGTCACGTCCACAAAAACATACTTTATACAAAAGCCATGCTTTGGGTCAACAAATGATCATAGAAATGATCACCAGGATAGACGATCAAATAAATGATCCTATCACAAATAATCAACACAATGATCATTTCACAGCAAGACTCAGCATGTCACATTACCAAATTGGGAATACATCGCTGATAACTTCAACTATATAACCTCTGAGCTCGTACGTCTCAGAGAAGGGTGTTAAGCTAAAAGAATAAATTCTCCGCCACCAACAGAAATATATTTGAAAGAAATCGGCTTTATATCTCAACTTGTAATGTCAGACATACAATCCATACAAGTTTGTTCCGGGATCGAACAAAACCGAAGGCACTTACAAAGAAGTCCTTGCAATCCGGATATCCACAATCCTGATCGTATTCACCATCACATATGGAGAACTCTATACCGTAGCTACTCGGTGCAGAGTAAATCGATAGGTCATCCTATCGCTCTTGCAAATACCGGGTCTTCAACACCGATCTTCAATGCAATTCACAACGACGTATCACATATTCGGAATGGGTTATACGACCCCATAGTCCTTTCCAGGTTAACCCGAATAGTGAGCGCTTATTCAAAAATAAGTGTGGCATTCAAATTCAAACAAATCACATCAATTACCCATTCAAACGGAAATATTGATAGTCGGTTATTGAACTATCAATTGATATGCACACATCACCAGATTCCAAATAATTTTCCAAATTATTTATTTTCCAAAAAAATATCTTTACAAGATATATTATTTTCAATACTTCAAAAATAAATCAATATTTATTTTTAAACAAATTCCACTTTCTTTAATAAATTCCTTAGTGAATTTATAATCCAAAATATCTATGAATATTTGATTTCAATTATTCATTTCAATATTTCTTTTCAATTTATCTTCAAAAGGATAAATTCTCAAAATATTCACTTTATATTGGAAAACATTTCCATACTTATTTATTCATAAGTAATTCACAAATTTTATTTATTTTCAACACTTGGAAAATATTCAATATACTTAAATCAAAAATAAGTATATATTTCATTCTTTAAGGAAATCATTCTCTTAAACATATTTATTTGGGCCCAAAACGAATGTTGCGTAAAACATCGTTACGACAACCCAAAATCACTAGTATAGGGATTCGAAATTAAAATAGATATATAAATCCCAATACTATGCAAAACATTTCCTTTCGGAAATCATCTACTATAACAACAGTGTTATAGTCCATTATTTCCTTCTATTTCTCGAAAACGTCTATTTCAACAATAAATGTTGAAATCTATGGTTTCGAATCTCAACACATTTTAAAACATCGTTAGATCGTTTTAATTCTATTTAAACATCAAATCTAAACATTTTCTTTAACATATTGTTCACCATTCAAAAACGTGAATATATTACGTTAACAAATTTTCATTCTTTTATACATTTCATTTTAAAGGATTATTCACAGTCAAAAATGTGAATATAACTCCATAAATAAGTTATAACCATTTACTTATCAAAATAAGTCTTTTGCGAATTTATAAAACAACGTTTATAAATTCCATTTCTATTTATTTTATAAAAACTTCTTTTTATAAATTCCTTTATTAACCTATTCCAGTTTATAACTCAATTATAAACTAAAAGTTCATATTATAAGTCAAATGCTTATAAAACGATTATTTTACAAAATCGTTCTTTTAAAGACTTTCCAAATCATAAATCTTATAACTTATGAGATTCATTTATTTAACCAAATCTATTCTTCAAATAACTTCACAAATTTATAAATCTTACTATTTATAAATTTCATTTATAACTTCACCATTTTTAATTTTATAAATTCCATTCATTTACAAAAATTCATTTTCACTTCATTCAAACACTTATAAAAACTCGTTTTATAATGTCAATATTCCAATTTATAAATATCCATTTATAAATCTCTTAATATAAATCAATTTATATTATTCTTTAAAACGTCTTTAATCTCCTTTATTATTTCACCATTTTGATTCATAAAATAATTAAATTTTATAAATCCTATATTTAAACTTTTCACAATAAATTCTAAAATCCCGATTAAACTATTTTATAAAATCAATAGCATCATATTCTCAAAAATCAGTTTTTTTACTATATTTCTCAAAAATCAAATTTTTTATAACTTTAAATTATAACGTTTATTTATTTAAAATGGATCAAATTCCAAACATATAGTATATTTTCAAAAATCACTTTATAAATCATTTTAAAATTCCAAAACTTGGTCCAATGATGCTACATATCAAATAGTCAATCACGACAACAACGATATCATATATCAATATGATAATCCATCAAATATCAAAATATCTGAAATCTAATAAATACTGTTGAGGAATCCAGTTGGATCCCTCCAACCTGTTTTTCCTGCATCCACAAACATTAGCACAATACCAATTTCGCTCCAGTACGAAATTATCGCGGTATATGTTTTTAATAAATATTATCCGCTTAATAACGGCGCAATAGGGTCTCATCCGCTAAAAAATGCGGGGAATCAACAACTGCAATATATACATATGCCAATATATATATATATTGATATTATTTATAATACCAATTTCACTGTTTATGAAATATTCGCGGTATATGTTTTTAATAAATAACATCCGCTTACTAACGGCGTATAATGTCTATTTTAACCATCAATATATAACAATCATCATTCAAACATGCATTCAAATATTTTAAATCTAACTATTTAAAATAAAATCGAAACAGATTCGATTGAGTGAGAAGTTCTCACCTTGATTTTAATTCCGTTTTAGCGATTTATTTCGAATAAAATTAAACGGACGTTTAATTTTACACGAAATTTTTACTAACTCCAAACGACTCCAATCCAACTCCATCGCGTAGAGCTCGTCCATACGATTCCAACGCAACTGAGTTTGCATTTTTTCGACCTCGTATGAAAAAGTTACAAATATTTGAAGTTTACACGATTTAAACTATAATTAATTACAACATTAATTAACTAATTTTATACCAAACTTCTACAGGCCGTTAGATTTCAACCTGAAGGCATCAGGGCCGTGTTTCCCTTCTCCCTCTCCCCCACGTTTTGGCTACAGGCCGCGCATATACAACCGAACCCATTACAAGAATTAGGGTTAATTATCACCATCACCACGTTGAACTTAAACCCGATCAAACTCCTCCATGCGACTCGCCTTGCCTAGAGCTACACTCGGCCTGGGTAGCTTCGAGTTCGGCCCCCCCTAAAGCATGGAATTCCGTGTGCAGCCGGCCCCCTTCCACCACGATTTGCCGCCAATCCGTGAAGTCTTTTCAGATCATGACCGTTGATATTATAGAGCTCTTCGTGCTCTATACTTTTGTAGTTGGAGATTTCTGGAATCGATGAACGGATTTGGAGATTTGAGGGGAAGATGGTTGGCAATTTTCGGCCTTTGGTTCTGTATATGGCGGCTAGGGTTTTAGGAATTAGGTTTTTATTTTTTTATTTAGAGTGAGGGCTATTTATAGAGAAAAAATCGAACACTATTCATCCGGAAATTCCAAACTCCGATTTACGCGCCGAAACTGACGTTCCTAGGGTTTATCCCGCGTTCCGGACATAATGGAACAGGTTTCGAAAGCTAATTCGGACATCTGTGCGAGTTATGGCTACAAACGTTCAATTTAAATTAAACTGATTTAAACCAATTTCAAGGCGTTTTAATTTGTAACGGACAAACGGTAAATCCAATCGACTTGAAATTTGAAACCTTACAATAATATCACATTACGGATCCGATGAAACTGGTTTCGTCGAAATCCGAGACTTTTTGAAAAATGGCTATTTTCACTCATCAAATTTAAATTAAAAACAATTCGATGCGTTTCGAGCTGCTACGATCAAACGATAACTCCGATTGACACGAAAATTGAAATCCGGTAATAACTAACTATTACAGATCCAATGGAACTGGTTTCGTTCAATTCTGAGACTGTTCAAAAATTGACTATTTTTACTAGTCGATTTAAATATTAAAATATTCAATTTTCACAAATTAAATTTTAATTCGATTTTAAAAGTTCTAAAATATTGTTCTAACTCCCATATGATAAAATAAAATTTTACAAATCATTTTCAATCATATTTAACTCAATTTTTCAATTATTTCCATAATTTAACGTATTAAATTATCGATTTAATTATTCAATTAAATCCAAAAATTCAAATAAAAATTTATTCGACTTATAAATTCACTTATTAATATTTAAAATTAATTAAATATTCATATTTTTAATTTCTAAAAATTCTGGGTCGTTACAATCTTCCCCCCTTAAAAGAATTTCGTCCTCGAAATTAACAAGTAAGAAAAGTTACAGAATCTATTAATTTTCCAAAATTCATAGTTAAACTTCTTACAATAACTTACTAAGTTTTCCAAATCATACTTAGTTATCTTTTCAAAAACAACTACTATTGTTTAACTTTCAACTCCCAAATCAAAGTTTAAGTTTTCAAAATTTTCCAATTTTCTCAAAAATTTTCTAACGCCTTAAATTTTCGGAAAAATTCGCCATAGTCTCCTTTGCGCGGCTCGATCCGAAAAAAAAATGACAGTATATATATCACAAATATACATCTCATCAAGTAATGAGGCATCCCGCAGGGAAAAAGTATAAAAGTACGGTATTTAATCCGAGATATGTACCTTATATTTTATTAGCGAGCGTATACGGCTAATATAGCGCGAAAGCGAGCTCCAAATGCGAAGCAAACGCGATCCGCACCTACTAATCACTCAACAAACAACATGAGAATCATGCATATAGACAATAGTATCGATATACAACATATAGCAACATAATTACTATATATGCCAACATAGCAATGCATTCAATAGCAATATATATTCAACCATCAACCAACTATCATCCATAACCAAATCAATATTCATTCATATTCTTATTAATATTCAATGAATTGGGTTTTCAATTTAATCACATTTGATTCATATACAGTGGATGTTCTTACTAACATTCATTCTCAATTAGTTTATATTCACTAATTCATATTCAAGTTGGTTCACTTCCAAATCAAATTCAATTCCATTTAAGATTCACTTAACTTCCAATTGAATTTCAATTACTTTAGCTTCCAATTTCATTAACACTTAATGAATTATATACAATCAACTAACAACCATATAACAATCAATGTATATTAATCACAACCAAATCCCTTTGCTTATCAATTGGTTTAATTAAATTGATTTTCATTCAACTATTCAACTTCCAATAACATTAGATTTTAATGAATTAACACTTATATTCATCATTTCAAATCAATTATTTACATTTAATTGATTAACATTCAATCCATTAATTTAATTCAATTACAAAAGTTGAATTTCATTTACGTAACTCAAGTTCACATCTATCACTTGGTTTTATTAATTTTCTTTGATACTAATATCAACTTCATTCCATATCACTTAAGTTACATTTCATTTTACTTTAAATTCATTTTTTCTTACAACTCATATTCATAAATATATTCATATAGTTTCACTTCTTATATATATAAGTTTATTTCACAATTGTAAATCACTTTAATTAAAATTCAATTCTTATAATCCTTTTGCTTATACAATTATTCTTTTATTTAGATTATTCAAACAACCAAACAATCAACTTATATACTTTAATAATTCTGAAAAATTATTCCTTTATATATAAAATATAATCAAGGTAAAATTATTTCATTTACCCAATTTAAAACAATATTATGTCGGTTTATCTTGTTTAAGAGTTTAGAAACTCCTATCTATGATAGTTAGCAAGACTACATCGACCAGAATCCATAAACAATCAACCGATAAGTCAACACAATATAAAACAATTTTATATTCACTAACAAATACGCTCTCATAGCTATTATTACACTCAAACTCATTCTAGAGTACTGCAGACTCTATCTCTAATGAGTAATACCCAACAGAACCATGGTTGTCGCTTAATCATATGCTCTGATACCAAATGTAACGTGTCGATTTTTCGTTGCCGAAAAACCGAATAGTTAGGGTTTTTAAAAAAGAAAAGAAGAAGAAAGAAGAGAGGGAAGAAAAAGAATTTAAGAAAAGAAAAAGAAAGAAGAAGGTAGAAGATAGAGGGAAAAGAAAATAGAAAATTTTAAAATAGAACGGAACAGAAAACAACAACAGAACACCATCAGAATCTCACAATTCGCAGCGGAACAACATATAATAATAAATGAATAATCTTTAAACAAAGAACTATATCAGTTATTACATTACATTACATTTCATTTCATTACATCAGAGTGTACAACAACAAACAACAAACAGCGGAAAAGAAATACTATATACTAGTAATACGCCATGTCATCCAGCTTGCCTCCAGCAACTCCAGAATATCCAGAATATCCTGATAAACCTTAACTCTTGACTGCCCGTGTGGAAATTGGTGGGCACCCAGAGTTTATGAAGGAAAACAATAAACTCCGAGTCAGTCATGTGACTGGTGTGAGAACTCAAAACAGTTTATTTATCTTTAAAAATCAAAATAGAGGAATATTTTTATTTCAATTCGCAATGCTTTTAAAAATGAGACTACCATAAGGCCTCCCGCACACACACACAATGCAAACGCAGAATCGGAGGAGATTTCTCCTTATGATAGTCAAAGATGCTTGATACGCATTAAAAATAACATTTGATATTATTACTAGTGCATAGTGTAGAAGAAATTCATTTCGAAAGTAGAATATAAATCTTAGCCAACATATGACCATTATCGTATGCCTACTATAGCTACCATCCAAACAGTGTTGCGACACCATAAGTGAATGATAGGTTCTACAACTAATACCGTACAAGTTTCGTATTGTTTCTTTGGATTTCCAACAAATGGTCAGGCCAAGGAACTTCCCATTGCCACATGAGAATGCCTCTGGAAAGACATCCCCGAGAACCAAACCGGAACTCTGCCAACACAAGGCCGGGTTACCCCTAACTGGGTTACTACTGACACGAGCATGCCATTCCCCGATCGTAAACGACCTTTCTCACGGGATCCCGATAACCAACAACCATAAAGTAATAAATTCGCAGTAACCACATAGGTTAAATATCTGGGCTCCATACCATGATACCACCTCTATCCAGAAGGAAATGCACATACCCTAAAGGGAGCTACCCCTCATAACCTTGCCGCATCTTTCCTGTTTTGACCATTTCCGGGGTGTGAGGCTCGACGAAGTCACGTCCACAAAAACATACTTTATACAAAAGCCATGCTTTGGGTCAACAAATGATCATAGAAATGATCACCAGGATAAACGATCAAATAAATGATCCTATCACAAATAATCAACACAATGATCATTTCACAGCAACACTCAGCATGTCACATTACCAAATTGGGAATACATCGCTGATAACTTCAACTATATAACCTCTGAGCTCGTACGTCTCAGAGAAGGGTGTTAAGCTAAAAGAATAAATTCTCCGCCACCAACAGAAATATATTTGAAAGAAATCGGCTTTATATCTCAACTTGTAATGTCAGACATACAATCCATACAAGTCTGTTCCGGGATCGAACAAAACCGAAGGCACTTACAAAGAAGTCCTTGCAATCCGGATATCCACAATCCTGATCGGATTCACCATCACATATGGAGAACTATATACCGTAGCTACTCGGTGCAAAGTAAATCGACAGGTCATCCTATCGCTCTTGCAAATACCGTGTCTTCAACACCGATCTTCAATGCAATTCACAACGACGTATCACATATTCGGAATGGGTTATACGACCCCATGGTCCTTTCCCGGTTAACCCGAATAGTGAGCGCTTATTCAAAAATAAGTGTGGCATTCAAATTCAAACAAATCACATCAATTACCCATTCAAAGGGAAATATTGATAGTCGGTTATTGAACTATCAATTGATATGCACACATCACCAGATTCCAAATAATTTTCCAAATTATTTATTTTCCAAAAAAATATCTTTACAAGATATATTATTTTCAATACTTCAAAAATAAATCAATATTTATTTTTAAACAAATTCCACTTTCTTTAATAAATTCCTTAGTGAATTTATAATCCAAAATATCTATGAATATTCGATTTCAATTATTCATTTCAATATTTCTTTTCAATTTATCTTCAAAAAGATAAATTCTCAAAATATTCACTTTATATTGGAAAACATTTCCATACTTATTTATTCATAAGTAATTCACAAATTTTATTTATTTTCAACACTTGGAAAATATTCAATATACTTAAATCAAAAATAAGTATATATTTCATTCTTTAAGGAAATCATTCTCTTAAACATATTTATTTGGGCCCAAAACGAATGTTGCGTAAAACATCGTTACGACAACCCAAAATCACTAGTATAGGGATTCGAAATTAAAATAGATATATAAATCCCAATACTATGCAAAACATTTCCTTTCGGAAATCATCTACTATAACAACAGTGTTATAGTCCATTATTTCCTTCTATTTCTCGAAAACGTCTATTTCAACAATAAATGTTGAAATCTATGGTTTCGAATCTCAACACATTTTAAAACATCGTTAGATCGTTTTAATTCTATTTAAACATCAAATCTAAACATTTTCTTTAACATATTGTTCACCATTCAAAAACGTGAATATATTACGTTAACAAATTTTCATTCTTTTATACATTTCATTTTAAAGGATTATTCACAGTCAAAAATGTGAATATAACTCCATAAATAAGTTATAACCATTTACTTATCAAAATAAGTCTTTTGCGAATTTATAAAACAACGTTTATAAATTCCATTTCTATTTATTTTATAAAAACTTCTTTTTATAAATTCCTTTATTAACCTATTCCAGTTTATAACTCAATTATAAACTAAAAGTTCATATTATAAGTCAAATGCTTATAAAACGATTATTTTACAAAATCGTTCTTTTAAAGACTTTCCAAATCATAAATCTTATAACTTATGAGATTCATTTATTTAACCAAATCTATTCTTCAAATAACTTCACAAATTTATAAATCTTACTATTTATAAATTTCATTTATAACTTCACCATTTTTAATTTTATATATTCCATTCATTTACAAAAATTCATTTTCACTTCATTCAAACACTTATAAAAACTCGTTTTATAATGTCAATATTCCAATTTATAAATATCCATTTATAAATCTCTTAATATAAATCAATTTATATTATTCTTTAAAACGTCTTTAATCTCCTTTATTATTTCACCATTTTGATTCATAAAATAATTAAATTTTATAAATCCTATATTTAAACTTTTCACAATAAATTCTAAAATCCCGATTAAACTATTTTATAAAATCAATAGCATCATATTCTCAAAAATCAGTTTTTTTACTATATTTCTCAAAAATCAAAATTTTTATAACTTTAAAAATTATAACGTTTATTTATTTAAAATGGATCAAATTCCAAACATATAGTATATTTTCAAAAATCACTTTATAAATCATTTTAAAATTCCAAAACTTGGTCCAATGATGCTACATATCAAATAGTCAATCACGACAACAACGATATCATATATCAATATGATAATCCATCAAATATCAAAATATCTGAAATCTAATAAATACTGTTGAGGAATCCAGTTGGATCCCTCCAACCTGTTTTTCCTGCATCCACAAACATTAGCACAATACCAATTTCGCTCCAGTACGAAATTATCGCGGTATATGTTTTTAATAAATATTATCCGCTTAATAACGGCGCAATAGGGTCTCATCCGCTAAAAAATGCGGGGAATCAACAACTGCAATATATACATATGCCAATATATATATTGATATTATTTATAATACCAATTTCACTGTTCATGAAATATTCGCGGTATATGTTTTTAATAAATAACATCCGCTTACTAACGGCGTATAATGTCTATTTTAACCATCAATATATAACAATCATCATTCAAACATGCATTCAAATATTTTAAATCTAACTATTTAAAATAAAATCGAAACTGATTCGATTGAGTGAGAAGTTCTCACCTTGATTTTAATTCCGTTTTAGCGATTTATTTCGAATAAAATTAAACGGACATTTAATTTTACACGAAATTTTCACTAACTCCAAACGACTCCAATCCAACTCCATCGCGTAGAGCTCGTCCATACGATTCCAACGCAACTGAGTTTGCATTTTTTCGACCTCGTATGAAAAAGTTACAAATATTTGAAGTTTACACGATTTAAACTATAATTAATTACAACATTAATTAACTAATTTTATACCAAACGTCTACAGGCCGTTAGATTTCAACCTGAAGGCATCAGGGCCGTGTTTCCCTTCTCCCTCTCCCCCACGTTTTGGCTACAGGCCGCGCATATACAACCGAACCCATTACAAGAATTAGGGTTAATTATCACCATCACCACGTTGAACTTAAACCCGATCAAACTCCTCCATGCGACTCGCCTTGCCTAGAGCTACACTCGGCCTGGGTAGCTTCGAGTTCGGCCCCCCCTAAAGCATGGAATTCCGTGCGCAGCCGGCCCCCTTCCACCACGATTTGCCGCCAATCCGTGAAGTCTTTTCAGATCATGACCGTTGATATTATAGAGCTCTTCGTGCTCTATACTTTTGTAGTTGGAGATTTCTGGAATCGATGAACGGATTTGGAGATTTGAGGGGAAGATGGTTGGCAATTTTCGGCCTTTGGTTCTGTATATGGCGGCTAGGGTTTTAGGAATTAGGTTTTTATTTTTTTATTTAGAGTGAGGGCTATTTATAGAGAAAAAATCGAACACTATTCATCCGAAAATTCCAAACTCCGATTTACGCGCCGAAACTGACGTTCCTAGGGTTTATCCCGCGTTCCGGACACAATGGAATAGGTTTCGAAAGCTAATTCGGACATCTGTGCGAGTTATGGCTACAAACGTTCAATTTAAATTAAACCGATTTAAACCAATTTCTAGGCGTTTTAATTTGTAACGGACAAACGGTAAATCCAATCGACTTGAAATTTGAAACCTTACAATAATATCACATTACGGATCCGATGAAACTGGTTTCGTCGAAATCCGAGACTTTTTGAAAAATGGCTATTTTCACTCGTTAAATTTAAATTAAAAACAATTCGATGCGTTTCGAGCTGCTACGATCAAACGATAACTCCGATTGACACGAAAATTGAAATCCGGTAATAACTAACTATTACGGATCCAATGGAACTGGTTTCGTTCAATTCTGAGACTGTTCAAAAGTTGACTATTTTTACTAGTCGATTTAAATATTAAAATATTCAATTTTCACAAATTAACTTTTAATTCGATTTTAAAAGTTCTAAAATATTGTTCTAACTCCCATATGATAAAATAAAATTTTACAAATCATTTTCAATCATATTTAACTCAAATTTTCAATTATTTCCATAATTTAACGTATTAAATTATCGATTTAATTATTCAATTAAATCCAAAAATTCAAATAAAAATTTATTCGACTTATAAATTCACTTATTAATATTTAAAATTAATTAAATATTCATATTTTTAATTTCTAAAAATTCTGGGTCGTTACAAAATCTCACCTTTGCACTAAAGTTTATGAAGATGAAGCTTGAAAGCAAGGAGAAGCAATCCAAAGCTTGAATCCAATATCTTCTACTTGAATTTGGAGTTGAATGTTGGATTTGCAATTGAATTTGTGCTTGGAGTTTTAATTTCCCATTCTTTTCACCATTAATGCCCAAGCTTGAGTTAGTTAGGAAATTTATGAAGAGTGAGGAGAAGGGGGTTGGAACTTGGGCTTAATAGGCTAAACTAACCCAAAGTCCAAAGCGGGAAAAGTTAGTGAAATTTCGCTAACTCCAAACCTATCGATGTTTATACTTAAAAAACTTGTAAATGGCATTTCGAACTCAATGGAAGTGGTCTCGAGTCCGAATTTGACCGTTTGCAAAAAGTAGCTTTTCGGACCAATATCCGATTAACGACAAAATATTTAAACAAAATATTTAAATGTAAAATCGATAAATATGCGGGTTGTTACAGAAAGTGTTTGGTGCATGTTGCTTATGAAATACATGTGTTTAGCCATTAAAAGTAAGTGAAATGTTAACAAATTTCATATTTTAGTACTTACATGTTTGAATTGAGTAAGTACAGGTACCAGGAAGCCGTTTGGCTGGATTTGGATGTGCTAATTGCTAAAATAATAAGCCGCTTGCTTAAAAATGCTAAATAAAGGTATGCCTACGTAATAAAAATAGGAAATATGAACTGTTTTTGTTTTTCCGACCGTGTGGGTCGATGTATATATATTTATATCTCTTGTCAAATTGCAAAAGCTCCTCCATACAAAGGAGACTGCCAAAAATTTTCAAAAATTTTGGGAGCTAGAAATTTTTTTTGGAAATTTTTGGAAAAGTTTTTGTTAGCGACAAAACGATTTCAAATTGAAATAAGGGATATTGGAAATGGAAATTGAAACTAATTGTTTAGTTGGAACTAAAGGGTTAGGAAGTGAATACAGGATTTTCACTAAGTGTGTTTTAGTTAGTAGTGGGGTTGGGACCTTCGTCTGCCTTAGCAATTTCGGGGACGAAATTCTTTTAAGGGGGGAGGAATATAACGACCTGGATTTTTCATCCTTGAGTTTGGAATATTTAAATGGGTTTAAATATTTATTTTGAATTATAAATTGATTTTGAATGTGAAAAGTTTGGTTTTTTTTCAATAAAATAGATTCAGAATTTAATATAGCGGTTTGTTGGATGATATAACTATTTAATTTAATAATTGGGAATTGGATAAAATATAAAATATGGAGTTTCGAGCTTGTTAAAAATATTTTAAAGGCTAGTAAAATTTGTATTGATAGTACTGAAGATAGTAAAAGTGTTAAAATTGAATTTGGAAGTGCTTTGTTAAGTTTTGAAAATATATCGTTTAAATTGATATTTAAAAATAGCCTTTCGAGGCGTAGTCTCGGATTTCGACAAAACCAGTTCCAATGGATCTGTAATATTGTATTATTATCGGATTTTAATTTTTGCAGTGTTTGGAGTGACCGTTTGGCCGTACGATTAGTAAACGCGCCGATAATTAAATCGAAATTTAATATAATAACTGGGTTCAAAAAGCTATCATCTCCATACGATTGAATTAGGACTCGAAACC
Source organism: Allium cepa (assembly GCA_030765085.1). Classification (NCBI taxonomy): domain Eukaryota; kingdom Viridiplantae; phylum Streptophyta; class Magnoliopsida; order Asparagales; family Amaryllidaceae; genus Allium; species Allium cepa. The sequence goes on along the minus strand of CM060937.1, from coordinate 454,224,963 downwards.
TTTTCCATTGCGTTCGGAATAGAGGTATAAAATTATAAACGCCCTGCAGCTTGCCTCGATAGGAGTTTGAAATTTTAAGTTGCATTTGAAATTAAATTTGCATTTAAATACATACATATATATATATATATATATATATATATATTCTTATAAATTGACTGGTCAAGCTATTTCACATCAACACTTTCTCATAAGCTGAATACTTTTCGCATCAGATCTTTCTGATTTCATTTCAAAGATCACTGTAGCAAAACATTTTCTTCACGCAAGGCATCACTTCTTCTTTTCTGGTCGCTTCATCCCTTCATTTTCCTTTTAGTCGTGCGTCCTCTTCTCCCCGTGTTTTTATAAACAGTCGAGTGTTTTATAACCCCGAACCAAAAAAAGATCAAAAAAAAGAAAGAGAAAGAATGGAATGCCTGTCTCAGCGAAATCCAAAAATCGAAAGAACATATTCACAGCCGAAACTCATACAAATTAAAATCAGAATTACCCTACTCTTCATTTAACCTCGCCCACCCCTTTTTCACGAATTCAGATCGAAAAAAAAATTCCATTCGAAGAAATGGGGGAAGCACGACAACTCGTTTGGGTTTCGCGATATTGGAGATGTCGATCGAGGTGTCGAGGTGCAATCTAGGTTGGAGAAGGGTATTCGCGTGGCTTGGTGGGGTCTTCAACGCGCCAATGGAGACATGATCAGGTCGATTTCAGCATCATCAATTTTGTGGCAAGAGTCGCCAATCGATACGCGAGCTGTTCTCGAATTAGGGCTATTAGCAGCAATCGCCATGAGGATCGATGAGAGAGGTGGGGGTCATAGCTAGCCTGGGATAGTGGAGAGGAGGCAATTGTGTTTTTCTGTGGATTGCTCGAGTCAGGGCCAGGATTCGCGAGGGTTTTGGGGATGTAGTTCGTCGTAGGCAAAGTTAGGGGAGGCGCAGTCTCACGGCATGGACGCAGCAAGTGGTCTGTTCGAGCGCAACATTAGATTTGGGTGGCACGAAGTTGTCTGGTAGTGTTCGCCGATGTCAGTATGGGAAGCTTGGTTTCGGAGCTGTGAGGTATTCGTTTTTTCTTCTTTCGATTTAACTTGATTTCATAAAATGTATTCACAGTTTGGAAAATTTATATTTAAGTTAAATGGTAAACAGAATAATAATAATTACTTTAGAGCAAACATTATTCTGGTTTTTTTACTGGAAATATACATATTTTAACTTTGTTAGGTTTGTTTTAAATAATAGATTTGAGGATAAATCTGTTCAATTAACTTAGCTAATTTATTTTAACCACTAAAAGATTCCTTAAAAAGGGATAATTATTTAGCTAGAATTGAATTGTTAACTAACTAATTTATTAAAGGGAAATAAATTATTCGATTATTCCAAGTGTTAATAAACCCTATAATTTTATACAAGGTCCAATCGGGAAGGAAACAAGCTGAGATGAAAATGGGTTGCAAACAAAAATCAAAGGTGAGTTAATCTCACTCATCTGGGGTTTTATTTAAATTTAAATGGTTAAATTTAAATAATTGGTTGAATGATTGAATTGATTTGATGTGCTATATTATATATAGTAGTATATATTGGAGTGATTGATTCCCGCATTATATAGCGGATGACACCTTATGCGCAGCGGATGATATTATATTTAAAACCCATATACCGCGATATTCCACCTCGAAGTGGAATAGGTATTTTACCGTGCTAACATCTGTGGATGGAGGGAAACAGGTTGGAGGGATCCATCTGGATTCCTTAAAATATTTAGATTTGTTAAAATATTCTATGATATAATTATTTGCTATCCTGTGATGAATTATATTGATAATTGGAAATGTCGGGTACTATGGTTTTTTCAAATATGTTATTGTAGTAATTATTTAAAGGTGGCTTGGTATTATGTTTTAAAAGTTAGAAATTCAGTTTTATATTGTACAAAGTAGTTTTATTTTAAATATTCTTAAAGCATATATTTTGAATAAGCATTAAAGTAATTTTTAATTTAAATGTTTTGAAGGATATTTTATAATAAAGAGTTTTAAATTATTTTAAAAAGCTAAAGTTTTTGTACTTTGTGTTTTCAGTGGAAATAAATATTTGGAAATTTATTTCATGAGAAAAGTGTGGTTTGAAAACTGTTTTTAAAAGGGTTGAAAATGGAAATATATCTTGCGAAGATATTTTGAGGTTAATAAATAATTTGGGAAATTATTTATGTTTGATGGATGTTTGTGAATATTAATTGATAGTTAAATAACTGGCTATCAATATTGGCCAATGCGCTGATCGTTTCGAAGAGACCGGGATCGGGATTTATTTCATGAAAACCACTTCGATCTGGTTTGAAAGTTTTCGTATGGAAAATAAGAGTTTGGATTTGAAGGTGGAGCAGTGAAGTGCAAGGGCTAGTCGCTACTAATCCTGAGGTGATTCCAAAATGGATGTAGTAGGAGTAGTGCCTTTGGTTCCGTTCGAACCCGAGACGGACTTGTATGGATGAATGCTTTTAGAACATCGTCAGGTGGACGGTGAGCATTCTAAGTGATATGTTCTAAAAAGGTAATGCTTAGCCTCAAGCCTCATCAACCGAGAATGACTAAAAATCAGGGGTTATGCAGCAAGGCTAAGTGGGTAGCACCCATTAGGGTGAGGTCATCCCTGTCTAGATGTCCTTTTTTATTTGGCTTAGTGGTGCGGTTGCTGATCCCTACCGTGCGGTGATCTTACTCGGGATTATCCAGTAAGGGGTAGTCCCAGTCTTGTGTTGCAAGGGATTGGGAGTAATCCTCAGTACGGTTATCTAGGCCATGTACTGTGACAGGTGGTACCCTAGTGCCTTGTCATTAGTTGGAAATCCATTCTCCCTACGTCCCTTTTACGGCTTTGTTTGTATTACCCACGATTCTGGCTAGTAGCTGGAATTTAATGAATGTAACAATTTCGACTATTTTAATAAGTATTTGTAAATAGACCCTATTATAATATCAGAGGATTTTGTAATAAATGTTTTAGCTATCGTAAGGTAAAAACCAGACATGTTTATTTGTGGTGTGGTCTTACGAGATGCATTTGTTTTCAAAAGAATTTTGAAACTTTAATAATCAATTTGAGTGTGGTTTTCTCACGCTGGTATTCCAGACTGACTCAGGTGTTATTTGACTATAATGCTCCGGTCAGACCGAGTATTATAGATTACAGGAAATTATGCTGTGGAGCTGCATGGCAATACGTACTTCTGTATTTGTATGGAATATTCCACTATGTATTCATTTTTGGGATGGACGAGATATTATAACCGTCCTGAGTTGTGTTGTTGTTTGTATTGAACTCTGATGTCGTACTCTGATGATGTAATGTATAAACAGATGTATTTGTTTTTGTGTAAAGATCATTTATTATCTATTATATTTTATTCCGCTGCGATGGATAGATTCTGATGTTGTTTTATATTTTCTTCTTCTACATTTTCTTCTTTAACCCAAATGGTTCGTATTTTCGTTCATCTTGAGTTGAATGATGGAGCATAGTGCCGACTTAAGGGGTACGGATTTGCAGGCTGTTGCAGATTCGGAATGATTTTGGGAATGGATTGGCTTAATCGTTATGAAGCCCACATCCGATGTCCTGAGAGGACATATATCTTCAACATCCACAATCTGTTAAGCAGATTTCTTTTGTTCTAAATGATTCAGATTCCAATTTGGTGGCATTCTTATATTCTCTAAGCTCACATGATGAGAAAAATGTAATTTCTCTCATTAAAGTAGTTTGTGAATTTTCTTGTATTTTTGAGCTTGTCTTAGGATTACCATCGAAGTGATCTATTGAGTGGTGCTAAGGTCTTTTCAGCTCGACCTTGCCACTGGTATTCATCAGCTACGAGTTGCGGAAGGTAGCGTTCCACTTACCGCATTCTACACTCGTTACGATTCTTATGAATGACTCGTGATGTCATTCGGTTTGTCCAGATTATTTCATCCATCTTATGAATCGAGTATTCTACGATTATCTCGATGACACCATCCTTGTATTCATTGATTATGGATGAAAAAAATAATTTAAAATTTGCAAATCTTTTTAGTAAGATATTTATAGGTATAATTGTATTTTGTTCTTAAAACGAGCAAAGAATATTCGTAAAATTTTTAAAAGACATGTTTCTCATATAGAAGACGATTTTGTGTTGTTTTGCCCATTGAGTGTTTTAAGAATTCTGGTCGATGTTCTTGATCAACGTTATCGAAAAAAATCTCCTAAACGCTATGATGAGACAGTTAGACAAAATAAATTGACTTGTAAAAAGTAATTTTTTCTAAAAAGATGATTACATAAAGTTCATTATAATTTTGAATGTCTTAGCTTTTTGGGACGGAGGATCATTTAAAAGAACCCTTTTCCGATGCTTCTGTTCTTGTGATTCCCGAAGGGAACTAAGACTTCACTGTTCATATCGATGCTAGTCGTATTGGTTTGGGTGCTGTTCTCATGCAAAGGGAACGTGTTATCGCTTATGCTTCTAGGCAAATAAAGCCTATCGAGACTGGATATGCCACTCATGATCTATTGCTCGCGACCATTGTTTCCGCTTTTATAATTTGGTGTTCATTCATGTTTCACCTATGAAGGGTGTTGTGCGTTTCAGTCGTTCGAGAAACTTAGCACATCGATACATCGATCTATTTCCTATCACCGAACACCTTGGTTTCGTGGCTTATCGTCTTTTATTACCAACTCAATTTTCTGCTATCCATGACGTTTTCCACGTCTCTCAACTATGGAAATGCCTTAGAAATTATGATTCTGTTTTTGAGCCCGATGTTATTGAAGAAATTGAAGTTTCGCCTATTTTGACTTATGAGCGAACACATCCGGACTTACCCTATCGTGCTTCTTAAGGTGAACTTCTCATTTCGAAATTTCTTCTTTTGTGTTGATATGCTTTTATGGTTGTTACTCTTTATTTTCTTCTTACGTATTGCGAGGATGCAATTTCTTTAAGGAGGGGAGTCTGTAACAACCCGCATATTTTACGATTTTTATATTTAAATGTCTTATTAAAATATAGCATCGTTAGTCGGATTAAAGTCCGAAATGCTACATTTTGTAAATTGTCGAATTAGGACTTGAGACCACTTCCATTGAGTTGAAAATGACATTTGCGACCTTTTTGAGTATAAAAATCGATATGTTTGGAGTTGATTAGAATTTTGATATTTTCATTTGGGGCTTTGGTTTTGGATTTCAATCCACTAACCCAACAAGAGAACCCAACTCTTCTGCCAACTACCCTGAGTCCTCCACTTTTCATTCATTCTACTCCTCATTTCCTACCACTCATGCTAAGGAGAAAATAGGGGAAAAGAATGGAAATTAGAAATTCCTAAGCCTAGTTCTCTTAGGAAATTTAAGTTCTTGCTCTAAAATTATAGAGAAGCTTAGGTAAGCATCCCTTCATCTTCTCCATCTCAATCTCTCTTCAATTTTCAAAATTTCCTATAACTTAACTAAGGATAAACTTCATCTTTGATAATAGATTGAAGATTCTAGATGGAAAGTGAAGAGAAATTGATCTTGCCTTGTTTTAAAGCCTCTCATTCGTTGTGTTTGAGTTTTAAAGGTGAGTTCTTGAACTCATATCTATGTCTATAGCTTTCGTTATTGTTAGTTATGGATTCCTAACATCTATTCCATGTTCATTTGCTTTTGATTTGAATAGATTTGGTGAATTTTCCAATTTTGGTGTTTTGAAGTCAAAATCTTTAAAGACTCTATCTTGGATGTTTGAATATGTTTGTAACGACCCAGTATTTTCAACCATTCGCATCCACACATGTCGGACTTGAATTGTTCAAAATACGGCGTCGTAAATAAATTTTTGGCAAAACTCAGAATATGCAGTAAATAAATCACAGAATCACAGACACGGATATCAGAAATCTCGCAGCGGAATTTTAAATACTTAGTGGTTCATGAAGCCACTAAACATCTCAACCAAATAAAATTTTACATGGTTTAGAATCTCCGATACAATTTAAAACATCAATAGAAATCCAAATATTCCAAAGTCTCCATTACATAAATAAGATATAGACTGAAAGATTTTTCCAGCAGCTCGAAAGATCTACAGAATGTCTTAGCTCCGGGAAGAAAACTGAAACTGCAACTCAGGCTGACCCGAGCGTAAAATAAAACATAAACACTCGAGTCAGGACATACATACTTATATAGTGTAAGTTAATTCAAGTGTACTGTAGTATAGAGCAAGTAACTTAAAGGATGCTTGGGACCGCCCATCCTCTAAGGATCCGTTAAACTATTTACTATGTAGTAATATTTCGCTATTATAATAATGTCTATTAGTAAAATAAACTTACTTTTTAATAGCGTTAAGGGGTTACCCATATAGCCCTTAACACAGAATATATTCGCATAGTCTATACAGTACCGTAATCTCCCCCGTACTGGGCGTCGTCAGAGGGCACTCCATAGGTATGGTACAAAACCAAAATCATATAAGGCTCGCTATGGTAGGTGACACGGCACAACTAGGCAATGCCAGGGTAGATATACCAATTGCTATCCGGACCGATGGAAACGCGCAGCGCGCAGCTGCCGCCCACCTCGAACAACACTCCCAAATCAAAGGTGCGCACCAAAACAATCACAAAAGTAATAGAATGGCATACGAAGAAGTGCGTCCGATCAAAGGTGCTACCTCATTAATCCGAGAATCGCTCCTGTTTTAGCCACCTTATGCCAACTCACGGGAGTCGGGTCCACGTATTTACCTCAAAGGAACCGTCACCACCATCCTACTTCATTCTGGAATCTCCACCGCGTACACGGTTGTCAAAGTGGTTTTCGGTATCGACAGAGAGTATGCCAGATATCCGATCCCGGTCTCTTTAACAACCAAGCGTTATTATAACCCGTGGTTACAACCTTTAAAAATGGTATTTATATTTTGAAATCAAAATAAATTTCAAATACCTTCAATATCAAAATATTGTTTTTAAACATTAGTCATTTTATAAAAATACCATTTAAATCTATTCAATTTATTTAGGAATTTATTTCCCCTTTTTACCAAATTTTAAAGTTAAATTCTTCCTTTAAAACCATCCAAAGTCAATTTCTTATTTTTATCAATTACATATTAAATTCCAAAATTTAGGCCTTTTCCCCTAAAGATTGTTTCCATAATTTTAATTTTTAAATAATTCAAAATCCCAGTTTCTGTAGCACTTATGAAATGCTACCTAAAGTCTATAGGTTAAAACAGTTTGTTTATAAAAGACAGCATTTAAGTGCTGAAAATAGACTATTAACTTAACCATCAAGTTTTAAATTCCCAATATAACTTTTTATCAAATTTTTTTTTTCTTAACTGAAACCTTATTTTTAACAAAATTCAGAAATTCCCAAAATAAGTTATATTCCAAAATTTATTTAAACATTTATTTATTGATTTAACATTTTTAACTCATTCAAAACATTATAAATCTTATAAAAATCCTTTAAATATATTTCAACCGGAATATTATAAACTTCCATTTTAAAATAAATTTAAAATATTTCAGAAAAACATTATATAAACCACGGGTCTGTATATAGTTTTCTAGCCTAGGTCAAGTGATACGGATTTATATCATTTCAATCCGCAATTTACAAAACCCCGGGTTCTATCATTTCAAACCCGCAATCCCAAGTTAAAAATCAAATTTTAAACAATTAAATAATATATATGGATAATAATTGTCGTTCAGGCCTATCATTTCAGCCTATAACGATCTCAATTTACAAGTAACTTGCAGTGATGATTTAACAGTAAATAAGCATTAAATAATATAACTGCAACTATATTACAACAGATAAACAACTGATGAGGTGTCAATTTAAAATGGGGTTTAACATCATACGTTATATTACAGACAGATGACATTTAATAAATAATTTACAAATACACTTGCGATAATTCACAGAAATATAGGTATGTTTGTCTGGTGAGAAATACTCACCTGAATGCTGCTGAAAAAAAATTTGATTCAAAACGAAAATCCCGAAATAAGAGTATAGAAAGCACGATCAATTCACAGCGGAAGCAACGACTTGATCAAAATCTAGAAGAAAATCCAAATAAAACCAATATGCGACTTCAATTTACGGTTAAAGTAAATATTTTGAAACAACTGGAACGAATGGAGTAAAAGAAATTTTGGTTCAACTTTTGCTCGACTGCCTCACCCCACATCCCGACCCCAACTTCATAGGCTTGGCAATACGATTTATTATTATTATTATATATATATATATATATTCTTTTTTTTCTCCAACGGCATGTCCCTTATCTAGTTTGAAAAATATGTATTTACACAAAACTTGCGTCTCTGCCTAATGCAAACTCTCTCTGTTCATAAATACAACACGTCTCTGCCACTTTAATTTCAAAACATTGTCGAATTCAGAAACATAAAAATTTAAATTTTTAACCATTCTTAACTTATAAAATCATATTCCTGCTTCAGAAAAATGTTCATTTGGATACCATTTATCTTATGATTAAATAAAATAAATTTTATAAATAAAATATCCAAATTTACTATGAATCATTTGTAAGTCACAATTTCCTGATTTTACTTAACTTGTATATATATTTTTCCAAATAACTTTACACTTAATTTAAAAATACCCACTTCCTAAATAAAACTAAATTCTCATTTATTTACTTAACTTAACAATTTTATTTAAAACCAAATTTCCAATTTTCAAGTTAAGTCATAAATGGAAATTTCACCTTTCCATTTGAAAACAACATTTTCAATTATTTACTTACAAAACACATCCGTTCCATAAATTTATTTATTTTCCTTTATTCATTTAGACATCAATTCAACTATGATTCAAGTTAAATAAAAGTTATTCCCAAATGTTCCATTTCAACCGTCTTTCATTTTATCAACTCAAAGTACATTATTTATTATACCAAACATATCCATTTTCGGAAATAACTTTTATTAAAATTTCTAGGTTAGATTTCAACTCCATATTAAATCAAATTTAATTATTATGTCATTTATCGTAAATAAAATCTTTAAATTCATTTTAAAACCAATTATTAACTTACAAAAATTTAACATATAGAAAACAAAACACCTTTAAAATTTTAAAGCCTTAAGTCCAATTTTTAGTTAAATTACATAAATTTTATTTCAAAAATACTTAATAATTTTTAGAAAAATATTATAATATATTAACCATGGGCTTGTTCGGGATATAAGCTCGGTTATGAAAACTTAGAGGGAAGTAGCCGAGTAAGGCAAAAGGGAAACAGAGAACAACAAGAAGAAGAAAGGGAAAAACTGGAAGAAGAAAAGAAAAAGTAAAACCATTACCTGATAGAGGCTTCAACACAAAAGAAGAAGAAGGCTAAACTATGAGATGCAGAGGAAAGTTTTGGACGAGGCTATGTATTTATAAAGAGGAGTTGCTTTGTATGCAAGGAAGTGAAGTATACTTGGTCCAAAATGGAACATAGGCACGGCATGCAGGGAAACAAATAGGTGAAAATTGGCAAGAGATCTCTAAAAAAAATATATGCGCGATTTACTTTCCAGTTTGTTATGCTTGAACGTTGTTTCTTTTTTTTTCATGGATAAGCTTGCATGAGTTTAGGCAAAATGGTCAGCGAATATAAATTTGCTCTGTATTGAAAAGGCAAATGAAATAAATGTTTACATAATTTGCTTGATCAGTTGTACGAAAATTTGCAAAACAAATTGCAGTGGGAAACAAGAAGCAAGAGATATGGATTCGTGCTTTATGAAATAGAGGAGCGTGATTCACTATTCCCAGTTATATGAAAATCTTGATTAAATGCATGTGTTGATTACTTTCCAGTTTTTTTAGTTTGAACGTTATTTTATATGCGTGATTTATGCTGCCAATTTATGAAAATTTGATTTCAACATTTTATACCATTTAATAGTTGCATGATCAGCTATATGAAATTTTGATCTTTATTTTGATTGAATTAAATGAAACGGCAAGAATTGGCAAAGATTTTGGAATGAAAAAGTCATATACAAAAATTAAAACCCAATTGAAAGCTATGGAAAAGGTAATGTTTACTATAAAACTACTGACTAATATTTTAATCCATACAGATATAAATATGATTTTTAAAATATGCCAAACCGACGCAATGCAAAACACCTAAATTTATATAAAATAACTTTTTTAGTTTATACGTTTATTACGTTACTTATACCATAAATTTTACGCGTCCTTTAAACGCGAAATCCAACAGTTCATTAGTACACTAATTTTTTTTACAAAGTTATTACTTACCAAAATTTTATTGGTTTACATATATTATACATATACAAAATTCATTTTATTAACATTGCGAATTGAGTCGTCTTTTAACAAAGTTAAAAACTTCAAAACTTTTAAATTTTATTTTTAGACCTTTGGAAAAAGATTTACATCAAATATATATATATATATATATACACGGTATTTATTCCCTAAATTTACGCGCCCTTTTTACCGCGTAATTACCCAGTTCATTTATACACTAAAAAAAATTCGAAATTCTGACCGTGCTGAGACTCAAACTCGTGACCTGTCGTGAATAGCCCAGATGTCTTAACCACCTAAGCTATTAATGTTTTCTTAATTAAAACTTGGTTTTGCTAGAAATTAAGTTATTTACCATCTTCGACAAAAACCCAAATTTCCAAATTAAAGTTAATTCTTAACCATGTCAAAATTTCAGAGATCTTATTATTTAATTAAAAATTTGGTCAATTGTTTTTATTTTTATTTTTAATCACTTTAAAATTTAGATTTTTATATAATAAACCCCAAAGTTTTTTTTTTAAAATACAAGTGAAAAATACTTGTTAAAAGTTTGGGCTGTTACACTCTCCCCCACTCAGAACTTTTCATCCTCGAAAAGGAAGAAGGTAGGGGAATAGAAACAACCTGAAAGGAAACTAAATTGAAACTTAAATTAGAATCATTAATCTAATTAATAAAAATTCAATTTTAAATTAATCATTGATTCCATCTATTTATACTTAAAATTTTAACATTTACTTGTATAATATCCCTACACTTAAAAAAAATCATTCATTTTTTATTTTTTATCCAAATTTTACACAAGGTATTATAACATTCTAATTTAAAATGTTTAATTTTAATCTTTGAAATGGTAATTTAACTTAATTGTTAAAGTAAATTTACCATTTCCCAAACAACTTGTTTTGATATTATTTTTATAAAACCCAAATCAAAAATATCATATTTCCAATCTATATACTTTGAAACCATGGCTTTGAAACATAACCTTTAATACTTAATAGTTTAAATACTATATTACTTTATATACTAAAATAGCTTCTTTAAATTTCACAATAAATTCCCAATACCAATTTGAATCTCCAATTAAACCATTCAAATTCCCATATAATTCAAAGCTTAAATATCCCATATTTCAAAACTTAAATTTTTATAGCTCATATTATTTAGATCTTTAAATATTCCACTATTTCAAAATGGATTCTTTGATAATTTAATATATACCAAATCCAATTCTTATTATTTAAATTTTGAAATGTCTACTCAATACAACAAATATTATTTAAGTAAAACCCTTACTTTTATTTGAGTTATTAAAACTCTATTTACAATAGAAACTTAAATAGATACTTAACTATATTATATAAAAGAAATCAACTTCATTATTTAGCTTATTTAAAAATTCAAAACAAATTTATACATAGCTAAATTTAAGAAATTTTACTATATATATATATATATATCAAAATTTAATATTTATCAATCGTATCCTTTTCAAAACCATATAAATCAAAATATTTATAAATATAGACCGACGGTGTCTGTATAAAATTTTCAAACATAATACTCCGAAATTCATAGTTTTAAACCGTACTTCTAAAACTTGAATGGTTTGGATAATCAACAGTATATGGAATAAAAAGTTTGCATTTAAAATTACTTTATAAAATAAAATAATTTCTGCGACTTACAATTTTATTTCATTTAAAAAAAAATTTGAGTCAAAATTCATAAATTTCAAAAACACTTTCAGTTTCAATAACCACTTCAGTTTCAATATTTGCAAACTTGAATATTAGATAATTGGAACTAAGGTTGGAAATTTCTATTCTACCAATTAAAATTCTATTATTAAGTTTGAATATTTGCATAATAAACCCGTAATCATTTAAGAAAACTCAAATTACTTATAAAGAGAATTTCCTTCAATTTATTTATACTAGATATATTATTTTAATTTATCTCGAATAAAATCCAGTTATAAATATCATATCTTTAAAATTTTATTTATAAATCTTTTTATATTGTATATTATCCAATTACATTGTTAACTTCTGAAAATCAAGGTAAGTTATATTGAAATGAAATTGAGTATTATACAAATAAAACTTTCAAATTCAATTATCTCAAGTTTGAATTACTTATTCAAAATTTTGATTTTTTTTTTCTTTTTATATAATTGAAATTATTCCTCAAGATAAAATTCAAGAATTAAATTTTTGATTCCCTTCAACCTAAATAAATATATGTACATAATATGTCAAATCAAATTTAAATCATATATCTATATATTATAAATCAAGTCATATTTTAGAAATTCAAATCAATTAAATTCTCAAGGTAACACCGTAGCCAGACTACAGAATGGTCTTTTCACTTCGAAACTCAAAAATGAATGTCGATGATGTTGTTGTCGTCACCGAAATTATTTCCTAGCGACAAAGAGAAGAGCACTGATTTTTAAACCTTTAACATTCTTTGGAAACAAATTTTTATTCGAAAATAATTTAAATAATATATCCTTTCAAAATTTTAAACCCAAGGTTTGAAACTATCGAAAATTGAATTCTCAAGTTCTTGTTTTAAATTCATTTCAGTTTCCAAATAAATTTATAACCATGTTTTATAGTTCAATTATTTATATAAGACAAAACCAATGGTTTACAAAACCATAAATAAAATCAAACACTATTATCTCTTGACAACTAGTTAAATTAATTATAAAAATTCTGAAAATTATACTTATATATAATATTAGATTTTTCCCAAATATAGGAATAAATTTTCCAAAACAAGGATAGAGATTCAAATTTGATGGACACAAATCAAAGAGAATTTTGATTTAAAGATAAGTTGGAATTAGAAGATCCGATGATTAAATAATAGAATAAGGAACTAGATAAGTTTACATAAATTGCAGGCAACCTTAACCTAGTCAACAGTGACTCAAAGAGTCAGATCAAATGTAGATTTACCATTCGATCCAAAGAGATAGAGTTCGTAATAACCAAAGATACTAGCGTCTAAACCGAGGTTAAATATAAATCTTTGGTGAATCAATGCTAATTGTAAAGGAGTTTCACCCCTTTATTAGAATATTGACGAGACCGCCAATTCACTATAAAGATCATCCGAAGTGGATTTATGGGATACTCCAGAATCGAAGGAAAATTAATAGTGAGGGATACGAATGAATTTCGGAACCGCAGGGAACGTTCCAAAATTCGAAAAGGAAGAGATTCAAGCTCAAATGAAAGTGATTCTGTAAATCAATTTTACCATACATTCTAAGTTTTGCCTAGAGCCAAAGCTATGATACCAACTGTAACGACCCAATATTTTCAACCATTCGCATCCACACATGTCGGACTTGAATTGTTCAAAATACCGCGTCGTAAATAAATTTTTGGCAAAACTCAGAATATGCAGTAAATAAATCACAGAATCACAGACACGGATATCAGAAATCTCGTAGCGGAATTTAAAATACTTAGTGGTTCATGAAGCCACTAAACATCTCAACCAAATAAAATTTTACATGGTTTAGAATCTCCGATATAGTATAAAACATCAATAGAAATCCAAATATTACAAAGTCTCCATTACATAAATAAGATATAGACTGAAAGATTTTTCCACCAGCTCGAAAGATCTACAGAATGTCCTAGCTCCGGGAAGAAAACTGAAACTGCAACTCAGGCTGACCCGAGCGTAAAATAAAACATAAACACTCGAGTAAGGACATACATACTTATATAGTGTAAGTTAATTCAAGTGTACTGTAGTATAGAGCAAGTAACTTAAAGGATGCTTGGGACCGCCCATCCTCTAAGGATCCGTTAAACTATTTACTATGTAGTAATATTTCGCTATTATAATAATGTCTATTAGTAAAATAAACTTACTTTTTAATAGCGTTAAGGGGTTACCCATATAGCCCTTAACACAGAATATATTCCCATAGTCTATATAGTACCGTAATCTCCCCCGTACTGGGCGTCGTCAGAGGGCACTCCATAGGTATGGTACAAAACCAAAATCGTATAAGGCTCGCAATGGTAGGTGACACGGCACAACTAGGCAATGCCAGGGTAGATATACCAATTGCTATCCGGACCGATGGAAACGCGCAGCGCGCAGCTGCCGCCCACCTCGAACAACACTCCCAAATCAAAGGTGCGCACCAAAACAATCACAAAAGTAATAGAATGGCATACGAAGAAGTGCGTCCGATCAAAGGTGCTACCTCATTAATCCGAGAATCGCTCCTGTTTTAGCCACCTTATGCCAACTCACGGGAGTCGGGTCCACGTATTTACCTCAAAGGAACCGTCACCACCATCCTACTTCATTCTGGAATCTCCACCGCGTACACGGTTGTCAAAGTGGTTTTCGGTATCGACAGAGAGTATGCCAGATATCCGATCCCGGTCTCTTTAACAAACAAGCGTTATTATAAGCCGTGGTTACAACCTTTAAAAATGGTATTTATATTTTGAAATCAAAATAAATTTCAAATACCTTCAATATCAAAATATTGTTTTTAAACATTAGTCATTTTATAAAAATACCATTTAAATCTATTCAATTTATTTAGGAATTTATTTCCCCTTTTTACCAAATTTTAAAGTTAAATTCTTCCTTTAAAACCATCCAAAGTCAATTTCTTATTTTTATCAATTACATATTAAATTCCAAAATTTAGGCCTTTTCCCCTAAAGATTGTTTCCATAATTTTAATTTTTAAATAATTCAAAATCCCAGTTTCTGTAGCCCTTATGAAATGCTACCTAAAGTCTATAGGTTAAAACAGTTTGTTTATAAAAGACAGCATTTAAGTGCTGAAAATAGACTATTAACTTAACCATCAAGTTTTAAATTCCCAATATAACTTTTTATCAAATTTTTTTTTCTTAACTGAAACCTTATTTTTAACAAAATTCAGAAATTCCCAAAATAAGTTATATTCCGAAATTTATTTAAATATTTATTTATTTATTTAACATTTTTAACTCATTCAAAACATTATAAATCTTATAAAAATCCTTTAAATATATTTAAACCAGAATATTATAAACTTCCATTTTAAAATAAATTTAAAATATTTCAGAAAAACATTATATAAACCACGGGTCTGTATATATTTTTCTAGCCTAGGTCAAGTGATACAGATTTATATCATTTCAATCCGCAATTTACAAAACCCCGGGTTCTATCATTTCAAACCCGCAATCCCAAGTTAACAAATCAAATTTTAAACAATTAAATAATATATATGGATAATAATTGTCGTTCAGGCCTATCATTTCAGCCTATAACGATCTCAATTTACAGGGAACTTGCAGTGATGATTTAACAGTAAATAAGCATTAAATAATATAACTGCAACTATATTACAACAGATAAACAACTGATGAGGTGTCAATTTAAAATGGGGTTTAACATCATACGTTATATTACAGACAGATGACATTTAATAAATAATTTACAAATACACTTGCGATAATTCACAGAAATATAGGTATGTTTGTCTGGTGAGAAATACTCACCTGAATGCTGCTGAAAAAAAAATTGATTCAAAACGAAAATCCCGAAATAAGAGTATAGAAAGCACGATCAATTCACAGCGGAAGCAACGACTTGATCAAAATCTAGAAGAAAATCCAAATAAAACCAATACGCGACTTCAATTTACGGTTAAAGCAAATATTTTGAAACAACTGGAACAAATGGAGTAAAAGAAATTTTGGTTCAACTTTTGCTCGACTGCCTCACCCCACATCCCGACCCCAACTTCATAGGCTTGGCAATACGATTTATTATTATTATTATATATATATATATATATTCTTTTTTTTCTCCAACGGCATGTCCCTTATCTAGTTTGAAAAATATGTATTTACACAAAACTTGCGTCTCTGCCTAATGCAAACTCTCTCTGTTCATAAATACAACACGTCTCTGCCACTTTAATTTCAAAACATTGTCGAATTCAGAAACATAAAAATTTAAATTTTTAACCATTCTTAACTTATAAAATCATATTCCTGCTTCAGAAAAATGTTCATTTGGATACCATTTATCTTATGATTAAATAAAATAAATTTTATAAATAAAATATCCAAATTTACTATGAATCATTTGTAAGTCAGAATTTCCCGATTTTACTTAACTTGTATATATATTTTTCCAAATAACTTTACACTTAATTTAAAAATACCCACTTCCTAAATAAAACTAAATTCTCATTTATTTACTTAACTTAACAATTTTATTTAAAACCAAATTTCCAATTTTCAAGTTAAGTCATAAATGGAAATTTCACCTTTCCATTTGAAAACAACATTTTCAATTATTTACTTACAAAACACATCCGTTCCATAAATTTATTTTTTTTCCTTTATTCATTTAGACATCAATTCAACTATGATTCAAGTTAAATAAAAGTTATTCCCAAATGTTCCATTTCAACCGTCTTTCATTTTATCAACTCAAAGTACATTATTTATTATACCAAACATATCCATTTTCGGAAATAACTTTTATTAAAATTTCTAAGTTAGATTTCAACTCCATATTAAATCAAATTTAATTATTATGTCATTTATCGTAAATAAAATCTTTAAATTCACTTTAAAACCAATTATTAACTTACAAAAATTTAACATATAGAAAACAAAACACTTTTAAAATTTTAAAGCCTTAAGTCAAATTTTTAGTTAAATTACATAAATTTTATTTCAAAAATACTTAATAATTTTTAGAAAAATATTATAATATATTAACCATGGGCTTGTTCGGGATATAAGCTCGGTTATGAAAACTTAGAGGGAAGCAGCCGAGCAAGGCAAAAGGGAAACAGAGAACAACAAGAAGAAGAAAGGGAAAAACTGGAAGAAGAAAAGAAAAAGTATAACCATTACCTGATAGAGGCTTGTAACGACCCGCAATTTTGGACTATTCGCATCCGCACATGTCGAACTTGAATAATTCAAAATACCGAATTGTTAATTTAAATTTGGCAAAAACTCAGATATACAGTAAATAAATAATCACAGAATCACAGACACAGAGTAATAATATGCAGCGGAAGTAAAAGAAAAATAGTAGTTCATGAAGCTACTATATAAATATATAAGATACATCAGAGTTTACAACAGAAGAGAAATATGATACATCAAGTACAAATCAGAATACATCACTGGAATCATCGAATACTGAAAGCAGAATAGATGGCTGGATCTTCATGCAAATCTCCAACTCCAAAGGTGAGTCTCACAAGCTGAACCACTCAGTCTGACCCGAGCGTAAAGCAAAACACAACACACTCGAGTCAGGATTAATATTCTCATATCAATAAATCCAACTCAAGTGAAATAGCAATCGAAATACAAGTAACTCAAAGGATGTTGGAATCACCATCCTCTAAGGATCCGTTAAACTATCTACTATGTAGTAATATACGCTAAATAGATAATGTCTGTCAGTAATATAAAGTATCAAAATAGTGTTAAGGCGTTACCATTATCCCCCTTAACACATTTTATATAAATGTCATAGTCTATACAGCACTGTAAACTCCACCGTAAACTAGTGGGATATCAGGGAGTACTCCATAGGTATAACACAAAACAAATTCGTAGTGGTCACGTATATAGGGATACAAGTATGACAAGGCACATGAGGCAATACCCAAGGTAGTGAAACTACCGTTCGCCTGATCCGGACTGGTGAGAACGCATCGCCGCAGCGATCGCAACACCGCGAAACAACACTCCTGAAAAGTACGAGGGTGCACCAATCAATCACAAATGATGAGTAGTAGTTACGAAGAAGTGTGTTCGCTCGAGGTGGCTAACCCCATTTGGCCCGGCACGGCTCCTGATTTTAGTCATTTCCAATTTGACACAAGTGTCAAGGCTATCCATTATCGTTCTCTTTCTTCAGTCGTCACGTACATCATTCCAACCACTTCATTCTGGATCATCACTCCACGTATAGTTATTAAAGTGGTTTTCGGTTTAGACAGAGAGTATGTCCATAACCGATTCCGGTCTCTTTAATAACTTCGTAATTATTACACCGATTGGTCGTTTAATAAAATTTCAAAACCAAATCAAGTTCAATTTCAATTAGAATTCGTAAATACACATTTCATTTATCTTCCGAAATCGATTTCCATAATTTACGTTTCAACATTCCAAATTACCATTTCAAAGTCTTACAATTCAATTTTATTTTTTATTTAAACAGTTCAAATATTGATTCAAGTTCGTATATTAGTTCATTCCGAAAACATTTAAGTTAATTTAATTTAACATTCAAAATCAATTTCAATTCATTAATCGATTTCATTCAATATTCGTTAAGTTAGTTTATCATTCAAACAGTTTCCATTAAATTTCCAATTCATTAAATCAATTACTTAAGTTCAACCTCATTATATTAACTAACACATTAAATTCAATTAGATTCGTCAAATCAATTCTTTAAATTACAAGTCTTACAGTTATTACAATAAAACGCATTTTTTTTTTTCTTGTTAAGAAATCCAATTTGATTTATTCACTTACTTAAATTTTTCAAACTTGATTAAATAAGAAACCCAATTTCATTTATTAACGATGTTCGAATTCACTTATTCAAAAGTTCAATTTCTCTTATCAAAGAATTCAACTTTTATTCAATTATCAAATAATTTAATCTTTTTCAATTATTAAATAATTTCAATCTTAATTATTAATAATTTCAAACTTAAAAATTTCAAACTTAATTATAAATTAAAACTTAATTATTAATTCATTTCCACTTAATTATGAATCAAACTTAATCATCAAATCATTTCAACTTAATTATAAATTCAACTTAATAATTTCAACTTAATTATAATTTCAAACTTAATTATAATTTCAAATTTAATTATAATTTCAAATTTAATGATTAAATGATTTCAAACTTAATAATTCCAAAACTCAATTATTACTAATTCCAATTTATTTATTAATAATTCCAAATTTAATTATTAAATAATTGAATTTTAAACAATCTTTCATCAATTACTACGTTAATATTTGTTTCAGATTTCAATATTTACATTTCCCTTTCATAAAATTCAAATTCAAACTTTATTTCAAACTTATTCTTTATTCGAATAAAATTCATTATTTTTTTTATATTCAATTTTGACCAATCGGGTTTTATATAATTCTCTATTCTAGGTCAAGTTCATTTGGGTATTTATCATTTCAACCCGATTCCAATTCTAATTCAAAAATCAACACATAACAAAGGGAACTTGCAGTGTGATAACTGGGATGGTGTCAAAGTAAATAAACAAGCAATAACAACAATCAACACAATCCAATAATCAATTCAAATAATCCCGAAATAATCGTATTAATTCACATCGTTGTTTGTGCAAATTAATATAATTATTTCTAGAATCTACACTATCATTTCATGTAGATTAAAGATTATTACACTAATTATTCTATGCAATTCTACACTCCACATCAATTATTCAATTTCATATTACATCAACCTATACAATCATACATTCAATGGTTTAAGGTGTAATTAACCAATTCTACGTGTCAATTTTTATCTAACATTTAAAGGTCGTATTTCACAAATTTAACTAAGAAAATTCAACACATATGTCAATTCAAAATTTTAACTATCCCGTGTCAAATTCAATTTCATAATATTTATCACTTATTCATTACAATTTAGCATCCAATATAAACAACAATCAATCAATCAATTACCAGCCAAACTGGATTTATTATTGCATACATAACAGATAACGGTGTCAGATGTCAAAGGTGAACTGATACATAAATAACAGTGCAATAAATAACAGTAGTATATTTAAATTGTCGTTCCAATTGAAATCAAATTTAATAAATAAAAGAATATTAATCATGAGTGATTGCTCACCTTTCGAGGCTAGACAGACTTGACAAAGAGATGAGCTACAATTTCCAAAGCAACGCTGAATGGGCACGATTCGATGAAGAAGACAGACACGACGAACAAAGCTGATAATGGGAAATCGATGTGAACCAAATCAATTTCGATAGGAGCAGAAATTATATGTGTATATATACTTAAAACATTATTCTTAAAATATAATTATTTTGAAATCAAGGAAAAATTTAATTAATAAATCATTACTTTCAATAAATCGACGTAAATCTTGTTCAGACATACTATTCTTTGCCTACTATATATAGATAAAATCTAATAAGATAATATTTTATTACTATATACATTCTATAATTAATATAATAGTACATCAGCCATAAATTTTAAGGACCCAAATTGAATACTATAAAACAATATTTATATAAACCTTTGATAAAGACGCAAAGTATACATGTACAGTGTATATATAATATACATAACTTACATATTATAATACAAATAACAATAGGTATTATGCTTACATAAACACGTCCATATTTGTATATATACTTTAAATATGTTATAGGTAAACTAATAGAATAGATAAAAATGTTAATATAACTGTACAATGAGATAACCGGATCTTATTAACAAAACACATATAGTGGAATGCAAGTTACTGGACAAACTTTTATGTATAATAAAGTCTAACAAATTTAAATACTAACCTGACACTCACAATATACATATATAACCTATATAGGCAGATACATACAACTTATAATCTTTACAAATTTATATTAACGATATATGTATAAATGCAGACTCAAAAGTATATTATATACTAACTGTTATGAAGCTGTTTCGGATATTAACATAAATTTGCAATGTAAATAAATCGTACAGATATACACAAACTTGTACGTATATTTATAAATCTAATTTTTTTTTTTTTTTTTATACTCAAAGTTAACAGCTTTCAAAATCATATATATGTAAGTCGTTATATAAACGCTAGAATATATACTGACATACCCACTTTATGCATGAAATAACCTACATATAAACTAATAGTGCTCTAATACATATAATAGACTTACGCATATCATAGATCTGCATGCGTGTGAAGACTCGGTGAGGTGGCGAATGAGATGGTGATCGGGAATTTGAATGGGCGGTACGTCCGTGTTCATCAGGCAGTGGCGGAGAGAGAGGGAGGCACGGTATTGGGAAGTCAGAGGCGAAGAGGTGGGGCTTGCTCATGCGCCAGGTGGTGTCAGGTCAGAGGCGATGGCTTGGGGTCGAGCTTGGCGCTTGGGTCACGGATTGGCGGAGAAGCTCAGAGGTTTGAGGCCTCAAGTGGACGAAGCAGGTGGAGGTAGGGTGGAACACGGGTTTGGGGTGATTGATCAGCTGAAGTGGAGGGGCGACTGACGTAGTGGTGTGGCTGTTCGGGTTGTTGAAGGCGGAGGCCGTAGCGGGTTTCACGATAGTGATGGAGAATGGAAGTTGCTTGCGGCCATGGTTTTTCGTTAAGGCTATGTACTGCCTTGGTGTGCTGTTCAATGGAAATAGCATGGAGGAGGAATATGCATGGATTGATAAAAGCACACAACAGGGAATGGACGTGAGAAGCAAAACAGTCCAATGTGAACAAATTCCTTCTTCTTTTTATTTTGTTTTAGAATAGAAAAAAAAAATGGAACGAAAGCAAGTATCAGGGAAAGGGAGAAAATGAGTGAACAGATGCATTCAATTAATAATATATGTTTATTCCCTTTTTGAAACTAGCAGAGAACCGACTGAAAATCAAAGGACAGCCCATAAATATCAACCGGCAGGAATAGTGAAAGCCAGCTCGTGAATTCAGAAAATAATAAAGGCTACCGATTAATGATTTTACACGGAGGATATATGAGAAGTCATATGCAAATCAATAGGCTCAGATAACGAACCGCTGCGTATAACCGTTTACTGATTTCACGACATACCAGCGTTTGAAAAATAGAAATGAATATACCGCTGAGATCAGCATGATGAGACGATCAAAACGGTATATAGATTATTGGCGGTACGATTGAATTATAAAAATTCGAAATTTTCAACTAGCGGAAAATGCGCAAAAATCGCAGAAAATTAAGATCGACGGAGCCAAAGATGTCCGAATTTGAAAAAACGACAAACTGACAACTTGCTCAAAAGATGGTTTAGAATTTTTCTATGTAAAAATATTTTGGTTTTGAAAACGTTTTATTTTCAACGCTTTTTTAACTGATTAAATTGAAGTAAATTTACGCGCGAAATAAACTTTCATATTTTTGGACGAAAATTTACCAGTTGCTATGTTTAACTAGACGCATTCCAAATATCAAATTTATATTTCAAAATTTTATCGTTTAAAATTCCCACAAAATTTCAATTAATACGTTATTAAAACCGGTTAAATTTACGGGTCGTTACATTCTCCCCCACTCAAAACTTTTCGTCCCCGAAAAGGAAGGAGGTAGGAGAATAGAAACAATCAAAAGAAAATAGACTTGAATCACATTATAACCAATTAATTTAAACCATATGATTTCAGTTTAAATAAATTTATATTCAACAATTTGTTTCAAATTCAAGATTTTCATTAAATCGATTTGATTTCACCTTTATTAATGTTAGGTACCAAAGGTTTCTTTCAAATGAAATTCGATTTGAATTCGACTAATTCAAGATATCTCATTAAGTTGCTTTAATTTTGATTTATTAACTTTCAAAACAAAACGTTATTTAATTTAACTTATTCAATCAACTATTATTCTATTTATCTCCATTATCATTTTTATAACTTAAAACTTTAAGTGTATAACATTTATTATACGCACTCACGTTTTATTTATAAAGAAAATTTATATTATATATTATCTAATTTTCTTGAGTTAGCAATTTCAAAGATCGTAAATTTGAATAGTCATTTATTATAATCATACTTTATTCGACAAATTTAATTCTTCTTTATTCCAAATTATTATTAAAATTATTCTACTTAATATACCTTATAACATAGATATTATGTATATTTTCTTATTATAACCATACAAACTTATTCATTCCTTCAACATCATTTTATACTGTATAATATTCAATTACATAGTTAACCTTTGAAATTTTAGGTAAGTTATATTTAATGCAATTTGAGTATTATCCAAATAAAATTTACAATTCAGTTATTTCAAGTTAAGTATTTATATAAAAGAATTTGGCTTCGTTTATACTTGACAATCATCTATTAACAAATTTTAAGAATTAATTCCCGATTAGCTTCAAACAACTTAGAGATAAAATAAATAAATATATTCATCATATATCCAATCAAATTTAAATTTCTTCAATATAAATTATAAATCAAGTCATGTTTAGAAATTCAAATCAGTTTATTTTTCAAAACAAACCGTAGCAAAGCTACAGAATAGTCTCTCCACTTCGAAACTTGAAAATGAATGTCGATGATGCGGCCGTCATCACCGAAATTATTTTCCAGCGACAAAATAGGAGAGCACTGGGTTAAACATCTAAAATTTCCTTCAAATGATTTCTATTCGAAAATACTTTAAATAATATATATTTTAAAACTTTAAAACCATAATTTAAAATTATCGAAAATTAAATTCTCAAATTATAATTTTAATTCACTTCAGATTCCAAATCAAATTATAACTAAGTTTATACATTCATTTATTTATATTATGAAATAGATAATGGTTTATAAAACAATAAATAAAAATTAAATATTATCATTTCGGACAAAAATCATTAATAATTTAGTTTCAGCAAAAAAAAATTTATAATTGTATAATTATACAAAATTATTTTATTTACCAAATTTGAAAATATTATCGTGTCAGTTTGCTCTGCTCAAGTGTTTTAGAAATTCTATCGATAGCGTTGATCAGACGAATCGATCGAAAACCCAAATCAACGTCAACAACTCAAACAACACAATATATATAACATTTTTTTATATATTAATTCACAAATTCACTTCTCGCTCGACGATACACAATCAATTTCAAAGCAAGCATAGAGATTCAAATTTGATAGAAATCAAATCAAAGAGAATTTTGATTCGATAATAAGTTCGAAACAAAAGATAAGATAATTCAATTAACATAATCGAGAGATGGATGAGCTTATTTAATTCACGGGCAACCTTAACCGGATCGACCGTGACTTCAAGAAGAGGATCGATGCTGAACTCCGAGGTAAATCAACATTCGGTCTCAAGGGATAGAATTCAGGTATAGCAGGAAATAGATAGCATCGTAAACCGAGGATATAGAAATCTCCGGTAAATCGATGTCTATTATAAAGGAGTTTCACCCCTTTACAAATCATTCGAAGTTTGGCGAGACCGCTGATTCATTATAAAGATTGTATGAAGTGGACTGATGGGATACTCTTGTATTGGAAGAAGACGAATAGTTAGGGACAAGAATGAATTTCGGAACCGAGGGAACGTCCCAAAATTCAAAGGAATTGAGTTAAAAGGAAGAGATTGAAACTCGAATGAGAGTGATTCTGTAAATACATTTACCCTATATACTGAGTTTTGCCTAGAGCTACCAAATGCTCTGATACCAACTGTAACGACCCGCAATTTTGGACTATTCGCATCCGCACATGTCGAACTTGAATAATTCAAAATACCGAATTGTTAATTTAAATTTGGCAAAAACTCAGATATACAGTAAATAAATAATCACAGAATCACAGACACAGAGTAATAATATGCAGCGGAAGTAAAAGAAAAATAGTAGTTCATGAAGCTACTATATAAATATATAAGATACATCAGAGTTTACAACAGAAGAGAAATATGATACATCAAGTACAAATCAGAATACATCACTGGAATCATCGAATACTGAAAGCAGAATAGATGGCTGGATCTTCATGCAAATCTCCAACTCCAAAGGTGAGTCTCACAAGCTGAACCACTCAGTCTGACCCGAGCGTAAAGCAAAACACAACACACTCGAGTCAGGATTAATATTCTCATATCAATAAATCCAACTCAAGTGAAATAGCAATCGAAATACAAGTAACTCAAAGGATGTTGGAATCACCATCCTCTAAGGATCCGTTAAACTATCTACTATGTAGTAATATACGCTAAATAGATAATGTCTGTCAGTAATATAAAGTATCAAAATAGTGTTAAGGCGTTACCATTATCCCCCTTAACACATTTTATATAAATGTCATAGTCTATACAGCACTGTAAACTCCACCGTAAACTAGTGGGATATCAGGGAGTACTCCATAGGTATAACACAAAACAAATTCGTAGTGGTCACGTATATAGGGATACAAGTATGACAAGGCACATGAGGCAATACCCAAGGTAGTGAAACTACCGTTCGCCTGATCCGGACTGGTGAGAACGCATCGCCGCAGCGATCGCAACACCGCGAAACAACACTCCTGAAAAGTACGAGGGTGCACCAATCAATCACAAATGATGAGTAGTAGTTACGAAGAAGTGTGTTCGCTCGAGGTGGCTAACCCCATTTGGCCCGGCACGGCTCCTGATTTTAGTCATTTCCAATTTGACACAAGTGTCAAGGCTATCCATTATCGTTCTCTTTCTTCAGTCGTCACGTACATCATTCCAACCACTTCATTCTGGATCATCACTCCACGTATAGTTATTAAAGTGGTTTTCGGTTTAGACAGAGAGTATGTCCATAACCGATTCCGGTCTCTTTAATAACTTCGTAATTATTACACCGATTGGTCGTTTAATAAAATTTCAAAACCAAATCAAGTTCAATTTCAATTAGAATTCGTAAATACACATTTCATTTATCTTCCGAAATCGATTTCCATAATTTACGTTTCAACATTCCAAATTACCATTTCAAAGTCTTACAATTCAATTTTATTTTTTATTTAAACAGTTCAAATATTGATTCAAGTTCGTATATTAGTTCATTCCGAAAACATTTAAGTTAATTTAATTTAACATTCAAAATCAATTTCAATTCATTAATCGATTTCATTCAATATTCGTTAAGTTAGTTTATCATTCAAACAGTTTCCATTAAATTTCCAATTCATTAAATCAATTACTTAAGTTCAACCTCATTATATTAACTAACACATTAAATTCAATTAGATTCGTCAAATCAATTCTTTAAATTACAAGTCTTACAGTTATTACAATAAAACGCATTTTTTTTTTCTTGTTAAGAAATCCAATTTGATTTATTCACTTACTTAAATTTTTCAAACTTGATTAAATAAGAAACCCAATTTCATTTATTAACGATGTTCGAATTCACTTATTCAAAAGTTCAATTTCTCTTATCAAAGAATTCAACTTTTATTCAATTATCAAATAATTTAATCTTTTTCAATTATTAAATAATTTCAATCTTAATTATTAATAATTTCAAACTTAAAAATTTCAAACTTAATTATAAATTAAAACTTAATTATTAATTCATTTCCACTTAATTATGAATCAAACTTAATCATCAAATCATTTCAACTTAATTATAAATTCAACTTAATAATTTCAACTTAATTATAATTTCAAACTTAATTATAATTTCAAATTTAATTATAATTTCAAATTTAATGATTAAATGATTTCAAACTTAATAATTCCAAAACTCAATTATTACTAATTCCAATTTATTTATTAATAATTCCAAATTTAATTATTAAATAATTGAATTTTAAACAATCTTTCATCAATTACTACGTTAATATTTGTTTCAGATTTCAATATTTACATTTCCCTTTCATAAAATTCAAATTCAAACTTTATTTCAAACTTATTCTTTATTCGAATAAAATTCATTATTTTTTTTATATTCAATTTTGACCAATCGGGTTTTATATAATTCTCTATTCTAGGTCAAGTTCATTTGGGTATTTATCATTTCAACCCGATTCCAATTCTAATTCAAAAATCAACACATAACAAAGGGAACTTGCAGTGTGATAACTGGGATGGTGTCAAAGTAAATAAACAAGCAATAACAACAATCAACACAATCCAATAATCAATTCAAATAATCCCGAAATAATCGTATTAATTCACATCGTTGTTTGTGCAAATTAATATAATTATTTCTAGAATCTACACTATCATTTCATGTAGATTAAAGATTATTACACTAATTATTCTATGCAATTCTACACTCCACATCAATTATTCAATTTCATATTACATCAACCTATACAATCATACATTCAATGGTTTAAGGTGTAATTAACCAATTCTACGTGTCAATTTTTATCTAACATTTAAAGGTCGTATTTCACAAATTTAACTAAGAAAATTCAACACATATGTCAATTCAAAATTTTAACTATCCCGTGTCAAATTCAATTTCATAATATTTATCACTTATTCATTACAATTTAGCATCCAATATAAACAACAATCAATCAATCAATTACCAGCCAAACTGGATTTATTATTGCATACATAACAGATAACGGTGTCAGATGTCAAAGGTGAACTGATACATAAATAACAGTGCAATAAATAACAGTAGTATATTTAAATTGTCGTTCCAATTGAAATCAAATTTAATAAATAAAAGAATATTAATCATGAGTGATTGCTCACCTTTCGAGGCTAGACAGACTTGACAAAGAGATGAGCTACAATTTCCAAAGCAACGCTGAATGGGCACGATTCGATGAAGAAGACAGACACGACGAACAAAGCTGATAATGGGAAATCGATGTGAACCAAATCAATTTCGATAGGAGCAGAAATTATATGTGTATATATACTTAAAACATTATTCTTAAAATATAATTATTTTGAAATCAAGGAAAAATTTAATTAATAAATCATTACTTTCAATAAATCGACGTAAATCTTGTTCAGACATACTATTCTTTGCCTACTATATATAGATAAAATCTAATAAGATAATATTTTATTACTATATACATTCTATAATTAATATAATAGTACATCAGCCATAAATTTTAAGGACCCAAATTGAATACTATAAAACAATATTTATATAAACCTTTGATAAAGACGCAAAGTATACATGTACAGTGTATATATAATATACATAACTTACATATTATAATACAAATAACAATAGGTATTATGCTTACATAAACACGTCCATATTTGTATATATACTTTAAATATGTTATAGGTAAACTAATAGAATAGATAAAAATGTTAATATAACTGTACAATGAGATAACCGGATCTTATTAACAAAACACATATAGTGGAATGCAAGTTACTGGACAAACTTTTATGTATAATAAAGTCTAACAAATTTAAATACTAACCTGACACTCACAATATACATATATAACCTATATAGGCAGATACATACAACTTATAATCTTTACAAATTTATATTAACGATATATGTATAAATGCAGACTCAAAAGTATATTATATACTAACTGTTATGAAGCTGTTTCGGATATTAACATAAATTTGCAATGTAAATAAATCGTACAGATATACACAAACTTGTACGTATATTTATAAATCTAATTTTTTTTTTTTTTTTTATACTCAAAGTTAACAGCTTTCAAAATCATATATATGTAAGTCGTTATATAAACGCTAGAATATATACTGACATACCCACTTTATGCATGAAATAACCTACATATAAACTAATAGTGCTCTAATACATATAATAGACTTACGCATATCATAGATCTGCATGCGTGTGAAGACTCGGTGAGGTGGCGAATGAGATGGTGATCGGGAATTTGAATGGGCGGTACGTCCGTGTTCATCAGGCAGTGGCGGAGAGAGAGGGAGGCACGGTATTGGGAAGTCAGAGGCGAAGAGGTGGGGCTTGCTCATGCGCCAGGTGGTGTCAGGTCAGAGGCGATGGCTTGGGGTCGAGCTTGGCGCTTGGGTCACGGATTGGCGGAGAAGCTCAGAGGTTTGAGGCCTCAAGTGGACGAAGCAGGTGGAGGTAGGGTGGAACACGGGTTTGGGGTGATTGATCAGCTGAAGTGGAGGGGCGACTGACGTAGTGGTGTGGCTGTTCGGGTTGTTGAAGGCGGAGGCCGTAGCGGGTTTCACGATAGTGATGGAGAATGGAAGTTGCTTGCGGCCATGGTTTTTCGTTAAGGCTATGTACTGCCTTGGTGTGCTGTTCAATGGAAATAGCATGGAGGAGGAATATGCATGGATTGATAAAAGCACACAACAGGGAATGGACGTGAGAAGCAAAACAGTCCAATGTGAACAAATTCCTTCTTCTTTTTATTTTGTTTTAGAATAGAAAAAAAAAAATGGAACGAAAGCAAGTATCAGGGAAAGGGAGAAAATGAGTGAACAGATGCATTCAATTAATAATATATGTTTATTCCCTTTTTGAAACTAGCAGAGAACCGACTGAAAATCAAAGGACAGCCCATAAATATCAACCGGCAGGAATAGTGAAAGCCAGCTCGTGAATTCAGAAAATAATAAAGGCTACCGATTAATGATTTTACACGGAGGATATATGAGAAGTCATATGCAAATCAATAGGCTCAGATAACGAACCGCTGCGTATAACCGTTTACTGATTTCACGACATACCAGCGTTTGAAAAATAGAAATGAATATACCGCTGAGATCAGCATGATGAGACGATCAAAACGGTATATAGATTATTGGCGGTACGATTGAATTATAAAAATTCGAAATTTTCAACTAGCGGAAAATGCGCAAAAATCGCAGAAAATTAAGATCGACGGAGCCAAAGATGTCCGAATTTGAAAAAACGACAAACTGACAACTTGCTCAAAAGATGGTTTAGAATTTTTCTATGTAAAAATATTTTGGTTTTGAAAACGTTTTATTTTCAACGCTTTTTTAACTGATTAAATTGAAGTAAATTTACGCGCGAAATAAACTTTCATATTTTTGGACGAAAATTTACCAGTTGCTATGTTTAACTAGACGCATTCCAAATATCAAATTTATATTTCAAAATTTTATCGTTTAAAATTCCCACAAAATTTCAATTAATACGTTATTAAAACCGGTTAAATTTACGGGTCGTTACAAGGCTTCAGCACAAAAGAAGAAGAAGGCTAAACTATGAGATGCGGAGGAAAGTTTTGGACGAGGCTATGTATTTATAAAGAGGAGTTGCTTTGTATGCAAGGAAGTGAAGTATACTTGGTCCAAAATGGAACATAGGCACGGCATGCAGGGAAACAAATAGGTGAAAATTGGCAAGAGATCTCTAAAAAAAATATGCGCGATTTACTTTCCAGTTTGTTATGCTTGAACGTTGTTTCTTTTTTTTTTCATGGATAAGCTTGCGTGATTTTAGGCAAAACGGTCAGTGAATATAAATTTGCTCTGTATTGAAAAGGCAAATGAAATAAATGTTTACATAATTTGCTTGATCAGTTGTACGAAAATTTGCAAAACAAATTGCAGTGGGAAACAAGAAGCAAGAGATATGGATTCGTGCTTTATGAAATAGAGAAGCGTGATTCACTATTCCCAGTTATACGAAAATCTTGATTAAATGCATGTGTTGATTACTTTCCAGTTTCTTTAGTTTGAACGTTATTTTATATGCGTGATTTATGCTGCCAATTTATGAAAATTTGATTTCAACATTTTATACCATTTAATAGTTGCGTGATCAGCTATATGAAATTTTGATCTTTATTTTGATTGAATTAAATGAAACGGCAAGAATTGGCAAAGATTTTGGAATGAAAAAGTCATATACAAAAATTAAAACCCAATTGAAAGCTATGGAAAAGGTAACGTTTACTATAAAACTACTGACTGATATTTTAATCCATACAGATATAAGTATGATTTTTAAAATATGCCAAACCGACGCAATGCAAAACACCTAAATTTATATAAAATAACTTTTTTAGTTTATACGTTTATTACGTTACTTATACCATAAATTTTACGCGTCCTTTAAACGTGAAATCCAACAGTTCATTAGTACACTAAATTTTTTTACAAAGTTATTACTTACCAAAATTTTATTGGTTTACATATATTATACATATAGAAAATTCATTTTATTAACATTGCAAATTGAGTCGTCTTTTAACAAAGTTAAAAACTTCAAAACTTTTAAATTTTATTTTTAGACCTTTGGAAAAAGATTTACATCAAATATATATATACGGTATTTATTCCATAAATTTACGCGCCCTTTTTACCGCGTAATTACCCAGTTCATTTATACACTAAAAAAAATTCGAAATTCTGAACGTGTTGAGACTCGAACTCGTGACCTGTCGTGAATAGCCCAAATGTCTTAACCACCTAAGCTATTAATGTTTTCTTAATTAAAACTTGATTTTGCTAGAAATTAAGTTATTTACCATCTTCGACAAAAACCCAAATTTCCAAATTAAAGTTAATTCTTAACCATGTCAAAATTTCAGAGATCTTATTATTTAATTAAAAATTTGGTCAATTGTTTTTATTTTTATTTTTAATCACTTTAAAATTTAGATTTTTATATAATAAACCCTAAAGTTTTTTTTTTAAATACAAGTGAAAAATACTTGTTAAAAGTTTGGGCTGTTACAATGTTAATTGGGGTGCATCGAAGAGCCTATAGGGCGGGGTTGTTACTTGGCATAAATCTCTAGCCTCTGTCGCTCATCCGATCGCTTTCGAATCAATTTGGCCATCATTGGCCTAGGCAAACTATTGCCCAGAACAGGCAACCAGACGTCTGGTTGATCAAGTCCAGACATCTGGTTATGGTCCTTAGAGGAAAAAGAAAAATATATAAGACGATAGAAAATAAAAATGGCAGAGACTTGGATCAGACGTCTGGTTAGAGTTCAGACATTTGGGAGGGTTCTAAATATTTCCAAAACCCAAATCCAAATGCCTGGATTAGCCCTCAGACATATAGAACCGCCAATTTTTCCATTTTTTGTTGTTTTGAGTGTATTTCCAATGTTTATCGATTTGTGTCGTTCGGGTTAGCTGTTGTCGATTATTATCGACTATAATGACTTCATTTATGGATATTTTGGAATATCCATTTGATGGATTTGATATCGATTTCCATGGATTTGATTCACATTTTCATATGTGAATTTTTGGTGATTGACTGTTTCTACAATCATTTCTGAGAGTTTTCACTCTTAAATGCAAAGGTTTCTGTACTTGTACTAAATATCGAAACTCTTTCATAAAAATGATTTCAACGTTACTTTTAATACAAAGCTCATCTTTAAAATCGTTTTCCATTCTATTAGTGTATGCAAACATTTACCTCATTGTTCGATAAATCCAATTAATTGACTTAGCAAAACAAGTGGTGTGAAACGCTTGCGTTTACTTCGTCGGTTAGTTCTTAGATTTGTTCGATTGAAACCTTGTGATAATTTTCGAGTGGAAATTTACACTTTGTTTGTAAATATTTTGTAATATCCCGGAATTTTGGACAATTTAAATTTAATAATCTGGGTTTAAATTTAAATTGAAATAATGATTTTTGTTAATAAATCTGATTGGATTTAATAATCTTCTTTATTTAAATATTTAATTTGTGAAATTATTTTTAATAAACTAATAAATTGTTTTCTATTTAATAATGTATATGTATTTGTATATATTATAAATAGATAAGTTGTTAAATTAGTTTTAATGTTTTGAAAATAGGAATTGAGATTTATTTTTGATTTAAGCTTTTCAAAGATATTTAATAAAATAACTATATGTTTTTAAATATGAGAAAAATGTTTTAATTGGTTTAAAATTTATTTTTGACTTAAAGTTTGGATATTTAAAATAAGTTATAAAATGTTTGTGTTTTTCTTTTTAAACTATTAATTTATAAAATGAGATTTGTTAATTTAATTTGAAATTTAAAATACAATTTAAAATAGGAACATGCATTCATTAAGTTAATTTTCTTTAACCTTAATTAAATAACAAACCCATTCAAAAGACATATGTAAGCTTAATTTACATATGTAAGTAATTTAAGATATAGGTTGACAAGTGTTAACAACACAAGCCATGTGTCATTTGTTTAATTTTTTCTTTAATTTTAATTTAAATCAAACATTGTTATTTAACTTGCATATATTCATTCTTTAGCTTTTTCTCATTTTTGATGCTAAAACAAAGAAACCTGAAAGGAAAAAAAAATTATCTCCTCTAACCTGTAAATGCATTTGCATTCAAACATGCAATCTGCATCCAAAATAAAATCTGCATGCATTACAAATTTCAAACCTGTAACTCCTCTTTAAAACCTGTAAGATCAAAAATCATTACCCTGCATTGCATTCAACTCCTCAACATACAAACCTGCATTTCCCCAAAATACAAGAGCCTGCATGTGTGTAAACTAAAGCATGTATTCGCTTTTCAAAACTCTGAAACATGCACTCCAATTTCAAGCAACATTCAAAGATCAAAAGCATTAAAAACTGAAGGCCTGCATTTCAAATTTTTGTCAAGAAAAATCTGCATTTCAGTTATTCAAAAGCCTGCATTTTTTTCAAATGAATCTGGGAAAAAGCATTAAAACAAGAGGCCTGCATTCATGAAACTGTGCTCTGCATGATCAATCTGTGCTCTGCATAATCATGTGAGTAACTCTAATTTATAAAATTTATTAATAGGTAAATATTGTTTTCTTGCTTTTAAATAAGAATGAAATTAAGATTTGAATTTTCTGTGAACATATATACATGTGAAAATATTTATGTGTATATGCTATTTACTGTGTCTTGCTGTTCTTCAAATTCCTACTCTTGATTTATTCTAGAAATATTTTCTTTTGGGATGTTTGCTGATATGATTTCAATTTTGAATGAAGCTTGTTTAGTATAGGATAAGTTATAGATAAAATTATGTTTACTTGAAGTAAATATAACAGAGTAAGAAATTGTTTATGGTGAAAATCCAAACATTATAAAACAATGATTCAGGTTTGTATATCAAACCATCATGCAAAAATAGGATTTTTAAAAGTAAAATGATAATTTATAGTGCTGTAAAATAAATGCAGATTTGGGATTACTGTATTTTACAATTAGGTTGAGCATAGTTGAAACTTGCATTGGATCTGGATGAATTTGATTCTTAGGATAGTTTAACTATCAAGTACTATAGGAAAAATATTGTATTGAATTAAAATTCAATATTTTTGTTGAATTTGGGATTTTCCAGTTAGGAACCCTAGTTATTTGGTCACTGTGTTTGGTCAGATTGTGGTCTCCTCGGTTGATCGAGTTCAACCACGTTTTGCATGATGAAAGATGGTGGTTTGGTGAGGTCTTCGCCGGAGTATGGAAGGAGATGGTGGTCAGTGATGGGAGGCATTGATGTTGACAGGTTGGGAGGTGTTTTGTTATCTGCAGTTCCAAGTTTGGAATCTGGATCTTGAATTTGAATTCGAGCATATGTTGTAGAAGTGGGTGTCGAGTTGGCCTGAGGGAAGGATTATAGACCGTGGGATGGTCGTGGGTTGGGCCGGTGGTGGCCGGAGTGGATGGGCAGGTGCACAGTGGTGATGAGAATTTGTTGAAGTGGGTATCAGGATTTTATACCCGTAAGGGTCTCGGGTATATTGAGAATTGACTCGAAGCTGGGAAGCATGGGACTCGAAGTAGTTTTTAAGGTAGCTCGAGTATCTGATGTTTCAGGTTTTAGTTTGGAAAGATCCTGTTTTGCAGTTTTGAAATTTAAAAGCAAGTTTTAAAAATAAACTAAAATCTCAACTTAGGATTTAAAAACCTGAATTTAAAGAGGAATTAAAATAAGTTTGAATTCTGTTTATTTTGTAATAATTTGAGTTTGAAATGTAAGTACTGCAGTTTTTTTTTAAAAGTTTGATCAAAAACCTGATTTCCAGGTTTATAAAATTTTAGTGAAAGAAGAAATGCAAATAAAATCTGGAAAGAAGTTTGAATCTAGAATTTAATTTAAATTCAGTAAGTTTAAAATTTAGATCTTCGAGTTAAATTTAAAATGCTTTTAAATTCAAGTTGGTTTTAAACTAAAACAGAAACTGTGTACTGTTTTATAATTTTAAAAAAAAATGCAACTGAAATTTAAATAAGTTTAAATCAGGAAAATTGAACTTTTGAGTTAATGAATCTGGGATGAATTTAAAACTGGAAATTTAAATTTAGATTTTAAACTTTACAGTATTAAGGAACCTTGGTTTTGAGTTTGAACTATAAGTTTTAAATTTATCAAATAAGGTTTAAATAAGTTTAAATTCAGTTTTGAAAATCTGAGATTTGACTTTAATGTCAGTTTTTAAAATTTAAATAAGGTTTTAAATTTAAATTTGTTTTAACCATTTTTAGAAAGGGTTGAATAACTTGCATTTAAAAATTTCGATAAAAGAGTAAATAAAGTTTTAAATTTTAAGTTTGAATCTTGGATGAAATTTGAATCTTGTTTCGGTTTGAAATTTAAAAAGAAATTTTTAAATTTGAATTTGTGTTTGAAACAAAGTATTTAAATTACTTGTATAAAGGAGAATGTTCTTAATTTTGAACTTAAGGAAATTGGTTTCATTTAAATTATTAAATTAATTTAAATGGAATAGTAATTATTTAATTAATGAATAATGTGAATGTTTAATTAAGTAATTAATATTATTTTTAAGATTAATTAATTAAGATTTGAGGTTAATTAATTAAGGTTAATTAATCTATAATTAAGTATGATTAATTAAATTTTAATTAATGATTAAGATTTATTTAATCAAGTGATTAATGATTAATTAATATTTTAATTAACACTTAATTAATTAATAAATAGAGATTAATTAAATGATAATTAAAGATTAATTAATTGATAATTAATAATTATTAATTGAAGTTAATTCTTAATTATGTAATTAAGAAATGTTAATGAAGGCCATTAACTTAAGATTTATTTGACAATTAATTTATATGATTAATTTTTGATAATTAATTAAATTAATTAATTAATAATAATCAATTATTTAAGTTTTAATTACTTAATGAAAATAATTAATGAATTAATTACTTGGTGTAATTAATTTGATTAAGGTGATTAGTTTAGATTAATTAAGTTTAATTAATTTAAACAATTGTGGATTGATTGATAATTACTTATGTAATTAATGAGATTGTAATTACTTAGGGAAGTAATTAATAATTATTGAATGTAATTAAGGATATTCATTATAGAAGTAATTTAAATTACTTTGAAAATCAATCAAGTGATTAATGAAGATAATTAATTAAGAGTAATTAATTTATGTGATGAGTAGTTAAAGTAGTTAATTACTGAATGGTTATTAGTCAAAGGTGATTAATATATATGTTGTTTAAATTAAAGATTAATTACTTATGTGATTAATTTATATTTAGAGATTGATTAAATATAGTTAGAAATCATTAATTAATTAATTAATGATGTAATTTGGAATTGATTGATTAAGGTATAATTAATATTAAATGCTAATTACTTATTGTAATTAGAGATAGTTAATCAAAAATGATTAAGTGGAATGGATAATGAGATGATGATTATTTAAATTGATTGGAAATCAATTGATGATTAAGTTAAGCAGAATTTTAATGATGTAGTAATTAATTTAATTCATTTAAATTAATTAGAGTTTAGGTAATTAATTTAATTTATTTTAAATTAATTATAAATGATGTGATCATTAGATAGTTGCTTATGTTTGATGATTGGTATGTATGGTTTGTAATCTCAGTTATGTGATGAGTAATGTTATGTGATATGGATGCATTGGTTGCTTTTGGATGATAATAGTGATTATCTGATATGAATTATCGGTTGATAATGATAATGTTGAATTATCTATTGTTTTGTGAATTATCTATCTGTGTATATTTAGATAATTAAATTGGATTGTTTTAAACTTAAAACAACTTGGACCTTAAAAGACACGCTTTGGATTTCGATGAGACCGGGATCGGGTTTTCCATATTTGGAATCCGAAAACCACGTCGATTCCAAATAACGTTAGGTCGTTAACCCAAGTGGAGCGAGTGAAGACTCGAGGTGTAAGGGCTATATGTCAGTATAACTCTGTGGGTGATTCCGTAATGAGTTTGATGGAATAGTGCTTATAGATTCGAGATGGAGATTTAGAGTGCAAGGGTTATTGTCGTTAACTCTGAGGGTGATCCCAATACGAGTGTAACGAGATAATGCCTTCGGTTTCGTTCGAACCCGGAACGAACTTGTATGGATTGAATGCTTTCAGAACATCGTCAGGTGGACGATGAACATTCTAAGTGTTATGTCCTATAAAGGTAATCATAGCCTCAAGCCTCATCAACCGGGAATGGCTAAAACAGGGGAGGTGCAGCAAAGCTTCGTGGGTTGCACCCACTTGAGGGCAAGATTTATCCCTGTCTAGAGGTCCCTTTATATTTTCGGCTTAGTGGTACGGTTGTTGATCGCAACTGCGGAGTTGTCTTGTTTGGAACTATTCAGTAAGGAACGGGTCCGGCTTTGTGTTGCAGAGGATGAAGGGAGTAATCCTCGATACGATGATCTAGGCCACGTACTGTGACGGGCGGTACCCCAGTAGCCCAGCCATTGATGGAATCCAAAATCCAATAAGTGCCAACGGTTTTGATTGTATTACCCACTTTTGTGGCTAGTAGCTGGAATTTAATAGATGTAACAATTTCGGCTATTTCTTATTTACTTGAAAACCCTAGACACTATTATAATATCATCGGATTTCCTATCAAATGTTTTGGTTAGCGTAAGGTAAAAACTTTTCCATGTTTATGTGTGGGAAGTCTTACGTGATACCTTTTCTTTTCAAAGGTTTTTCAAAGTTAAGCAACTTTAACCTGTTACTCGCACCAGACCCATGTCTTACCCGGAGTTATTTTTGTTTTTCTATTACTCTTGGGTACTCAAATTTTTACGAGTAGCCAAGGGAATTCAGGTTAGGATTCAGGATAGCTTTGACGTATTGTGGAGGAGCAAATGGAGCAGTAGGCTTCTACGAATAGTTATATAGTTTTTCGCTGTGTTGGTATCTTTGAGTTGTGTATGTATTGAGTTGTAATAACTAGACAGGTGTTTATAACTGTCAAGTATGTGTTGTATATGTCTGTGTACTCTGATATTTGATGTATACTATTGAATACTTATGTTATTAATAAAATTTATTCGTTCCGCTGTTGAGATTCTTGTGTTGATTCTTCTTTCTCTTCTTTCTTTTCTCTTTTCTATCCCTTTCTTTCTTAAAGATGATGCGATTTTCCGGGAGTGGAATGTTGGGTCGTCACAGTTGGTATCAGAGCATTAGGTTGAGTGAATACCTAGGCTCTGTAGTAGTGTCTATCTTGAGAGAGCGTATTTGTATTTTTAATATATTTATATATATATATATAATTGGTTCTACCTATTTGTTGGATTACCTGTTCAGGTTTTCCAATATAAGTTATAAAGGTAGATGAGGTAGAAGTGTGTGTAACACGACTACCATTGGTTGGTGTTTGATGGATGAGGTTGGAAGTATGTTTGTCGAGACTGTAGACCTAATACCATCTCGAGTAAGTTCTGTAGTGGTGAAGTACTTCATCAATCTCTGAAGGAAACTGTAAAGGTTCGGAGTTCATCTTTGAAGTGCAGAATTGAGTTGGATCTGTCGTTTGGGCAGATGCAAGTGAGTGATGATATTTTGACACCTTAGGAAGTTGTAGCTGCGTGATGAGATGCAGTGACTATGGATATTTCCAAAGATGTTTCTTTGGAGTAAGAGTAGAAGTGAGTCTGCTAGGTGATGTGGCTGAGTTTAGAAGAGTATTCTGAGTTGGTAAGGAGTCTTCTGGCTGAGTAGTTTTTCTGAAATGGAGTTCAGAAGCAGCAAAGTGGAGTCATTTCTCTGGTGAGTTGGCTAAGCCAGCATAAGCTGTTCTGTTTGGTAGAGAGAGAGAAGTTTCTTTGGATTTAGGCTGAGTTGATCGCAAAAGTGACTTGCGATAGTATGTTCTTTTGGATTATTGGAGATTGTCCAAATTTTCTTCCAGGAAGTCACAATTTGTCTGCATCTGGAGATCGAGTTTTCTTTCCAGGATGGAACTGGTAGTTCAGTTAGTAGATGGTTGGTTCCTTGAGATAGAAGTTGGTGAAGCAACTCAGGTTTGGGAGGAACATCTGAGTTTATTTATGGATATGTGGAACCATATTTCTGTGCTGGGTTGTCTGGTCTGTGCTTGTGCTGTTCTTCAGCATTTTCTTCTGCTTCGGATCAGAGTTGTGCAGCGGAAGCAGTTTGGAGTGTTTCTGTTTTCTTTTTCGGATAAGAAGAAGTTTGTTCTGTCTTCTGTTGTTGAGAAGCAGGGTTTGTGTTCTTGGTTTTTGAGTGATCTTGAGAAGATCATTGGATTGTTTTGATCCAGTCTGTTTCTAGAGGCATCAGCGTAGAGTTGAGATGATCAGGATGGATGTTGGTAGCCCATGATCGTCCGAAGAATTTTTATGGATAAGAGACAGAGAAATTTGGATTCTGGAATTGGAGATTTGATTTGGGATAAGTTTTTCTCTGATTCAAGGAGCTATAAGTTTGGGAAGCTAGCTCTGTAGTGTTTTGGTTTCTTCTGTGATGGGTTGGATCAGTGTTTGGTTTTCTAGAGTTGAATTGCCAGTTTGGATAACTGGGATTCAGAGTGTTTCACGTATCTTTGAGGGAGTACGTGTTTGATATTTCTGGTTGTTGAACCAGCAGTTTAGGATGGTTTGTTTATTGAGTCAGACTCGTCTGTAGTCTGATATTCTGTATAGAATTGTTGTTAGGAGCTTTATAGCTTAGTAGTATTGATTGATTGTATTCTATAGAGCGAGTATCGCGATATATATATATATATATATATATATATATATATATATATATATATATATATATATATGCCGGGGAAACTCGTGAAGTTTTATCCAAAATTCTTTTGGATAATTAGATTTGTTCCGATTGTGTGAATTGGTTGTTATGGATTGTTGGCATATGATTAACATATGCTGTGTTTTAAAATAAAATCTGTAAATAAATTATTAAATTACTTTTGTTTTAAATTTCGAGGACGAAATTCTTTTAAGAGGGAAGGATTGTAATATCCCGGAATTTTGGACAATTTAAATTTAATAATCTGGGTTTAAATTTAAATTGAAATAATGATTTTTGTTAATAAATCTGATTGGATTTAATAATCTTCTTTATTTAAATATTTAATTTGTGAAATTATTTTTCATAAACTAATAAATTGTTTTCTATTTAATAATGTATATGTATTTTTATATATTATAAATAGATAAGTTGTTAAATTAGTTTTAATGTTTTGAAAATAGGAATTGAGATTTATTTTTGATTTAAGCTTTTCAAAGATATTTAATAAAATAACTATATGTTTTTAAATATGAGAAAAATGTTTTAATTGGTTTAAAATTTATTTTTGACTTAAAGTTTGGATATTTAAAATAAGTTATAAAATGTTTGTGTTTTTCTTTTTAAACTATTAATTTATAAAATGAGATTTGTTAATTTAATTTGAAATTTAAAATACAATTTAAAATAGGAACATGCATTCATTAAGTTAATTTTCTTTAACCTTAATTAAATAACAAACCCATTCAAAAGACATATGTAAGCTTAATTTACATATGTAAGTAATTTAAGATATAGGTTGACAAGTGTTAACAACACAAGCCATGTGTCATTTGTTTAATTTTTTCTTTAATTTTAATTTAAATCAAACATTGTTATTTAACTTGCATATATTCATTCTTTAGCTTTTTCTCATTTTTGATGCTAAAACAAAGAAACCTGAAAGGAAAAAAAAATTATCTCCTCTAACCTGTAAATGCATTTGCATTCAAACATGCAATCTGCATCCAAAATAAAATCTGCATGCATTACAAATTTCAAACCTGTAACTCCTCTTTAAAACCTGTAAGATCAAAAATCATTACCCTGCATTGCATTCAACTCCTCAACATACAAACCTGCATTTCCCCAAAATACAAGAGCCTGCATGTGTGTAAACTAAAGCATGTATTCACTTTTCAAAACTCTGAAACATGCACTCCAATTTCAAGCAACATTCAAAGATCAAAAGCATTAAAAACTGAAGGCCTGCATTTCAAATTTTTGTCAAGAAAAATCTGCATTTCAGTTATTCAAAAGCCTGCATTTTTTTCAAATGAATCTGGGAAAAAGCATTAAAACAAGAGGCCTGCATTCATGAAACTGTGCTCTGCATGATGAATCTGTGCTCTGCATAATCATGTGAGTAACTCTAATTTATAAAATTTATTAATAGGTAAATATTGTTTTCTTGCTTTTAAATAAGAATGAAATTAAGATTTGAATTTTCTGTGAACTTATATACATGTGAAAATATTTATGTGTATATGCTATTTACTGTGTCTTGCTGTTCTTCAAATTCCTACTCTTGATTTATTCTAGAAATATTTTCTTTTGGGATGTTTGCTGATATGATTTCAATTTTGAATGAATCTTGTTTAGTATAGGATAAGTTATAGATAAAATTCTGTTTACTTGAAGTAAATATAACAGAGTAAGAAATTGTTTATGGCGAAAATCCAAACATTATAAAACAATGATTCAGGTTTGTATATCAAACCATCATGCAAAAATAGGATTTTTAAAAGTAAAATGATAATTTATAGTGCTGTAAAATAAATGCAGATTTGGGATTACTGTATTTTACAATTAGATTGAGCACAGTTGAAACTTGCATTGGATCTGGATGAATTTGATTCTTAGGATAGTTTAACTATCAAGTACTATAGGAAAAATATTGTATTGAATTAAAATTCAATATTTTTGTTGAATTTGGGATTTTCCAATTAGGAACCCTAGTTATTTGGTCACTGTGTTTGGTCAGATTGTGGTCTCCTCGGTTGATCGAGTTCAACCACGTTTTGCATGATGAAAGATGGTGGTTTGGTGAGGTCTTCGCCGGAGTATGGAAGGAGATGGTGGTCAGTGATAGGAGGCATTGATGTTGACAGGTTGGGAGGTGTTTTGTTATCTGTAGTTCCAGGTTTGGAATCTGGACCTCGAATTTGAATTCGAGCATATGTTGTAGAAGTGGGTGTCGAGTTGGCCTGAGGGAAGGATTATAGACCGTGGGATGGTCGTGGGTTGGGCCGGTGGTGGCCGGAGTGGATGGGCAGGTGCACAGTGGTGATGAGAATTTGTTGAAGTGGGTTTCAGGATTTTATACCCGTAAGGGTCTCGGGTATATTGAGAATTGACTCGAAGCTGGGAAGCATGGGACTCGAAGTAGTTTTTAAGGTAGCTCGAGTATCTGATGTTTCAGGTTTTAGTTTGGAAAGATCCTGTTTTGCAGTTTTGAAATTTAAAAGCAAGTTTTAAAAATAAACTAAAATCTCAACTTAGGATTTAAAAACCTGAATTTAAAGAGGAATTAAAATAAGTTTGAATTCTGTTTATTTTGTAATAATTTGAGTTTGAAATGTAAGTACTGCAGTTTTTTTTTAAAAGTTTGATCAAAAACCTGATTTCCAGGTTTATAAAATTTTAGTGAAAG
This sequence comes from Allium cepa, assembly GCA_030765085.1. NCBI lineage: Eukaryota > Viridiplantae > Streptophyta > Magnoliopsida > Asparagales > Amaryllidaceae > Allium > Allium cepa. The sequence goes on along the minus strand of CM060937.1, from coordinate 454,182,127 downwards.
AAGAAATGCAAATAAAATCTGGAAAGAAGTTTGAATCTAGAATTTAATTTAAATTCAGTAAGTTTAAAATTTAGATCTTCGAGTTAAATTTAAAATGCTTTTAAATTCAAGTTGGTTTTAAACTAAAACAGAAACTGTGTACTGTTTTATAATTTTAAAAAAAAAATGCAACTGAAATTTAAATAAGTTTAAATCTGGAAAACTGAACTTTTGAGTTAATGAATCTGGGATGAATTTAAAAATGGAAATTTAAATTTAGATTTTAAACTTTACAGTATTAAGGAACCTTGGTTTTGAGTTTGAACTATAAGTTTTAAATTTATCAAATAAGGTTTAAATAAGTTTAAATTCAGTTTTGAAAATCTGAGATTTGACTTTAATGTCAGTTTTTAAAATTTAAATAAGGTTTTAAATTCAAATTTGTTTTAACCATTTTTAGAAAGGGTTGAATAACTTGCATTTAAAAATTTCGATAAAAGAGTAAATAAAGTTTTAAATTTTAAGTTTGAATCTTCGATGAAATTTGAATCTTGTTTCGGTTTGAAATTTAAAAAGAAATTTTTAAATTTGAATTTGTGTTTGAAACAAAGTATTTAAATTACTTGTATAAAGGAGAATGTTCTTAATTTTGAACTTAAGGAAATTGGTTTCATTTAAATTATTAAATTAATTTAAATGGAATAGTAATTATTTAATTAATGAATAATGTGAATGTTTAATTAAGTAATTAATATTATTTTTAAGATTAATTAATTAAGATTTGAGGTTAATTAATTAAGTTTAATTAATCTATAATTAAGGATGATTAGTTAAATTTTAATTAATGATTAAGATTTATTTAATCAAGTGATTAATGATTAATTAATATTTTAATTAACACTTAATTAATTAATAAATAGAGATTAATTAAATGATAATTAAAGATTAATTAATTGATAATTAATAATTATTAATTGAAGTTAATTCTTAATTATGTAATTAAGAAATGTTAATGAAGGCCATTAACTTAAGATTTATTTGACAATTAATTAATATGATTAATTTTTGATAATTAATTAAATTAATTAATTAATAATAATCAATTATTTAAGTTTTAATTACTTAATGAAAATAATTAATGAATTAATTACTTGGTGTAATTAATTTGATTAAGGTGATTAGTTTAGATTAATTAAGTTTAATTAATTTAAACAATTGTGGATTGATTGATAATTACTTATGTAATTAATGAGATTGTAATTACTTAGGGAAGTAATTAATAATTACTGAATGTAATTAAGGATATTCATTATAGAAGTAATTTAAATTACTTTGAAAATCAATCAAGTGATTAATGAAGATAATTAATTAAGAGTAATTAATTTATGTGATGAGTAGTTAAAGTAGTTAATTACTGAATGGTTATTAGTCAAAGGTGATTAATATATATGTTGTTTAAATTAAAGATTAATTACTTATGTGATTAATTTATATTTAGAGATTGATTAAATATAGTTAGAAATCATTAATTAATTAATTAATGATGTAATTTGGAATTGATTGATTAAGGTATAATTAATATTAAATGCTAATTACTTATTGTAATTAGAGATAGTTAATCAAAAATGATTAAGTGGAATGGATAATGAGATGATGATTATTTAAATTGATTGGAAATCAATTGATGATTAAGTTAAGCAGAATTTTAATGATGTAGTAATTAATTTAATTCATTTAAATTAATTAGAGTTTAGGTAATTAATTTAATTTATTTTAAATTAATTATAAATGATGTGATCATTAGATAGTTGCTTATGTTTGATGATTGGTATGTATGGTTTGTAATCTCAGTTATGTGATGAGTAATGTTATGTGATATGGATGCATTGGTTGCTTTTGGATGATAATAGTGATTATCTGATATGAATTATCTATTGATAATGATAATGTTGAATTATCTATTGTTTTGTGAATTATCTATCTGTGTATATTTAGATAATTAAATTGAATTGTTTTAAACTTAAAACAACTTGGACCTTAAAAGACACGCTTTGGATTTCGATGAGACCGGGATCGGGTTTTCCATATTTGCAATCCGAAAACCACGTCGATTCCAAATAACGTTAGGTCGTTAACCCAAGTGGAGCGAGTGAAGACTCGAGGTGTAAGGGCTATATGTCAGTATAACTCTGTGGGTGATTCCGTAATGAGTTTGATGGAATAGTGCTTATAGATTCGAGATGGAGATTTAGAGTGCAAGGGTTATTGTCGTTAACTCTGAGGGTGATCCCAATACGAGTGTAACGAGATAATGCCTTCGGTTTCGTTCGAACCCGGAACGAACTTGTATGGATTGAATGCTTTCAGAACATCGTCAGGTGGACGATGAACATTCTAAGTGTTATGTCCTATAAAGGTAATCATAGCCTCAAGCCTCATCAACCGGGAATGGCTAAAACAGGGGAGGTGCAGCAAAGCTTCGTGGGTAGCACCCACTTGAGGGCAAGATTTATCCCTGTCTAGAGGTCCCTTTATATTTTCGGCTTAGTGGTACGGTTGCTGATCGCAACTGCGGAGTTGTCTTGTTTGGAACTGTTCAGTAAGGAACGGGTCCGGCTTTGTGTTGCAGAGGATGAAGGGAGTAATCCTCGATACGATGATCTAGGCCACGTACTGTGACGGGCGGTACCCCAGTAGCCCAGCCATTGATGGAATCCAAAATCCAATAAGTGCCAACGGTTTTGATTGTATTACCCACTTTTGTGGCTAGTAGCTGGAATTTAATAGATGTAACAATTTCGGCTATTTCTTATTTACTTGAAAACCCTAGACACTATTATAATATCATCGGATTTCCTATCAAATGTTTTGGTTAGCGTAAGGTAAAAACTTTTCCATGTTTATGTGTGGGAAGTCTTACGTGATACCTTTTCTTTTCAAAGGTTTTTCAAAGTTAAGCAACTTTAACCTGTTACTCGCACCAGACCCATGTCTGACCCGGAGTTATTTTTGTTTTTCTATAACTCTTGGGTACTCAAATTTTTACGAGTAGCCAAGGGAATTCAGGTTAGGATTCAGGATAGCTTTGACGTATTGTGGAGGAGCAAATGGAGCAGTAGGCTTCTACGAATAGTTATATAGTTTTTCGCTGTGTTGGTATCTTTGAGTTGTGTATGTATTGAGTTGTAATAACTAGACAGGTGTTTATAACTGTCAAGTATGTGTTGTATATGTCTGTGTACTCTGATATTTGATGTATACTATTGAATACTTATGTTATTAATAAAATTTATTCGTTCCGCTGTTGAGATTCTTATGTTGATTCTTCTTTCTCTTCTTTCTTTTCTCTTTTCTATCCCTTTCTTTCTTAAAGATGATGCGATTTTCCGGGAGTGGAATGTCGGGTCGTCACAGTTGGTATCAGAGCATTAGGTTGAGTGAATACCTAGGCTCTGTAGTAGTGTCTATCTTGAGAGAGCGTATTTGTATTTTTAATATATATATATATATATATATATATATATATATAATTGGTTCTACCTATTTGTTGGATTACCTGTTCAGGTTTTCCAATATAAGTTATAAAGGTAGATGAGGTAGAAGTGTGTGTAACACGACTACCATTGGTTGGTGTTTGATGGATGAGGTTGGAAGTATGTTTGTCGAGACTGTAGACCTAATACCATCTCGAGTAAGTTCTGTAGTGGTGAAGTACTTCATCGATCTCTGAAGGAAACTGTAAAGGTTCGGAGTTCATCTTTGAAGTGCAGAATTGAGTTGGATCTGTCGTTTGGGCAGATGCAAGTGAGTGATGATATTTTGACACCTTAGGAAGTTGTAGCTGCGTGATGAGATGCAGTGACTATGGATATTTCCAAAGATGTTTCTTTGGAGTAAGAGTAGAAGTGAGTCTGCTAGGTGATGTGGCTGAGTTTAGAAGAGTATTCTGAGTTGGTAAGGAGTCTTCTGGCTGAGTAGTTTTTCTGAAATGGAGTTCAGAAGCAGCAAAGTGGAGTCATTTCTCTGGTGAGTTGGCTAAGCCAGCATAAGCTGTTCTGTTTGGTAGAGAGAGAGAAGTTTCTTTGGATTTAGGCTGAGTTGATCGCAAAAGTGACTTGCGATAGTATGTTCTTTTGGATTATTGGAGATTGTCCGAATTTTCTTCCAGGAAGTCACAATTTGTCTGCATCTGGAGATCGAGTTTTCTTTCCAGGATGGAACTGGTAGTTCAGTTAGTAGATGGTTGGTTCCTTGAGATAGAAGTTGGTGAAGCAACTCAGGTTTGGGAGGAACATCTGAGTTTATTTATGGATATGTGGAACCATATTTCTGTGCTGGGTTGTCTGGTCTGTGCTTGTGCTGTTCTTCAGCATTTTCTTCTGCTTCGGATCAGAGTTGTGCAGCGGAAGCAGTTTGGAGTGTTTCTATTTTCTTTTTCGGATAAGAAGAAGTTTGTTCTGTCTTCTGTTGTTGAGAAGCAGGGTTTGTGTTCTTGGTTTTTGAGTGATCTTGAGAAGATCATTGGATTGTTTTGATCCAGTCTGTTTCTAGAGGCATCAGCGTAGAGTTGAGCTGATCAGGATGGATGTTGGTAGCCCATGATCGTCCGAAGAATTTTTATGGATAAGAGACAGAGAAATTTGGATTCTGGAATCGGAGATTTGATTTGGGATAAGTTTTTCTCTGATTCAAGGAGCTATAAGTTTGGGAAGCTAGCTCTGTAGTGTTTTGGTTTCTTCTGTGATGGGTTGGATCAGTGTTTGGTTTTCTAGAGTTGAATTGCCAGTTTGGATAACTGGGATTCAGAGTGTTTCACGTATCTTTGAGGGAGTACGTGTTTGATATTTCTGGTTGTTGAACCAGCAGTTTAGGATGGTTTGTTTATTGAGTCAGACTCGTCTGTAGTCTGATATTCTGTATAGAATTGTTGTTAGGAGCTTTATAGCTTAGTAGTATTGATTGATTGTATTCTGTAGAGCGAGTATCCGGATATATATATATATATATATATACCGGGGAAACTCGTGAAGTTTTATCCAAAATTCTTTTGGATAATTAGATTTGTTCTGATTGTGTGAATTGGTTGTTATGGATTGTTGGCATATGATTAACATATGCTGTGTTTTAAAATAAAATCTGTAAATAAATTATTAAATTACTTTTGTTTTAAATTTCGAGGACGAAATTCTTTTAAGGGGGAAGGATTGTAATATCCCGAAATTTTGGACAATTTAAATTTAATAATCTGGGTTTAAATTTAAATTGAAATAATGATTTTTGTTAATAAATCTGATTGGATTTAATAATCTTCTTTATTTATATTTTTAATTTGTGAAATTATTTTTAATAAACTAATAAATTGTTTTCTATTTAATAATATATGTATTTTTATATATTATAAATAGATAAGTCGTTAAATTAGTTTTAATGTTTTGAAAATAGGAATTGAGATTTATTTTTGATTTAAGCTTTTCAAAGATATTTAATAAAATAACTATATGTTTTTAAATATGAGAAAAATGTTTTAATTGGTTTAAAATTTGTTTTTGACTTAAAGTTTGGATATTTAAAATAAGTTATAAAATATTTGTGTTTTTCTTTTTAAACTATTAATTTATAAAATGAGATTTGTTAATTTAATTTGAAATTTAAAATACAATTTAAAATAGGAACATGCATTCATTAAGTTAATTTTCTTTAACCTTAATTAAATAACAAACCCATTCAAAAGACATATGTAAGCTTAATTTACATATGTAAGTAATTTAAGATATAGGTTGACAAGTGTTAACAACACAAGCCATGTGTCATTTGTTTAATTTTTTCTTTAATTTTAATTTAAATCAAACATTGTTATTTAACTTGCATATATTCATTCTTTAGCTTTTTCTCATTTTTGATGCTAAAACAAAGAAACCTGAAAGGAAAAAAAAATTATCTACTCTAACCTGTAAATGCATTTGCATTCAAACATGCAATCTGCATCCAAAATAAAATCTGCATGCATTACAAATTTCAAACCTGTAACTCCTCTTTAAAACCTGTAAGATCAAAAATCATTACCCTGCATTGCATTCAACTCCTCAACATACAAACCTGCATTTCCCCAAAATACAAGAGCCTGCATGTGTGTAAACTAAAGCATGTATTCACTTTTCAAAACTCTGAAACATGCACTCCAATTTCAAGCAACATTCAAAGATCAAAAGCATTAAAAACTGAAGGCCTGCATTTCAAATTTTTGTCAAGAAAAATCTGCATTTCAGTTATTCAAAAGCCTGCATTTTTTTCAAATGAATCTGGGAAAAAGCATTAAAACAAGAGGCCTGCATTCATGAAACTGTGCTCTGCATGATCAATCTGTGCTCTGCATAATCATGTGAGTAACTCTAATTTATAAAATTTATTAATAGGTAAATATTGTTTTCTTGCTTTTAAATAAGAATGAAATTAAGATTTGAATTTTCTGTGAACATATATACATGTGAAAATATTTATGTGTATATGCTATTTACTGTGTCTTGTTGTTCTTCAAATTCCTACTCTTGATTTATTCTAGAAATATTTTCTTTTGGGATGTTTGCTGATATGATTTCAATTTTGAATGAAGCTTGTTTAGTATAGGATAAGTTATAGATAAAATTCTGTTTACTTGAAGTAAATATAACAGAGTAAGAAATTGTTTATGGTGAAAATCCAAACATTATAAAACAATGATTCAGGTTTGTATATCAAACCATCATGCAAAAATAGGATTTTTAAAAGTAAAATGATAATTTATAGTGTTGTAAAATAAATGCAGATTTGGGATTACTGTATTTTACAATTAGGTTGAGCACAGTTGAAACTTGCATTGGATCTGGATGAATTTGATTCTTAGGATAGTTTAACTATCAAGTACTATAGGAAAAATATTGTATTGAATTAAAATTCAATATTTTTGTTGAATTTGGGATTTTCCAGTTAGGAACCCTAGTTATTTGGTCACTGTGTTTGGTCAGATTGTGGTCTCCTCGGTTGATCGAGTTCAACCACGTTTTGCATGATGAAAGATGGTGGTTTGGTGAGGTCTTCGCCGGAGTATGGAAGGAGATGGTGGTCAGTGATGGGAGGCATTGATGTTGACAGGTTGGGAGGTGTTTTGTTATCTGCAGTTCCAGGTTTGGAATCTGGATCTCGAATTTGAATTCGAGCATATGTTGTAGAAGTGGGTGTCGAGTTGGCCTGAGGGAAGGATTATAGACCGTGGGATGGTCGTGGGTTGGGCCGGTGGTGGCCGGAGTGGATGGGCAGGTGCACAGTGGTGATGAGAATTTGTTGAAGTGGGTTTCGGGATTTTATACCCGTAAGGGTCTCGGGTATATTGAGAATTGACTCGAAGCTGGGAAGCATGGGACTCGAAGTAGTTTTTAAGGTAGCTCGAGTATCTGATGTTTCAGGTTTTAGTTTGGAAAGATCCTGTTTTGCAGTTTTGAAATTTAAAAGCAAGTTTTAAAAATAAACTAAAATCTCAACTTAGGATTTAAAAACCTGAATTTAAAGAGGAATTAAAATAAGTTTGAATTCTGTTTATTTTGTAATAATTTGAGTTTGAAATGTAAGTACTGCAGTTTTTTTTTAAAAGTTTGATCAAAAACCTGATTTCCAGGTTTATAAAATTTTAGTGAAAGAAGAAATGCAAATAAAATCTGGAAAGAAGTTTGAATCTAGAATTTAATTTAAATTCAGTAAGTTTAAAATTTAGATCTTTGAGTTAAATTTAAAATGCTTTTAAATTCAAGTTGGTTTTAAACTAAAACAGAAACTGTGTACTGTTTTATAATTTTAAAAAAAAATGCAACTGAAATTTAAATAAGTTTAAATCTGGAAAAATGAACTTTTGAGTTAATGAATCTGGGATGAATTTAAAACTGGAAATTTAAATTTAGATTTTAAACTTTACAGTATTAAGGAACCTTGGTTTTGAGTTTGAACTATAAGTTTTAAATTTAACAAATAAGGTTTAAATAAGTTTAAATTCAGTTTTGAAAATCTGAGATTTGACTTTAATGTCAGTTTTTAAAATTTAAATAAGGTTTTAAATTTAAATTTGTTTTAACCATTTTTAGAAAGGGTTGAATAACTTGCATTTAAAAATTTCGATAAAAGAGTAAATAAAGTTTTAAATTTTAAGTTTGAATCTTGGATGAAATTTGAATCTTGTTTCAGTTTGAAATTTAAAAAGAAATTTTTTAGTTTGAATTTGTGTTTGAAACAAAGTATTTAAATTACTTGTATAAAGGAGAATGTTCTTAATTTTGAACTTAAGGAAATTGGTTTCATTTAAATTATTAAATTAATTTAAATGGAATAGTAATTATTTAATTAATGAATAATGTGGATGTTTAATTAAGTAATTAATATTATTTTTAAGATTAATTAATTAAGATTTGAGGTTAATTAATTAAGGTTAATTAATCTATAATTAAGGATGATTAATTAAATTTTAATTAATGATTAAGATTTATTTAATCAAGTGATTAATGATTAATTAAGATTTTAATTAACACTTAATTAATTAATAATTAGAGATTAATTAAATGGTAATTAAAGATTAATTAATTGATAATTAATAATTATTAATTGAAGTTAATTCTTAATTATGTAATTAAGAAATGTTAATGAAGGCCATTAACTTAAGATTTATTTGACAATTAATTAATATGATTAATTTTTGATAATTAATTAAATTAACTAATTAATAATAATCTATTATTTAAGTTTTAATTACTTAATGAAAATAATTAATGAATTAATTACTTGGTGTAATTAATTTGATTAAGGTGATTAGTTTAGATTAATTAAGTTTAATTAATTTAAACAATTGTGGATTGATTGATAATTACTTATGTAATTAATGAGATTGTAATTACTTAGGGAAGTAATTAATAATTACCGAATGTAATTAAGGATATTCATTATAGAAGTAATTTAAATTACTTTGAAAATCAATCAAGTGATTAATGAAGATAATTAATTAAGAGTAATTAATTTATGTGATGAGTAGTTAAAGTAGTTAATTACTGAATGGTTATTAGTCAAAGGTGATTAATATATATGTTGTTTAAATTAAAGATTAATTACTTATGTGATTAATTTATATTTAGAGATTGATTAAATATAGTTAGAAATCATTAATTAATTAATTAATGATGTAATTTGGAATTGACTGATTAAGGTATAATTAATATTAAATGCTAATTACTTATTGTAATTAGAGATAGTTAATCAAAAATGATTAAGTGGAATGGATAATGAGATGATGATTATTTAAATTGATTGGAAATCAATTGATGATTAAGTTAAGCAGAATTTTAATGATGTAGTAATTAATTTAATTTATTTAAATTAATTAGAGTTTAGGTAATTAATTTAATTTATTTTAAATTAATTATAAATGATGTGATCATTAGATAGTTGCTTATGTTTGATGATTGGTATGTATGGTTTGTAATCTCAGTTATGTGATGAGTAATGTTATGTGATATGGATGCATTGGTTGCTTTTGGATGATAATAGTGATTATCTGATATGAATTATCTGTTGATAATGATAATGTTGAATTATCTATTGTTTTGTGAATTATCTATCTGTGTATATTTAGATAATTAAATTGAATTGTTTTAAACTTAAAACAACTTGGACCTTAAAAGACACGCTTTGGATTTCGATGAGACCGGGATCGGGTTTTCCATATTTGGAATCCGAAAACCACGTCGATTCCAAATAACGTTAGGTCGTTAACCCAAGTGGAGCGAGTGAAGACTCGAGGTGTAAGGGCTATATGCCAGTATAACTCTGTGGGTGATTCCGTAATGAGTTTGATGGAATAGTGCTTATAGATTCGAGATGGAGATTTAGAGTGCAAGGGTTATTGTCGTTAACTCTGAGGGTGATCCCAATACGAGTGTAACGTGATAATGCCTTCCGTTTCGTTCGAACCCGGAACGAACTTGTATGGATTGAATGCTTTCAGAACATCATCAGGTGGACGATGAACATTCTAAATGTTATGTCCTATAAAGGTAATCATAGCCTCAAGCCTCATCAACCGGGAATGGCTAAAACAGGGGAGGTGCAGCAAAGCTTCGTAGGTAGCACCCACTTGAGGGCAAGATTTATCCCTGTCTAGAGGTCCCTTTATATTTTCGGCTTAGTGGTACGGTTGCTGATCACAACCGCGGAGTTGTCTTGTTTGGAACTGTTCAGTAAGGAACGGGTCCGGCTTTGTGTTGCAGAGGATGAAGGGAGTAATCCTCGATACGATGATCTAGGCCACGTACTGTGACGGGCGGTACCCCAGTAGCCCAGCCATTGATGGAATCCAAAATCCAATAAGTGCCAACGGTTTTGATTGTATTACCCACTTTTGTGGCTAGTAGCTGGAATTTAATAGATGTAACAATTTCGGCTATTTCTTATTTACTTGAAAACCCTAGACACTATTATAATATCATCGGATTTCCTATCAAATGTTTTGGTTAGCGTAAGGTAAAAACTTTTCCATGTTTATGTGTGGGAAGTCTTACGTGATACCTTTTCTTTTCAAAGGTTTTTCAAAGTTAAGCAACTTTAACCTGTTACTCGCACCAGACCCATGTCTGACCCGGAGTTATTTTTGATTTTCTATAACTCTTGGGTACTCAAATTTTTACGAGTAGCCAAGGGAATTCAGGTTAGGATTCAGGATAGCTTTGACGTATTGTGGAGGAGCAAATGGAGCAGTAGGCTTCTACGAATAGTTATATAGTTTTTCGCTGTGTTGGTATCTTTGAGTTGTGTATGTATTGAGTTGTAATAACTAGACAGGTGTTTATAACTGTCAAGTATGTGTTGTATATGTCTGTGTACTCTGATATTTGATGTATACTATTGAATAGTTATGTTATTAATAAAATTTATTCGTTCCATTGTTGAGATTCTTGTGTTGATTCTTCTTTCTCTTCTTTCTTTTCTCTTTTCTATCCCTTTCTTTCTTAAAGATGATGCGATTTTTCGGGAGTGGAATGTCGGGTCGTCACAGTTGGTATCAGAGCATTAGGTTGAGTGAATACCTAGGCTCTGTAGTAGTGTCTATCTTGAGAGAGCGTATTTGTATTTTTAATATATTTATATATATATATATATATAATTGGTTCTACCTATTTGTTGGATTACCTGTTCAGGTTTTCCAATATAAGTTATAAAGGTAGATGAGGTAGAAGTGTGTGTAACACGACTACCATTGGTTGGTGTTTGATGGATGAGGTTGGAAGTATGTTTGTCGAGACTGTAGACCTAATACCATCTCGAGTAAGTTCTGTAGTGGTGAAGTACTTCATCGATCTTTGAAGGAAACTGTAAAGGTTCGGAGTTCATCTTTGAAGTGCAGAATTGAGTTGGATCTGTCGTTTGGGCAGATGCAAGTGAGTGATGATATTTTGACATCTTAGGAAGTCGTAGCTACGTGATGAGATGCAGTGACTATGGATATTTCCAAAGATGTTTCTTTGGAGTAAGAGTAGAAGTGAGTCTGCTAGGTGATGTGGCTGAGTTTAGAAGAGTATTCTGAGTTGGTAAGGAGTCTTCTGGCTGAGTAGTTTTTCTGAAATGGAGTTCAGAAGCAGCAAAGTGGAGTCATTTCTCTGGTGAGTTGGCTAAGCCAGCATAAGCTGTTCTGTTTGGTAGAGAGAGAGCAGTTTCTTTGGATTTAGGCTGAGTTGATCGCAAAAGTGACTTGCGATAGTATGTTCTTTTGGATTGTTGGAGATTGTCCGAATTTTCTTCCAGGAAGTCACAATTTGTCTGCATCTGGAGATCGAGTTTTCTTTCCAGGATGGAACTGGTAGTTCAGTTAGTAGATGGTTGGTTCCTTGAGATAGAAGTTGGTGAAGCAACTCAGGTTTGGGAGGAACATCTGAGTTTATTTATGGATATGTGGAACCATATTTCTGTGCTGGGTTGTCTGGTCTGTGCTTGTGCTGTTCTTCAGCATTTTCTTCTGCTTCGGATCAGAGTTGTGCAGCGGAAGCAGTTTGGAGTGTTTCTGTTTTCTTTTCCGGATAAGAAGAAGTTTGTTCTGTCTTCTGTTGTTGACAAGCAGGGTTTGTGTTCTTGGTTTTTGAGTGATCTTGAGAAGATCATTGGATTGTTTTGATCCAGTCTGTTTCTAGAGGCATCAGCGTAGAGTTGAGCTGATCAGGATGGATGTTGGTAGCCCATGATCGTCCGAAGAATTTTTATGGATAAGAGACAGAGAAATTTGGATTCTGGAATCGGAGATTTGATTTGGGATAAGTTTTTCTCTGATTCAAGGAGCTATAAGTTTGGGAAACTAGCTTTGTAGTGTTTTGGTTTCTTCTGTGATGGGTTGGATCAGTGTTTGGTTTTCTAGAGTTGAATTGCCAGTTTGGATAACTGGGATTCAGAGTGTTTCACGTATCACTGAGGGAGTACGTGTTTGATATTTCTGGTTGTTGAACCAGCAGTTTAGGATGGTTTGTTTATTGAGTCAGACTTGTCTGTAGTCTGATATTCTGTATAGAATTGTTGTTAGGAGCTTTATAGCTTAGTAGTATTGATTGATTGTATTCTATAGAGCGAGTATCCCGATATATATATATATATATATATATATATATATATATATATATATACCGGGGAAACTCGTGAAGTTTTATCCAAAATTCTTTTGGATAATTAGATTTGTTCTGATTGTGTGAATTGGTTGTTATGGATTGTTGGCATATGATTAACATATGCTGTGTTTTAAAATAAAATCTGTAAATAAATTATTAAATTACTTTTGTTTTAAATTTCGAGGACGAAATTCTTTTAAGGGGGAAGGATTGTAATATCCCGAAATTTTGGACAATTTAAATTTAATAATCTGGGTTTAAATTTAAATTGAAATAATGATTTTTGTTAATAAATCTGATTGGATTTAATAATCTTCTTTATTTATATTTTTAATTTGTGAAATTATTTTTAATAAACTAATAAATTGTTTTCTATTTAATAATGTATATGTATTTTTATATATTATAAATAGATAAGTCGTTAAATTAGTTTTAATGTTTTGAAAATAGGAATTGAGATTTATTTTTGATTTAAGCTTTTCAAAGATATTTAATAAAATAACTATATGTTTTTAAATATGAGAAAAATGTTTTAATTGGTTTAAAATTTGTTTTTGACTTAAAGTTTGGATATTTAAAATAAGTTATAAAATATTTGTGTTTTTCTTTTTAAACTATTAATTTATAAAATGAGATTTGTTAATTTAATTTGAAATTTAAAATACAATTTAAAATAGGAACATGCATTCATTAAGTTAATTTTCTTTAACCTTAATTAAATAACAAACCCATTCAAAAGACATATGTAAGCTTAATTTACATATGTAAGTAATTTAAGATATAGGTTGACAAGTGTTAACAACACAAGCCATGTGTCATTTGTTTAATTTTTTCTTTAATTTTAATTTAAATCAAACATTGTTATTTAACTTGCATATATTCATTCTTTAGCTTTTTCTCATTTTTGATGCTAAAACAAAGAAACCTGAAAGGAAAAAAAATTATCTACTCTAACCTGTAAATGCATTTGCATTCAAACATGCAATCTGCATCCAAAATAAAATCTGCATGCATTACAAATTTCAAACTTGTAACTCCTCTTTAAAACCTGTAAGATCAAAAATCATTACCCTGCATTGCATTCAACTCCTCAACATACAAACCTGCATTTCCCCAAAATACAAGAGCCTGCATGTGTGTAAACTAAAGCATGTATTCACTTTTCAAAACTCTGAAACATGCACTCCAATTTCAAGCAACATTCAAAGATCAAAAGCATTAAAAACTGAAGGCCTGCATTTCAAATTTTTGTCAAGAAAAATCTGCATTTCAGTTATTCAAAAGCCTGCATTTTTTTCAAATGAATCTGGGAAAAAGCATTAAAACAAGAGGCCTGCATTCATGAAACTGTGCTCTGCATGATCAATCTGTGCTCTGCATAATCATGTGAGTAACTCTAATTTATAAAATTTATTAATAGGTAAATATTGTTTTCTTGCTTTTAAATAAGAATGAAATTAAGATTTGAATTTTCTGTGAACATATATACATGTGAAAATATTTATGTGTATATGCTATTTACTGTGTCTTGTTGTTCTTCAAATTCCTACTCTTGATTTATTCTAGAAATATTTTCTTTTGGGATGTTTGCTGATATGATTTCAATTTTGAATGAAGCTTGTTTAGTATAGGATAAGTTATAGATAAAATTCTGTTTACTTGAAGTAAATATAACAGAGTAAGAAATTGTTTATGGTGAAAATCCAAACATTATAAAACAATGATTCAGGTTTGTATATCAAACCATCATGCAAAAATAGGATTTTTAAAAGTAAAATGATAATTTATAGTGCTGTAAAATAAATGCAGATTTGGGATTACTGTATTTTACAATTAGGTTGAGCACAGTTGAAACTTGCATTGGATCTGGATGAATTTGATTCTTAGGATAGTTTAACTATCAAGTACTATAGGAAAAATATTGTATTGAATTAAAATTCAATATTTTTGTTGAATTTGGGATTTTCCAGTTAGGAACCCTAGTTATTTGGTCACTGTGTTTGGTCAGATTGTGGTCTCCTCGGTTGATCGAGTTCAACCACGTTTTGCATGATGAAAGATGGTGGTTTGGTGAGGTCTTCGCCGGAGTATGGAAGGAGATGGTGGTCAGTGATGGGAGGCATTGATGTTGACAGGTTGGGAGGTGTTTTGTTATCTGCAGTTCCAGGTTTGGAATCTGGATCTCGAATTTGAATTCGAGCATATGTTGTAGAAGTGGGTGTCGAGTTGGCCTGAGGGAAGGATTATAGACCGTGGGATGGTCGTGGGTTGGGCCGGTGGTGGACGGAGTGGATGGGCAGGTGCACAGTGGTGATGAGAATTTGTTGAAGTGGGTTTCGGGATTTTATACCCGTAAGGGTCTCGGGTATATTGAGAATTGACTCGAAGCTGGGAAGCATGGGACTTGAAGTAGTTTTTAAGGTAGCTCGAGTATCTGATGTTTCAGGTTTTAGTTTGGAAAGATCCTGTTTTGCAGTTTTGAAATTTAAAAGCAAGTTTTAAAAATAAACTAAAATCTCAACTTAGGATTTAAAAACCTGAATTTAAAGAGGAATTAAAATAAGTTTGAATTCTGTTTATTTTGTAATAATTTGAGTTTGAAATGTAAGTACTGCAGTTTTTTTTTAAAAGTTTGATCAAAAACCTGATTTCCAGGTTTATAAAATTTTAGTGAAAGAAGAAATGCAAATAAAATCTGGAAAGAAGTTTGAATCTAGAATTTAATTTAAATTCAGTAAGTTTAAAATTTAGATCTTCGAGTTAAATTTAAAATGCTTTTAAATTCAAGTTGGTTTTAAACTAAAACAGAAACTGTGTACTGTTTTATAATTTTAAAAAAAAATGCAACTGAAATTTAAATAAGTTTAAATCTGGAAAAACGAACTTTTGAGTTAATGAATCTGGGATGAATTTAAAACTGGAAATTTAAATTTAGATTTTAAACTTTACAGTATTAAGGAACCTTGGTTTTGAGTTTGAACTATAAGTTTTAAATTTAACAAATAAGGTTTAAATAAGTTTAAATTCAGTTTTGAAAATCTGAGATTTGACTTTAATGTCAGTTTTTAAAATTTAAATAAGGTTTTAAATTTAAATTTGTTTTAACCATTTTTAGAAAGGGTTGAATAACTTGCATTTAAAAATTTCGATAAAAGAGTAAATAAAGTTTTAAATTTTAAGTTTGAATCTTGGATGAAATTTGAATCTTGTTTCAGTTTGAAATTTAAAAAGAAATTTTTAAATTTGAATTTGTGTTTGAAACAAAGTATTTAAATTACTTGTATAAAGGAGAATGTTCTTAATTTTGAACTTAAGGAAATTGGTTTCATTTAAATTATTAAATTAATTTAAATGGAATAGTAATTATTTAATTAATGAATAATGTGGATGTTTAATTAAGTAATTAATATTATTTTTAAGATTAATTAATTAAGATTTGAGGTTAATTAATTAAGGTTAATTAATCTATAATTAAGGATGATTAATTAAATTTTAATTAATGATTAAGATTTATTTAATCAAGTGATTAATGATTAATTAAGATTTTAATTAACACTTAATTAATTAATAATTAGAGATTAATTAAATGATAATTAAAGATTAATTAATTGATAATTAATAATTATTAATTGAAGTTAATTCTTAATTATGTAATTAAGAAATGTTAATGAAGGCCATTAACTTAAGATTTATTTGACAATTAATTAATATGATTAATTTTTGATAATTAATTAAATTAATTAATTAATAATAATCAATTATTTAAGTTTTAATTACTTAATGAAAATAATTAATGAATTAATTACTTGGTGTAATTAATTTGATTAAGGTGATTAGTTTAGATTAATTAAGTTTAATTAATTTAAACAATTGTGGATTGATTGATAATTACTTATGTAATTAATGAGATTGTAATTACTTAGGGAAGTAATTAATAATTACTGAATGTAATTAAGGATATTCATTATAGAAGTAATTTAAATTACTTTGAAAATCAATCAAGTGATTAATGAAGATAATTAATTAAGAGTAATTAATTTATGTGATGAGTAGTTAAAGTAGTTAATTACTGAATGGTTATTAGTCAAAGGTGATTAATATATATGTTGTTTAAATTAAAGATTAATTACTTATGTGATTAATTTATATTTAGAGATTGATTAAATATAGTTAGAAATCATTAAATAATGATGTAATTTGGAATTGATTGATTAAGGTATAATTAATATTAAATGTTAATTACTTATTGTAATTAGAGATAGTTAATCAAAAATGATTAAGTGAAATGGATAATGAGATGATGATTATTTAAATTGATTGGAAATCAATTGATGATTAAGTTAAGCAGAATTTTAATGATGTAGTAATTAATTTAATTCATTTAAATTAATTAGAGTTTAGGTAATTAATTTAATTTATTTTAAATTAATTATAAATGATGTGATCATTAGATAGTTGCTTATGTTTGATGATTGGTATGTATGGTTTGTAATCTCAGTTATGTGATGAGTAATGTTATGTGATATGGATGCATTGGTTGCTTTTGGATGATAATAGTGATTATCTGATATGAATTATCTGTTGATAATGATAATGTTGAATTATCTATTGTTTTGTGAATTATCTATCTGTGTATATTTAGATAATTAAATTGAATTGTTTTAAACTTAAAACAACTTGGACCTTAAAAGACACGCTTTGGATTTCGATGAGACCGGGATCGGGTTTTCCATATTTGGAATCTGAAAACCACGTCGATTCCAAATAACGTTAGGTCGTTAACCCAAGTGGAGCGAGTGAAGACTCGAGGTGTAAGGGCTATATATCAGTATAACTCTGTGGGTGATTCCGTAGTGAGTTTGATGGAATAGTGCTTATAGATTCGAGATGGAGATTTAGAGTGCAAGGGTTATTGTCGTTAACTCTGAGGGTGATTCCAATACGAGTGTAACGAGATAATGCCTTCCGTTTCGTTCGAACCCGGAACGAACTTGTATGGATTGAATGCTTTCAGAACATCGTCAGGTGGACGATGAACATTCTAAGTGTTATGTCCTATAAAGGTAATCATAGCCTTAAGCCTCATCAACCGGGAATGGCTAAAACAGGGGAGGTGCAGCAAAGCTTCGTGGGTAGCACCCACTTGAGGGCAAGATTTATCCCTGTCTAGAGGTCCCTTTATATTTTCGGCTTAGTGGTACGGTTGCTGATCACAACTGCGGAGTTGTCTTGTTTGGAACTGTTCAGTAAGGAACGGGTCCGGCTTTGTGTTGCAGAGGATGAAGGGAGTAATCCTCGATACGATGATCTAGCCCACGTACTGTGACGGGCGGTACCCCAGTAGCCCAGCCATCGATTCCAAATAACGTTAGGTCGTTAACCCAAGTGGAGCGAGTGAAGACTCGAGGTGTAAGGGCTATACGTCAGTATAACTCTGTGGGTGATTCCGTAATGAGTTTGACGAAATAGTGCTTATAGATTCGAGATGGAGATTTAGAGTGCAAGGGTTATTGTCGTTAACTCTGAGGGTGATTCCAATACGAGTGTAACGAGATAATGCCTTCGGTTCGTTCGAACCCGGAACGAACTTGTATGGATTGAATGCTTTCAGAACATCGTCAGGTGGACGATGAGCATTCTAAGTGTTATGTCCTATAAAGGTAATCGTAGCCTCAAGCCTCATCAACCGGGAATGGCTAAAACAGGTGAGGTGCAGCAAAGCTTCGTGGGTAGCACCCACTTGAGGGCAAGATTTATCCCTGTCTAGAGGTCCCTTTATATTTTCGGCTTAGTGGTGCGGTTGCTGATCACAACTGCGGGGTTGTCTTGTTTGGAACTGTTCAGTAAGGAACGGGTCCGGCTTTGTGTTGCAGGGGATGAAGGGAGTAATCCTCGATACGGTGATCTAGGCCACGTACTGTGACGGGCGGTACCCCAGTAGCCCAGCCATTGATGGAATCCAAAATCCAATAAGTGGCCAACGGTTTTGATTGTATTACCCACTTTTGTGGCTAGTAGCTGGAATTTAATAGATGTAACAATTTCGGCTATTTCTTATTTACTTGAAAACCCTAGACACTATTATAATATCATCGGATTTCCTATCAAATGTTTTGGTTAGCGTAAGGTAAAAACTTTTCCATGTTTATGTGTGGGAAGTCTTACGTGATACCTTTTCTTTTCAAAGGTTTTTCAAAGTTAAGCAACTTTAACCTGTTACTCACACCAGACCCATGTCTGACCCGGAGTTATTTTTGTTTTCTATAACTCTTGGGTACTCAAATTTTTACGAGTAGCCAAGGGAATTCAGGTTAGGATTCAGGATAGCTTTGACGTATTGTGGAGGAGCAAATGGAGCAGGAGGCATCTGCGAATAGTTATATAGTTTTCCGCTGTGTTGGTATCTCTGAGTTGTGTATGTATTGAGTTGTAATAACTAGACAGGTGTTTATAACTGTCTAGTATGTGTTGTATATGTCTGTGTACTCTGATATTTGATGTATACTATTGAATACTTATGTTATTAATATAATTTATTCGTTCCGTTGTTGAGATTCTTGTGTTGATTCTTCTTTCTCTTCTTTCTTTTCTCTTTTCTATCCCTTTCTTTCTTAAAGATGGTGCGATTTTCCGGGAGTGGAAAGTCGGGTCGTCACATATTTAGGTTAAGCTAGTGGTTATGGGACATGAAGCTAAACTCATTTATTTACTAGCTTAGTGTAATTTACACTCATCGATCAATGATGATAATTTTGTGATTTAGACTAGCGATGTGCGATGTCTATTTGTTTGTGTGGGGGATTAAACCCCGTTTGTGGAGTTTCGACTCAAAATTGGTGGGTTAGCGACCCATGGTCTTTGAGCCGTTTGTGGAGCCTCGGCTCAAAATTGATGGTTAGCGACCATGGAATAGCGTTTCGTTTGTGATGCACGCGTTGGTGAGTTTTCATGCTTCTGTTTGTGATAGGCCTCCCCCTTTGTGATTTATGGATTTCTTATTGATGATTTCTAAAATTTGTGTTTCACCTATTTTTTTGATTTACATCGATAAGTTTTATCAATATTTGTGGCTGATGAATATGGTAAAGAATATGATATTCTTTTTGGAGTTTGAGATTATTCGAGATATTGTATGATTTTTGTTGTTATCTAATGTATATTTGTCATAGTATGACATTATTGTTATCATACTTTTTTCATATCTCTTATCCTATCTCATTTTATATGATATTTATAGCTAGACTGATCCGTTTATTATTTTCTTCTTAAATAATACTCAGGTCAGGCCGAGGTGTTACAGGTGCTTCTACTTGACTTCTTAGCTAGGATTAGCTTTTGATTTTTGGCTAACTACTTAGCTTAGTAGTTTGTTCTTTTATACCTTCGAGATAGAGACTCCATGATGTATACATATTCTTTTGTCTAGCACTTGTACCTATTCTTTTGTGATGTAGTGGATCTTGTATGACCACTACTTTGATTTACACTTTTATGTGTTATATTCATATCTGTTTCCGCCTTGGTGATATGAATATATGTGACTGATTTTGTGTTATGCTTATTTTATATATATTTTTCGAGGACCACATAGCCACTGTGTAGTAGCTTTGAGTTTGAATCGGTATGTCGAATTTTCTCTTGAAATGAAAATGATATTTTATCTGGCATATCGGTACTCGCACAAAGCAATTACACAGATGTCACTCCTCAACGGCCTTATTCTTTATGCTAGTCGACGGCATTACTCCGTAGTGTCCTTGGCTAATGTGAGTATAGAGGTAGAGCGTCATAGAAGAGTTGCAACCTTTCAAACTTGTCTCTTTGAATATAAGTGATCATAAATGAATGATTGCAACCTTTTATCTCAACTCTTGGATTTGTATAAATATACATCAAGATCAAAAATCATTTTTAACTTGCTTACTTACTATCTTACTACTTTTTGATCTCAAGAGTTTATTGCTATTCTACATTCAAAAATCATTCCAACAAATTCCATAACCACGAATTACACATTTGCAATTAACCAAGGAGACTATAGGAAGGGTTGTACTAGCAGCCAATATCCGTGTTATTTAGAACATAAGCTTGTTAAAAAAAAATCTTTTGTATAAGCCTATTCCTCCAGGCGAAGCAAGGATTATTGGTTAGTGAAATAAATACCCGACGGGTGTTTCGGGACTTGATGTAGGACGGAAGGTCCGAATTAGTAAAAAAAACTTTGGTGTGCTCGTTTCCTTTTACTTTTATTATGTTCTATTATATTAATTATTTAGTACATATAGTTGTATATACTCATATATTAATATATAAGCCATAATATACGATCCACTATGCTAACATTAACATCTATTGAGTAGAAGTTTAGTTCCAATGTATTAAAATATAGTAAATCCAAAAAATCGAACATTAAGATATGAATAAAATAAAAATGTTAATAAGATGGAAAGTAATGAAAAAGAAGGTATAGGAAACTAGAAAGAAGAAGAAATAGAGAATGAAATGGGAATAGAAATAAAAGTTGGAACTAATGAAAAAGTGGGCAGCAATATTAAAAATTTGATAGTGAGGAAGCGGTAAATGGAATTGAAGAAGAAAGTAAAATGCATAATAAAATGAATAAGAAGGGTCGACTATAGGAACTGTAGAGGTAATGAAGGTAAAAGAATAGGAATGATAATATATATGTATAACATATATATATATATATATATATATATATATATATGCATGTATATACGTAGCCTTGAATATGTGTTTGTGATGGGTATGAATTACTATTATTTAAAGTATAAATTATATAAAGAAAATGACATAAGGTCATTAGAGTAGGTTAGAGTGCGAAGTAGGGTTACACACCAGAAGTCTGCCCACTGTATGGGGCTATCAGTTGTTGTGTAACATCATACTAATATGGGACGTGTTCAACCATATGACCCGTGGAGAGTATATGCTTGCATATAGATGATAGGGTACCCTCAGGATAGACTAGTCTGCTTCAAATTTATTTTAAAGGAGGGTATTGCCTTAATTGCACTAGGCAATCTAAATGGATGATGAGCGGGATCATGTACTATGCAACGAGTGTTGATATCAAATTTTGAGGTAGGACTTTCATAGGGCGAAAATGTCATCACTCTCGAGTGGTCAATGGGAAGGAAAGGGTTACACCTAGTGGGTCTTCATCTATAACCTACCAAGGTGGACCACGTTGGGTCATGCACCGCCACAGTTGTTTGTTGTTGTTTTTTAGGGTAAGTTTAGTTAATCCATAGAGAGATTCCTTCAAAACATGGGTAGAGATGTTAATGGAGCCGAATACACGTTAGGAAGCAAATAAAGTAGAAAATCCTCAAGAGAATATGGCAAAATGTATGAAATGCCATCAGAAAGAGTATGATGAAATGTATGAAAGAAGGTCAGTAAGCACTATAGGACTTCCTCGAGTTATACAATATCAAGATCGTGACATAGCGAGGATAATGGATCCTGACGTGGTGCTGAACGAAGATGATAGTAGAAATAGTATTTAGATCCATTAGAGGGCTAAGGGTTATGTATATACATATATAGATATATATCTATGGAAGGTAGATAGGAATGGTTCTTAGGTGGATATGGAGTCGAGATGACTAATAAATTGTAAACATGCATAACATGAAATAGTGAACAATCATTATAAGATAGTGTTATGTATAACATGTATAATTCACCAATTACTAGAACATTGTTCTGACCCCTTCTCATTACAAACCATAAGATAGTTAGAAGGACAGATACTGATGCTTGGCGTGTTCGGTGCTGACAAAGACACTTGATTTCTGGAAGTGTAAAATCTTGGTTAGTACTTTTGTGATCTATTATATTTTAATTATTCCATTGTAAGTTATTTCGTTAGAGCTTTCATATGCATTCTTTTGTTTTATTTGCAAGATACCAAACTAATGATCCATGCTTTAGTGGACTTGGGTTTTGATTTAGTGAAAATTCAGGCCCACTGGGTTGCGGATTGTTAAATTTGGTAGCAGAACTTAGGTTAGTCGATCTTGAAAAATTAGGAAATGTTGAGTGAACATATTTGTATTTGGCCTACAGATATAATATACGTTAAATTTTAATAGTTCCAATTATAGAATAGTTACATATGGAAAGTCCTTGAAGCTGGACTGTAAATGACTCCATGGTCGGGCCTTAGTACCCTAGCGATTGTAGATCCCCATATGATTCCCAATTGATGATATACACTAGGTCCAAACAGGGGGAAAATAAGAATCCAAATGTTGTACATAGTAGGAGATATTGAAGTTACTAAAGAAGAAATGATTACTCCTAATTGGTAATTGGATTTTCAATATTGTGAAAGAAAAAAGTTAGTAAATTGAAGGAAAGATGTTCTTAAATGAACAGTTAGAAATCCACTAAGAATCCAACCCAATAAAAAATAGTTTTAGAAGTTGGGAAAAAATAACATACAATTAATATATTTGAAAAGGTAAAGACGCAAATATTGGATTTTGGAGAAAAATATACAATATTGGATTTTAGGGAAAGGTAATTATACAATAAAAATTACGTTGGAACTTAAAATGAAAAGTTTTAATAAAATGGTTTTATAAATGTAAATTGTCTGAGAAAAAAATGATAAAGCGTATATAACTCGCTAGTTTCTTTGTAAAGAAAGAAAAGTGTAAACATGAAGTTCTAGTGAAATAAAGATTCTTAAAAATCCAAAAATTCAATGAAGGAATTTTATAGAAAGTTATTTCTTTTGAAAGAAAAATAGTGGAGCAATATAGCTCGTAGGTTTGCAATAATGAAAATTTTTAAGTTGTAAAGAAAAATTGTATTGGTGGACAATAGAAAGTGATATAAGTTTGGAATATGGGTAAATAGAAAGATTTGGAACCCTAAACAAAGTTGTTGGCGAACGCATTACAATGGTTCAAGTAAGAAGACAGTACATAAAGAGAAAACAATTGGAATAAGTGCTGTTTAAGTAGAGAAGCTGAATAGTAGAAAAGTTATGAAATATAAATAGAAAGGAGGTTTGATTTATTGTAAAAGTTAGGATTTAACATATTTTAATTCATTGGAATGAAAAGAGATAACAATATAAGATTCCGTGAATCAATTAACCTGTAGATAAAGCTGTATTGTTTGAAATAATGAGGAATGTAAATGTAAAGAAAGAGATGCACAAAATATGGAAAATCTCATATTTTGTACTGTCTATTTCAATAAGGAAATGAAGTATAATTCCCTATAACTTCACGCAAAACATAAATTCTTTTTTAAGTGATTTAAAGAATTAAGCATTAACAATTCCTCGTAAAAGGGGGAAAGTAGTTCCTATGCATTGAAGTATAGGATCATTAAGTATAATAAAAAGCGTAGTAATTGGAAATTTTATAGGAAATCATGAAAAGAAATTTTGCTATTAATTTGGTTAGAAGCAACATAAGAAATTTAAGGCAAAATAAAGGAAAATAGACCTTTTATATTATTGTGTGCATTTTAAGTATCTTTTAAAAGTCCCCATTTTCTAACACTAAAGACTCCACTAAAGGTTGGAAGTGGAGATAGAAAGAAATGATAGACCGAGAGTTGTTTTATCTACTCCAGTTTTATTGTTTAAAAATTTGTAAAAAAAATGTTTTGGAAAAATAGTAATGCATTTTTAGAAAAGAATGGTTTGGTGTAACGAATAAGTTTTTGAAGAAAAAACTGGATAAATAGTTTGATTAAAAATCCCTAATTTGGAAGAAAAAGTGAATAAGTCTTTAACAAGGAAACATCGATCTGAAGGAGAAAGAGTGGAACATTTAAAGTTTGATTTGCTAACAATTTCCTTTAGATGTAATAAGCATGATAAATTCAAAAATTATAAATTAAAGTTTTTAAATGATGAAAGCATCAAATATTTTTGAATTTATTAAAGTGTTTTAAGTTGTACTTTTAAAGACAAAGGTTTTGGGTTAAGTGTTTCAAAATTTTTGAAGTTTCTAATCTTCGAAAAAAATGTAAGGACTAAACCAAGATTTTAAATTTGGAGCAGATAGAAATTAATACCTAAGGAAGACAGGGTAAATGATTAAGCTATGAAGAAGGTAGCAATGATTACTCATGGAAAAGTAATAAGGAATCTGGTAGTGTGTAAAGAATAATGGTAAGAATATAGGAAAATTTTGTTAGTCGTGTGTGCAAGCCATAAGAAGAACCCATAAGTGAATGATAAATGGTATTAAAGTACGCTTCTACGAGTGTTGGGATATGCTCATATGAAGGATCGTAGATAAAGAAAGTAAATATTAAGATTTGGAAAACCATTAAAAGATTTAGGTTAAAAGGAGATAGCAAACACAATAGAGGACATTGGTAAACTCAAGTTAACGAAGGCTAGATAGAAAGTGGAGAAGTTATTCCACCCAGACAATTACCAGTGGGTTATGCATGGTGGGCATAATTTGTATTTCCTATGCACAGCTGCATGGGGAGGAACTTTTTATTCCATAATCGGATATGTCGATGGAAGATATGCATAGACCTTATTCATTAGAAGCTAAAGGAAAATTAAGATATGAGGATTGTAGATGGATGGCATGTTGGAAGGTCCATTTAATTTGAGTATGAAATGATAGGCTCACAACATCATTAGTGCTGGTTGATGTTGAAGGCAAACTTCTAGTAATTGTTCTATTTATGTAGGTTTGTAAGCATTAGCTGTCGTTATTGAGGGTAAAAGGGCATATGATATTATAGGAAATGTTCCTTTTGTTTTGTTTTCCAGATGGACCGCAATGTTATGGAAAAATAATAAGGATAAAGAAATTTCAAAAAAGACAGTCAACTAATGCATAAGAAAAAGAAAATAGTAGAGACTAGAAGTCAAGAAATAAATTAAGAAAATTTATTTAAACACCACTAAAATATAAAGAGGAATAATATTGATAAATTTCATTAAGACAGAGGACATGGAAGGAATGTCGAGTAGCCACGAGTCAATGTCCTTGTACCTCAAAGATTAAAATTTATAACTGAACTTGGTTGTTGGTTACTATTGTAAGTAAAAGAAAAGTTTTTGGAACCTAAAATTTACCGCGTAAATTAAGAGAAGTCCACTATGGAAATTGGACTGTTGACTAAACCCCGATCTCTCGTGATGTGGAAACTTGTGTTTTAAAAAACACACACACACATATATATATATATACATATATGTGTGTGTGTGTGTGTACACTTTTGCAAATGTTTAAAATGTTTTTAAGTTTAAATTTTATGAATATTATAGAAAGTAATATACAAAGATTTTTGAATTAAAAGAAATTTTCAAATATTGGAAATGCCACATATTTGACGTTGGGGAATAGTTGACAGGTTGGTTAGTAAGAATTTTACTATGCGGCAGAGATGACAATAAAATAAAATACGATTAGAAACAAGGGAGAGATCTATTATAATTAGGGAATCACTTTCTCCATATCTTATTAATAACCAAAAATTTGACTTCTGAAATAAACATTAGAAACTTAAAAATAAATCGACTTACCCAAACTGAATTCGGAAAAATTGGAAAAGGATTGGGGCAAAGAGAAGATTACATGATACAGGGGAAAGGCGTACATAAGAGAAGGATGGAAATATGGAAATTTTCATCTAGAACCTTTCCTAGCATAAGAAAATAGTTTATAAAACAGGATTTTTCTAAATTTGGATGTTAGCAATGGTGTGCCAAGAATTTGGATGGTAGGCATTGGATGCGAAATTGGTTGAACTATACTTCTAATCGTAGAAATGTGAAAAAAATTGGATGTAAAAATAAGTTTTTGGTTTTCAAAGGTTACATACATGTAGAAGTGGCAGTATATTTAGGATGTTTGCATCATATTTTCAAAAATTGATTTAAAAGAATGCATCCATGTAGAAGGTGCCAATTTAGAATTGCTCGGTTTGCAAATCATATATGATGTGATGCACCATCCACCGTGCATGATTGATTGCAAAATTGTTTCTACACTCATGATTTGTTAGTTTATAATGGATGTGCTATAGGTTGCATGATCGAGCCCTTGAGAAATTTCAAGGGTGCAATTCTTTCAAAGGGGGAGAATATAACACTCTGCATTTTTACGTTAATTGATTTAAAAAGAATTTCATTAATGAATAGTAAACAATGAAAAATAGAAGTTTTGAAAATGTCAAAATTTAGCTACGAAACATGAAACATTGTGTTCGTGGTGATTTTTTGATCAATTTTCATATATAATGTTTTTCTATCGAAGTTCAAATGACAAAATTATTAAAGTTTGAAGTTTTAGCGTCGGAACTAATTATATATATAAATATGGTGATATAATCATTTAATGTTAATTAGCATTGTTAATGGAAATTTAAATGTTAATTTAATTTCAAATCTTAGGGAATTTATAAAAGGAGAAAGAGTTGAACGAGATCGACTAATAGAGGAAACAAATTAGTAGAATCAATTGAACGGAGGAAGGAAATTATAACTATCGTTTAAGTAGAGAATCAAATAAGCAATAATATCAAAATGTAAACAAATAACTATTAAAAAAAGGCTTAGGTCGACTGTTAGCAGTCGACCATGGGTACAGGATGGTCTACCCAAGGGTTTTAATATTGGCAGTAAAATTTTGGCCGTGTGGCGTGGATTAAAAATGGTTTCATCTATCGGTTAACACTGGTTTGAACCTCGATAAATGTAGACCAGGGCATTACTTCCAACTCATAAGTTTCAAATGAGCATGGAAGCTCTATCTCTTTCTCTTCTTCTCCAAAATTCTATATTTAATTGAAATAGATTTAATTTGCATGAATACACTATGGAGAATGATAAAAGATGATAAAGAATAGAAAATAGGTTCAAACCAAGTAGCTACATCACCTGTAAACTAGTAATCTGGTTTTAATTAATAAACTAATCTAAATTTCTTCTCTCTAATCCAAATTCTAATAGATCTGTATGTAAATGTTATATAAAAATCCAAATAGGGAGTCAGAAGTTGAAATAGAGATAATAGGGATTAAATCTAGAGATTTGGGGGTGCTTAAAAATTAAGTGGGAATATTATATGTTTTCATATAATATTAGATTATATTGTTGCAGATCTATTCCTGCATGCCTGAGAAACCGAATTTAATTCCAAATAAATTCATGAATAAGAAATGTTGAAGAGATTAAACTTGCCTATGTACTTTATATTGATGAACCAATATTTTCCTATTACAAAAACTAGTTTGGAATTTTATATGAAATTGATACTGAATTGCGTAATGATTAGAATTGGTATTTTACGTTGGATATGAATTTAATGAATCTAAAATGATTCATGATGATTATGAATTTATATTTATTCGATAAATATGAATTGTATGAAATCTTAATGAAGTGCGTAATGATTAAAAATTTGTTTTCGTTTAACGGATGTGAATTAAGTTGAAGTGAAAATTTATTTAGATCTTTAAGGTTTCGTGATATTTTATTGCATCAGAATTTTGAATGTTGCAAGTAGATTTCTGCATATTATTATGTTTAAAATAAATAAAAGTGTAACGTTTAAACTAACAAGGAATATAGGTATATGAAAAAAGATGTATAAAACAGGGGTAATCATCATGTTTTGTACTGTCTATTTCAAGAAAATAAAAAGGCAATTCCTTGAAATTATAAACACCGCATAAATTTCTCCCCTTTTTGATAAGATATGGAAATTTACCGATTTAACATTTATTGAGTAGAATTTTAGTTCCAATGTATAAAAATGTAGTAAATCCTAATGAGTTGAACATCAAGATATGAATGAAACAAAAATTCCGATAAGATGGAAAGTAATGAAAAAAGTATGGGAAATAGGCAAGAAGAAGAAATAGAGAATTAAATGGTAATAGAAACAAAATTCGAAACTAATGAACAAATTGGAAACGATATTAAGGATTTGATGAAGATGAAGAAGTAAATGAACTTGAAAAGGAAAGTAAAACACATAATAAAATGAAGACCTAGGGTCGACTATAAGAACTATAAAGGCAATGAAGGTGAAAAAATGTAAGAATTATTATATATATATATATATATATATATATATATATATATATATATATATATAGTTAGCCTTGAATGTGAGTTTTTGACCGGTATGAATTACTATAATTTTGCAAAGAAAATCACAGAGGGTTATTAGAGTAGGTTAAAATGGGAGGTCAGTAGGGTTATATAGTAGAAGTTTGCCCACCATAAGGGGCTATCAGCTATTGCGTAATATCATACTAATATGGAACATTCCAAACATAGGACCCATGGAGAGTATATGCTTGTGTATAGATGTAGAGGTACCCTTAGTATAGAGTAGCCCGCTTCAAATTTATTTTAGAAGAGGATATTTCCTTGATTGTACTAGGAAATCTAAATGGATGATGAGCAGGATCTTGCACTATGCAGTGAGTGTTGGTAATAAATTTAGAGGTAGGACTGTCATAAGATGAGGAAGTCATCAGTCCCGAGTGGTCAACAGGAAGGATAGGGTTACACCTAGTGGGTCTTCGTCTGTAGCTTACCAATGTGGGCCATGTTTTTTTTTTTTTTGAATTACCTAGAGAACCAAGCTTCGCTTGTAAACTCTAGGGAAGTATGTGCCTGCCAAACACATACTTCGGGTACTTGTTACAGGGTTGTCAGTTTCGGGGCTCGAACTCGTGACCTTCGATCACGCAGTCCGGACCATCAACCAACTGCGCCAACCCCGGTGGGCCATGTTGGGTCATGCACCCGCATAATTGTTTGTTATATTTTGTTAGGGCAATGCTAGTTAACCCATAACTAGATTCCTTCAAAATAGGATGGTGTGATTAGTGGAGCCGAGTCCACGTTAGAAAGCAGACAAAGTAGAAAATCCCTAAAGAGAATTTGGCAAAATGTACGAAAGGCCATCAAAAGGAGTATGGCGAAATGTATGAAAGGTCGTCAGTAAGCACTATTGGACTTCCTCGAGTTATATGGTATGAGATCGTGACATGGCGAGGATGATGGATCCTGACGGGGTACTGAACAAAAGGTACTAGCGGGCTTAGTATTCAGGTCTATTTGAGGACCAAGGGATATATATAGATATATGCATAGATATCAATCTACGAAAGGTGGATGGGAATGGTTTGTATGCGGATATAGAGTCAAGACGACTAATAATATGTAAACAACATAACATGAAATTGTGAAATACCAACATAAGATAGTGTTATGTATAAGATGTATAATTTACCAGTCACTAGAACATTGTTCTAAATCCCTCCTCATTAAAACCCATGGAATAGTTAGAAGGATATGTACTGGTGCTTGGTGTGTTCGGTGCTGACAAGGATACTTGATTTTTGGAAATGTCAAATCTTGGCCAATACTTATATGATCCTTATATTTTAATTATTCTGCTTTAAGTTATTTCGTTACAGCTCTGATATGCATTCTTTTGTTTTATTTGCATGATACCAAACCAACCATCCATGCTTTGGCGGATTTGGATTTTCGATTTAGTGAAAATTCAGGTCCACTAGGTTGTGGGTTGTTATAGATGGCAACTCTTAGATTGGAACAACCATCCTTTGAAGGTCCATGGTTATCGTCTTCCTGGAGGCAGGGAGTGCAGGAGTATAAGTTTTCGTCATGGGGGATCCATCTTTAAGAAGGGTAGACATACCCTCAATAGACTTGAAGCATGGCGATCGATGAGTCATTCTGAACGTGAAAACCTGACGTTCAACATGGTTAGGTTTGTTTATTCAAAATATCGAATGCGTGTGACCAACGGTCGGAATCCAAAGGATGTCGACTTGTGTTGATCCGTCGGATTCTGAGCATTGACCAAGGCAAGTCAAAGTGTTAATTTATAAATTGCAAGTCCCATGTCCCACACATGACAAATGGACCATGTTGTGTAGATAGCTCACTCGTGCTAGAAAAACAAGCCCCACCAATTGACGACACACAACAAACTCTTATTTTATTTATTTTGGTTAAAAGAAAGTTTAAATTTCATTCATACTAAATATATTATAGTGAGCATATTAGATGCGCTCATATGCGTATAGTGTAGGTGTAACACACATAGGTGTACAAATTATATATATACACATACACACACACAAACACACACACACACATATATATATATATATATTGGACATCTATAACGTGTCCACTGTCCATTTATGTGTCCAACGATTGTCACAATGCATTTTAAACTTATATATACATACTCACACATGCATGTGTGTGAAAATCTACTCATGCATTAAATTAAATGAATAACATAAAGTAAATAAGTAGATTTGACAAAAATGATTAAAATTTGAATGAATAATGGTGCTTGTAGGTGACATAAAAAGAAAGAGTGATAAGCATTTAAGAGGCAATTATTGAAAGGTAAGAAGAAATATTTTTGGCATTATTTTGACCTTTCTTTAGCTTGTTTTTAGAACATTTTAAACTTGTATGCAAATATTGTATGTATAGTTTTATTTTAAATTATATAAAATAATAATTGGATTTATATATATATACATATTAAAATTGTTTTTTGACTATTTTACATGTTTTGAAATCAAAATTAACAATTTAAAATCAAAATTTAACTTAGGAAGGAGTTCGCTTTAGTTTTGTAAGTTTACATAAAAGTCCCATTATAAAATTTGGATTGAAACTATATATATATATATAAACATAACAATAAACTATAATAGAATTCAAAATAATATACATGTGTGAAGCTTACAATTTCGTATGTTTAAAATTTAAAATAAACAACTTAAAGTAGTCTTGACTTAGAAAGGATTTCAATTTTAAATTTATGATTTTACATTAAAGCCTTTTGATTTGAATTGAACAATGTAAATTAGAAACAAAATAATTAATAATCAAAATAACTAAATTATATATAAAACCTTCATACTATATCGTGATATAATTTGAAATACGATTTAGATCTTAAAAATACATTTAGTTTTAAAAATGAATAGCAATTAGTTTCAAAGCTAAAAACAAACTTTTCAGTTTTGTCATCATACTTTAATTTCTAAACAAATGCAATTAATATATTAAACAACATACACATATATAAATTCATTGTATAAGAGATAAAATATAAACTACATCGACAATACATAATATATTATCATGATGAGATGTACACACAAGGTAACTAAATTACTGTAATAAGATATAACTTTTACTAAAAGGAGATAAGATGGTTATCTTAAAATGTTGCCCAAAAGATCACACAACGAATGAAAAAAAGACTCTTATATCCAATTAAATCACCTCCAGAAATGGCAACGATCTGAAATACTACCTTGTATTTTTATTTTATTTTGATTTTAACTTATTTTTCTTATGGGATTTTTTTTCTCAATGAAAGCCATGAAATTTTAGCTATAAGAGGGAGAGAAGGAAAAAATGAATTATCAGGGTAATCATTTATGAACGAATGAAAAAATACTTTAACTAAGAAGGTAATCATTGAGAATTAAAGAGAAAGACCTCTTTCCTTCCTTTAATTACCCTTTCATCTTTTAAACCCCATTTGAAAACTTCTCCAATTCCCCCCTTTAGCTAGCCAAAATAAGAGGCAAGTGGGCCTAAAAAAAATCCGAAAACCATTTTGCAATTAATCTTTTTTAAATTCAATTTAAATTTTTTATTGATATCGTATGTCGATACATACGTTTATAACTTTTATATAGACATTTATTTAATACTAATGTTATTCAAAAAAATTAAATAAAAATAAATAATTAATATTTTATAAATATTAATTAATTTAGTTAATTTATAATGGTTATAAATTAATAAAATCATATGATTTTTCCAAGTATTCATCATTAAGGTTGTGCGAATCAAAGGTTAAATTCAGTTAGTGACTAATATCGAATAGTTCGAATATTAACATACTCATGTCAGCTTAGCTAATGGTGTGATATTTGTCTTAATTTACCACTTTCATATCTTTTTGGCAATATCCAAACTTACTTATTATAAACGACACTTGTTAGTAATGATTATTTACACCAATTCCCTTCATCAACATCATATCACATTAGGACCTGTAAATTTGGTTTTGGCCAAAACTCCAACATCATCCACATTTAACTTGATTAGTCCAAACATAAATCCTTGGTTCAATAATAAAATTTATCATTAACTGTAGTGCTCTGGCCAGATACTTTGACTTTGTATTGACTACGGTTGACTCAAACTAAATATAGTCGTTTGTTGGTCATCGTCTCATGATTTAACTATAATCAAAGTGAAGTGTCCATTGAAGTTCAAAATATTATCAAGTTGAGAGAACTATGTAATATCATTTCTTTTAGATTATTTGTTTGTCCTTAGTTATATTAACCAATAGAAAACTCTCGGATGAGTCATTCATAGTTATCCAATAACTGTCACTATGTTACCCCTTGGTACCCCAATGTAGTCATAAGTAATACACTACCTAATATTTGGAGAGCATTATGCACTCTGGTATCAAAAGGTTGTATTAATATTCCATTTTGAAACGTCTTGGTTAAGAATATTTAAATAATATCTTATTTTTAATGTGATAAATTTTTCATGATTACACCACATTGTAATCACTATCATGTAACATATAATTTAAGGATTGTCTATTTAATATAGCTCAAACTAATTACTTCATTAATTATATCATAATATAACAAGTACATAATAGAAAGAAAACATCTTCTATTTTAAATAAGATTGGTTATCGAGTTAGATATATATAACAAATTGCATATAATGAGCTCTAAGGCATATCCCTAACTCTATCAAAAATCAACAACATAGGGCCAGAATCGCAGAGCTTGAAGCTTACCTTGCCCAAGTAGGTAGAGAACGCAAAGAGTTTTAAGGGGTAAAGAAGACCACTTCAGCTTCTACATGAATGTCGTCAAGGCCAAGAACATCGATGGCTCGATGAAACTTATCACGAAACTCTTGTTGAAATGTATGATGAAATAAGTCACAAAGAGAAAGTGAAGGTATTAAACAAGTTTGATGAGGAGGCACTAAAGGCCATCCTATTTGAAAAAGAAGACCTTGAGGCCCTAGCTAAGGGCAGAGCAGGATGCTAAAACTCTACACAGACGTCCATCGGGGATCTGGTTAGTTCCAATACAAAGGAATCAGTTGTAGAAACTCATTATGTAATCCTAAGGAGCATCGTGTGGAGATTATTACTCTAAGGTTGTTTTGAGTCCAGCATCTGTTACTCTTACACCCGCTATTACTGATAGTTCTAACGGGTAAAATCCTGATATGCCTTAGTTCAAACCCCTCACATCTGACCCTGAAGCTCTAGCTCTTACCTTAACTCCTAAGGAGGGGTAGGTTATGGTCGCATCATCCAAAATTAGACCACCTTCTGAAGGTACATTTGTGAATCCACCTGTACTTCAAAAAACTTCATATGCATTTGGAAGATGCTTCTAATCGTTACCATCAAGTTTGCATTTTCATTTGTTTGATAACTATTACCCCGCGCCCTACAGTCTTTATTGCCCTAGGTCCTAAGGCTTCTTCTACTACTCAGTGCTTGTATTGTCATCCTTTCCTATTTCTACATATTTAGTCGGGTCCTACCTGGCCCGAATACCAAGAAAATTGATGCTTTGAAGGACAAAGATAAGCTGAGCATGTGCTTAGAAGAATATAGATGTGGTCATCATATGCATTGCCGAAGTAAGCCATCCATGGCGTTGAACTTACCAATCTCAAATAAAGCTAATCAAAGCCAAGATCGAGCTTAGTCTGACTATTCCTCTTCCTTTTTCTACATCTATCATGTGCCACCATTTCTTTCTATGCCATTGATAATTACGCCTACCTTTGACCCTATTCGGTCGTCAAAGCGCAAGCACCTTAATTCATTTGACAACCCTTCAACCACTGATGAAGACACTAAACCACCAAAGGGGAGTATGGCTTCAAAGACCAAGTGGCAAAAGGGGCCACCATGAAGCCAAGGAAAGGAGGAAATAAGTGAAGGCTCTGATCGCCTCTGAAAACATTTTTAGATTTTTAGACCTTTTTCATTTTGTTGTCCATTGTACATAGGCCATGGTTGAGTGGGTCTGGCCTTTGCAGTTCTAAAAAAAAGATGGAGTAATGAAATATAATTCTTATTCAAATATATCTCATTTGCACCTATGTACTTCTCCTCATGTATAAATATATAATTGTCTATAATGAAATTACGTATATATCATACTTAAGTATGTCTGTGATCTGTGTAATGCATTTATCTATTATAACTTTGTACATAAAATTAAACCTTCATGATTTCCTAGCATTTTTCCATTACTTAGTTTTATTTATTATCTATCAAACATTGCCTAGTCAACTATAAATAAAACTATGTTCCAATGCTGCAACTAAAATTATACGGCTATCCTCTCATGTCTACATGAGCACCACAACAACTTAGAACTATTCCTACAAAAATCTGATTATACACTGATGCCAATATCTAGGTATCGATGTCTGTGATGCCTATCTTTGGACACCTATCTCCGACCTTGCCCATCTCCAGGATGTCTGTTCATGCTACTGGCCTTATAGCTCAAAGTCAGACTTTAATAATGCGGTTATACTAATTCAAAACTTGACATTATTCCAAATTCCATGACAAATATCACTTATTACGTCAAATCTGAATGAAATGAAACATCGTACAAAAGAAATCAAGTGAAACAGCGATGAAAATGGTTACTGTTCGATGCCCTCGGTGTAGGGAACCCATTTACTTTTTAAAGCTTGGAAGTTCCATCTCCAAGATTACCACATGCAGGTCCTTCCAATTTGAACAAAGTGCCCTCATACTTAAAAAGACCCATTTCAAAATGAGGTCACCTATCTTAAAGATACGGTTTCAGACCTTAACATTGAACTACTTTGCTGCTCTTTGTTGGTAAGCAGCTACCTTCATGTCAAACTCTTCTCACTTTTCCTCCATCAAGTCGAGGATGGTAGCAACAACTTTTTATTCACCATAGGATTAAAATGAATTCGACCATGAGAAGGGATTTCCACTCTAATTGGCATCGTGGCCTCAGTTTTGTAGGCCAATAAGAATGGAATGTGGCTGGTTATAGAATTTTTGGTCTAAAAAGCCCATACGCTTATGATAACTCATCCACCCAATTTCCCTTAGCTCACTTCAGTCACTTCTTTATGTGATCATGTCCATTCACTTATTACTGCTTAAAAGCTCTTCCCAATCCAATATTGAGCATAAAATTCACTAAGTTCTGCACTTTCTATTTGAGTTCAATTATCCATTATGATTTTCTTCGACACTTTGAATTTGCATAGAATGTTCTTTACTATGAAATTGATAGCTTTAGCCAAATTTATTATGGTGAAGGGCTCCATCTCGACCCACTTTATGAAGTTCTTCGTTGCAATGGTCATATTTTGCTTCTCTGTGTGACATTGGTACAATGATATTGATTCCCAAAATCCCAAATGGCCACTACTATCGTCTATGTAAGCTCGTTGGATGTGGCCCTTGGAATCTTCACAAATCTCTGGCAGTTGTAAGGGTGTATACAATGCATCAACCATTATCGTTTAAGCTAACAATTACTATGCAGTTCTTAAATGATTAGATTATTTTATCAACCGTTACCGTCAACCGTTAGTTATGATTAACCGTTAAATGGCATGATCACCATACCATCCAATATGATATAGTTAAAATACAACCGTTCTTAACATAAGCGACAATATTTTATGTAAAAACTTCATAACCATTCATGACTATATTAATATGTCCAACATATTAGGAATAAAAATAGAATTTTAATTATAGTGCATCACTCTATAGTCTAAGCTATATAATACATAACATAGGCAAACATATAAATATCAAATAGTACTGACCATTACTTTTAGTATATTGAATGATTTATAGTTCATTATCCATATATATATTACATAATATGTATAACACATCATAAATATTAGTATATTACATTCAGTAAATATATAAGCTGACCATTAAGTGCAGCTATTAGCAACTAACATAATTCAACATATAAATAGTAATTAGAGTTTAGAACTTTAATATATACAACTACACATACTGATTACTTTATACTAAATCACGGTAAGTCTATTTTTTCATTCTATGATAGATTTTATGACACCATAAGTTCAGTAGCTATTTTTGGCAGATCTTAAACCCAATTGTGATACCCGATCCGTATATTTCATTCCTGTAGAGCTTGAGCAAATTCTTTTCGATTAAAGTCTGACTCCATTAGTTCTAGTAGAGTAACAATTATACATGCTTATGTGTGCATCACGAATACATGCAGCAGCCAAAATCCCTAAATACTACAAAATGAAAGTTGTAACATAATGGATTAACAGTATGAATGTCTGACTACATTGTGTGAATATTCTTGTATAAATGTCAAATTACAATCAATATTTAAGTAATGAAAGCAAAGTATATAAGTTTCTTATGTTATACATGTGTTAGTAAGCAAATTATATCAAGTTCAATACTTTTAACAGTAAATAGAACTATACAAATATGGTCATTCAATTGATAATAGAAAAAACAAATAAATAAAGTTTTCATGCTGCTTAGATGATTTTTGCATCATTTTATTTTCAATCTTTCCGACATGACAAATTACATTACTCGATGCTGATGGGCTACTTAGATGATTTGAGTAATGAAAGCTTCAATTCTTAATAGTAGAAAAAGGAAATAAATAAAGTTTTATCACCTATTCATAATGCATTAACATGCATTGTAAGTTCGATCGATGCTTGTTAGAAGGGGTCATCGCTTTCAAAGTATATAATGAAAGATCAAATAAGCACGAGCTTAACATATGCATAAGTAGAACATATTAATAATCATTAGCAATATTTAGATTATAATATGAACTGATATTTCTTACTTATTTCAAGAGCCTCAAGTTCCTTGTACAATTGAATTTCATCTTCCATTAGCTACACATAAAAATTAAAGTCTTCCGCTTTAATCCAATCACTTGCACACACTGGAGCCCCAACTGGTTTTGGAGTAAGTAAAGCTCAAAATGGATCCCTTGTTCTTCTACCTAAGCTAAATGCACTTTTACTTGCTACAGTGGAGCTTGGCATTGATAGTATATCTATAGCCGCTTTGGAAAGAATCGAATACAAGATTGGTTAACAATTCACCAATTCAATAGATCAAAAAGAATCACTATTGCGTTTTCATAAGATGGGAGAAATACTTTTCAACTACACTAGCAAAATCTTCCACTTCCACAGCATTCGTTCTTCATTTGACTTGTGACTTAAATGGAAAGAATCCAAATGAGATGTTCTCTGAACTTGTAGGAATTTGAATAGTCGATAAAGGAGATACATTATTATCCACCCCTTTATATTCATGAAACAAAGAAAGCAAAATTCTTTTGGATTCACTTACAATATGAGATATATTGACTTCATCATAACCAAAGCACTCAAAACATGTCTCAATGATGTCAAGCTTCCACCTAGGATTTTAAACATGAGCAACGTATATCATCTTATTGGCATATTCAAAATCTCCCTAATATTTATTAAACTTCTCATTCATATAAATTGCCATACTTTATAAAATTGACTAGAACAGCCCTCAATCTTCGAGTCAATTTCCTACAATAATTCAACCATAACCTTTAAAATAAGATAAAATGTACTAGCTTTTGAGGCATCAAACATCAACATAGCCTCATTAAACCTTTCTAAAAAGTGCACAAAGGTTTTAGCTTTCACCCAATCATCAAAACATGGTGGTCCAACCTTTTTTCGTTCCCTATTTTCATTTTCATTAAATAATTAATGAAAGGGAAACCATTTTCCTTCATCATGGAAAACACCTTTTGATATTATTCTATGCCATCTAACATTTTATACATGGAATTCCACCTAGTAGACATATCCATTGGTATATTGGATATTTGATCCATTTTCAACAAACGTGCATATACTCTAAAAAGATTTAATCACGAAGGAGAACAATGAAAGTAATTAGCACAATTTCTAATTGCTTCAATTAAACTATAAAGATCTTTTAGGTTATCTTTAACGACTAAATTTATAATATGATAAGCACACGTCATATGAATACATTTCCCATTGAGAGTAACCTCATTTATTTCATCCAATATGTTCCTTACATTCTTGATAGCTGGCTCATTTGAACTAGCATTATCTACCATAATACATAACGTTTTTTTCCATTTCCTAACCCCACAAGCAAGTATCTATGCTTTTACCTAGCTCTAAACTAACATGACTAATGATTTTAGTGAAATTGATTACTCTTTTGTGTAGCTTCCAATCACTATCCATCAAATGAGCTTGACAACCATGTAGTTAATATTTTGTATAAGTGTCCAATTATCTGTTGTAACACACTAAAATTGACTCTTTGTTTTCCAATTATACTCATAATTTAGCCTTTTCCATGTATTACGTATCACATATAAGAGAAGCAATTTTTGCCTATTGGGTATTTTTACTTTAGGACATAATTCAATAACAGCAGTGTAAAACTAACTTTTTTCACCATTCTAAAAGACATTTCATCTTGAATAATAAACCGTACTAATTTTCCTTCATGTCTTTTTTGGCTAAAGGAATAAGGGATCAGTGGACCACTTGTATTTTTTGAGTTGTAATGGGATGACCTTTAAGAACACCTTGATAAGCCATGCATTCTTTACATTTACGTTTAAGATGCTCGATAATGGCAGTAGTCCCATAATGCATACTATCTATGGGCAATATTGTTATACAAATGTTACAAATGCATTCTTTTTCCATCGACATCCTCAGACTCAATGGCATGTTCCTATAACCAAGACTTACGGTTTTTTGTTAGACTTCAGTTTAGAAATTTCCTTCAGAGGCGAGTTACAAATTTGATGTACCACTACTAGGGCTTCCATATTAGGAATAGATGAATTTTGTTCTTGAATAATATCCATTCCTAGAACAAAAATTATTAGGAGAAAAATTAACACTTCATTTATCATTGCTTATACATTACAGTTACCTACTTGCTTAATTTATAAATAATAATGTAATCAGTAATAAAGCAATAAATATATATGAATCTAGTTATATTTTGATGAGTGAAATAACAATCGATAATTAATGAATATTTCTACCTGTAATTAAAGAAGCGTCACACAATAAGCTCACAAAATTGACCAAATTACTTGATGAATGCAGCAAATTAAAGCAACAATTTCTCCACAGCTGCAATAAGAATTAGTATCTAAAGGAATAAATATTTGTTAAATGCAGCAATTAAGGCAAAAATATTTATGAGTAGAGTTATATTTTGATGAGTGAAAGAACAATTAGTAATCAATGATTACCTCTACATGTAATAAAAGAAACATCGTAAAATAAAATCATAAAACTGTCTATATTACTTGATGAATACAGTAACAACAATTTTTTCCCCCAATTGCAACAAGAATTAGTATTTGAGGGAATAAATATTAATAAGGCTCACCAAATAATGACATCCATGAATTAAATTGCAACAATGGCTCATTAGTCGCTAAATTAGTACCATGAATTAAACAAGGTAAAAAGGCCCACTAATTTATAAAACAAATGGTAATCTGCCTATAAAATATCAAAAATTAACAATAAATCACTTTGTTGCATTTTGAAGAGAAATTAACAAATAAACTAAAAAGTACCATTAATTTTGGGTTGCACTTGAATGTGAGGATCTTCAGATGGGTTGTAGTGTGGTGATAAGTGATGAAACGTAATCAACATGGATTTAACAAAATATTAAAGGGGTACACAATATGATAATGGATCATCTTCCCCTCAAAATATAATTTATGAAGTAGATTGAATGAATGACATTGATTTCCATTGCACCAACTGTAACAACCCTAGATTTTGCCTATATATTTTAAATTTGACTTTGTTTTATTTTTATGACTTTAAATTTGTTTTATTTCAAACATTTCATTTTTTAAATATAAATTTTGATTTTTATGTGAATTATAGTTTCAAACTTATATAAATTGAATATTTACTGAAAAGTGAAATTCTGGTCAAACTGGTCAAATTTTGACTTTTAAACTTCAAACTTAAATTATTTAAAATATTGAAAAAAAATTATGAAAATAGATGAAATAACTTGAATACTTCTTTTCGTTTCATTGAAAACGGATTTAAATTGTGAAAGTTATACTGTTTTCAATATTGCGTGTATATTAAGTTATTTAACAATATTCTTTGTTTTAATGTATATAAATGATATTTTACTTGATATATCTTATCCAAATTTGTATATTTATATTATTGTATGTATATTTTTGTATTATAATAATTTTAAAATGAAGTAAATAATTTTCCAAAGTCAATGGTGATTTATTTGTAATTTCTGGACACCGTTTTGGATTTTTAAGCAATTTCTTTAAATCATTTTCTATTTTCTTTAAATTTAATTTTTTTTATGTGTTAATATTTTTTTTAGTATACTTTGTATTTTAAATAATTTTAAAGTGATGTTTGAATTTTTCCAAAGCTTATTGAATTTATTTCCAAATTTTAAAGCCTAGTTTCCATTTTTCGGCTATTTTCTTTATTTAAATTATATTAAAATTAAAATTTATATATTTATTTGTGAATGCATTTTTACTTTTATGTTGTTATCTTTGGTATAAATATTTTTACAAGTCCATATAAATTTTCCAAAGTTCATTCTGTTTATTTTTCATTTTTCTAGACTAGTTTGCAATTTTATGCTATTTTCTTATTTTAACCTTATATAATTAATAAATATTTATATATATCTTATATTTTGTTATATTTTCGAAATTGTGACTGGAATCATTATTACTTTCTGTAATATAAACTTATATGAATAAATTAAGAAAATACCAAAGGTTTTAAAAGTTTTTGAAACGTAAGTCGTTTCTTTTACCGTTTTCTCATTTACTCTCTGTCAGTTTTTATTTATTTATTAGCCTTTACTTATTTTGTCTGTATATTAATTTTTTTGGCTGTGTATTCCAGTCTTCATTCACTAAAAAAAATTCCACTTCTCATTCATTCACGGCTAGGAGAAAAAAATTGGGTAATGGCCTCCTCTTTTTGCACTTTTTCTTCTATTTTTTTCCATACTTTTGTCTTGTTTCTTTCTACTATTTGCATGGCCTCCTCACTATTGCCATGGACACCACTCTCTACATCAATTCCCTGCCATTATCACTACCTACACTCCAGGTCATGACCATATCCGAGCCAACCGTGGTGACAAACCCCTCAAAATCCAACATATGCCTTGAAAACATGCTAGTTTGAGCCTTGTTGCTTCACCACTTCATTCTCCACCACCACCACCACCTCTAGCCACCACCGCCACCTCTGACCAGACCACCACACACCACCCCAACATCATTCCAGATCTGAACTTGAATGTCCAAGCCAAACCACTCCAAGGCCGAGCCCTTTTGTTGACCAAAACATGCTATTTTGCCTTAAACCCTTAACATTCTCAAGTTGTAACCCCTCCACCTTCAATGCCTTGTAGCCGTGCATTCTTTTGTTCTTACCTGAGCCATGCTATGTCCAAACCTGAGCCAAATACACCCCTAGGCCATGCAAAACAATAATGGAAAGAAAGGAAAAAGATCGTGTGTATATATTGCTTTTTATTCCAAAGTTATTTCAATTCAATCGGATATTGAATCTATGTTTATATTTGGTTTTGTTATGGGTTGTGACAAGATCATTGAGTTTTGTTCTCTTCCCACTTGGATCTATTGTTGTGTCATCTTGCCTTTTGGAATCCGTTTATGTCGTTTGTATTGCAATCTCCAGCTAAAAAGGTGAGTAAAGCTCACACGACATTTATACTTATGCAGTTGTGAAACAACAACAACTGAATGTGTAGAAAAAATATGTGATGTTATAACTGCCTATGATTAATTATATATGATGTTAAACCAGTTAAATTTTTTGTCATATCATCTGTTATTATATATATGTTGTTACTGTTCATTTTATATATGTTTATCACACTGCAAGTTCCCTATAGATTAGAAATCACTATGGGTTGAAATGATACATACCCGAACGGACTTTAGAATAGGAAAAAATCGTTATGGGCTGAAATGATAAGCCTAAATGGTTTTTATTTATTTTATTTAACTTGGGATTGCGGGTTTGAAACGATAGAACCCGGATTTTTCTTTTTAAACTGCGGATTGAAATGATACATATCCATATCACTTGACCTAGGTTAGAAAACTATATACAGACCCATGGTTATTTTATAAAGTATTTGGTATATTTTTAAGCATTTTAAAATATAAATTTATGAAATT
Source organism: Allium cepa (assembly GCA_030765085.1). NCBI lineage: Eukaryota > Viridiplantae > Streptophyta > Magnoliopsida > Asparagales > Amaryllidaceae > Allium > Allium cepa. Next base: position 454,139,063 of record CM060937.1, on the reverse strand, counting down.
TGATTTAACTAGATTTTTAAATGTTTTAAAATAAAGAAAATTATGATTTTTTTCTATGAGTTAAAAATGAAATTAATGAATGGTTAAATTGGATTATTGAATATAACTTAAGTTTGGAAATTTGGAATTTTGGTTAAAAACGATATTTAAGTTATATGAATAAAATGGAAATTTAATTTTATTGGAAATTGGTAAATATGATAATTTGATTAAATTTGAATTTAAGTGATTTATTAAAGTATTAATGATTTTCTATGAATTTAAGTGGTCAAATAAATGAATGCTTAAAAAGTGAAATTTGAAACTACAACTTGATTTGGAAATGTGGAATTTGGTTTTGTTTAAAGTTTTAAGTTAATTAAATAAATTGGGAATTTAGTTTAATTTGTGAAATGATAATTTGGAAATGTAAACATTAATAAAGTGTTAAATGTAAAAATAGGAAGTTTACACTTGAATTTATTAATTCATAATGGTTTAAAACTTTGGAAATTGAATACTTGATTTTAAAGTATATAAACTTAGATTTTAAATGGTTTAAATGAATTATTTTGATTAAATATAAGCTATAAAGAAGGTGATCGGGATGACAATAAATGAATGATATCTTTGAATTTAAAGGGTATTTAAAGTTGAATATTTGGATTGGAACTTATATGATGATTTGAAACTGAAGCTTTGGAAAGATATGATATTTTGATTTAAAAAACATTTTGGAATAAAGTTTTGAAAGATATGATATTTTAATATATTAAAATGATTTGAAAGGAGTTTTGAAAGGATATGACAATTTAATATATTGAAATGGTTAGAAATGACTTGATATTTATTTTGATAAATATTTGAATTTGAAAGATGTGGTATGTTGATTTATTGAAATGGTTTTGGAAATGATTTAATCTTTATTTTGATAAAGATTCGGATTGAAAGGGATACTTTATTTTGAAGTATAAAATATTGTTTTAAAAGTTATAACCACGGGTTATAATAACGATTGGTTGTTAAAGAGGCCGGGATCGGATATTGTCTTATAGCCGGCCAATACCGAAAACCACTTTAACAACTTTGTACGCGGTGGAGATTCCAGAATGAAGTAGGATGGTGGTGACGTTCTCGAGGTATATTACGTGGACCCGACTCCCGTGAGTTGGCATAAGGTGGCTAAAACAGGAGCGATTGACGGACTAATAAGGTAGCACCTTTGATCGGGCGCACTTCTTCGTATGCGATTCTATTACTTTGTGATTGTTTGGTGCGCACCTTTGATATGGTAGTGTTGTTCGAGGTGGGTGATAGCTGCGCGCTACGCGTTACCACCGGTCCGGAAGCGTAATTGGTATATCTACCCTGGCATGGCCTAGTTGTTCCGTGTCACTTACCATAGCGAGCCTTATACGATTTTGGTTTTGTACCATACCTATGGAGTGCCCTCTGACAACGCCCGTTCTGGAGGAGATTACGGTACTGTATAGACTATGGGAATATATTATGTGTTAAGGTGGAAAATATAAAGCCTTAACGCTATTTAAAAGTAAGTTTATTTTACTAATAGACACTATTGTAATAGCGAAGTATTACTATCTAATAAATAGTCTAACGGGTCCTTAGAGGATGGGCGGTCCCAAGCATCCTTTAAGTTACTTGTACTTTTACTACAGTTCACTTGAGTTGGTTTACATTGTATAAGTATGTATGTCCTGACTCGAGTGTTTGTATTTTTATTTACGCTCGGGTCAGCCTGAGTTATTCACAGATTTGGATTTCCACTTTCTGGAGATTGGAATCGCTGGAGATTATCTACTTGTCAAGTTTTATCTTTTGCAGTTTGTTGTTCCTTTCATCTTTTGTATTAGTAGACTTCTATGTAGTGAGAATTCCCTTGTACTTTATTTCTTCTGTTGTATTTTATGTAACTCTGATATTTTATATAGTAGCTTCATGAACTACTATTTCTTTTACTTCCGCTGCATTATTATTACTCTGTGTCTGTGAATCTGTGATTTTATTTACTGTATATTCTGAGATTTGCCAAATTTTTATCTACAACGTGGTATTTTGAGCAATTCAATTCCGGCATGAGTGTCTACCTATACATTTATAATGGATGCGAATGGTTGAAAATACCGGGTCGTTACATTTGGTATTAGAGCTTTGGTAGCTCTAGGCAAAACTCAGCATATGGAGTGAATGTATTTACAGAGTCACTTTCATTCGAGTTTGAATCTCTTCCTTTTTGACTCGATTCCTTTGAATTTTGGAATGTTCCCTACGGTTCCAAATTCCATTCGTATCCCTCACTATTCATCTTCTTTTGACTCTGGAAGTATTCCATAACTTCGCTTCGAATGATCTTTTTAGTGAGTCGGCGGTCACGCCAATTTCAAATTGAATTGAAAAAAAGGGAAACTCCCTTACAATTAGCATCGATTCACCCGAGATTTATATCTATCCTTGGTTTAGATGCTAATATCTTTGGTTATTCCAAGCTCTAACTCTTGAGATCGAATGTAGATTTACCCTAGAAAAATCCACATTGATCTTATTCTTTAAGTCACGGTTGACCCGGTTAAGGTTGCCCGTGATTTATTTAAGCTTATCCACCTCCCTATTTTGTTATTTAATCATCTTGTATTTTGTTTCTAACCTATCTCCAAGCATTTTGAATTGTACTTGTAAATCTATGTTTTGTTTATATATTGTGTCGTTTGAGTTGTTGATGTTGAATTGGGTTTCTGATCGATTCTTCTAATAAAAGCTATCGATAAGATTTTCAAAACACTTTGACAGAACAAACTGACACAATATTATTTTAAAATTTGGTTAATGAAATAAATTTTGATATATAAGTAAATTTATGGAACTTAACAAACTGATTTAAATTAAGTGATAATATTTGATTTATCATTTATTGTTCTATAAATGAATTTAAAAATAGTTGTTTATAAATTGATTTGGGAACTGAAATGAATTTAGAACAAGAAATTTGAGAAGTTAATTTCCGATGGTTTCAAACATTGTTTAAAGTTTTAGAAGGTGATATTATTTAAAGTATTTTTGAATAGAAATTTGTTTTCAAAGAATTTTAAAAGTTTAAAAAAATTAGTGCTCTTATCTTTGTCGCTGGAAAATAACTTCGGTGATGACCGTGGCATCATCGACATTCATTTTCGAGTTTCGAAATGAAGAGACCGCCCTGTAATCTTGCTACATCTTTGTTTTGGGAAATCAAATGGATTTGAATTTCTAAAATATGACTTGATTTATAATATATATAGACATATGATTTAAAATTTGATTTGATAAATTATGTACATACATTTATTTATCTCTAAATGGTTTGAAGAAATCGAAAATTTAATTCTTAAATTCAATTATAAAAAGAAAATCAAAATTTTGGATGAATATTCAAGGATGAAATGATTTAATTGAAAATTTTTATTTGTATAATACAATTGCATTCAAATATAACTTACCTTAATTTCAAAAGTTAACAATATAATTGGATAATATACAATATAAAAAGATTTCATAAATAAAATATGAGTGGTTATATTAAATGTTATACACTTAAATTTTAATTATAAATGATTAACAAATGAAAATATAATAAAGGGTAATTGAATAACTTACAATAAAATAATGTTAAAAGAACTAAGAATAAAAGAAAGCAGTTATAATAAGTGTAAGTATATTTAACATAAGTGATAAATATATTGAGAGGAATAAATTTAAATTTAATTGGGAATAAAGAAGAATAAAATTTATTAAGTACATTTTGAGTATAATAATGATTTTTTTCAAATTCATGATTTTTGAAATTGTTAATTTAAGATGATTGGATAATAAGATAATGAAATTTGAGATAGTTAAGATTTACTTAACTTGTGTAAAGATTTATTCTCTATTTAAGTTGAAATTTCCATGCTTTCAAATTTATTTCCTTATTTTGTTTTTCAAACTATCTTTTGGTTGTGCTTATCATCCTTATCTTGCTATAGACTGATATAGGCATCCTTCTATAATCTTTCTGTTTAGAAATCTTTCTATAATCTTTGATAATCTACACCTTGTTAAACTTATCGATAACAATAGTTATCAGGTATAATTTCAATCTCCTTGTCATATTATCTTAATCATATTTCACTCTATCTTTGTCTGGGCTTTCCCGTACCTCATTCCTTTTTGGGGACGAAAAGTTTTGAGTGGGGGAGAGTGTAACAACCCTAGATTTTGCCTATATATTTTAAATTTGACTTTATTTTTATTATTTTAAATTTGTTTTATTTCAAACATTTCATTTTTTAAATATAAATGTTGATTTTTATGTGAATTATAGTTTCAAACTTGTATAAATTGAATATTTTACTGAAAAGTGAATTTCTCGTCAAACTGTTCAAACTTTGACTTTTAAACTTCAAACTTAAATTATTTAAAATCTTAAATTTATTTATGAAAATAGATGAAATAAGTTGAATACTGCTTTTCGTTTCATTGAAAACGGATTTAAATTGTGAAAGTTATACTGTTTTCAATATTGTGTGTATATTAAGTTATTTAACAAAATTCTTTGTTTTAATGTATATTAATGATATTTTACTTGATATATCTTATCCTAGTTTGTATATTTATGTTATTGTATGTATACTTTTGTATTATAATAATTTTAAAATGAAGTAAACAATTTTCCAAAGTCAATGGTGATTTATTTGTAATTTCTAGACACCGTTTTGGATTTTTAAGCAATTTCTTTAAATCTTTTTCTGTTTTCTTTAAATTTAATTTTTTTTTATGTGTTAATATGTAATTTTAAGTATATTTTGTCTTTTAAATATTTTTAAAGTGATGTTTGAATTTTTCCAAAGCTTATTGAATTTATTTCCAAATTTTAAAGCCTAGTTTCCATTTTTCTGCCATTTTCTTTATTTAAATTATATTTAAATTTAAATTTATATATTTATTTGTGAATGCATTTTTACTTTTATGTTGTTATCTTTGTTATAAATATTTTTACAAGTCCATATAAATTTTCTAAAGTTCATTCTGCTTATTTTCCATTTTTCTAGACTAGTTTGCAATTTTGTGCTATTTTCTTATTTTAACCTTATATAATTAATAAATATTTATATATATATCTTATATTTTGTTATATTTTCAAAATTTTGACTGGAATCATTATTATTTTCAGTAATATAAACTTATATGAATAAATTAAGGAAATACCAAAGGTTTTAAAAGCTTTTGAAACGTAAGTCGTTTCTTCTACCGTTTCCTCATTTACTCTCTGGCAGTTTTTATTTATTTATTAGCCTTTACTTCTTTTGGCTGTATATTACTTTGTTTGGCCATGTATTCTAGTCTTCATTAACTAAAAAATATTTCCACTTCTCATTCATTCACGGCTAGGAGAAAAAAATTGGGTAATGGCCTCCTCTTTTTGCACTTTTTCTTCTATTTTTTCCATACTTTTATCTTGTTTCTTTCTTCTATTTGCATGACCTCCTCACTATTGTCATGGCCACCACCCTCTACATATATTCCCTACCATCATCACCACCTACACTCCAGGTCATGACCATATCCGAGCCAACCATGGTGACAAAACCCCTCAAAATCCAACCTATGCCTTGAAAACATGCTAGTTTGAGCCTTGTCGCTTCACCACTTCATTTTCCACCACCTCTAGCCGCCGCCGCCACCTCTGACCAGACCACCACACACCACCCCATCATCATGTCAGATCTGAACTTGAATGGCCAAGCCAAACCACTCCAAGGCCGAGCCCTTTTGTTGACCAAAACATGCTATTTTGCCTTAAACCCTTAACATTCTCAAGTTGTAACCCCTCCACCTTCAATGCCTTGTAGCCGAGCATTCTTTTTTTCTTACCTGAGCCATGCTATGTCCAAACCTGAGCCAAATACACCCCTAGGCCATGCAAAACAATAATGGAAAGAAAGGAAAAAGATCGTGTGTATATATTGCTTTTTATTCCAAAGTTATTTCAATTCAATCGGGTATTGAATCTATGTTTATGCTTGGTTTTGGTTATGGGTTGTGACAAGATCATTGAGCTTTGTTCGCTTCCCACTTGGATCTATTGTTGTGTCATCTTGCCTTTTGGAATCCGTTTATGTCGTTTGTATTGCAATCTCCAGCTAAAAAGGTGAGTAAAGCTCACACGACATTTATACTTATGCAGTTGTGAAACAACAACAACTGAATGTGTAGAAAAAATATGTGATGTTATAACTGCCTATGATTAATTATATATGATGTTAAACCAGTTAAATTTTTTGTCATATCATCTGTTATTATATATATGTTGTTACTGTTCATTTTATATATGTTTATCACACTGCAAGTTCCCTATAGATTAGAAATCACTATGGGTTGAAATGATACATACCCGAACGGACTTTAGAATAGGGAAAAATCGTTATGGACTGAAATGATAAGCCTAAACGGTTTTTATTTATTTTATTTAACTTTGGATTGCGGGTTTGAAATGATAGAACCCGGATTTTTCTTTTTAAACTACGGATTGAAATGATACATATCTGTATCACTTGACCTAGGTTAGAAAACTATATACAAACCCGTGGTTATTTTATAAAGTATTTTGGATATTTTTAAGCATTTTAAAATAAAAATTTATGAAATTTGATTTAAATAGATTTTTAAATGTTTTAAAATAAAGAAAATTATGATTTTTTTCTATGAGTTAAAAATGCAATTAATGAATGGTTAAATTGGATTATTGAATATAACTTAAGTTTGGAAATTTGGAATTTTGGTTAAAAACGATATTTAAGTTATATGAATAAAATGGAAATTTAATTTTATTGGAAAATGGAAAATATGATAATTTGATTAAATTTGAATTTAAGTGATTTATTAAAGTATTATTGACTTTCTATGAATTTAAGTGGTTAAATAAACGATGCTTAAAAAGTGAAATTTGAAAATACAACTTGATTTGGAAATGTGGAATTTGGTTTTGTTTAAAGTTTTAAGTTAATTAAATAAATTAGGAATTTAGTTTAATTTGTGAAATGATAATTTGGAAATGTAAACATTAATAAAGTGTTAAATGTAAAAATAGGAAGTTTACACTTGAATTTATTAAGCGGATTTGTGAAATTTAATTTAATTATAAAATGTTGCTTTATAAAAATCATTAATTAAAAGAGTATTTAATGAACATTTTTGAATGTTAAATATGATTTTTATAATGTTTAAATGGTTTAAATTGAAATGTTTTCAAGTATAACTTTCAGCACCTTTTTCCGAATGTTGTAAAGGTTGAAATTTTCAATGTTTATGGTTTTAACTTAGTAAATGAACCCATAATGGTTTAAAACTTTGAAAATTGAATACTTGATTTTAAAGTATATAAACTTAGATTTTAAATGGTTTAAATGAATTATTTTGATTAAAATATAAGCTATAAAGAAGGTGATTTGGGATGATAATAAATGAATGATATCTTTGAATTTAAAGGGTATTTAAAGTTGAATATTTGGATTTGAACTTATATGATGATTTGAAACTGAAGCTTTGGAAAGATATGATATTTTGATATAAAAAAAATTTGGAATGAAGTTTTGAAAGATATGATATTTTAATATATTAAAATGATTTGAAAGGAGTTTTCTAACCATTTCAATATATTAAATTATCATATCCTTTCAAAACACCTTTCAAATCATTTTAATGTATTAAAATATCATATCTTTCAAAACTTCATTCCAAAATGTTTTTTTTATATCAAAATATCATATCTTTCCAAAGCTTCAGTTTCAAATCATCATCTAAGTTCAAATCCAAATATTCAACTTTAAATACCCTTTAAATTCAAAGATATCATTCATTTATTATCATCCCAAATCACCTTCTTTATGGCTTATATTTTAATCAAAATAATTCATTTAAACCATTTAAAATTTAAGTTTATGTACTTTCAAATCAAGTATTCAATTTCCAAAGTTTTAAACCATTATGAGTTCATTTACTAAGTTAAAACCATAAACATTGAAAATTTCAACCTTTACAACATTCGAAAAAAAGTGCTGTAAGTTATACTTGAAAACCTTTCAATTTAAACCATTTAAACATTATAAAAAACATATTTTAACATTCAAAGATGTTCATTAAATACTCTTTTAATTAATGATTTTTATAAAGCAACATTTTATAATTAAATCAAATTTCACAAATCCACTTAATAAATTCAAGTGTAAACTTCCTATTTTTACATTTAACACTTTATTAATGTTTACATTTCCAAATTATCATTTCACAAATTACACTAAATTCCCAATTTATTTAATTAACTTAAAACTTTAAACAAAACCAAATTCCACATTTCCAAATCAAGTTGTATTTTCAAATTTCACTTTTTAAGCATTCATTTATTTAACCACTTAAATTCATAGAAAATCAATAATACTTTAATAAATCACTTAAATTCAAATTTAATCAAATTATCATATTTACCAATTTCCAATAAAATTAAATTTCCATTTTATTCATATAACTTAAATATCGTTTTTAACCAAATTTCCAAATTTCCAAACTTAAGTTATATTCAATAATCCAATTTAAACATTCATTAATTACATTTTTAACTCATAGAAAAAAATCATAATTTTCTTTATTTTAAAACATTTAAAAATCTATTTAAATCAAATTTCATAAATTTATATTTTAAAATGCTTAAAAATATCCAAAATACTTTATAAAATAACCACGGGTCTGTATATAGTTTTCTAACCTAGGTCAAGTGATACGGATATGTATCATTTCAATCCGCAGTTTAAAAAGAAAAATCCGGGTTCTATCATTTCAAACCCGCAATTCCAAGTTAAATAAAATAAATAAAAAACCGTTCAAGCTTATCATTTCAGCCCATAACGATTTTTCCCTATTCTAAAGTCCGTTCGGGTATGTATCATTTCAACCCATAGTGATTTCTAATCTACAGGGAACTTGCAGTGTGATAAACATATATAAAATGAACAGTAACAACATATATATAATAACAGATGATATGACATGAAATTTAACAGGTTTAACATCATATATAATTAATCACAGGCAGTTATAACATCACATATTTTTTCTACACATTCAGTTGTTGTTGTTTCACAACTGCATAAGTATAAATGTCGTGTGAGCTTTACTAACCTTTTTAGCTGGAGATTGCAATACAAACGACATAAACGGATTCCAAAAGGCAAGATGACACAACAACAGATCCAAGCGGGAAGAGAACCAAGCTCAATGATCTTGTCACAACCCATAAACAAAACCAAACATAAACATAGATTCAATACACGATTGAATTGAAATAACTTTGGAATAAAAAGCAATATGAACACACGATCTTTTGCCTTGCTTTCTATTATTGTTTTGCATGGCCTAGGGGTGTATTTGGCTCAGGTTTGGACATAGCATGGCTCATGTATAAACAAAAGAATGCACGGCTACAAGGCATTGAAGGTAGGGGGGTTACAACTTGAGAATGTTAAGGGTTTAAGGCAAAATAGCATGTTTTGGTCAACAAAAGGGCTCGGCCTTGGAGTGGTTTGGCTTGGCCTTTCAAGTTCAGATCTGGAATGATGTTGGGGTGGTGTGTGGTGTCTGGTCACAGGTGGTGGTGGCGGCTAGAGGTGGTGGTGGAAAATGAAGTGGTGAAGCAACAAGGCTCAAACTAGCATGTTTTCAAGGCATAGGTTGGATTTTGAGGGGTTTTGTCACCATGGTTGGCTCGGATATGGTCATGACCTGGAATGTAGGTGGTGATGATGGCAGGACATAGATGTAGAGAGTGGTGGACACGGCAATAGTGAGGAGGCCATGCGAATAGAAGAAAGAAACAAGACAAAAGTATGGAAAAAAATAGAAGAAAAAGTGCAAAAAGAGGAGGCCATTACCCAATTTTTTTCTCCTAGCCGTGAATGAATGAGAAGTGGAAATATTTTTTAGTGAATAAAGACTGGAATACACGGCCAAACAAAGTAATATACAGCCAAAAGAAGTAAAGGCTAATAAATAAATAAAAACTGTCATAGAGTAAATGAGGAAACGGTAGAAGAAACGACTTACGTTTCAAAAGCTTTTAAAACCGTTGGTATTTCCTTAATTTATTCATATAAGTTTATATTACGGAAAGTAATAATGATTCCAGTCACAATTTCGAAAATATAACAAAATATAAGATATATATAAATATTTATTAATTATATAAGGTTAAAATAAGAAAATAGCACAAAATTGCAAACTAGTCTAGAAAAATGGAAAATAAACAGAATGAACTTTGGAAAATTTATATGGACTTGTAAAATTATTTATAATAAAGATAACAACATAAAATTAAAAATGCGTTCACAAATAAATATCTAAATTTTAATTTAAATATAATTTAAATAAAGAAAATAGTAGAAAAATGGAAACTAGGCTTTAAAATTTGGAAATAAATTCAATATGCTTTGGAAAAATTCAAACATCACTTTAAAAATATTTAAAAGACAAAATATACTTAAAATAACATATTAACACATAAAAAAAATTAAATTTAAAGAAAATAGAAAAAGATTTAAAGAAATTGCTTAAAAATCCAAAACGGTGTCCAGAAATTACAAATAAATCACCATTGACTTTGGCAAATTGTTTACTTCATTTTAAAATTATTATAATACAAAAATATACATACAATAACATAAATATACAAATTAGGATAAGATATATCAAGTAAAATATCATTTATATACATTAAAGCAAAGAATATTGTTAAATAACTTAATATACACACAATATTGAAAACAGTATAACTTTCACAATTTAAATCTGTTTTCAATGAAACCAAAAGCAGTATTCAAGTTATTTCATCTATTTTAATAAAAAACTTAATATTTTAAATAATTTAAGTTTGAAGTTTAAAAGTCAAAGTTTGACCAGTTTGACCAGAAATTCACTTTTCAGTAAAATATTCAATTTATACAAGTTTGAAACTATAATTCACATAAAAATCAACATCTATATTTAAAAATGAAATGTTGAAATAAAACAAATTTAAAATAATAAAAATAAAATAAAGTCAAATTTAAAATATATAGGTAAAATCTAGGGTTGTTATACTCTCCCCCACTCAAAACTTTTAGTCCCCGAAAAGGAATGAGGTACGGGAAAGCACAGACAAAGATAAAGTGAAATAGGATTAAGATAAGATGACAAGGAGATTGAAATTATACCTGATAACTATTGTTATCGGTAAGTTTAAAACGGTGTAGATTATCAAAGATTATAGAAAGATTTCTAAACAGAAAGATAGTCTATAGCAAGATAAGGATGATAAGGACAACCAAAAGATAGTTTGAAAAACAAAATAAGGAAATAAATTTGAAAGCATGGAAATTTCAACTTAAACAGAGAATAAATCTTTACACAAGTTAAATAAATCTTAACTATCTCAAATTTCATTATCTTATTATCCAATCATCTTAAATTAACAATTTCAAAAATCATGAATTTGAAAACAAATCATTGTTATACTCCAAATGTACTTAATAAATTTTATTCTTCTTTATTCCCAATTAAATTTAAATTTATTCCTCTCAATATATTTATCACTTATGTTAAATATACTTACACTTATTATAACTGCTTTCTTTTATTCTTAGTTCTTTTAACATTATTTTATTGTAAGTTATTCAATTACCCTTTATTATATTTACCTTTGTTAATCATTTATAATTAAAATTTAAGTGTATAACATTTAATATAACCACTCAGATTTTATTTATAAAATCTTTTTATATTGTATATTATCCAATTATATTGTTAACTTCTGAAATTAAGGTAAGTTATATTTGAATGCAATTGTATTATACAAATAAAAATTTCTAATTAAATCATTTCATCCTTAAATATTCATCCAAAATTTTGGATTTTCTTTTTATAATTGAATTTAAGAATTAAATTTTCGATTTCTTCAAACCATTTAGAGATAAATAAATGTACGTACTTAAGTTATCTAATCAAATTTTAAATCATATGTCTATATATATTTTAAATCAAGTCATATTTTAGAAATTCAGTTTGTTAAGTTCCATAAATTTACTTATATATCAAAATTTATTTCGTTAACCAAATTTTAAAATAATATTGTGTCAGTTTGTTCCGTCAAAGTGTTTTGGAAATCTTATCGATAGCGTTTATTAGAAGAATCAATCAGAAACCCAATTCAACATCAACAACTCAAACGACACAATATATAAACAAAACATAGATTTACAAGTACAATTCAAAATGCTTGGAGATAGGTTAGAAACAAAAGACAAGATGATTAAATAACAAAATAGGGAGGTGGATAAGCTTAAATAAATCACGGGCAACCTTAACCGGGTCAACCGTGACTTAAAGAATAAGATCAATGTGGATTTTTCTGGGGCAAATCTACATTCGATCTCAAGAGTTAGAGTTTGGAATAACAAAAGATATTAGCATCTAAACCAAGGATAGATATAAATCTATGGTGAATCAATGCTAATTGTAAGGTATTTCCCTTTTTCAATTCAATTTGAAATTGGCGTGACCGCCGACTCACTAAAAAGATCATTCGAAGCGGAGTTATGGAATACTTCCAGAGTCAAAAGAAGATGACTAGTAAGGGATACGAATGGAATTTGGAACCGTAGGGAACGTTCCAAAATTCAAAGGAATCGAGTCAAAAAGGAAGAGATTCAAACTCGAATGAAAGTGACTTTGTAAATACATTCACTCCATATGCTGAGTTTTGCCCAGAGCTACCAAAGCTCTGATACCAAATGTAACGACCAGGTATATTCAACCATTCGCATCCATTATTAATGTATAGGTAGACACTCATGCTGAAATTGAATTGCTCAAAATACTGCGTTGTAAATAAAAATTTGGCAAATCTCAGAATATACAGTAAATAAAATCACAGATTCACAGACACAGAGTAATAATAATGCAGCGGAAGTAAAAGAAATAGTAGTTCATGAAGCTACTATATAAAATATCAGAGTTACATAAAATACAACAGAAGAAATAAAGTACAAGGGAAGTCTCACTACATAGAAGTCTACTAATACAAGAGCTGAAAGGAACAACAGACTGCAAAAGATAAAACTTGACAAGTAGATAATCTCCAGCGATTCCAATCTCCAGAAAGTGGAAATCCAAATCTGTGAATAACTCAGGCTGACCCGAGCGTAAATAAAAATACAAACACTCGAGTCAGGACATACATACTTATACAATGTAAACCAACTGAAGTGAACTGTAGTCAAAGTACAAGTAACTTAAAGGATGCCTGGGACCGCCCATGCTTTAAGGATCCGTTAAACTATTTATTACGTAGTAATACTTCGTTATTATAATAGTGTCTATTAGTAAAATAAACTTACTTTTAAATAGCGTTAAGGCTTTACATTTTCCACCATAGCACATAATATATTCCCATAGTCTATATAGTACCATAATCTCCCTCGGAACGGGCGTCGTCAGAGGGAACTCCATAGGTATGGTACAAAACCAAAATCGTATAAGGCTCGCTATGGTAGGTGACACGGCACAACTAGGCAATGCAAGGGTAGATATACCAATTACGCTTCCGGACCGGTGGTAATGCGTAGCGCGCAGCTACCGCCCACCTCGAACAACACTCCCATATCAAAGGTGCGCACCAAACAATCACAAAGTAATAGAATGACATACGAAGAAGTGCGTCCGATCAAAGGTGCTACCTTATTAGTCCGTCAATCGCTCCTGTTTTAGCCACCTTATGCCAACTCACGGGAGTCGGGTCCACGTAATATACCTCGAGAACGTCACCACCATCCTACTTCATTCTGGAATTTCCACCACGTACACAGTTGTTAAAGTGGTTTTCGGTATTGGCCGACTATAAGACAATATCTGATCCCGGTCTCGTTAACAACCAATCGTTATTATAACCCGTGGTTGTAACTTTTAAAACAATATTTTATACTTCAAAATAAAGTATCCCTTTCAATCCGAATCTTTATCAAAATAACTATTAAATCATTTCCAAAACCATTTCAATAAATCAACATACCATATCTTTCAAATTCAAATATTTATCAAAATAAATATCAAGTCATTTCTAACCATTTCAATATATTAAATTATCATATCCTTTCAAAACTCCTTTCAAATCATTTTAATATATTAAAATATCATATTTTTCAAAACTTCATTCCAAAATGTTTTTTTTATATCAAAATATCATATCTTTCCAAAGCTTCAGTTTCAAATCATCGTATAAGTTCAAATCCAAATATTCAACTTTAAATACCCTTTAAATTCAAAGATATCATTCATTTATTATCATCCCAAATCACCTTCTTTATAGCTTATATTTTAATCAAAATAATTCATTTAAACCATTTAAAATTTAAGTTCATATACTTTCAAGTGAAGTATTCATTTTAAACCATTATGAGTTCATTTACTAAGTTAAAACCATAAACATTGAAAATTTCAACCTTTACAACATTCAGAAAAAGGTGCTGAAAGTTATACTTGAAAACATTTCAATTTAAACCATTTAAACATTATAAAAATCATATTTATGTTCATTAAATACTCTTTTAGTTAATGATTTTTATAAAGCAACATTTTATAATTAAATCAAATTTCACAAATCCACTTAATAAATTCAAGTGTAAACTTCCTATTTTTACATTTAACACTTTATTAATGTTTACATTTCCAAGTTATCATTTCACAAATTACTAAATTCCCAATTTATCTAATTAACTTAAAACTTTAAACAAAACCAAATTCCACATTTCCAAATCAAGTTGTATTTTCAAATTTCACATTTTAAGCATTCATTTATTTAACCACTTAAATTCATAGAAAATCAATAATACTTTAATAAATCACTTAAATTCAAATTTAATCAAATTATCATATTTACCAATTTCCAATAAAATTAAATTTCCATTTTATTCATATAACTTAAATATCGTTTTTAACCAAAATTCCAAATTTCCAAACTTAAGTTATATTCAATAATCCAATTTAACCATTCATTAACTACATTTTTAAATCATAGAAAAAAAATCATAATTTTCTTTATTTTAAAACATTTAAAAATCTATTTAAATCAAATTTCATAAATTTATATTTTAAAATGGTTAAAAATATCCAAAATACTTTATAAAATAACCACGGGTCGGTATATAGTTTTCTAGCCTAGGTCAAGTGATACGGATATGTATCATTTCAATCCGCAGTTTAAAAAGAAAAATCTGGGTTCTATCATTTCAAACCCGCAATCCCAAGTTAAATAAAATAAATAAATAAAAAACCGTTCAGGCTTATCATTTCAGCCCATAACGATTTTTCACTATTCTAAAGTCCGTTCGGGTATGTATCATTTCAACCCATAGTGATTTCTAATCTACAGGGAACTTGCAGTGTGATAAACATATATAAAATGAACAGTAACAACATATATATAATAACAGATGATATGACATGAAATTTAACAGGTTTAACATCATATATAATTAATCACAGACAGTTATAACATCACATATTTTTTCTACACATTCAGTTGTTGTTGTTTCACAACTGCATAAGTATAAATGTCGTGTGAGCTTTACTAACCTTTTTAGCTGGAGATTGCAATACAAACGACATAAACGGATTCCAAAAGGCAAGATGACACAACAATAGATCCAAGCGGGAAGAGAACCAAGCTCAATGATCTTGTTACAACCCATAAACAAAACCAAACATAAACATAGATTCAATACACGATTGAATTGAAATAACTTTGGAATAAAAAGCAATATAAACACACGATCTTTTGCCTTGCTTTCTATTATTGTTTTGCATGGCCTAGGGGTGTATTTGGCTCAGGTTTGGACATAGCATGGCTCAGGTATGAACACAAGAATGAACGGCTACAAGGCATTGAAGGTGGAGGGGTTACAATTTGAGAATGTTAAGGGTTTAAGGCAAAATAGCATGTTTTGGTCAACAAAAGGGCTCGGCTTTGGAGTGGTTTGGCTTGGCCATTCAAGTTCAGATCTGGAATGATGTTGGGGTGGTGTGTGGTGGTCTTCTCATAGGTGGTGGTGGCGGCTAGAGGTGGTGGTGGTGGTAGAAAATGAAGTGGTGAAGCAACAAGGCTCAAACTAGCATGTTTTCAAGACATAGGTTGGATTTTGAGGGGTTTTATCACCATGGTTGGCTCGGATATGGTCATGACCTGGAGTGTAGGTGGTGATGATGGCAGGGAATAGATGTAGAGAGTGTGTCCATGGCAATAGTGAGGAGGCCATGCAAATAGAAGAAAGAAACAAGACAAAAGTATGGAAAAAAATAGAAGAAAAAGTGCAAAAGGAGGATGCCATTACCCAATTTTTTTCTCCTAGCCGTGAATGAATGAGAAGTGGAATTTTTTTTAGCGAATGAAGGCTGAAATACACGGCCAAACAAAGTAATATACAGCCAAAAGAAGTAAAGGCTAATAAATAAATAAAAACTTCCAGAGAGTAAATGAGGAAACGATAAAAGAAACGACTTACGTTTCAAAAGCTTTTAAAACCTTTGGTATTTCCTTAATTTATTCATATAAGTTTATATTACTGAAAGTAATAATGATTCCAGTCAAAATTTCAAAAATATAATTATATAAATATTTATTAATTATATAAGGTTAAAATAAGAAAATAGCACAAAATTGCAAACTAGTCTAGAAAAATGGAAAATAAACAGAATGAACTTTGAAAAATTTATATGGACTTGTAAAAATATTTATACCAAAGATAAAAACATAAAAGTAAAAATGCATTCACAAATAAATATATAAATTTTTAATTTTAATATAATTTAAATAAAGAAAATAGCAGAAAAATGGAAACTAGGCTTTAAAATTTGGAAATAAATTCAATAAGCTTTGGAAAAATTCAAACATCACTTTAAAAATATTTAAAAGAAAAAATATACTTAAAATAACATATTAACACATAAAAAAATTAAATTTAAAGAAAATAGAAAAAGATTTAAAGAAATTGCTTAAAAATCCAAAACGGTGTCCAGAAATTACAAATAAATCACCATTGACTTTGAAAAATTGTTTACTTCATTTTAAAATTATTATAATAAAAAAATATACATACAATAACATAAATATACAAATTAGGATAAGATATATCAAGTAAAATATCATTTATATACATTAAAACAAAGAATATTGTTAAATAACTTAATATACACACAATATTGAAAACAGTATAACTTTCACAATTTAAATCCGTTTTCAATGAAACGAAAAGCAGTATTCAAGTTATTTCATCTATTTTCATAAAAAAATTAAGATTTTAAATAATTTAAATTTGAAGTTTAAAAGTCAAAGTTTGACCAGTTTGACCAGAAATTCACTTTTCAATAAAATATTCAATTTATACAAGTTTGAAACTATAATTCACATAAAAATCAACATTTATATTTAAAAAACGAAATGTTTGAAATAAAACAAATTTAAAATAATAAAAATAAAATAAAGACAAATTTAAAATATATAGGCAAAATCTAGGGTTGTTACATCCATGATATAATCAATATCCATCTTGTTTATACTTGGAGATTTCCATATTGCACGATTCTCAACAGCTATGCATTACCAAAGCGTGCTAACTTGTCTAATGGACAATCATTCATATTCTCCTCTCCAGTGATATGTGTTATCATATAGTTCTCAATGTCATTTGGTAGTTCCACACCATAGATAGGTAAGGGGAAATTCATGTACTCTTAGCTTGAATATCCTTATTCACATGGAAAATCACCAATTAAAAGTCATTATAAATGTGCAATGTTCGCAATCCAAGCTCCTTCGCTGTCTTAAGTCCCATTACCGATGCCTTTTACTCCACTTTGTTGCTCCTGGCATAGGACTCAAGCTCTAATGCATAAAAAATCCTCCGACTTTCCTGATTTATCAAAACAACTCCAACCTTTGAATCGTGGGCATTAGATGCTCCCTCTACATATAATTTCCATCGAGAAAGTTCAACCAATTCTTCTTCCATAACATCATTCTGGATGGTAAATTTCATAATTAAATCCACCAATGCTTGTCCTTGGATCACCTTGTGATTTTGTACCGAATCATCTTGATATACCATTTCAGTAATCATTTCGAGGTCTTAGGGCGATGCAATACTTGCTTAAGGGGTTTATCCATCAACATCCTTATTGGATGAGCCTGAAACTAAGGTCATAACTTTTTCGATGCATTCATCAAGCGGTATACCAGTTTCTCCAACTTTGGATATCTTCTTTCAGATCCAGTGGTCCTCTTGCTAATATAGTACACATGCCCTTTGCATTTTACTCCTCACTCACCAATATTAAGTAACACCGCTAATTTTTGATAACATTATTCAGGAGATTTAATTAGATAAATTAAATAGAATAATGGTGATAAGGGGATTGAGATTTGAATAAAATTATAGAAAGATTATGCTTAAGTAATTAATTAAATGAACTTAAATTGGCTTTTATGTTTTTAATTAAACATGGGCATATTAGTAAATAGCCGCACTGTTATTACTCACAGCTATATATTTCACATTCTTGCCCATTCACATATACTTTTCATTTTCATAAACGTAATAAAAAACCTAAAATAGAGCCAGCCATTAACAAGGGAAAAGATGAAGAAAAATTAAATCAAGCTAAGGATCAAAACTAGGGGAATCAATCTTCAACAAATTTCAAATTCCTTATCTTATTTAAGGTGAATAATAATTTGTTCCATCTCTATTTTATTCTATGATCATATGTTTTCGGAATTAAGATTAAATTCATTTTTATGATGGATAATAATATGCTTGAACCATTATATGTTTGATTTAAATCAATTCATTTATATGTGAATTTGCATAGTTTTAGGATAAAAACTCGAATATAAATGATTTTTGATTGCCATGGAAAGATTATATATTATGTGAATTATGATTTTGGAGATGGGTTTCAATTTTTTGTAATTTTCCAAGCTACGGAAAAATTTGTTATGAATTTTCAAAGGAAATATGATAAAATTGGGTTCAAAATTAATTTCGATTATTTTAGAAAGAATTTGGGTCTAAAATTATAATATGTGGGATAACAAGATGAAACTGAATTTCTATGATTTTTTAAGGATTTTTCCTAATTGATATGCTATGGAAAATAAATTATTTTAAATGAAGGACTTATTTGCAATAGTCGGTTTTGCTTAATGGAAGGACTTAGACGTTAGTTTTTCCCTTAAATTAGATCTGATAAATGCGACAGTAATTTTAAAAAATATTTGAAAAGTTTTAAGGCAACCAATCAAAGTATTACAAATAGACAGGTGGTTATAAAGTAATTACTAAAAGTAGAATAACTTCATCCTTTAATTCAGAAAAGTTGGTTCCGCCTCCTTTAGTAGTGCCTTTCAATTTTAATGCTTCCACTCTAACTCAGTCGAAACTAACCCAGCCGAAACCCACCTAGTCGAAATCAATACACATGGTATCACTTAGACGGTACGTAGTTGAGTGGAGGAAAGGCGAAAGCAATGGTGTTGAAAGCAATGCATTCGATGGGGTCGAAACCTTGGTTTTGTTTTCAAAAGTCAAGTGCCTACTATATTTTGCTTAAAGATTTTGACGTAGTTGAAACTTAGCTGTCATCCATATGCCTTTCTAGGGTATTTGAAGTCATTAATGCATTCAAAGGATGCTTTTGTTTCAAACTTATGTTGAGCCACTTTCAAAATGCTTTCGAAAAAGGTCAAGGGTTTCGAAGGCAATGGTGTCGACAGAGGGTTTCGATGCTACCCTTCAAAATTTTACTCAATGGTTTTGAGCTTTCGGATAGACGGCTTCGACACCATCAAACTTTATCCAAAATAATTTTATTAAAGATTTCAAAAGAGATGCTTTCAGGTGCAACCACTTTGACCCAAAAGTTGTTTTTTATAAAAGAGTAAAACCCAATGCTTTCGAAAGGGTACTTTCATTGTTTTCAAAGTTATGTTTCTAAATATTATTAAGTAATGTTTTGACACATTTGAAAGGTATGATTTGATTTCAAAAGGATTGATTTGTAGAGCATCGAAAGGTATATACTTAGAGTTTTGAAAAGAGGTTTTCTATGCTTTCGATAGAGGTCATCCAATGGTTTCAAAAGTGATGTTTTAAGGTTTTAAAACAAATAAACCATTCTCATTTTAAAGGAAAAACCATAGCATAAATAAAAAAAATTGAAATAAAGTTTCTGAAGAAGTTTTCCTTGATTAATAGGCTAAAGGGATTAACCAAGTCTTATATAAAATGATTTCAATGATATTTAACCACAGATGTTGGTATTATTATATTATTATAATTGCTTCTTCATATATTTATTCATATTGTTATGAACCCATAATTGTAATTTAGGAAACGGCAAAATAAACAGCTAGGTTGACGCAGTAGCGAATGTAACTTAAGAAATGTTAAAATCCTAATTAAAGATACTAGCAGGGGCCAACCATTTCACAGTAAGCCCATGAAAACTGTGTATAGAAAAAGATATTGACAGAAGCCAATAGGTTCTTAGTTAGTCCATGAAATCTATGATTTGATATTGGAAGGGGCCAATAGGTTTGTAGTTAGCCCATGAAAACTATATCCAGATTAAGATATTGATAGTTAGTCAATACATTCCTAGTCAGCCCATGAAAAATAGGAAAATAAATAAAGATATTGGAGTTACCAATAGGTTCTTAGTAATCCCATGAAAACTATGAAATCGAACAGGTAGTCCATAAGCATTTAACAGGCTATTAGTAAGCCCATGAAAACTAATAGGTTAATAGTAAACCTAGAAACTACAATTGAGACAGACAGTCAGGATGAATAGGGATGGATAATCCATATTTAATATACTGTTTGTATATCATCATATTATTTTAAATTATTTTAACAATTGTAGATGCAGGAGCATAATATATGGTTTTATAGAGTTTTTAAGACACTAGTGAGGGGAAAACCCATTCCGCTAAGTGGCATGGTCTCACTAGATATCTAAATGGTTTGAGATGGTAGATTATTATTCATACCAGGATTTATGTCCAACTCGAAGTTTTTGTTTTTCTCTTAACTCTTGGGTACTCAATTGATTTTGAGTAGTTTGAGGTTTAGGGTTTTCAAGCGTTCTTTTAGACGAATAATGCTTCTAGTGACATGTAGGAGGCATGCTAGCTACTTAGTGTTCTTTTATTTCTGCTATGTTTTGTTGTAAAGGCAAACTTGTTTTATTACCTTATTATTTACTCTGATCATCCAAAGAGGCATCTTCATATGTCACTGTTGGCGTATTTTTCAATAATTATATTTTGTCTGAACGTGGTATGCGCATTGGGATTATTTAATGAATTTGAAATATTTTGAAATGGAATGTGCACTATGTTTTCTGTTTTAAATTTTTTCTATATTCTTGTGTTTTTGTGTATCAATGTATCTAACATTGCTATATTTGGTCATCGAGAATTAATAACTATAAATGATTGCAGCATCTGTAGCCATTAGTTTTGGGCCTCCAAGTAGGGGGATGTTACAAGTTGGTATCAGGGCTTAGGTTTATGAAACTTTAAAAGAAACTTAAACCTAAAAGATTTCATATTACATAATCCAATGAATCAGATATCAAGATTGCGGTTTGGGTTTATGATATACTAACATGCTTGTATTTGATATATGGTTATATATAAAAGTATGTATTCCCCTCTGTCTTAGACCGTTCCTCTGTATCTTACTAAGGCTCGTACGTAAATTTATGAGAAAGAAGATATAGAAGCAGGAAATGAAAGAGGACATCTCGATGGAGGAAGCATCACAACTAATGGAAATGCTTGACCCACCGCTAGGAGGAACCCGGGTCGACCGGCTAATGCCAACAACCAAAATGTTGATGCCAATGTAGGAGTTGGAAATCCACCAGTAGATATGGAGGTGATGTATCATGTTCTCCATCAATGTGATGCAAGAAGAAGCTGTTACTAGTGTTGCTGGAAATGTAGAAGGAGCTAATCCTGTAGTTCATGTTGGGAATAATTATACTAAGCTGAGTAGAGATTAAACCAGTCTTGGTGGGATGCCAATCACAGGGATGGAGAATGCCATTGAGGAAGAGAATTGGCTATTGCACTATGAGCATATCTTTGCTGATTTGGGTTTAGATGACGGACAAAAGAGAAGGTTGGCCTCTAGGAAGTTATAAGGGTCAATGCTTCATTGGTGGAACAGTGTTACTTCCGAAGGAACAGTTGACTTGGGTAGATTTTAGAAGAAGATTTGAGCAAAAGTTTGTGTCTGAGTTTGCTAAGTCAAAGATGATGAGGAAGTTTATGGATCTAGAGCAGGGAAAGATGTCGGATATTGAGTATGCCATTAAGTATGAGGAGTAGTCCCATTATGGACATAATACTATAGGCACCATCATCAGAAGGAATGAGAAGTTCATTAGGGTACTGAGGCCCGAAATTGCTAGGGCGACCCTACCACATCTCTGTGATCCTAGTAATTTAGTTATGGAGATGGCCATTTTCCATGAGGAGATGCTTTCTATTTGTGCTAGAGAGAAGCCAGTGGAAATTCATGGTTCTAAGAGGAAGAAGGGAAAGTTCTTTAAGAAGAAGGGAGCCCAGAAGGGAGATACTGCCAAGAAGGCAAAGGCAGAGTTAGTTTGATACAAGTGTGACAAGAAGGGTCATTATGCAAAGGAGTGTCGGTCGGGTAATGAGAAGAAGGCTGCAAATAAGAAGAAGGTGAAGTGCTTAAACTGTGATCAAGTTGGGCATTACAAGAATCAGTGTACCAAGCCAGTTAGGGTAGACAAAGGAAAGGTTTTTGCTACTGGGCCAGCTAGGCTTATTACAGCTGATAAAGGGAAGACTATGATGGAAGGTACATTTTTGATTTAAAATATACCTGTTAGGGTGCTTTTTGAACTCGTTACATCCATTTATATCTTAATGTTTGATTGATAGATTATGATTAGAACCCACCTACCTTTTTACTTCCGTAAGTGTTGCGAATCCAATAGGAGGGTATGCAACTTTAGGGTTGAGATGTGACCAACTAGAACTTGATCTGTTAGGTCATAAATTTGCATTCAGTTTGTACGTTATTGATTTCGTAGATTTCAGAATCATTTTGAGTATGGAATGGTTGGGTAGGTATGAGGCTAGAGTATTTTGCTAAAAAAGGGTAATATAACCGAGACACCCTAATAGCCATAACCAAGTGATTTTTTCAGTGGTGAATTCTGACTGAAGTGTAAGTGTTTTGCTTAGGGCTATGGAAGAAAAAGATGAGTTAAGTCAGGTTCGAGTAGCAAGAGAGTTTGCATATGTCTTTGAGCCAGTCACAGGATTACCACCGAAACAGGCACTTGAGTTTCATATAGATCTTGTGCCTGAAGCTGAACTTGCTAGTAGGCCAGCTAGGAAGATGACACTATAGAAATGAAGGAACTAAAGGTGCAACTAGTGGATCTTGAAGGAAGAAATTTCATTAGGTCAAGCAATTTGCCCTGGGGAGTGGCTGTAGTGTTCGTGAAGAAACCAGATGGGTCGATGAGGATGTGTATCAACTATCGTAAGTTATATGAAAGGACGATTAAGAATAAGTATCATTTGCTAAGAATAGACGATATATTTGATCAGTTGAGTGGAGCCAGATTGTTTTCCCAGTTGGATTTAGCAATAGGTTTCCATCAGTTAAGAGTGGCGGAGGACAATATTCTATTGACAGCATTTCAGTCTAGGTATGGTTCGTATGTGTGGTTGGTGATGCCATTTGGATTGGCAAATGCACCTGCTTTCTTTGTGGATTTGATGAACCGATTTTTCCATGAGTACTTGGATAGGTTTGTGCTAGTGTTTATAAATGACATTTATTTATACTCTAAGGATGAAAGACAGCATGAGGGTCATCTTAGAGTGGTGCTTGAGACGTTGAGTCAGAATCAGCTAAAGGCAAAGTTTACCAAGTGTCATTTTTGAAAGATTGAGGTTAAGTTTCTTGGTCATGTGGTTTTAGAGAAAGGATTGTCAGTCTATCCAAATATGATTGAATCTGTTAATAATTGGAAGAGACCAGCAATGGTGACCGAGATTAGAAGTTTTCTAGGACTTGCTGGCTACTACTGGAGATTCATTAAGGATTTCTCGTGATAGCAGCTCCTTTGACTAAGTTAACTAGGAAGGAAGAGAAGTTTGTCTGGTCCAACAAATGTGAGAAAGAATACCTTAGGTTAAAGCATTTTTTGACCAATGCACCGGTGTTAGTAGTTCCAAACGGAAACTAAGGGTTGGTGGTGTATACTAATGCATGAAGAACTAGATTAGGAGCAGTGTTGATACAAAATGATAAAGTTATTACCTATGCATCCAGACAGCTTAGACTGTATGAAGTGAGATATCCTACTCATGATTTGGAAGTTGGCTGCGGTGATCTTTGCATTGAAGATTTGGAGACATTATCTCTTAGGGGGGAGGTTTGAGCTTTATATCGATCATAAGTCTTTAAGGTATTATTCTCTCAGAAGAAGTTGAATATGAGATAGCAGAGGTGGCTAGAGTTTTCAGCTGCTTATGATTTTGGTATAGAGTATACTCCTAGGAAAGGAAATAAAGGCAGCAGATGCTCTTAGCCGAAGACATCAGAATGTGGTATTAGCTATGCTGGCAGAGTAGAAGGATCTAGAAGCTTTGGCCAGTTGTGGTGTTTAGTTAAGGTCGACTACTAGTTCTGGTCAGAGTACTGCCATGTTATTTTGTTTAGAAGATCGACCAATGCTGATCGAAAGGATTGCTTCTAAGCAAAAACAAGATCCTGTGTTAGCTGCAAGGATTAGAAGGCTTGAGGTTGGAATTGAGATCGGTGATCTAAAAGACTTTAGCCTTGACCAAAGAGGATGGTTGAGAAAGAAGCGACGATTGTGTGTTACGAATATAGAGGACTCGAGGAAAGAAGTTCTTGGAGAATGTCATCGGTCCATGTTTACGATTCATCCTAGAGGGACTAAGATGTTTCAGGATACGAAGAGGAGCTTCTATTGGAAAGATATGAAGATGTTGGCTTGTGGGTTAGGCAGTGTGCAAACTGCCAACAACTGAAAGTTGAACGTCAGAAGATGAGTCGGTTGCTTCAACCTTTAAAATATTTCAGTTTGGAAATGGGATTTGATATCCATAGATTTTATAGACAGGTTGCCAAGGTCAAATAGAGGAAATGAAAGTATATGGGTTATAGTGGACAGACTGACCAAGAGCGTCCATTTCATTCTAGTTAAGTCAACCAGGATGGCACCTTTTTTAGCTAAGTTGTTCATGAAGAACATAGTTAGACTACATGGAGTTTCTAGTAGTATAGTAAGTGACAGAGATGCTTTGTTCTCTAGCGAATTCTGGGAAAGTCTACATGAAGTATTAGGTACCAAGCTTAATATGAGTATTGCATGTCACCCTTAGACAGATAGCCAGATTGAGAGAGTCAACAGGGTACTCAAGAATTTGTTGAGCGCTTGTGTATTAGACATTGGCGGATCTTGGGAAGATCGCCTATATTGGTTGAGTTTTCCTATAATAATAGTTATCAGACTAGTATAGGAATGGTGCCTTTTAAATCTTCTTATGAAAGGCCATGCAAACACCAGCATGTTGGTTGGAAACTGGAGACAAATTAGTCTTAGGTCTAGATTTGGTTAGGGAGGCGTCATAAAAGATTGATTTGATTCGAGGGAGGATGAAGGAAGCTCACTCCAGACAGAAGAGTTGCGCAAACAAGAGGCATAAAGACCTACTATTCTCAGTTGGAGATAAGGTTTTCATCAAGGTATCATTGATGAAGGGTGTGGTGCGATTTGGAAAGTCGGAGAAGTTATCCCCGAGATATGTTGGTCCATTCTAGATTATAGAGAGGATTGGAAAGCTTGCAGACAGAGTAGAGTTGCCAAGAAGTATTGTAGATGTCCACAATGTATTTCATGTGTCTCATCTTCGCAAGTATGTGCATGATCTAGAAACTACTATTCCTTTGATAGGGTTGGAAGACTTGATAGTAGAGCCTAATCTTACTTTAGTTAGACAACCAATTCGGGCTATAACAAGGGATAAGAAAAGATTGAGGAACAAGACAGTCAAGTTAGTGAAGGATCAGTGGAGCGACAATGAGAAGGACTATACTCGAAGATAGAAGACAAGATTTAGGATACTTATCCAGGTCTATTTGA
Organism: Allium cepa; assembly: GCA_030765085.1. Lineage (NCBI taxonomy): Eukaryota > Viridiplantae > Streptophyta > Magnoliopsida > Asparagales > Amaryllidaceae > Allium > Allium cepa. The sequence goes on along the minus strand of CM060937.1, from coordinate 454,112,747 downwards.
GGGTATATCGATATTATATTTATATAGATATTTGCTAGTCAGGTAAGCTAGAATGATCATTAGGAGTTGTTATAGATGATTGCTATATTTAGTCCTTACTGAATTTCGAGGACGAAATTCTTTAAAAGGGGAGGCCAGTAACACCCCTATTTTTTGATAACATTATTCAGGACATTTAATTAGATAAATAAAATAGAATAATGATGATAATGGGATTGAGATTCGAATACAACTATAAGAAGGTTGTGCTTAAGTAATTAATTAAATGGGATTAAATTGGCTTTTATATATTTAATTAAACATGGGCAAATTAGTAAATGGTCGCACTATTATTACTCACGGCTACACATTTCACATTCTTGCCCATCCACGTACACTTTTCATTTTTACAGACGCATATCAAAAACCTAATATAGAGCCGGCCATTAGCAAGGGAAAAGAGGAAGAAAAATTAAATCAAAGGTAAGGATCAAAGCTAGGGGAATTAATCTTCTACAAATCTCAAATTCTTTATCACATCTAAGGTGAATAATAATTTGTTCCATCTCTGTTTTATTCTATGATTATATGTTTTCAGATTTAAGACTAAATTTGTTTTTTGATGATTTGGATGATGATATGTTTGAACCATTATATGTTTAATTTAAATTAATTCATTTATATGTGAATTTCCATGGTTTTAGGGTTAAAACGATAAATAAATGATTTTTGATTTCCATGGAAAAATTTTATATTATGTAAATTATGATTTTGGAGACGGGTTTCAATTTTTGTAATTTTCAAAGCTATTGAAAAATTTTGTTATGAATTTTCAAAGGAAAATATGATAAAATTGGGTTTAAAATTAATTTCGATTATTACAGAAAGAATTTGGGTCTGAAATTTTAATATGTCAGATAACATGATGAAAATGAATTTCTATGATTTTTTTGGGATTTTTCCCAATTGATATGCTATGGAAAATTAATTATTTTAAATGAAGGACTTATTTGCAATAGTCGGTTTGCTTAATGGAAGGGCATAGACGTTAATTTTTCCCTTAAATTAGATATGATAAATGCAACCGTTATTTTAAAAAGTATTAGAGAAGTTTTAAGGCAACCAATCAAAGGATTGCAAATAGGCAGGTAGTTATGAAGCAGTTACTAAAAGTAGCATAATTTCAGCCTTTAATTTAGAAAAGTTAGTTCCGCCTCCTTGAGTAGTGTCTTTCGACTCCAATGCTTCCGCTTAACTCAGTCGAAACCAATATACGTGGTATCACTTAGATGGTATGTAGTAGATTAGAGGAAAGGCGAAAGTAATGGTGTCGAAAGCAATGCCTCTGATAGGTCGAAACTTAGTTTTGTTTTCAAAAGTTAAGTGCTTACTTTGTTTTGCATAAAGATTTTGACGTAGTCGAAACCTATGTAACGACCCGTAATTTTTTATCATATAAAATTGTTAATTTAATTAGATTTTTGTGATTTAATATTGAAAGAAATAAAAATTTGTGATATACTAATGAAATAATAATTAAAACGAAATGTAATAATGTTAATTTAAGTTAATTATTAACAATTTGAGTGAAATTTCATTCAATTGAAATGATTTAAAAGTTATACTTGGTTTTAAAGTGAATATAGGAAAACAAATGTAAATATTGAATCAATTAATGAAATAATATATAACTTATGGTAATTGAATAAAATCAGCGTTATATAAGTAATTATAACATTTGGGTGTAAATAATAGGCATATTAATGTGACTAAAGGTTAATGGTGACAAACTATTACATGTTACTTATTTATTTAGTTTTTTAAATTTAATTGAAAATCGATTACAATTAAATGAAATTAAAAGTTACATTAATGTGAGTTAAGACAATAACTGCAAAGTCTGAATGTAATAAATGTATAAAAATGTTAATGTTATTCATAAAGAAATAACTGATGTAATTAAAAGAGTGAAACAAAGATAAATTAATTTATTGATATTTTAAATTATAATAAAACTGACAAAAACTCTAAATACTGGAAATATAGTAGTTAACACAAGTAAAAGGTGGAAATTGTTGCCTATTGGTGAAATAAGATATAAACAGATATTAAGTATGTTATTAGAGTAATAATTGATTAAATAAAAAGATTGAAATCAATGCATAACCAATTTATTGGAATTAAATTATAATTAATTGGATTTAAGTATAGTTAAAATTGAACACTGTAATTAGTGAAATATTTAATATTGAACTATATGTAACTTGTTTTTAATTTTTTATAAGTGTCTAAGAAATCAAAAATGACAAAAATCTATTAATTATAATATTTGAAATTAAAGAGTGATTTAACTAACTTAATAATAATTTATTTAATTAACGTGAAAATAGCTATTTTGGCCACTGTCTTGGATTTCGACGAAACCAGTTTCATCGAATCCGTAACAATGAATTATCGTAGGGTTTAAAGTTTCATAGCGATCGGACTTGTTGTTTGATCGTACGGTCTCAAAACGCCTAGAAATCAATTTGAAATAAGCTGATTTTAAAGCAACTTCTTTACAATGGAATTTGGACCAGAAACCTGTTCCATTTAGTTTAAAATTATCAAAAACATCTATTTTGATATACGGGATGACCCATTTTTGTTCCAAAGACAGAATGGGCTTTTCGGGTCGTTTATCGTTCAACTTTCAAATCAATCTAGTCCAATCATTCATATTTCTGATCTGCCTATAAATAGCCTGTTATAAACCCTAACTATTTCTTATTCCATTTGTCTACACATACAATTCTATCTACTTCTCTCTTTCCAATGGCAGACAAACCAATTCCGAATTCCAAATTCAATTGCAAATCAAAATTTAAAACTTCTCCAAACCATATCAAATCATGTATCGATTAGAAGCTCTCGACGAGCGCAAGTCAAATCTACAGTCTATTTCTCGATCTGAGTTTCTGCATGCCCAGAATTCGGTGGTTTATTCTCGGCCATTCATCATGGTCCAATCAACTTCGATCGATCGTCGAGTCGTTTGTATGGAAGGGTGGATATTGTCGTACGTAGTTCATCTATGCTAGCCGTTTGTCGAATCATTGGCTAGATCATCAGCAAAAATTTCGAGAAAGGTTCCGCATCTAGGTGGCAGTCGGCCCCTTTTGGTGGCGAGGTGGGGGTCATTCGTGGTCGCAGAGGGTTGGGGCATTTGGGCGAGTTCGGTGGCGTCTGGCGTAGGCGCATTCGAAACAGCATTGGTGGCGGCGGCTTATCGCATGCGTGGTTCAAACGAAGCCTAGGTGCCGCTAAGGTTTCGGTAGAGTTAGCTAGGGTGTACGGTATATCGTTTTTTATTTTATTTTATTTACATTCCTAATTCAATCGTCTAACTTCAAAACTTAGTTTCGCATAAGAACTCGCATTCACGCCTGGTTTGTTCTGCTTGGACCGTATCTAAATGCCGGATATTTTGACGTAAGTTTGGACGATTTCTAAGACTGTTTGAATTTTGGGCTTAAATTGGATTTCAAATTGATTTAAAATCAAAGGTGATGTTTTAACCACTCAAGACTTCTTAAATTTCTTATGTTAATTAAATTTAATTTACGATGTGGTTAGATATTCATTTATCACTGTTTGGTTTGTTAAATTTTCATTCTGGTTAAATTTGACTTCTATTGCATTTAATTATCGTTTAATTTAATACTGAATTTTAAATTTGTCAATTTAACATCTGTATTGATTATCAGTTACCAATTGATGTTCATTGATGATTGTGATGTATGTTTGATTTGTTGATATTGGATAACTAGATGTTGTTTTTTTTGTTATGATATTGCGACTTCACTATGGGTTGAAACGATACATACTCAAACGATCTATAGATTAGAGAAATATTGTTATGAGTTGTAATGATAGACTCGAGCAATTTTATGGATTTTATTCAAATCGGAATTGCGGTTTGAAATGATACATAACCGTAATATTTTAAATTGCGGATTGAAATGATAAATACCTGTATCACTTGACCCTATGGTGGAAAAAGTATATACGGACACTGAATTGGTTAAATTAGATGATTTTGAATCTTTGAAATTTTGAATTCAGTTAACTGGTATTTTAAAATAGAAATTGATTTATATAAATTGAATTATTTTCGAAGCCCAAGCATAGATGTTGAAATTGGAATTAATCTAAATATTTGTTCAAAGGATTTAAATTGGAATTTAAAAGTTGAAGTGTCAAATGTAAGTGAATTTATTAGAATTTAGTTATGAAAAATGTTTGGATATAATTTAAAACCTGTTTAAACTAATTTAAACTATTTTAACTAAGTTAACTATTTTAATCAATTTAAAACTATTTTAATTTACTTTAATCTATTATAACCTATTTAATCCAATCTAATCTATTTACCAGTTTTAAACCAATGAAATCTATTTAATCTATTTTTAATCTATTTGATATAATTTAAATCTATTTAATCTATTTTAAATTTATTTAATCTATTTAAAATCTATTTAAGATAATTTAAATCCATGTAATCTATTTTAAATCTATATAAATAATTTTAAATCTAATTAAATCAAATTTAAATCTATTTAGACTATTTTTACTATTTAAACTTTTTTAATCTATTTTAAAACTACTTTAAACTGCTAAAACTATTTATGACTACCTAAACTATTTTTTTAAAATTTAAGACGGTGTAAATTTGAAGATTTATATTTAAATCATTGACGATCATATAACCTAAGTTGGAATTTGGAATTGATGCCTTTTTGGAAAATGACATATTTGAGTAAATATGATGATTTGAAATGAGTATTAAATTAGCCTATCTTATCGATAACTTCAAAAGCAAATATGATTTTGAAATTGAATATAGTTTTGAAGGTGAATATGGTTTCGAAAGAAATATGATTTTAAATCGAATATGATATTTTGATATTAAGTATGAATTGACTTTTGAAATGTAAAAGAACCATCTGGTGTGAAATAAATGCTCGGTTGTTAAAGAGACCGGAATCGGATATTGTCATACTCTCTGCCAATACCGAATCCATTTTAACAAATGTGTACATGGTGGAGATTTCAGAAATGAAGTAGGATGGTTTGACGAACAATTTCTGTATGAGATATTGATGTGATCCTGACTCCCGTAAGTCAGCTTAGATGTAACTAAAACAGGAGTTATACCTGTTCCAAGTGAGGTCATTCCTCTGATCGGACATGCTTCTTCGTTAGCATATTGTGACTTTGTGATGATTTGATGGCCACCCCTTGATTTTGATTATAAGAGTGTGTTCTGAGGTGGGTAGTTGTATCTGCTATGCGTTACCACCATCTCGGTTCTACAATTGGTAAATCTACCATGGCATTGCCTCGAGTTCCATGTTCACATGCCTTAGAGCGCCTTCTATGAGTTTGTTTTGTAACATACCTATGGAGTGCCCACTGATAGCCCTCCAGTTTACGGAGGAATTACGGTACTGCATAGACTATGGGAATATATAAAATTGTGGTAACGGAGATATAGGTAACGCATTCATGCTATTTTAATACACTTACTTTACTGTAGACATATTATAATAGCATATTGTACTACATAGTAGATAGTTTAACGGATCATTAGGAGATGTGAATCCCGAACATCTTTTAAGTTACTGCACGCACACTCGATAGGAGATGTCAAACTCCGTAAACATCTCTGACGCCATTACACTCATATTTATTACTGTTGATTTAACTGACATAAGATCTTTTAGATATGACTCAAGTGTTTGTCTTTTCAATATGCTCGAGTCAGCCTGAGCATTTCAGGGTTGAAGACCTTATTTCCAGAGGACGAAAACGAAGATTTGTACTATTATTATTTATTATATTTATTCTGCTGCATCATGTTGTTCCACTGCATTTATTTATTTATTCCTGCTTATGTAACTCTGATGTTGTGTTGTAAAGAAAAAAAATCAAATGTATTTATAAACAGCTTCATGAACTGTTATTTGATTATTATATTTTACCATTCCGCTGCGAGATTCTACATTTGTTTTATTTTTTACTCTTTTCTTATTTGCCCCATAAAAATCTGCCCTTTGAATGTTTTGAGTCTGACGTGTGTGTCTGCTTGGGAAGTCCAAAAAGGCAGGTCGTTACAGTTGGTATCAGAGGTTTCGTTTAGCGATAACCTTAGCTTTGTAGGGTCTGATTCATATTATATACGGCAGTAATACCCTAGAATGAGGTGCTGAGTGTACATATATATGAGAGAGCGTATTTGTTAGTGTTATAAAAAGGTTTTTATATTATGTTAGTTTGTTCTATTTTGTATTTATAAATTCTGGTCGGTGCATAGGACGCTATGACATCAATAGGAATTTCTAAACACTTAATAAGGTAGACCGACATAATATTTGTTTTGAAATGTAGGTAAATGAAATAATTTTGCCTATTATATATTTTTGTATATAAAATAATAATTTTACAAATGATATATTGGTTGTAATATATTTGTTATTAGGTAGTGAAATTTATAAATATTGGTTGAAAATAAGATTTGTAAATAAAGTAAATATAAATTGGAAAATTTAGGACTTAAGTTCTGGGATTTTTGAAAATTTCTTTCAACTGATTTTGGAATATAATATTAATATTATTTGAAAGTATTTTCTGATATAAATATTTCAATGTGATTTGGAAGAAATGTTTTAAAAGAATTTTGTAAGGAAATAAGTTTTGTACTCCCCTTTCCGTCGTTGGAAAATAATTTCGGTGATGAGTGCAAGCATCATCGACGTTCATTTTCGAGTTTCAAAATGGAAAGACGGTGTAGTAATTTTACTGTACAATTGTTTGGATAAATTAATCTTAATTTTTTTAAAATTCCAAATATGATTTGATATATATATATATATAAAGATATGATTATATATATTTTAAAATTAATTGAAACGAAACCTAGTTGTTTAGTTCTTAAGCTTCTATAAATTAATAATTGAAATTTTTGTAATGAATGGAATCTTTACTACATTAATAATTGGAAACTTCTAAAATGAAAATAAGAATTTGATGTTAAAATGATTAATGAAATAGATAATAAATTGAATTTTGTAAACTATAAATAAAAAGGAAATGGAAATAAGAAAAGATAATTATTGTTTGCACAAAAAATGGGCAAACACCTCCAAGTCGTATGATTTAGTTGATTACATATAGTTCTTAGCGATTTGGGTGATTTATGCGAATATATAAAATAGATGGACTAAACTGTAAAAGACACACAGATTTATAGTGGTTCGGCAAGAACATGCCTACGTCCACGTTATATGTTATTCTCCTTTTTCTCTTCAAATTACAAGTACAAAGCTTTGTATACAAGTATATGAAAGTTGTTTGAAAGTTCTGTCCGTGCTTGAGCTCTCAAACTTGTCTGCCATTGTTGTACCCCTGCCCCTCTATTTATAGAGTCAGGCTGGGGGCAGGGGTCCTGGATGTATATAGCCGTTGGTGGGCCTGTGCTGAAACAATCTGGCCTGGCAACTTTGATCCGGCAACACCATGGTTCGGTGGAGAGTGGTATGTTGTTTGGACCGGTGGTAGGTTGGGATTGAGTTTGGTTCGGTGGTGGTTGGTCCGGTTAAGTGTGGAGGTAGGTTGGTTCGGTAGTGAAGTGGTTCGGTGATCTGGTTCGATGGCGTTGGACCGGTAGTGGATGGAAGGTGGCTTGGTTCGGTAGTGAATGGAGTGGGTTGGTTTGGCTATGAGGGGAAGGGAGTTGGCTCGGCAATGCATGGAGAGGAGATGGTTCGGCAATGCATGGAGAGGGACGGTTCGGTAGTGAAAACGTGGCCAACATTTTCCCCCCAAAGTAGGGCATATGCCTGTATATGGCGTGCTTTGTTTTGAGTAATGCCGAACCAACCGGTCCGGTCATTAATTCTTGCTTATAAATAGGGGCCCAACGCTTTCGTTAATCAGCCGAGCCAACCCCTAGTTTTTGCCAAATCGAAATATTATCTTCGCCGGACCAAATGTGTTAGCCGAATCAAACTCCTACCCTTGTCGAACCAAGTGAGAACCTTTTTTGCCGAATGGGTTTTAATCTTGAACTTCCGAGTGTGCTTGAGTGCCGAATGAGCTGAGGAGTATAGCGCCGAATGGCCTTCTGCCTTGCTCTACCGAATGGGCTCGGTAGTTTGAGTGCCGAATGGCCTTTCGACCTTGTACTACCGGATGGACTTGGGAGTTTGAGAAGTACGAGGCCGAATGGACTTTAGCCTCAAACTTTTATGTTTTGTATTGAGAATGAGACTCCAGGCCGCATGTACTTGTTTGTTTATATTTTCATACTCCTTGTTTTAACAGTGTGTTTGTTTTTGGTGTTGTAGATAATGTCTCACAAAGTGGAAACTCGATCGGATAAGAAGAAATCTTCGGACAGAAGAGAGTCCACCGTAGTGCCCCTAGCTCAGCCAGGGCCGGAACATCGCGGACCCACCCAGAGATCGCTAGTAGATGGGTATGGTCCCCAAGAGCTTCTGATTTCTCCGCCTGACTGCTTTCCTAGCTCTCTCAGAGAGGAGCAGCTTGATGTTATCTCCCGCTCCTTTGGGACTGATAGAGCACGCATGCTGTTTCCAGGGAAGGGGGTCATGCCATATAATCCCCCCGAAGGATACTTCGCTTATAGTAGGTACCACTACATGTGCGGGGCCATTCCTTCAATTAATGCTTGGATAGTTAGCTTCGTCACCTATTTGAAGGTGGCCCCTTTCCAGCTCCAGCCAACTCCTACGCAATTTTGGTGTGCTTATTTGTGATTTTCCAGAGAAAGTACGGGGGCCCCCTTCTAACCGGGAAATTCGATGTCTATATAACTTGAGGGGTTACAAGAAGGGGTCTCCATACATCAGCTTGGAATCGGCCATGTCCTTCAAGCCGGTCCTGGACTTGTATTCAAAGTTCACCATGTTTAAGAAGGAATGGTTCTTCGTCCAGAATGACACCGTTTCGATCCACCGCTTCACCTCTTACTGTAAGTTGAAGCTTATTTATAATTTCCGTTCTGATTGAGATGCTTTTTCTTATGTGTTTTTATTTCTTGCTAGCGACAGGTGGCTTTGCGGTCGTGGAGAATGATCACCTGGTTCAGATGGCCGCGGAGATAGAGACCATTTCGGGAAGGGATAGGTCAGCTTCTTACCTAATCAGAAATGCTACTCTCCTGGAACACAACTTGATTCTACCACATGAGTCTGTGGTCAAGCAGAGGGATACGGCTGAGGAAAGAGCTGCCAAAGCCAAAGGAGGGGCCACGACAAAGAGTAGCAAGAGGAGACCCTTCTCGGTACCTCCACTCGTCGGGGGGAAGAAGCTTAAGAAATCTGATGGACCCTCTCCCAGCACATGCCCATATGTTCCGAAGGAGGAAAGTGGAGAGGAGGAAAGAGGCGAGGAGGAGAGAGGAGGTGATGGAGAAGGTGATGGTGGTAACGGTGGTGAAGGACAGAGTGGTAGTGGCGTTGGTGCTTTGACCTCTGGGAAAGCGGGTGAGATTCAAGAGTGGATGGATAATGCTTTCCGCCAAGCCTTTGAGGGGTTGGAGGAAGGGCCGGCCTTGGTGGAGAAACCGAAGAAATCTGATAAGGTCGGGTCTGGTGCCAGTCCATCTTCTGAGAGTATTTCATCTAGGGAAACTCCGGCGGTTCAAGGTGAATTCTTGACTCCTCTTTTAACTTCACATGTTTCTTGGATTATAGTCTCATGCATGCTTATAATAGTTGGTTTTTATTTCAGGAACGGGTAAGGCGGCCAAGACATCAGGCATTCGGCACCGCCTCGAGCAGTTCAAACTCCTTAAAGCTTCTGCTAAACCGAAGCCCTTGACTGACCGTTCTGGGGGCGTAGTCGGCTACCGTCCTCTTCTCGGAGTCATCGAAGAGGATATTCAAAAGAGAAAGAGGAGGTGTTTCATGTTCGAACCTTTGCTTGGACCTCAGCCCCTAACCCAGCCTATTCATGATATTACGGGGGAGGATACTAAGTCCATACCATCTCCACATCCATCAGAGAATCCTACCGTTACTCATGTTGACCGTCCCGGCTTGGCTCGTAACCCATTTGCGGGTCATCTAGATCTGGACCCGAACCTCCATGATATTTCCTTCGATGAGGTTACCGGTGAGCACCTCCTACCCCGCAATCCTATGGTAAGGGTACTTGATGAGGCTAAGTCTTTGGATCTCGACTTGTTGACCACTCGGATTGTGACTATGGAGGATGAGGCCAAGGCAAACATCGATCGGGTGGCTGAGGAGACCAGGAGGCTGATGGCGCATCATGTCCGACTGGTAAAGGCTGGAGAGGAAATCGGAAGGGCTAACATTCGGTTGCGGCTAATGGTTTCCGATCATGCCAAACAGCTCGCTGATCAGGCCATTCAGATCTCTCGGCATGAGGCAGCCTCCAGACGGCTAAAGAAAAATATGGAAGAGGCTAGCAGAGCCGAGCTGCGAAAAATGGAGGCCACCTGCAAGGAACGAATTGATATGGCCATTGCCACGGTGGATGAGGTTCGGAAAGCGGATCTTGAGCAGATAGAGGAGTTATCTGGGAGGCTTGAGGCCGCATAGCTTGCTCAAGCTAAGCTGAAGGAGGAGATGGAGGCAATGCGGAAATCCCTTCAGGCCGACTACTCGAGATACCGATTGGAGAGAGATGCTGCCGTCGCAAGGCTGTCGGCTTCCGAGGCCCAGATGAGGGAGTTTGAGGAGAACGAGGGGATGATAGATGAGATGCTCCAGGACATGTACTTCCGTACTTGGAAGCAGGGCAACCTATCCTGGATGGACGATTATCCCCGGGTCATGGCTAGGAATATCTCCGGGCTTTGGAGGAGGTCAAGACTGTGGCGGATAAAGAGGGTGGTGTAGCTTTCAGGATGGATGTGGTAACGGCCTAGTTTACTGAGGAGGAGAAAGTGGCAGTAAAGGAGGGCATGCAGCTGCTTCCCGCCGAGGAAGTGGGTGTGCAGTTGGGGGATGATGATCAGGGAGCAGATGCTGGTAAGTCTTCCCTCTCAATCTTTTCTTAACTTGATTGCGTATTATTTATCTGATGGATTCTTCTCCTGAATCGGACAGGTGGGACCTCTGGCTAGCACGCTGGGAGTTTTGATCCCGTGGTCAAGTAGATCCTGGAGGGCTAACAGGATAGATGCGGAGCCCTGCTGCAGCCGACTACTTTTTTGGTTTACTTGGCATTCCTGAATATACTAGTCCAAAACATTAATGTACTTTCAGGCTGTAATTATGTAATTATGCCGTTGTAGTGAATGATTTTATTCTTATATAATTTCATAACATAAGTTGATTCTGTCGTGTTTGAATGCTGTCATTATTTTGATGTGTTGCATAAGAAATATGGCTATGTATATGCATGTTCTTTAATCGTGTTTGATGCTAAACTCTTGCTTACAATACAATTTCATGTCTCACAATGTTAGCGTGATGTGTGAATAGGCTATAACTACATGTTTATGTACAAGAAAAGGAAGTACCGCCCTTCATGTTTTAGTTGTAGACGGTAGCTTTGAATGTCTTGTGTGACTAAGGATGGAATGCAGCTGAGTGACCTGTTATCCAGTTGTGAGTTCTCATTTCCACTAGCGAGTGTCTCCCATTTTGTGTCATGTACTTTAGTGATCGTTATAGAGGATAGGAGGAAAGTTTTTATAAATAAAATGAAAATATAAGAAATGGTAAAACTTCCAATCACGGAAGGCCTTCGATGTGCTTAAGTTCGTGGCAAACTGGTTTTGTAGCCACTTTCCCTAGCTGTAGGTCTTGGAGACATTCATCACCCATCTTACGCCTCTGCGGGGAGTTTTCTTTTTTACCACAGCCGTACTTAAGACATATCGGAGCCGAGATCGCGCACAGTAACTACCCGAGCCATTATGGCCTGTAATCGTGGGTATTATGCAATTTACCGTGGCCGGTTAGCGTGGGTGCCGATCGTCAACCGTGAACTGCTCCTGGCTGGCCACACCTTATGTTGGGGCTTATAATCGATTCACAATCGTCGGCGAGCCGAACGCCGTAATGAGCTGCCTCGGCTATAGTCGACCTTCTCGGTGGCTTATGATCGGCTCATTACAGTTGGCTTTGAGGGCCGTCGCGAGCAATGAGTTTACCCGCAACTGAGGGATGCTGGAGCAAAAGTGTCTCATTGACGAGGGCATAGATTCGTATAGTACCTGTCGGGTCTTATCCAGGTGAGGTTGTGTCGTGAAGTGTCCAGAATGGAAATGCCGTTATACAGGATTTTGTTCAACAGAAAAGGATAAAGCTTAACAAGCAGCCAAGATATAAAGGAACAGGTTAAAAAGAGGCAAGATTTTTAAAGTGGTTCGACACGAAAATGCCTACGTCCACTGATTCCCTTTGTTAATTCACTTCATATGGACAGTACAAGTTAAGAAAAGTATCGACGAAGGTGTTGGATGTTCGATGCCCTCTGGAACACCTCTCCGTCCACTGTTGACAAAATATAAGCTCCGTTGTGGAGATCTTTATGAATTACATAGGGTCCGTCCCAGATAGGATCTAGCGCTCCGGGGCGCGGGAAGATCCGTTTGAGAACAAGATCTCCTTCTTGTAAGTTGCGGTGCTTGACTTTGGAGTTGTATCGTGCTGCCACTTTTTGCTTGTGAGCTGCCGCTTTAAGTGCTGTATCATTTCTTCTTTCTTCAATTAGGTCCAAAGACATGTGTAGGAGTTCTTCATTCTCTTCTGGGTTGTAGTGGATCCTACGGTGGGAGAGCACTACAGTTTCAACTGGGAGCATGGCCTCCGATCCGTATGCCAAAGAGAAAGGAGTATGTCCTGTTGATGTTCTGTAAGATGTGCGGTAGGCCCAAAGTGCCGTAAGAAGTTCATCCACCCAAGCGCCTTTTGACTTTTCAAGTTTCTTCTTGATTAGAGTTTTGAGAATATTGTTGACAGCTTCGACTTGTTCATTTGCCTGGGGATAAGCTACAGATGAGAAGCTTTTGTGAATTCCGTGCTCTCGGCACCAGTCAGTGAATTCCTCGCTGTCAAATTGAAGTCCATTATCCGATATGATTTTGAGTGGAACCCCGTACCTGCATAAAACATTTTTGATCAAGAAGTTAATAACTTTTGCCGAAGATATTTTATTTAAAGGTTCCGCTTCCACCCATTTGGTGAAATAGTCGACTGCCACTATAGCATATTTGGCTCCGCCTCGGCCCATCGGCAGTTCGCCAATCAGGTCAATTCCCCATAACGCAAAGGGCCAAGGACTGGCCATCTGAGTAATCTCATTGGTTGGTAGTCGAGGGATTTTAGCAAATTTCTGACATCTGTCGCATTTTTTGACGAAGTCCAAGGCGTCTTTGTTTAAGGTGGGCCAGAAATATCCATATCGGAGTATCTTCTTTGCCAGAATCTGCCCTCCAATGTGGTCTCTGCAACTTCCTTGATGGATGTTGGATAAGATTTTCTTGGCTTCCCTTCCGGCGACACATCTTAATAAGGGGTTATTGAAGCCGCGCCGATAGAGGATGCCTTCTTGTATCGTGTAGCGGGAAGCACTCCTCAGGATTTTCCTGACTTCGTTACGCTCGTTGGGTAGTGTGCCATCTTGCAAGTATTTCCGGATAGGAGTCATCCAAGTTTCTTCTTCGATTACAGCTATCAGATCCTCTTGTTCGAAACTTGGGGCTAGTTGTTTTGAGATGGCTACCGTTCCAGAAATGGTGCTGTTCTTCATGCTAGCTTGCTTTGCCAGTTCGTCGGCCTCTCGGTTCTCCTCTTGAGGAACGTGTTTGATTAAATAGTGATCCAATTGATTGAGCAACAGCTTGGTCTTCTTTAGATATGCTGTGAGTCGTTCTCCTCGAGTCTGGAATTCTCCCAGTATTTGATTTACAATAAGTTGAGAATCGCTATGGAGACATAAAGAACTGACTCCAACTTCTAAGGCAAGTTCCAGTCCTGCTATTACTTCTTCATATTCTGCATCGTTGTTGGTGGCAGCGAATTCCAACCTTAGGGCTTAGTGCCGCTTCCTTCTCCTGGGGGTGATTATCACAATACCTGCCCCCGAGCCCTGTTCGTTTGATTCTCCATCTACGAAGAGATTCCACTTGATATCTTTTGCTATTTCAGATTGATCCTTACCTTCGTTGGTAGTGAATTCGGCAATAAAATCGGCCACGGCTTGCCCTTTGATGGCGGTGCGAGGATGGTAGGTCATATCATATTGACTCGGTTCAATGCACCACTTAAGTAGTCGCCCAGAAGTATCGGGGCGATGGAGTACCTGCCTTAGCGGTTGATCGGTTAGAACTCTGATGGAATGAGATTGGAAATAGTGTCGTAGCTTCCGTGACGTGATTAGCAGACAGTATGCTAGCTTCTCAAGTTTAGGGTATCTGGCTTCTGCCCCTGTAAATCTCTTGCCTACAAAGTATACGGGCCGATGTGCGCGGTTGTCTTCTCTCACCAAAGTGGCGCTTAAAGCATGGGACGATACGGCAAGGTATAGGTATAGTTCTTCGCCTTCATTTGGAGTTGAGAGTACTGGTGGTCTCTGAAGGTGTTCGATTTGGTTAAGGAAGACTGTCGAGCATTCGTCAGTCCATTCGAACTTTCCTTTGTCTTTCTTTAGAGCTTCGAAGAAAGGGATACATTTGTCGGTTGCTTTAGAGATGAACCTGCTTAGGGCGGCCACTTTCCCGTTTAGACTTTGCATCTCTCTTCGAGTGGATGGTATCTTGATATCTTGCAAAGCCCGGACTTGTTCGAGGTTTGCTTCAATCCCCCTGCATGGATGATGAATCCCAAGAACTTTCCCGACGATACTCCGAAGGAGCACTTTAGAGGATTCAGCTTCATTCCATATTGGCGAAGTACTTGAAACATCTCGTCCAGGTGGTTTATATGATCGTTGGCTTTCCTAGATTTTACCAGCATGTCATCCACATAAACTTCCATAGTTCGTCCTATTAATTCCGCAAGCATCTTGTTGACGAGGCGCTGATAAGTAGCTCCGGCGTTTTTAAGTCCAAAAGGCATTACCCTGTAGCAGTACAATCACCGGTCAGTGATGAAACTAGTGTGGTCTTGATCGGGGGCGTGCATAGGGATCTGTTATATCCTGAGTATGCGTCCATAAATGATAAGAGTTCGTGTCCGGCCGTGCCATCCACGAGTTGATCAATTCGGGGGAGTGGGAAGCAGTCCTTCGGGTAAGCATCATTTAGGTTGGAGAAGTCGATGCATGTTCGCCACTTCCCATTAGCCTTCTTTACCAGTACCGGGTTGGCGATCCATTCTGGGTAGATGGCTTCTCGTATGAAGTTATTGGCAAGTAGGTTCTTTACTTCTTCCTCGAGGGCTGCTGATCGTTCTGCCCCCATGCTTCTCTTTTTCTGCTTTACTGGCGCCTTGATGGGATCGATGTTCAATACGTGGCATGCTACGTCTGGGGAGATTCCAGTCATGTCAGCGTGCGTCCATGCAAATACATCCATGTTGTGGCGAAGGAAATCGACGAGTTGATCCTTCAATTCCACTCTTAACTGAGACCCGACTCTTAGCAGTCTACTTGGGTCGTGTTTGTCTACAGATACAAATTCCATAGCCTCTGCAGGCTCGATGGTGGCCACCTCCTCCTTGTCCCTGGGGTCAAATTCGTTGAAAGGATCGCTGGTGTATCGAAGAGGAGGGGCTTTCTTTAATTGCTATGCTTCCAAGTTTTTCTTGCAGAGTGAAGTCTCTGCATCCTTCCCTTTATCCTTCCTGCGGTTATTGCGAAGTTCAGTCACATAGCAATCTCGAGCGGCGTCTTGATCTCCCTCTATTTCTCCTATTCCGTTATCCGTTGGAAATTTCATCTTCAGGGCACCATGAGACTAGGACAATTTGGAAGTCAGACAAGGCTGGCCTTCCCAAAAAGGCGTTGTAGGCCGAGTGGTTCTCTATTAGCACAAATGTCTGTTTTCGCACAACGGAGCGGGGATGACTTTCTATTTCGACAAAGAGGTCCAATTGCCCGAGGGGCATCTTCGCATCTCTAGTGAAACCATGTAGCGGTTTGTTGCAGGGAGACACATCCTTCACTGACAGCTTCATTTTGTCGAAAGCATGCTTCAATAGGATATTTACTGAGCTTCCAGTGTCTACTAGAATTCGGAAAACCTTGGCTGGACCGAACCAAGCAGAGATGACCATAGGATCCATGTGAGGGTACTGCCTTCCCTCTAGATCACGCCTACTGAATGTGATGTCATCATTCTCTTTCCGTTTCGGGTGGCGTTCTTCTGTAACAGAATTAACGTAGCCTTCATTGTTTCTAAGTGACTTACCGTATCTCTCCATCTCTGCCCAGCTTCCGTCGGTGATGTGTGGTCCTCCTGATATGGTAAGGACCACTATCTTCTCTTGACTGGAGCCGCTGATGTTGCGATTTCCTCCACCTACTTCTGGGAGGGGCAGCCTTTGGGTTTTCGTTGATAGGAGTTGAAGTCCTGTTCTGACCTTTCACATAGCGCTCTAGTCTCTTCCTTCTGATGTGTTCTTCAATCAAGTCCCGGAGATGATGGAATTCATTGGTGTCATGCCCATGAGATTCGTGGAATCAGCAGAACTTTCCAGACTTAATTGCATTATCTGATTCCTTCTTGTGCGGGGGGCGCTTGTATCTAACTTCATCCTGGGTGGCCAAGAAGATGTTTTCGATTGTTTCATTTAGAGGAGTGTAAGAGTCAAATCTCGGTCCTGGCCTATATAAGCGCTTTTCCCTCTTCTTGCCCCTAGCACTATCTCTGGAGTCATTTCTTCGAACGTCCTTTGCTACTGCGGATGTGTTGTCATGAGATGCCTTGGTTTGTTGCCCTGTCTTCCTTTCAATGGCAGCGTCTTCAAGTCTCATATATTTCCCGGCTTCGTGGAAGAAATCGGGTAAGGTAGTTGGCTTTTCTTTCGTTAGTCTCCTGGCAAATTTAGTATCCGGGTGTACACTACTGCAGAGGGCCATTAGGATAAGTTTCTCGTCGGCATCTTGAACTGCGGCCGCTGCGGCGTTGAATCGGGTTAGATATTGTTGTACTGTCTCTCTGGGTTTCTGTTTGATATTAGATAGGGAATAAGTGTCCTTGGATTGTTCCACATGAATGCGGAACTGGCTGATGAACTTTTCTTTCAACATTTCCCATGAGCTGATGGATCCTTGGGGCAGATGGCAGAACCAGGAGGTAGCTAGATCTGCCAAGAATAGTGGAAAGCATTTACACAACACACCCTCTGTTGCTCCGCTCATGAGCATATGTTGTGTGTATCTCTGCAAGTGTACAACGGGGTCAGAGGTTCCTTTGTAAGGTTCCATTATTGGCATTTTCCATTCCAATATTGCGGGTGAAGGGGCTGGTTACCCTAGCACCTATCCCTCGATCCCTTTGTTCTCCTTGGACGCACTCTCTGAACAATCGCGTCATCCTTTCATCAGAACTTGGAGCGGATAGATATGAGTTTGGTTCTTCCCTGCGGGATTGATTCCGTCCAAATGACCCGTAGGGATGGTATCATCTATCACTCCTAACATTCTCCAATGGTTGCCTCTGGTCTTTCGGGGGCACGCTGGGGTCAGCCACAGTTGGCCCTTACCTTGATCTTCCCCTGCTGGGTTCTGTTCTCAGCACTTCCTCGGGTCTTACTTCAGGCGGGACTACAGCTCGGCCCCGTCCATTGGTGTTTCCGTGGTTAGGTAGCATGATGGGCTCAGCTACATCCGACCCCTGCCTGGTACCTCCCCTGTTGGGTTCGGTTCCAAGTGTTTCCTCGGGTCGGAATCCGGGCTGAGTCCGGGCTCGGCTCCTACCATAGCTGTTTCTGTTGTTAGCCTCTTCGAAGAAGAAAGACCTTTGTCGTCTCCCAGATCCTCCAGACCGAGACTCACCCCATGATTCAGTGTTGCGGTTAGTTTCTTGAACATCCCTTAAGCGTGACACGAGTTGATCCATCAAGGCTTCTTGTTGAGATGCGAAGCGGTTAGTTACTTCAGCCACAACCCTGTCCAGATCCGCCCTTGTAATTGGTAGTTCCGTAGCAGGGGCTGTCGGATTCGCCTGATTTACATTTTCTGTTGGAACCGGACGATTGCCTTGGTCTCTGATCACTGGATCTGAGATACTGCCAGTTGCGATGTTCTTTCCTTTGTTAGCATCTTTCTTCCGTCCGGGAGGCATGTTTTCCAAGCAATGAACGATGCTGATAGAAAAAGGGTTAAGTGGGAGAAGCTGAAGCTCCGAGCTCCTGTTTCTCAGTGAAAGCACCAAAAATGTTTGCACAAAAAATGGGCATACACCTCTAAGTCGTATGATTTAGTTGATTATATATGGTTCTTAACGATTTGGGTGATTTATGTGAATATATAAAATAGATGGACTAAACTGTAAAAGACACACAGATTTATAGTGGTTCGGCCAGAACGTGCCTACGTCCACTTTATATGTTATTCTCCTTTTTCTCTTCAAATTACAAGTACAAAGGTTTGTATACAAGTATATGAAAGTTGTTTGAAAGTTCCGTCCGTGCTTGAGCTCTCAAACTTGTCTGCCATTGTTGTACCCCTGCCCCTCTATTTATAGAGTCAGGCTGGGGGCAGGGGTCCTGGACGTATATAGCCGTTGGTGGGCCTGGGCTGAAGCAATCTGGCCTGGCAACTTTGATCCGGCAACGCCATGGTACGGCGGAGAGTGGTATGTTGTTTGGACCGGTGGTAGGTTGGGATTGAGTTTGGTTCGGTGGTGGTTGGTCCGGTTAAGTGTGGAGGTAGGTTGGTTCGGTAGTGAAGTGGTTCGGTGATCTGGTTCGGTGGCGTTGGACCGGTAGTGGATGGAAGGTGGCTTGGTTCGGTAGTGAATGGAGTGGGTTGGTTTGGCTATGAGGGGAAGGGAGTTGGCTAGGCAATGCATGGAGATGAGATGGTTCGGCAATGTATGGAGAGGGACGGTTCGGTAGTGAAAACGTGGCCAACAATTATTTAACATTTTGTTAACTAAATATATAAGAGAAACTTGGGTAATTTTCAATTGCGTTCTTAAAAACATATATATAACTTACCAAATTATTAAAAGTTGAAATGTCATTAAGGGTATGTAATAGAATATTATATAAGTAAAACTTGAGAAAAATGAAAGTGTTCAAAGGACTTACTTTTATGAATAAGAATTTTAATGTTTTGAATTGTTATGAACTTAAGTTGATAATTTGAAATGCTACTGGTTAAATATAAAAGAAGTGAATAATGTATGAAATTGATTATAAGCTTAAGTTAACAATCAAACTATCTATAATCAGATTTAATGGAAAAAGGTGAACATTGTAAGTAAATAATTATAAATGTGAACTAGTATTGAAACCAATTATAACTAGGATGGGTAGTAAAATAAAGTGAATGATTATAACTTCAGTAAACATTGAAATGACCTAAAAATGGATTTAATATTCAACAACACAATATATATGGAAAAGTGAATGTGAAAAGAAATAATCTATAAATGGTGAATTAAATTGTAAAGAAACTTACCTAATAATGTATAATCCAATAATTGACATAAAAATAACTTATTTAAGCAATGAATGTGAGATAACACAATGAAAGAAAATGACATTGTATAAATAAAGGAGAAATGAACTTTTGTAAGTAATAACAAATGAAAATCAATAAAAAATAAACCTTATATGAATGAGGAAAGAAAAGTAAATGATGAAAAAAAGGAAAATCAAACTAAATTGTAAATGTGAGGTAAACTGAAATAAAATGTGTAAAATACTTCAATATTGAATTCATTTATGATCAAAATAATTGAAATGGTTATAACCTATGTAAATAAAGAATGTAAATTAATGAAATAAGCCTTACATGAATGAATAAAAAAATTTGTAAGTAATTAACATGAATTAAAGAAAATCATAGTATGAAGAAAAAATGAACAATAAATGATGTGAAAAGATTAATAGAATAAACTTAAAACATTATTATAAATTGTTGTAAGTTTTAGATTATATGATTAGGGAAAAACAGCCCAAGATGTAGCGTTTGGTATTTGATCAATGTTACTATCAGCACCATTATTACTATTTGTACCGTTATCATCATTTTTATTTTTTATTTTATTTTATTGTATTTATTTATTATTATTTTTATTTTTATTTTTTATTTTTATTTATTTATTTATTTACATACATATGTATCTCTATCTTTATTTTACTTAGTTACTATTTTTATTAATTTACCTACTTGACTTAATTTTATCATTGCTATTGTTATTGTTATTGTTATAACCTTTAAATTACCTTTGTCATTTAGTTTCGGATTCTATCTCTAGTCGGCCCTAACTTGTTTGGGAATAATGGCTCTGTTGTTGTTGTTATTGTATTGTTTGTTTGACTTATGGATTGGTTGGAAAAGGATACTTCTATTTTCTATAGAGATTTATAAATAATCTATAAGTTTTATCTATGACTGTCGAGTGTATGGCTTACTTCATGGTTTATTTATCATTTTATATGATTAGAAGTTCTGAACCCAAACAAACCATCTGTCTTGGTTGAAATGGATGGATGATTGTTTTCTTGGTTGAAATAATGTTTGTTTTGCTTGTTGGCAAGTGATTGTTGTTATGTTGGATTGATTTGTTTTGTTATTAGTTGAAAGCAACTTAAACAATTTCTCTTTTATAAAATTATTAACTCTTTTGGATTATATAAGTGAAATACAGATTATGGAAGCAATTACTACTGCTTTTAGTTTCATAAAATTAAGCGTTGTTTGCCCGACAAATAGGTACATTCATGGATTACGGTTTTCTAGTGATATTATATTGTTTTTCCGTTGTTTGGGATATATTATTTTGAAATATATGATATATATTGTTATTATTGACATTATTATTTCTCCCGAGCCTCTCCGTACAAAGGAGACTCTGCCGAAATTTTTCGAAAATTTTGACTTAGAAAAATTTTATGAAT
The DNA here is from genome assembly GCA_030765085.1 of Allium cepa. NCBI lineage: Eukaryota > Viridiplantae > Streptophyta > Magnoliopsida > Asparagales > Amaryllidaceae > Allium > Allium cepa. The sequence goes on along the minus strand of CM060937.1, from coordinate 454,091,709 downwards.
GTTTTCAAAACTTTTGTTAAATTGAATATAAAGAATTTAAGTGTTATAAATTGAAATATTTTATATAAATTTTTTTATTTTGTAAATTTATCTGTTACAAACTTAATAGTTTGAATAAGATATATTAATTTCTTAGTTCCTTCTTTCCTTCTTTTTCTTTTTCGGGGACGAAAAGTTTTGAGTGAGGGAGAGTGCAATGACCCGTAATTTTCGATAATACAAAATTGTTAATTTAATTAGATTTTTGTGCTAATATTGGAAGAAATAAAAATTTATGATAAACTGATGAAATAATAACTAAAATGAAATGTGATAATGTTAATTTAAGTTAATTATTAAAATTTGAATGAAATTCCAATCAATTGAAATGATTTAAAGGTTATACTTGGTTATAAAGTGAATATAGGAAAAAAATGTAAATATTGAATCAATTAATGAAATAATATATAATTTTGGCAATTGAATGAAATTGGTGTTATGAAAGTAACTACAACATTTGGTTGTAAATAATAAACTTATTATTGTGACTAAAGGTTAATGGTGACAAACTATTATATGTTACTTATTTATTTAGTCTGTTAAATTTAATTGAAAATCGGTCATAATTAAATGAAATTAGAAGTTACATTAATGTGAGTTAAGACAATAACTACAAAGTTTGAATGTAATAAATGTATAGAAATGTTAATTTTACTCATAAGGAAATAATTGATGTAATAAAAAGAGTGGAGCAAAAATAAATTAATTTTTTGATATTTTAAATTATAATAAAACTCATAAAAATTCAATATAATGGAAATATAGTAGTTAACACAAGTAAAAGGTGGAAATTGTAGCCTATTAGTGAAATAAGATATAAATAAATATTAACTATGTTATTAGAGTAATAATTGATTAAATAAAAAGATTGAAACCAAAGTATAATCGATGTATTGGAATTAAATTATAACTAATAGGATTTGATTACAGTTGAAATTGAACATTGTAATTAGTGAAATGTTTAACACTAAACTATATGCAAACTTGTTTTAAATTTTTTATAAATGTCTAAGAAATCAAAATTGACATAAATATGTTAATTATAAGATTTGAAATTAAAGAGTGATTTAATTAATTTAATAATAATTTATTTAATTAACATGAAAATAGCCATTTTGGGCCACTATCTCGGATTTCGACGAAACCAGTTTCATCAAATTCGTAACAGTGAATTATTGTAGGGTTTCAAGTTTCGTAGCGATCGGACTTGTCGTTTGATCGTATGGTCTTGAAATGCCTAGAAATCAATTTAATTGAAATCAATTTGAAACAAGCTGATTTTAAAGCAACTTCTTCATACGATGTAATTTAGACCTGAAACCTATTCCATTTAGTTTAAAATTATCGTATACGTTTCTTTTGATATATGAGATTATCCATTTTCATTCCGGAGGCAGAATGGGATTTTCTTGTCGTTTATCATTCAACTTTCAAATCAATCTATTCCATTCATTCTTATTTCTAATCTACCTATAAATAGCCTGTTATAAACCTTAATTATTTATTATTCCATTTGTCTATACGTACCATTCTATCTGCTTCTCTCTATTCAATGGTAGATGAACGAATTCCCAATTCCAAATTCAATTGCGAATCATAATCAAATCAAAAATTAAAACTCCTCCAAACCATATCAAATTATATATCGATTTGAAGCTCTCGACGAGCGCAAGTCACATCTGTAATATATTTCTCGATCTGAGTTTCTATGTGCCCAGAATTCGATGGTTTATTCTCGACCGTTCGTCATGTTCCGATCAACTTCAGCCGATCGTCAAGTCCTTGGTATGGATGGGTGGAGATCGTCGTGCATAGTTCATCTACGTTAGCCGTTTGTCGAAACCTTGGCTAGATCATCAACAAAAATTCCAATTCTAGGTGACGATCGGCCCCTTTTGGGCTCAAACGGTGGTGAGGTTGGGGATGTTCATGGCCGCGGGGGTCGGGGCAATTGGGCAAAGTCGGTTTCCTCTAGCGTGGGCACATTCGAAAAGGCGTTGGTGGCGCGGTTCATCGCGTGCATGGTTCGAATGAAGCCTGGGTGCTGCTAGGGTTTCGGTAGAGGTAGTTGACGTGTACAGTATATTATTTTTATTTATTTATTTTATTTAAATTCCTAATTCAATCGTCTAACATCAAAACTTAATATCTTTCGCATACAAACTCGGATTCACACGTAGTTTATTTCGTTAGGAACGTATCGAAATGCCAGAGTTGTTTGGACAAATTCTGAGACTGTTTGGATTTGGACTTAACTTGGATTTTAAATCGATCTAAAATCAAAGGTGAGTGTTTTAACCCACTCACAACTTCCAAAATTTCTTATGTTAGTTAAATTTAATTTATAATGTAATTAGAAATTAATTTATTATTGTTTGGTATGTTAAATTATCATTTTGATTAAATTTGACTTTTACTGCATTTAATTATCATTTAATTTAATATTGAATTTTAAATTTATCAATTTAATACCCGTGTCGATTATAAGTTACCTATTGATGTCCATTGATTTATTGGGATGATGATTGTCATGTATGTTTGATTTGTTGATATTAGATGACTGGATGTTGTATTTATATTGTTATAATATTGCAAGTTTACTATGGGTTGAAATGATACATACCCGAACGATCTATAGATTAGGAAAAAATCTTTATGGGTTGAAATGATGGAATCGAGCGATTTTATGGAGTTTATTCAATTCAGGATTGCGATTTGAAATGATATATAACCATAAAATTTTAAATTACGGATTGAAATTATAAATATCCGTATCACTTGACCCTATGGAAGAAAATTATATAAAGATACTGGATTAGTTAATTTTAAACGATTTTGGATCTTTAAAATTTTGAATTCAGTTAATTGATATTTTGAAGTAGAAATTGATTTATATAAATAAATTACTTTCGAAGCCCAAGCTTAAATGTTGAAATTGGAATTAATTTAATGAATTATTCAAAGGATTTAGAATTTCAAAGTTGGAGTGTCAAATATAAGTGAATTTGTTGGAATTGAGTTATGAAAAATGTTTGGATATAACTTAACATCTATTTAAACTAATTTAAACTAATTTCAGTAAGTTAACTATTTTAATCAATTTAAAATATTTTAATTTACTTTAACCTATTATAACCTATTTAATCCAATCTAATATATTTTACCAGTTTTAAACTAATTAAATATATTTAGTCTATTTTAAATCTATTTGATATAATTTAAATCTATTTAATCTATTTTACATTTATTTAATCTATTTAAAATCTATTTAAGATAATTTAAATCCATGTAATCTATTTTAAATCTATATAAATCATTTTAAATCTAATTAAATCAAATTTAAATTTATTTAAACTATTTTTACTATTTAAACTATTTTAATCTATTTTTAAACTATTTTAAACTATTAAAACTATTTATGACTATCTAAACTATATTTCTAAAATTTCAGACGGTGTAAAGTTGAAGATTTATATTTAAATCCTTGACGATGATTCAACAGAAGTTGGAATTTGAAATTGATGCCCTTTTGGAAAATGACATATTTGAGTAAATATGATGATTTGAAATGAGAATTAAATTAGCATATCTTTCCGAAAACTTCAAAAGCGAATATAATTTTGAAAGTGAATATAGTTTTGAAAGTGAATATGATTTCGAAAGAAATATGATTTGAAATCGAATATGATATTTTGATATTAAGTCTGAATTGACTTTTGAAATGTAAAAGAACCGCCCGGTGTGAAATAAGCGTTTGATTGATAAAGAGACCAGGATCGGATATTGTCATACTCTCTGCCAATACCAAAACCACTTTAACAATTATGTATGTGGTGGAGATTCCAAAAATGAAGTAGGATGGTTTGGCGAACGATTTTTGTATGAGATATTGACGTGACCCTGACTCCCGTGAGTTGTCTTAGATGTGACCAAAATAGGAGTTATAGCAGGGCCAAGTGAGGTCATTTCTCCAATCGGACATGCTTTTTCGATGCCATATTATGACTTTGTGATGATTTGGTGGCCACCCCTTGATTTTGATTATGGGAATGTTTCCCGAGGTAGGCGGTAGTAGCTATTATGCGTTACCACCAACCCGGTTCAGCAATTGGTAAATCTATCCTAGCATTGCCTCGAGTGCCGTGTTCACATGCCCTAGAGCGCCTTCTACGAGTTTGTTTTGTACCATACCTATTGAGTGCCATTTGATAGCCCTCTAGTTTACGGAGAAATCACGATACTGTATAGACTATGAGAATATGTAAAAATGTGTTAAGGGGGATATGAATAACGCATTAACGCTGTTTTAATACCTTTACTTTACTGTAGACATATTATAGTAGGGTATTGTACTACATAGTAGATAATTTAACGGATTCTTAGGAGATGTGAATCCTGAACATCTTTTAAGTTACATCACCCACGTTAGACACTGGGTATGAGATGTTTAACCCCATAAATGTCTCTAACGCCATCACATCATATTTCTTACTGTTGACTTAACTGACATAAGATCTTTTAATTCTGACTCGAGTGTTTTGTCTTTTCAATTCGCTCGGGTCAACCTGAGCATTTCAGGGTAGAAGACCTTATTTGTAGAGGACGAAGACGAATATTTGTACTATTATTGTATATCATATTTATTCCGCTGCATCATGTTGTTCCGCTGCGCTTATTTATTTATTTCTTTTTATGTAACTCTGATGTTGTGTCGTAAAGGAAAAATTTACATGTATTCATAAACAGTTTCATGAACTGTTATTTGATTATTATATTTTGTCATTCCGCTGCGAGATTCTATATTTGTTTTATGTCTTTCTCTTTTATTATTTGCCCCATAACAATCTGTCCTTTTGAAAGATTTGAGTCTGACGTGTATGTTTGCTTAAAACGTCCAGAAAGGCGGGTTGTTACAACCTAGCCGTCATTCATGTGCCTTTCAAGGGTATTTGAAGTCATCAGTGCTTTCGAAGGTTGGTTTTTTTAAACTTATGTTAACCCACTTCCAAAATGCTTTCGAAAAAAGTCAAGGGTTTCGAAGGCAATGGTGTAGAAAAGAGGTTTCGATGCTACCCTTCAAAATTTTACTCAATGGTTTTGAGCTTCCGAATAGATGGTTCCGACACTATCAAACTTTCCCTAAGACAATTTTATTAATGCTTTCAAAAGAGATACTTTCGTGAGCAACCACTTTGACCAAAAATATGTTCTTTTTAAAGAGTAAAATCCAATGCTTTGGAAAGGGGTGGTTCCATTGCTTTTCAAGTTATGTTTCTAAAGATTATTAAGCAATATTTTAACACTTTCAAAAGGTATGATTTGGTTTTGAAAGGATTGATTTATAAAGCTTCAAAAGGTATATACTTAGAGTTTTGAAAAGAGGTTTTATATGCTTTCGATGGAGGTCATCCAGTGGTTTCGAAAGTGATGTTTTAAGGTTTTAAAACAAATAACCCATTTTCGTTTTAAAAGAAAAACCATGGCATAAATAAAGGTTTTCGAAATGAAATTTTTGAAGAATTTTTCCTTGATTAATATATTAAAGGGATTAACTAGGTCTTATATAAAATGATTTCAAGGATATTTAGCCATAGGCATTGGCATTATTATATTATTATTATTGCTTCTTCATATATTTATTCACATTATTATGAACCCATAACGGTACTTTAGGGAAGGGTAGAATAACCATCTAGGTTGACCCAGTAGTGAATATAACTTGAGATATGTTAGAAACTTAATTAAAGATACTAGCAGGGGCCAATAGGTTCATAGTAAGCCTCTGAAAACCCTGTATAGCTTAAGATATTGGTAGGGGACAATTGGTTCATAGTCATCCCAGCCAATAGATTTGTAGTTAACCCATGAAAACTATATCCGAATTAAGATACTGACAGTTAGTCAATAGGTTCCTAGTCTGCCCATAAAAAATAAGATAAGAAAAAAGATATTGGAGTTACCATTAGGTTCTAAGTAATCCCACAAAAACTATGAAATTGGACAGTTAGTCCATAAACATTTAACAGATTATTAGTAATCCCATGAAATCTAATAGGATAATAGCAACCCTAGAAACTATAATTGAGATAGATAATAAGGATGAATGGGGATGGGTAATCCAGATTTAATATACTTTTTTGTATATCATCGTATTATTTTGAATTGTTTTAACAATTGTGGATGTAGGAGCATAGTATATGGTTTTATAAAGTTTTTAAGATACTAGTGAGGGAAAAACCCGTTTTGCTAAGCGGCATGGTCTCACTAGATATCTAAATTGTTTGAGATGGTAGATGTTCATACCAAGCTTTATGTCTGACTCGAATTTTTTGTTTTCCCCTTAAACTCTCGAGTACTTAACTGATTTTGATTAATTTGAGATTTAGGGTTTTCAGGTGTTCTTTTAGATGAATAAAGCTTCTGGTGACGTGTAGGAGGCATGCTAGCTACTTAGAGTTGTTTTATTTTCGCTGTATTTGGTTGTAAAGGCAAACTTTTTTATTGCCTTATTATATACTCTGATCATCTAAGGGTGCATCTTCATACATCACTCTTGGCGTATTTTGTAATAAGTATATTTTGTCTGAACATGGTCTGCACGCTGGGATTATGTAATGAATTTGAAATATTTTGAAATGGAATGTTGACTTTGTTTGTTGCTTTAATTTTTTTCATATTCTTGTGTTTCTGTGTATCAATATATCTAACATTGCTGTATTTGGTCGTCGAGGATTAATAACTATAGATGACTGCAGCATCCACAACCGTTATTTTTGGGCCTACAAGTAGGGGAATGTTATAGTTGCACCCAACGCATGAGTTGATACCTCTAAGTAAATGTAAAGATAATCTCCATCCAAAGGCTATGATCATATTGGTGGTTTCCTAAGATGTTCCAACATATTATGAATAGTAGCTGCTCATCTATCGAAACTTCCATTTTTCCTTCTTGAGGGCATCAAAGAATGGTATACACTTACCGCTCACCTTCAAGATGAACCGACTCAAAGCAGAAACTTTACCACTCAAGCTCTACATTTCCCTACTTGTCTATGGTGCGGTAATCTTCTTCAATGCTTCAGTTTGATCAAGTTTAGCCTCGATGCCTCTTGAGCTCACAATAAATCCTAAGAATTTTCCTAATGTAACTCTAAAAAAATACTTCAATAGATTATGTTTGATTCCACATTTTCAAAGCATATTAGACATTTATAAAAGGTTTCCTATGTGGTCCATATATTTTTGTGGTTTTTCCAGCATATCATCCATATATACTTCCACTATCCACTCGATCTAGTCAACAAACATTATACTGATCTAAAGTTGGTAGATAGGCCTAATATTCTTTAAACCGAATGACACCTTTATAGAAATATAGTACCATATCCATGATAATGCTCGTATGATCTTAATTGGTAACATACTTCATAATCTAATTGTAAGCAAAGTAAGCGTCCATGAATGATAGAAGCTCATGTCCAACGGTTACATCTACTAATTGGTCGATCCTTAGTAGTAGAAAGAATTCCTTTAGGCATGCTTTGTTTAAGTCATAATATTCTATTCATGTCTATGATTTCCCATTAGTATTTTTGATCATTATTGGATTCAATACCATACAGAGTATAATGCATCGAGGATAGTTGTTTGCCTTCAACTTATCCACTTCCTCTTTCATCGCAGTAGATCACTTTGGTTCCATGCTGTGAGATTTCTTCTTTACCGATGGAAAGATTGGGTTCACATTCAGTGCATGATACTCGACTTTAGGAAAAATTCCGCACATATCGGAATGTGCCGAAGCGAACACATCTTGTCTACCCAAAGAAACCTTATCAATTCCTTCTTCTTCCTCAAGCTGAGTTGACATCCAGTTTTGATAATCTTTGTTGGATCATCTTCATCCATTTTAACCTCATCCATAGACTCCATCGGTCCCGCACTTACCTCGTCCAACTCTATCCGCAGGTCCATAGTTTTCTAATGATAACTAGTGGACCCAAGCCATGGGTTAAGTGGTAATTGCTATGCATTCGAGGATTTGGCGTAGAGAGTCTTCCATGTAGTCTTTCCCTTACTTTTCATCGTGCCTCTCTAATCTTTGCATGTAGCACTCTCGACTCATGCTTTGGTCTCCTTAGCTTGCCCAAACTTCATTATCCGTGGGAAATTTCATCATTAAGCACCATGAAGCAAGTGAAATTCTAAAATCAGTTAAGGCCAGTTGGCCCAAGAATGCATTATAGGTGGAGAATTCATCTACGATAATGAATTTTTTATTTGTATCACCTAATAGGGATAATCTCCAATTTGCAAAGACAATTTGATGGAACCAATCGTATTTGTTGCCTCTCCAGCAAATCCTCGAAGGTGGGATTTACAAGGTAGCAGATCCTTTACGTTAAGTTGCATCTTAATAAAAGTCTAGTTGAAAAGAATACTGATCGGGCTTCTACCACTCACTAGCACTCAGCGAATAGTTGCCAGCCGTATCATGGCCATGATCTCCATCGGGTCAAGTGTTAATGCCTCAACTGCATTTGTATCCCTATTATAGAAGATGATGTCATCATTAATCATCTGTTATTTTTTATGGAAGCTCCTTGTTAGGATCAAATTAACCCTAGAGAGGGTGAATAGGGTTCATTATAATTCACAAAATAATAAAAATCGAAACAGGGGTAATAATGGAGTAAATGTAAAATAAAAGCAATACATAAATTTACCAGCTTTGGCAAAACCTTCCTACCGCTGCCCTTGAGATTTCTACTAAGATTAAACAATTAACCACATAAATTTTTTTGTATACTTGCGACTATCGCTAACCTAATTTTTCTAACCATATGCCTAAATTTTTTGCCTTAACTCTGTTCCCAAATTAAGAATTTCCCAAACTACAAAAATGGAGTTCCAAACTAGATATTTAGAGTTTGAATTAAAAAGTAAATACACAAAATAAAATAGAGTTGCCCTTGAAATACCATATATATCTTAAAATAAGGGCTTTATTCTCCTCCCTTTCATGCGCTTGCAATTGGCCTTTCCAAAATCAAATTTTCCTCCTTTTTACTTCTTCGGGTCTAGAAAATGATGATCATGAAAACTTGATTGATGCTTCGTATGAATTGACATCTGTGCCATCTTGATCAGTCGGTGGTTTCAGTTGCTTGTTCTGATTGCTCCTTTTGCCAAGTATCATGCTATGATAATTCTTAGATTATTTAGCTTGTCCCTTTTTAACTTACTAATTTGATCTTATATGTTATTTTGATTTCAAAACTCATTTTGTCGACGATGATTCAGTTTTGACTGTAGTTGATTTGAATAAATACCTTTCTAGATTTTCATACATTTTGGGTTCATCTATTTGAATTATTCAATCATGTGATTTAAGCTTTGATTTGATTATTGTTGGCCTGGATTTTCTAATTCGAATTTACTTAGGCTTTGGCTTGATTTTTGTGATTATCGGCCTTGACTTTGAATTGTTTAACTCTGATATGAATGTTGTAAACTTTCGAGCATGCTTCCAAAACCTTATTAATTTCTGAACTTGCCATGTTGTATTCTAACCTTATTTTTTGTCCATATTATTCGATGTTCATATGAATCTAGATTTGTCTGAAATTGTTTGTGCATATTTTCTGACTTGATTTGCACTGAACTTGACCTTGTTGTGTTATGCACTTTTTTGCTATGTATTTCTGATTCGTGCACATTCCATGACGTGATTATGATATTGTTTACTCTCTTGAGCTATTGCATATTGAACTTGTTATACGAGAACATGTTTTGTAACATGTTACACTTTTATGGTTGAACTGATTGTTCATTTCCATTGCACTTGTGCACACTTTCTAGTCTTGACTTGCTTGTGCACTTGCCTAGACCTGTATTGATTACTGAGTACATCTCTGTTGTGCTTGTGCTTCCCTTGTGTACTTGATGTGTGCTTATGTTATGAATGAGTGCATATCTAAGTGCTTGAATATGTTTTTGTGTATTTGTGATTAAGAGGGAGAGAGTTTGTGTGTGTGTGCATGACTTGGTTGTGCCTGTTGTGTTAGTGCTCTTATCTTGTATGCATGAGATTTTGCTTACTGGTCGGGTATGTGTGGCACCTTTTTGTGTAGTTGCTTGTTTTTTTTGGTTTGGTAAGTATGTCTTGTACATGCCCTACCTGATCTGTTTTGCTGAAACTGATATTCATTTTTGGTTTATAGTTTGTGGCACCTTTTTGCCTTTGCGACCTTGTTTATTGAGATTTTTCAACCGTAAGGCATGTGTGGTGATATGTTATTCATATCTTTAGTTGCTTGTGCATATATTGGCTTGATTTTGAATTTTTATCCTAAACGAATAAGTTATGCTGATCGTTTTATATATCTGTTATACCGGTCTGTGTTCTCTCTTTTTGGTGCCTATTTAAAATATGAAAACAAAATAATTAACCGAGACAGTGTCGAATTTAAATATATTTTTTATTTTTGCAGTTTCAGCTTGTTCCCTTTTCCTTTTTATTGCTTCATTGTTTGTTAGCTAGAACAAATTTCTATCTGGACAAAGGATGGAGAAAGAAGATAAAAATTGTATTTGAGTGGGTGAGGATAAATGCAGTGATAAATGTATTAAAATTGTTGTGAGTAAGAGAGTGCAAATTAATGTATATAAAGAGTACAAAAATAGTGTATAAAATATTATATTATAAAAATTATGGGAGTTCTGGTTGTAATTATTGTATTATTAATTTTTTTATTGAAATAAAATATTTATTTGTTTATTTCTTTTGTGATATTCAACAATATCATAACAGACACATTTAAAATATGTGTGCATGTCTATGTTTATTAGCATCAAAAAAATATGTACTATTATATTCAACACTCCTTCCTCTATATTGTAGCACGTATCCTGAAGTAAATGGTTTAACAATCTCCCATACTTTTCCATCTCTTTTCAACTTTCTTATGTATGATGCAGACCTCTAGAAATCAATTTTATCACCAAACTTATTGCTTGGTGCCTTGGACCATCCTCACCGGTCCCTTTCCATTATCGAGGCAGTTTCCTTCGAGGTTAAGCGTTTGCTTACCAACCTCCAAAGGGTTTCTAATGTACTGTTGAAGCTGCCTTTTCTTAATCCACTCCTCTGTCACATCCCTCAATTGTCTGCACTCATTCATGTTGTGTCCATGAGTCTCATGGAAATGATAATACTTCCCCAAGCGCTTGTTTTCCTCAATAGCCTCCGTTTCGGCAAACTTCATATATCTTTCAGTACCTTGCATTGCAAGGTAGATATTCTCTATGGAGACTGTCAATTCCGTGTACTTGCCATCGTGGTTGAACTGGAAACATGTTTTTAGATCTCGCTTCTTTCCACTAGCATTATTGTTCTTCCGTTTATTTCCAACATTATTCCCATTGTTTCCAACCTACTTAACAACCATGTCACCTTTCATAATGTTGTTTGAGCCAACTCGATTGCTAATGCCTATATCTTCTTCCAAGTCAGCCTCTTCCAAGCACATAAACTGGTTTCCTTTGTGTAAAAATATTTCAAGATAGCAAACTTTATCTTTAGCTATCTATCAAAGTCTAATTTTTTGTTCACTCCACTAATCAAATCCATCAGCATAATTTCATCACGCAGGTTCTTAGCCACCGTTATGGCTGCGTTGAAACTTTTCAAGAAATTCATTAAGATTTTACTGGAATTTTAAAAACATCTCATCCTTTGGTTGAACCGAGTGTATCCAAGCCGACCTAAGACTTATTCATCAATTATTCATAAGATGATACGCATCCAAGCTCGAGCCTATAGAACCACAACGTGGCTAATCCCTTAAGAAAGAGGGTAAAACACTTGCATTTAACATCATCATCAGTAGCTCTGACACCATCCATATGCACGTCGTGCTTCATTGGGTGTTGCATTGGGATAGTAAATTCATTATGACTTGGCATGGTCGGATGATAAACTTCTTTAGGATCGAGCCTCTCTAATTTCCAGAGTAAAGGGATTCTGACTAGAAGTGGTCTTTTAGCTATCATCTTGTTGCTGATTATGATGCAACAACATTTTGTTTGCTTCAGTTATCATTTTGTCATTATGTCACTTATTCTTGAATGGAGGCTATCGCATGCATTAATGTGTGTTCGACTAAGCGAATGTATATGGCTAGCACAAAAAGGCCCAGGTCTTCTTGCATCTAGGATTCCATTCATTTGGTTCTGTGGCAATTTCGAAGTGGATTGCGTCCTCTTTGAGTGTTTCTAGCCATATCTCCTCCAACAACTTCATCCTACGGACTAGCTCCATGTCCATCATCATCATCTTCCTCTCCAAAGTATTCCATAAGCTCTATCACGGCTCAAGATCGAACTATATCGATCCATGGTTGATGGATACGGATTAAGTTTCAAGTTGGGGCAATCGCCCAAGTTCATTTCCTGTGACTCCTTGTTGCTCTAGCGACCCCTTCTTGCACTTTCTGCCTCCCATCTCCATGTTGGTCTAAAGAACTTTCCTCATTTGAGTTGGATAATGAATCTTCTATATCATCATAATGCTTCTCCTTGGCGGGGATACTACAATAAGGAAAATTGTTCCTTCATCTCCTCTTTGATGAATAGTTAAGATTGTTGCATTTTCCTATCTATATCTACCATTATGTTATTCAATTCCTGCTTCATCACAACTTTTGATTGCTTTGAAGTATGTTATTCATTAGCTTCATGTTAAGAAACTTTTTGTTATTCAATGATTGGTTTTGATCTATAAGGAACTTTCCTATGGGTCATTTCTTTTAGATTCGATTGGATATTTTATACAAATCCTAGCAGTAATCACATATCTTATCCTGATCCTCATTTCCCTAAAGCACCAAAAAAATATTCCTCAAAAAATAGGCAAACACCCTAAAATGAGAAAAAACACAATTAAAATGAAAGAACTATAAGAAAGAAAAGAAAGAGTATTTGGTTTTTATAGTGATTCAACAAAATCTATGGCCTACGCCCACTTCATAATTTTTATTGATTGGGATTCACAAGTACTACTTAATTAATGTTGCTTTCAAATCTAGAATTGTTTGATTTCGAATTCAGTGAAGCTTTCACATAAAAATCAATTGGCATAAAGTCCTTTTTAATGTGTTGAGTTTTCTATTTACACATGAATCCACGCATCAGGATCACTAGATCTCCTACTGAATTGCTCGAACACCCAGATCCAAGAAGATAGAATGAAGAACAAGTAAAAATTGCAAGAAATCTAATTGATCTTTACCAATCGATATATCCATCGATGTTGATTGATGTTTTTAACCAGAACTTTGCTCTTTTCCTTAGCATTGCTTAAGTCTTCAAATCTTGGATCTTTAGGGGAAAAATCATCAGTATAGGTCAAATGGTACTGATAGACATGTCTTCTCCAAAATTTGTCTTTTTCTTTAAACTTTCATGTAGAATCATAGTAGAAGCAAAGTTGGTCCAATTCATAGCTTTGGATCGATGTTTTGATTGATGGATCAATGTATGATCGATGGGTCGATTGGTATCTTGATAGTGTTAATTTTATGCTTAGTATTTTCCCTTGATACCCCATTCTTGACCTCTTCCAAGCTTCCTAATACATTCCTTCATTATTTCATAATTCAACTCCATTGAACTTTCTCTTGATTCAAATACTAGGTAACATCCCTTAACTAAGCACCAATACCATATTGTAACATCCACCATTTCGAGATCCAGAAATGAACGTCAATGATGTTGCAAATCCTACCAAAATTATTTTCAAGCGATAAACAGGATTAGTTTCTTTTCATTAGCATTAAGTAAACGAAGGTAAATAATTTTCCTTACACAAATTTACTTTGCATTTTTCCATTTCAAAAATCGCACCCAGATAGAGGTAAATATAACATAAACATAGATAATAGCATCATGCATATAAAGATGCCTGCATGGAACATGACCGGTTATGTAATCTAGTTTACAACAACAAAAATAAAAATAAAACTTCAATATCTATTAAGCTTTCGGCTTTGCTTTCAGGTCTTTAAACTGTTATCTGGCTACTCGCATGAACTCGATCTACTTAAATGAGTATCCTTGAGTTTATGGACAAAACATCATAAAACATAAGTAGGACAGAAGGCCTGGTATGATTAATTCATTTCCCTAAACATAACACATAGTTAGAACATGCTGCCCAATAGAACAAGTTTCCCCTCACTAGATCATTAACAATAGTTACATCCTGTGATGTAACCTTAAAACATCATATCATGAGCATATATGCATACATCATTTCAAATAAAAGTATACCCTATACTTAACTTTCAATTATGAACCACATCATACATTTGATTATTTCAACATAAATATAACCAACGCATATCAATATTTTTTGAACCATGTTATACAATCATCACCCACAATTACATGCATCACTTAGACTCTTATTTTGGTTTTCAGACATAAAATTATACTTAACTTTATTTAGTTATCACTCCCCGGGTATATCTATCACCAATTCCACTTTTTGCTCAAATAATGGCATGGGTGAAATGGCCAGTCATCCACCTTAGGAGCAACATTGACTAGATCCACATTGAGTCTCCTAGGAGGTTAAATGTAAGCACCTTAAATAAATTCTAGAAAGCATCCTTACTGAGCGTTGCCCCACCATGTCCTAGAAACACTTTTATTTCACATTGTTAATTCAGCCATTAAATTGCATCCATTTTAACATAATTACTCACATTAGAGTTAAAAAGATTAAATTGAACTCAATGAATTTCCTAAGTCTTGGCACCTTGCCATATACCCATTAAATTTAGACTTCATTAACCTTTGCATCCTTCTATTCAATATCTCTACTAGCGGGTATATTTTAAGATCTTATGTTTGATCCATTTCTTTTATTTGTTAATTTTTTACCTAAACATTCCATAATCCTCATGTTTAAATATAAAATATTTCAAGTCTTTAGATAAAACATTTTATCTTTCTTTTCAAATAATACAATTTAACATTTTCTTAGCTTATTTGTTTCTATCGTCTCAAAAGTTATTACATATTAACTAATCATTCCTCTTTATAATTTCACATGCTATGAAATTTGAACTAAACATCCTAGAAACTGGCTTCCAGATTGCTTTATAACTCATATATTTTAACTAATGGGTGAATTGCCATTTGCTATTGCATGTATATTAGAACCCACATTCTATGGTTTCAGTGAAAACAACTATACAATCATATATACTATATCTTATCAAGATTAAAGGTATATACTATAAGAGATTATCATGCTCAAAGATATCAAGACCCAAAGACAAACAATGACTTGTGCATCATGCTATGATTAGTAAGGTTATAGTAGTGTATTTAGAGTCTTAGAAAAATATTATAAGGTCTTCTTAAGTATATACATACACAAATTCATATATTGGCATATAAAAAACTAAAGCCATCCACAGAGGTCAAACGTCTGTGAATATTTTTAGAAATTTAATTCCTAAAGCCACATACGTCTATGGTTTTCCTATAGACATGTGTCATACAACAACTGCTCCAATCTAAAAGGATGCTTCACTTCATATTGATTAATGGTATCCCTTCTTCAACAGTTGTAGCCATTAAAACAAATAGAGTTTATTTAAACATTAACGACTTCTCATATGCATCTACTCAAACCTACATATACTTCGAAGATTGAAAATTGGAAAAGGAATTCTAATCTATTCTCTTGATTTTTTATTACTCTCTATTTACATATTTGTGCATACATTGATTACATATTCTTAATCTATCATAACCAAAGTATATTTTTGGTTAAGCCTCTTCCTACAACTCAAAGCACTCACTCTCACATACTCAAAAGAAATCATAGGAAGAATTGTACCATTAGTCAAAATTTGTGTAATTTGGAACATAAAGTTGTCAGAGAAATACTTTTTGTATCAGCCTAATCCTCTGGGTGAAGCGAGGTTATTTGGTTAAAGGTAATACTGAAAGGGGGCTCGGGGCTGGACATAGGACGGGAGCTACGAACTAGCATAAAATATCCGGTGTGATCGCTTTTATTATTTACCTTCTTTATATTCGGTTATTATTCTCTGCTTGGTGTAATTTGTAACATACACTCTCATACTTACATATATAAGTTGCATTATATAAAGATCCTATAGTATTTCATTTGGTATCAGAGCAATTTATTTCAATTTAAAGTAACACGTAATTGAAACTATCTATTATGGCAAGTAAATTTCAAGAAGGTCAATCAACTGCATGACCTCCACTATTTACTGGTTTTAACTATTCTTACTTTTCAACTCGTATGAGAATTTTTATTGGAGCAAATGGGTTAGAAATATGGCTAGCAACTCAAAACAAATATGAAGCGCCTAACATCGATATTAGCACTTGGACTGATGCACAAAAAGCAGCCGCATCTAACAATGCCAAAGCTATGAATGTAATCTTTTGCTCACTTGAAAAAAATGAGTTTTCACGTGTCATGCTTTGGACCACTGCATATGATATATGGCGCACTTTACTAGTCGCACATGAAGTAACAACTAAAGTCAAGCAAACTAAAATCTCGATTTTACAAAACCAATTTTCATCTTTCAAAATGAAAACAAATGAATAAATTATTGATATGTATGTTAGATTTCAAACCATTCGACACGATCTCGTAGCACTTAGAGTTGAATTCATAGATTTTGATTTAGTCGCATGGATTTTAAACTCTTTAACAGATGAATGGGAAAGAAAAGTTTTAGCCATCGATGAAGCTAACGATCTTTCTCAAATCAAAATTGAAGATCTGATAGGAAATATGATGTTGCATGAAGCTAACTTACAGGCAAGAAAGGTCCAAAATCATGAAAAGAAAAACATAGCATTCCAAGCAAGTAGTGAAGATTCGGACTTAGGCAAAGATGAGATTGTTTTTATTCCAAAAAACTATAAAAAATTCAAAAGGTTCAAGAAGATGACTAGATTTCAAAATTGTAGGAAACCAAACACCTTAAATCAAACATCGATTAAATGCTATGAGTGTGAAAATTTTGGTCACATGAAGAAGGATTGTCCACAACTCAATAACGAAAAAAAAGTAAGTTTGAGAAATTCAAGAAAAAGAAAAGATATTTTCATGTAACATGTGACGATTCGGATGCATCTACCTCATCTGACAGTGATAGTGAAAGCGACTCGGAACAAGCAAATGCATGTTTTATGGCCAACACTGATGAGGTACATCTTGAGCTTACTTATGAGGAGATAATGGAAATTAGCATTGATTAGATGATAAATATGGAGAATCAAAAAAATTGAACAACAAATATGCAGGAAAGTTAACTAGAGCAGAATTAGAAATTAGATAGTTAAAAGATGAAAAAAAATAAAAGAAGAACTAGAAACCATTCAAAAAAAATTATGCAACTTTATTATCTCAAAATGATATCTTATTACATGATTTAGAGAATTATAAGCTAGAAAAGGATAGTCATGAAGAAGAAAAAATTTAGAAGTACAACAAAATTCGAATTCTAGCAATATTGAAATTTGTGTCTTAAAAGCAAGTTAGATAAAATAACAAACAATGTGAACAAATTCAAAAAAGGAAAGCAATTTTTAGAAAATTTGATTAGAATATCTAAACCATATGGAAACAGAA
Organism: Allium cepa; assembly: GCA_030765085.1. NCBI lineage: Eukaryota > Viridiplantae > Streptophyta > Magnoliopsida > Asparagales > Amaryllidaceae > Allium > Allium cepa. The sequence goes on along the minus strand of CM060937.1, from coordinate 454,073,975 downwards.
ATGGATTGGGTTTTAAATGCAAACCAAAAACAAAGAATTATAGCACATCATACACAAAATTCAAAAAGCCAAAGTTAGAAGAAAAAATTAAGAATTCATATACATGTATGATCAAAATATGGATTCCTAAAAAAAATAAACTAATTAGATAAAAGTATATTGATGAATATTTAAAGAAAGTCATATATAACAATAATTACATTTATCAAGGAACCATATCCTCATGGATATGGCTACCTTCTTCCACTAACACGTAGGACCCTAAATAAAGATTGCGGGTACCAATTAAATTCTTCTTATTTTACAGGTATCCAAAACTAAAATAAAAAGTAAAGAGAAATGAATATTTTATAGTGGTTGCTCCAAGCACATGACTGGAAATGTTCATATGTTAGCCAATATAATATATATCTCCAATATAACATATATCGATGGTGGCACTGTGACATTCGAAGATAATTCAATAGGATTTGTCATTGGCATTGGGGAAATCAACAATATCAGTATTTCTAACTCTCCTATTATTACTAATGTTTTGTTGGTAGAAAATTTAAAATATAACTTATTAAGTATAAACCAATTATGTAATAAATGATTTAAATTGATTACGAGAAAAACAAATACAATATCTTTGACTAAAATAAAATTCTAGTTTTTGAAGGATTTATAAATCGAAACATATATGTTTTAAACATGAGTGTCAAAAACGACACAAATGTGTGCTTAGCCGCAAATCACGATGATCCATGGTTATGGCATGAACGTTTTTGTCACGTAAATTTTAAGAATATCAACAAACTGGCTAAAAATGAATTAGTTAAAAGACTACCTAAGATCAACTACAAAGTCAAAAACTTGTGTGACGCTTGTCAATTTGGTAAACTAATGAAAAGTTCTTTTAAATCTAAAAAGGAAATCTCCACAAAGCAATCTCTCGAACTACTTCATCTAGATTTATTCGAACTAACTCAAGTACGCTCAATAAATCATAATAAACATGTTTTTAATATTGTTGATGATTTTTTAAGATATACTTGGACATTAGTTTTAAAACATAAAGGTGAAACTTTTGAAATGTTCTAAATTTTTGCTAAATGAATTACAAATTTGATGAATTTAAAAATTAAAAGTATATGAAACGATCATGGAGACGAATTCCAAATGAACTATTTGCAAATTTTTGCAACAAAAAGTTAATTGGTCATAATTTTTCATTTTCACGTACACCTCAACAAAATGGTGTTGTAGAAAGGAAAAAATTGAACTTTACAAGAATGTGCACGGACCTTACTAAGTTGTAGTAATCTACCAAAAAGTTTCAGGGCCGAAGCTGTTTCTACCACATGTTATGTATTGAATCGTGTAACACTTAGACTGATGATAAAAAAACACATGTTATGAAATATTTTTCAAAAAGAAACCTAAAGTGTCTTATTTTTCGAATTTTTGGATCAAAATGTTTTATTTCAAACATAAAAGACTATCTACGAAAATTTGATTCGAAAGCTGATAAAGGAATTTTTGTTGGCTATTCGGATCGAAGTAAAGCATACAGATTTTCAACAAATTGAACAAATATTATAAAAGAAAGTCTACATGTATCATTGATTAAAACTTTACAAATAATAAAAATGATGATGATGAAGAAGTTATAAATAAAACTAATATACCTATACAAGAAAATAATAATATCAATAATAATGACAATGTGATAACTTCACCACCTAAGATATTAACGGACCGTCCAGTTAGTAATATTATCGGTGATTTAAATACAAAAGCATCAACTAAAAAATAGTTGAATCAAATGAGTCAAGTTGCATTTATATCAAAATTTGAACCTAAAAATTATAAAGAAGCATCAAAGGATGATTTTTGGATTATCGCGATTCAAGAAGAACTTAATTAATTTGAAAGAAATGACGCATGGGAGCTTATACGAAGACCAAATGATCAATTCGTAACTAGGAAAAAATAGGTTTTAAAAATAAAATAGATGAAAATGGAAACAATATTCGAAATAAAGAAAGATTAGTAGTTTCAAGGATATAGTCAAGAAGAAGGAATTGATTTTGAAGAGACAATTTGCTTTGGTAGCACGTCTCGAAGCAATACGAACATTACTTGCTTTTGCATGACATCATTATTTTAAACTTTTTTCAAATGGATGTAAAAAGTGCTTTTCTAAACAGCTTTATAAAATAAAAGGTTTATGTTGAACAACCTCTGCTATTTGTTCATGAGAAATATCCCGATTACGTATTTAAACTTAAAAATGCTCTATATGGACTAAATAAGCATCTCATACTTGGTATGAAAGATTTAAAAAAATTTGGTTCTCAAATTGGTAAAATAGATATACTTTATTTATAAAACGAGAAAACAATGGAATATTAGTTGTACAAATATATGTTGATGACATCATTTTTGGACTAATGAATGAAAAACTATGTAATGAATTTTCTGATATTATGAAAAATGAATTTGAAATATCACATATAGGTGAACTAAACTATTTTTAGGTCTGCAAATAAGACAACTAGAAAATGGAAATTTTATAAACCAAGAAAATATTGTTGAGATTTATTAAAACGCTTGGACAGGAAAATATCTCAAGCAAACCGATTCCGACGAGTACTGCGCTACATTTAGATAATGTAACGACCCGATATTTTCAACCATTTGCAACCATACATGCCAGAGTTGAATTGCTCAAAATATCAGATTGTTAATTTATATTTGGCAAAACTCAGCATATACATTAAATAAATCAATCACAGAATCACAGACACGGAGTAATATAACAATAATGCAGCGGAATAGATAAATAGTAGATCATGAAGCTACTATATAAACATCAGAGTTAGAAATAAAATACAGCAGAATATCTCAAATACAGTGAAGTCACCAATACAAAACTGATGACCTCTCTGAACAAATCAACTGGAAAAGCTGAAAGCTGAATCGATAGTTGGATCTCCAAGCGAAGCACCAAACTCCAAAGGTGAGTCTCAAATGTTGTACCACTCAGTCTGACCCAAGCTGTAACGACCCGGAATTTTGGTCATTAGATTTTGAACATTTAATTCATTTTGAATGTTGAATATGGATTATAATTTGATTTTGAAATAAACAGATCTTGGTTAAATTAATAAAATAAGTTATAATTTCAAATATGGTAATTCAATGGGATTTGGACAAATAATATAGTTAATTTTTGAAATTGGGATAATTTGTAAATTTGTGGTTAAATGGTTACGAAAATGGTTTCTAAAATTTATTTCAAGTGTGGTTGGATTTAAATTTTAATATTAGATCTTTGGATGGAATCCAAAGTCGATAAGTTAAATTTGGAATTTTATATTAATTTAACAATGGACTTTAATAATATAATAATACAAATAATCAGATTTTGATTCGGAGTGAATCAGAATGGTTTATAATGTGATTATAAATTCTATATGATTTATAAATAAGTTAGCAAAATTTTAAAAGTGAAATTTTAAGTGATTTCGACGATTTTGAAAATCGCTCGAATTAATCAACGAGTTAAAATAGCCTTCCGGGGAACAGTCTCGGAATTCGACGAAACCAGTTCCATTGGATCCGTAATAGTTAGTTATTATTGAATTTCAAAATTTGTCGTAATCGGAGTTGTCGTTTGACCATGACAGCTCAAAACGCATAGAAATTATTTTAATCGACTTAATTTAAAATTGATCGTTTATTTCCGTAACTCGCGCATATGATCGAATTAACCTCCGAAACACATTCCATTATCTTTGGCATGCGGGTAAAACATTATAATTGCCTGTCGCACGCGTTGTTTGGAGATCGTTTTGAGAAAATTGTTTAAAAGTGAATAAAATAATAAAATAATTGGTTTACGTGTATATATATATATATATATATATATACGTTTAAGGGGTCGAAAACCCTCGTTCTTTCTTCGGCCGCCACAAAACACTTCAATGGCCGATACTTCTTGACCTTCTTCCTCCTTTTTCTTGAAATCTACTCGTTTATTTCAAAATCCTCCAACTAGAGAATCGAAGAAATCGTCGAGTATTACAGATCCTACGGTTGAGGTTGTTTTTCACGTCGCGTGGAGGGAGTATTCGAGCCGCGTTCGTCAGAAAATTGTGCTCGTTTTTTGCGTCGAGCATGGCACCAAGCACGGCGAACTTTGGGCTGAAGGATGGTGGCGCGATGGGCTTTGACGTGAGCTCGGTCGACCGTTCTCTAGCGATGTGATGGAAGAGCGATTTGGAGCCCTAGATGGATGTTGAAGGGTTCGTTTGTTATGGATGTTACGCGCGATGTAGAAGAAGCAGTTGGAGCGGCCTCGTTTTTTCCCTGAGTTGTGATGAACGGCCGATTTTGTTTGGTAAAAAAAAAAGAATTTAGTTTAATTTTATATACAAATCTTTAAAACTGAATAACTCTTGCATATATTATCAGATTTCAACGAAACGAGAAGCGCCGGAATCGCAGTGATGCGATCTACGCCGCAGTGTGAATTTCGAGACGATCGCAGCTAGCGAAAATTTGGGTTAAATCGATCACGGTCGATTTAATTCAAAATTTAAGCGCTCAACAAATTCAAGGTGAGTAAATCTCACTCACATCTAGAATTTCAGCTGTTTAAATAGTTAATATTTAAATGATTGGTTGATTAGTTTAATATGAAAATTATTATCAAATTTGATCGATATTTATTTGTCGTGCTAACACCTGTGGATGTAGGGAAAAACAGGTTGGAGGGATCCAACTGGATTCCTCACAAATAGAAATTTTATTTATATTCTGTGATATATTTCATTAATATCCTGTGATAGATTGATTTGGAATTTTGTTATACTATGTTATAGTTGGATAATATAATTTGTTATTTTAAAATATCAATAAACTGAAATGGGAGTAAAAAGGAAGTGAAAAGAAATTTTTAAGTAATGATTTTAAGGAAATTAAATTCAAGAAATTGGTTTGGAATTTGAAGTGTTTTTGAAATTTTGATTTAGAAGGAAATGTGAAATGAAAATTTATAAACTTGGTTTATAAATAAAGTGAAATATTTATCGGGAATAAATATTGAAAGTATAGGATTCCGGTGGGAATTTCTATAAGAAGTGCAAATTACTTAAAAATAATAGTAAGATTGTTCTTAAAGGATGGGAAGTGTACTTTTTCCTGGAAATTTAATATGTTTTAAAGAAAATCTTTCAAAGTATAAATGGGCAGTTTAAAATGTGTTTAGAATATTTTAGAAAGAAAATATTATTTTAATTGTTTAAAGTGTAAGGAAACATTTATTTAAGTAATTATGATATTTAATTATTTTAAAAAGTAAAGTAGTATTAAGTTTTCAAAAGGAAATTATAATATAACTATTTGATTTAATAACTTTATTTTAAAAGTTAAATTTGGCTTAAATTACTTAGAAAACCTCTATACATATCCTTAAGTATTATTTTCAATTAAGTATTTCTATTAGCTTTATTTTAAATATTTTAAGCATATATTTTGAAAGTGATATTCCAGGAAATAGAAATGTGTTTGAAAATAAAAAGAGAGTTTTTTTTAAAAGTGTTGGAGGAATTTACGGGATTTAAATGTAAATTTGAATTGAGATAAATCGTGTAGGATTAAAAGGTTCTTTGGTTTATTCTGAAAATGGGAGTGTAGTTCCTTGAAAAGCCAAGTACGTTTTAAAGCAAATTTCTAAGTAAAAGTTAAAAGTTTTAAATTTGATTTTAAAAGAATGTTTTTTAAGAAAATTCTTATTTAAGTTGTAAAGATTTCAGAAGTAAATATTTACTAAATTAGTTATAGTAGTAATTATTTTAAAAGGGTTAATGGGTATAATCTTTAAAAGAATATCATTAATATATATATTATATAAACTAGTTTTATTGTAAAGTTAGTTTGGTTAAAGTTTTATTTGAAGAACTGGTATAGGATTTCATAACTTTATTTTAAAATTTAGTATGACTTAACTTTTATTTTGAAGAAAATAGTTTATATTTTATAAAGTAGTTTTATTTGAAACATTTAAAAAGTATGTATATATTTCAAGTAAAGTATGTAAATAGCTTTAGTTTAAATTACTATAAATCTAAAGTAATTGGCTTGGATGTTTTCAGTGGAAACCAATATTTGAGATTTTATCCCATAAGGAGTGTGTGGATTGAAACTGTTCTCAAGAGATTGAAAACGAAAATATATGTTGCAAAGATATTTTAAGGATAATAAATAATTTGGGAAAATTATTTATTGTTTGATGAGTGTTTGTGAATGTTAATTGATAGTTAAATCGCCGAATATCAACATTGGCCAATGCGTTGATCATTTCGAAGAGACCGGGATCGGGATTTATTTCTCGAAAACCACTTCGATCCGGTTTGTATGTTTTCGTGGGAAAAACGAGTTCGAAGTCGAAGATGGAGTAGTGAAGTGCAAGGGCTAATCGCTACTAATCCTGAGGATGTTTCCAAAATGGATGTAGTCGGAGTAGTGCCTTCGGTTCCGTTCGAACCCGGGACGGACTTGTATGGATGAATGCTTTCGGAACATCGTCAGGTCGACGGTGGGCATTCTAAGTGAAATGTTCTAAAAAGGCAACGCTTGGCCTCAAGCCACATCAACCGGGAATGACTAAAAATTAAGGGTTATGCAGCAAGGCTACGTGGGTAGCACCCATTAGGGTGAGGTTGTCCCTATCTAGATGTCCCAAATTATTCGGCTTAGTGGTGTGGTTGCTGATCCCAACCGTGGGGTGATCTTACTCAGGATTATCCAGTAATTGGTAGTCCCGTTCTTGTGTTGCAGGGGATTGGGAGCAATCCTCGGTACAGTGATCTAGGCCACGTACTGTCTCCCAATCCTCGGTACGGTGATCTAGGCCACGTACTGTCTCCCAATCCTCGGTACGGTGATCTAGGCCACGTAATGTGACAACTGGTACCCCAATGCCTAGTCATTAGTTGGAAATCCATTCTCCCTACGCGCCTTTTACGAGTTTTGTTTGTATTACCCGCGATTGTGGCTAGTTGCTGGAATTTAATGAATGTAACAATTTCGGCTATTTTAATAAGTATTTTGTCTATAGACAGTATTATAATATCAGAGGATTTTGATAAAAATGTTTTGGCTATCGTAAGGTAAAAACCCGACATGTTTATTTGTGGCGTGGTCTTACAAGATGCTTTTGTTTTCAAAAGAATTTTTGAAACTTTAATAATCAATTTGGGTGTATTTTTATCAACTGGTATTCTAGACTGACTCGGATGTTATTTCATTATAATGCTCGGAACAGACCGAGTATTATAGATTACAGTAAAGGATGCTGTGGAGCTCAGGAGAAGAGCTGGAGACCGAGACGTATTATCCGTACTTGTTTATATCCGCTGCTGTGATTGTTTGTTTGTGATACTCTGATGATGTAATATATAAACAGATATAGTTTTCATTTTGTGTAAAGATCTGTTATTGACTATTATATTTTGTTCCGCTGCGATTGTGGGATTCTGTTATTGTTTAGTTCCTTCTTTCTTCTATCTTCTTTCTTTCCCTCAACTATCTGTCTTTTTCGGCGCTCGATCGTCGGCATATTATACTGTGACGTATTTTGTGTCGATTTTCGAGGGTCGAGAAGGGCGGATCGTCACACATGGTATCAGAGCTTAGGTTGGCGATAACCTTGGCTCTGGTGGGGAAATTACTCATTAAACCGAGTCGATAGTACTCTATAATGCGTTGAGTGTAATAATAGCTATGAGCACGTACTTGTTTGTAAATATAAAAATTGTTTTTATATTGTGTTGACTTATCGGTTGAGTATTTATGAATTCTGGTCAGTACGGGAAGTACAACTATATCGATAGGGGTTTCTAAACTCTTAAACAAGATAAACCGACGTAGTATTGTTTTTAAAGCGGTTAATGAAATAATTTTACCCAGATTATATTTTAATATGAAAGAAATAATTTTCTGAAATTATTATATATATTTGAATGTTTTGTTGTTAATATTATAATCAAATATAAGAATCTAAAATCTGAAATGGTTATAACCAAATAAAATTCTATAAGTATGATTTATCCAAAAGAAGAATAACTAAAATTTGATTTAGACCAGAATTTAAATCCTGGAAATTCTGATAAGTGTTTAAAATGAATTTAAACAAAAAGTTTGGGAATTTAAAATCTTGGAAATGTTCAAAATGTTTTCCAAAGATGTGAAGGCAATAATGGAGTCTTATTTTGGGAAATATTTTTGAATGGAAATTGTTTGAAAGGAATTTGTGGAGGTAAGGAAGCACTGAACTCACTTCAGTCGTTGGAAAATAATCCTGATGATCATGGTCACATCATCAGAATTCATTTTCGAGTTTCTTAAGTGATGGATTGCTTCCGTGGTGATTGGTTATGATATTTGTTTGGACTTGTTGGGTATAAAGTGGTTTTAGAAATTTCGAAAGGGAAATTTGTTTGGTAAAACCAAGTATTTTGGAATCCGAAGATTTGAATTGATATACCAAGTGGGTATGGGTTGATTATTATTTCAAAATGGTTTTGAAATAAAACCGGGCAATTGAATTCTGAAAAATTCTATTAAAATAATGTGTAAAGTTAAAATGAATCAACTATTGAACTTATTAAGTGAAGTTGATATTAATAAGAAGAAAATGAAAATTTTAATCCTGGAATTAAAATTTGACTTGAGTAAATGGTGGTGAATAAAATATATTTGATTTAACTCGGGATAAGTTAAATAAAATTTGAAATTGAATTAAATTGAAAATTTATCCCCTAAGTCATTAAGTGTTATATATAAAATTTAGAATTGTGATTATAAGGCGAAAATGACCCAAACGAGCAATATAAGCTTTTAAATAAATAAGTTAGTGAACTTAAGAATAGGAAATGAAGGTCGTAAAACCAAAATAAAATGACTAGTATTTTATGGGAAATTCAAAACTTGATCCTAAATGACATATAAATTGGAATAAGGTGAATGGACTTAAGTCAGTAAATAAGACTTGAACTTATATAAAAGAAGAAATAAAATTGGATTGAATTGAATTTAACTTAGACTAAGAGAAATTGAATTGAATTTGGATTGAATTGAAATCAAAATTCAGATGTGTTATAAATAATATTGAATGAAATCCAATACTTATTTAAGAGTAAAGGAAGAGGAATGAATTTAAGTTGGCTAAGTAAAATTTAGTTGAACTTGAATTAAATTTGGAAAAGAATTGAACAGAAAGAAAATTTAATTTAGTTGAAATGATATTGAATGAAGTAAATGCTCACTCAACTAAATCCAAAATAATTGTTTGGAAATGAATTTAGTGTAAGCTAAATTAAATGGAAATTGTATTTGGATGAATAAAATTTGGTAGTTTGTTAAAAATAAAAAAAGAAAAATAAAAACCAAGTTCTGGTTTAGAATAATTGGAATGGTTATGTTATTAATAAACTCAGAAATGAATTGAGAAGGTGAAATAAAATTTAAAATCGATTGAGTAAGTAAACAAATTGAATTTTAATTTGTAATGGATTAGAATTTGATAGAATAAAAATCAATTTAAAATGGAAATAAAACTGATGTAAGAAGAAATGGAGTTATTTTGATATTGAAATAACTTAAACAAATTGGAAAATGATTGTGGTCAAGCTTTATAAGTGGTCCTAAATAAAATTTGTTTAGATAATAAAGTTCAAATGCAAGTGAAATGATATTAATTAATTATCGTGATAAAATAAGGATGTATGGGTTGTAAATCCTCCAGAATGGAATGATATTAATATAAACTTGAATTGGTTAATGAAATGAAAAGGTAAGGATTTAATTTAATAATTGCAATGAAATAAGAATATTTGGATTGTAAACAATGCAGAATTGAATAAAATTTGGTATAATTTGAGTTAAAATTAATTTAAAATAGCTATAAGCTTAAGTAATGGTTATTGCATGAATAACATTTAAATTTGCATAGAAAATTTATCGTTTTATTGTAAACGAAAGTAAATTGTTTAAAGTAAGTAAATAAGTGGTTTTTGAATAAATTGGAATGGGTCAGAATTTAATTTAGTGGATTTGCATATAAATGAAGTGAATTATGAATATGATGCAAATAAATCAAATTGGAGATAAAATTGGTTATGGATCAATTTGGAGTTGCTTAAAAGTAAATTTTTATAATGTAGGCATATGTTGATCATATTGTAGTGATTTGGAGTTGGTCGTGATAAATATGTATTGAATGTAGCAAACTTGGTTGTAAATCCTTTTTGGAGTAAAGTAAATTGAAATTTGGATTTATTAGGGAAATTTAATGGTGTTGAAACCTTGTAATTGCTTATAAAATATGGTTTACATGTAGGATTTATGGAAACCGGTTGGTTGGGTATGTAATTGTTATAATTGATTAAGATTAATGAATGGAATGTTATTAAATTCTCATATTATTGAAAACTGATGTGTTTGTTTAAGTAAGTACAGGTACGGGAGGCAATCGATAGAGTTGGAGCACATATATGCAATATATATTAGCCGCTTGCTTTTAAAATGCCAATCAAAAGGTACGCAATAAAATTGGGAAATGATATATATATATTGTGATATATTTTGTTTTCCGACCATGTGGGTCGATATATATACATATATATATATTTATCATTATTGTGATATCATAAAACGATCTCTGTACAAAGGAGACGCTGTCAAAAAATTTTTGAAATTTTGGGAGTTAGAAAATTTATGAGGATTTTGAAAATTTTGGTTAACTAGGAAGATTGTTTTTGAAATGGTTTTGAAAACAAAGCTATTGAGTTGGAAATAAAAGTAAATGGTTTTGGAATTAAGCTAAAAGGTTTTGAGAAGTGAATGTGAGTTTAATTGAATGAATTTTGGGGCAAATAAATGAGTTTAGTAGCATTTTTCATACCTTAGCAAATTTCGAGGACGAAATTTTTATAAGGGGGAGGAATGTAACGACCGGAATTTGGTCGTTAGATTTTGAACATTTAATACATTTTGAATGTTGAACATGGATTATAATCTGATTTTGAAATAAATAGATCTTGGTTAAATTAATAAAATAAGTTATAATTTCAAATATGGTAATTCAATGGGATTTGGACAAATAATATAGTTAATTTTTAAAATTGGGATAATTTGCAAATTTGTGGATAAATGGTTATGAAAATGGTTTCTAAAATTTATTTTAAGTGTAGTTGGATTTAAATTTTAATATTAGATCTTTGGATGGAATCCAAAGTCGATAAGTTAAATTTGGAATTTTATATTAATTTAATAATGGACTTTAATAATATAATAATGCAAATAATAAAATTTTGATTCGGAGTGAATCGGAATGGTTTCTAATGTGATTATAAATTCTATATGATTTATAAATAAGTTAGTAAAATTTTAAAAGTGAAATTTTAAGTGATTTCGACGATTTTGAAAATCGCTCGAATTAATCGACGAGTTAAAATAGCCTTCTGGGGCACTGTCTCGGAATTTGACAAAACTAGTTCCATTGGATCCTTAATAGTTAATTATTATCGGATTTCAATTTTCGTATTAATCAGAGTTTTCGTTTGACCGAGACAACTCAAAACGCATAGAAACTATTTTAATCGATTTAATTTAAAATTGATCGTTTATTTCCATAACTCGTGCACATAATCGAATTAGCCTCCGAAACACATTCCATTGTGTTCGGCATGCGGGTAAAACATTATAATCGCATGTCGGCATGCATTGTTTGAAATCGTTTGAGAAAATTGTTTAAAAGTGAATTAAATAATAAAATAATTGGTTTACGTGTATATATATACGTTTAAGGGGTTGAAAACCCTCGTTCTTTCTTCGACCGCCACAAAACACTTCGATGGCCGATACTTCTTGACCTTCTTCCTCCTTTTTCTTGAAATCCACTCATTTATTTCAAAATCCTCCAACTAGAGAATCGAAGAACTCGCCGAGTACTACAGATCCTACGGTTGAGATTGTTTTTGCCATCGCGTGGAGGGAGTATTCGAGCCGCATTCGTCAGAAAATCGTGCTCGTTTTCGCATCGACTATAGTGAACTTTAGGCAGAAGGATGGTGGCGCGATGGGCTTTGACGTGGGCTCGGTCGATCGTTCTCTAGCGATGTGATGGAGGAGCGATTTGAAGCCCTAGATGGACGTTGATGGGTTCGTTTGTTCTGGATGTAGAAGAAGCAGTTGGAGCGGCCTTGTTTTTTTCTGAGTTGTGATGAATGGCCGATTTTGTTTGGTAAAAAAAGAATTTAGTTTAATTTTATATACAAATTTTATAGCTGAATAACTCTTGCATACATTATCAGATTTCAACAAAACGAGAAGTGTCGGAATCGCAGCGACGCGATCTACGCTGCAGTGCAAATTTGGAGACGATCGGAGCTAGCGAAAATTAGGTTAAATCGACCGCGGTCGATTTAATTCAAAATTTAAACGCTCAACAAATTCAAGGTGTGTTAATCTCACTCACATCTGGAATTTCAGCTGTTTAAATAGTTAATATTTAAATTATTAGTTGATCAGTTTAATATGAAAATCATTATCAAATTTGATCGATATTTATTTTTCATACTAACATCTGTGGATGTAGGGAAAAACAGGTTGGAGGGATCCAACTGGATTCCTCACAAATAGAAATTTTATTTATATTATGTGATATATTTCATTGATATCCTGTGGTAGATTGATTTGGAATTTTGTTATGCTGTGTTATGGTTGGATAATATAATTTGGTATTTTAAAATATCAATAAATAGAAATGGGAGTAAAAAGGAAATGAAAAGAAATTTTTAAGTAATGAATTTAAGGAAATTAAATTCAAGAAATTGGTTTGGAATTTGAAGTGTTTTTGAAATTTTGATTTAAAAGGAAATGTGAAATGAAAATTTATAAACTTGGTTTATAAATAAAGTGAAATATTTATCGGGGATAAATATTGAAAGTATAGGATTCCGGTAGGAATTTCTATAAGAAGTGCAAATTGCTTAAAAATAATAGTAAGATTGTTTTTAAAGGATGGGAAGTGTACTTTTTTCTGAAAATTTAGTATGTTTTATAGAAAAGCTTTCAAAATATAAATGGGCAGTTTAAAATGTGTTTAGAATATTTTAGAAAGAAAATATTATTTTAATTGTTTAAAGTGTAAGGAAACATTTATTTAAGTAATTATGATATTTAATTATTTTAAAAAGTAAAGTAGTATTAAGTTTTCAAAAGGAAATTATAATATAAATATCTGATTTAATAACTTTATTTTAAAAGTTAAATTTGGCTTAAATTACTTAGAAACCTCTATATATTTCCTTAAGTATTATTTTCAATTAAGTAATTTCTAGTAGCTTTATTTTAAATATTTTAATCATATATTTTGAAAGTGATATTCCAGGAAATAGAAATGTGTTTGAAAATAAAAAGAGGATTTATTTTTAAAAGTGTTGGAGGATTTACGGGATTTAAATGTAAATTTTGAATTGAGATAAATCGTGTAGGATTTATAAAAGGTTCTTTGGTTTATTCTGAAAATGGGAATGTAGTTCCTTGAAAAGCCAAGTACGTTTTAAAGCTGATTTCTAAGTAAAAGTTAAAAGTTTTAAATTTGACTTTAAAAGAATGTTTTTTAGAAAATTATTATTTAAGTTGTAAAGATTTCAGAAGTAAATATTTACTAAATTAGTTATTGTAGTAATTATTTTAAAAGGGTTAATTGGTATATGCTTTAAAAGAATACCATTAATATTTATATTTTATAAACTAGTTTTATTGTAAAGTTAGTTTGGTTAAAGTTTTATTTGAATAACTTTTATAGGATTTCATAACTTTATTTTAAATTAGTATGACTTAACTTTTAATTTGAAGAAAATAGTTTATATTTTATAAAGTAGCTTTATTTGAAACATTTAAAAAGTATGTATATATTTCAAGTAAAGTATGTAAATAGCTTTAATTTAAATTATTATAAATCTAGGCTTGGATGTTTTCAGTGGAAATCAATATTTTGGATTTTATCCCATAAGGAGTATGTGGACTGAAACTGTTTTGAAGAGATTGAAAATGGAAATATATCTTGCAAAGATATTTAAGGATAATAAATAATTTGGGAAAATTATTTATTGTTTGATGGTTTTTTGTGAATGTTAATTGATAGTTAAATCACCGACTAACAATATTGGTCAATGCGTTGATCGTTTCGAAGGGACCGGGATCGGGATTTATTTCTCGAAAACCACTTCGACCTGTTTGTATGTTTTCGTAGGAAAAACGAGTTCGGAGTCGAAGATGGAGCAGTGAAGTGCATGGGCTAGTCGCTACTAATCCTGAGGATGTTTCCAAAATGGATGCAGTAGGAGTAGTGCCTTCGGTTCCGTTCGAACCCGGGATGGACTTGTCTAGATGAATGCTTTTGGGACATTGTCAAGTGGACGGTGGGCATTCTAAGTGAAACGTTCTAAAAACTCTTAGCCTCAAACCTCATCAACCGGGAATGACTGAAAATCAGGGGTTATGCAGCAAGGCTATATGGGTAGCACCCATTAGGGTAAGGTCATCTCTGTCTAGATGTCCCTTTTTATTAGGCTTAGTGGTGCGGTTGTTGATCCCAACCGTGGGGTGATCTTACTCGAGATTATCCAGTAAAGGGTAGTCCCGGTCTTGTGTTGTAGGGGATTGGGAGTAATCCGCGGTACGGTGATCTAGGCCATGTATTATGACAGGTGGTACCCAGTGCCTAGTCATTAGTTGGAAATCCATTCTCCCTACGTGCCTTTTAAGTGTTTTGTTTTTATTACCCACGATTGTGGCTAGTAGCTGGAATTTAATGAATGTAACAATTTCGGCTATTTTAATAAATATTTGTATATAGACACTATTATAATATCAGAGAATTTTGATAAAAATGTTTCGGCTATCGTAAGGTAAAAACCCGACATGTTTATTTGTGGCGTGGTCTTACGAGATGCTTTTGTTTTCAAAAGGATTTTTGAAACTTTAATAATCAATTTGGGTGTATTTTTATCACCTGGTATTCCGAACTGACTCGGGTGTTATTTCATTATAATGCTCGGGTCAGACCGAGTATTATAGATTACGGGAAAGGATATTATGGAGCTCAGGAGAGGAGCTAGAGACCGAGATGTATTATCCGTACTTGTTTATATCCGCTGCTGTGATTGTTTGGAATTGTCAGACTGGTAAATGTTGTTTGTTTGTGATACTCTATGATGTAATATATAAACAGATATAATTTTCATTTTGTGTAAAGATCTGTTATTGACTATTATATTTGTTCCGATGCGATTGTGAGATTCTGTTATTGTTTAGTTCCTTCTTTCTTCTATCTTCTTTCTTTCCCTCTATCTGTCTTTTTCGACGCTCGATCGTCGGCATATTGTACTGTGGCGTATTTTGTGTCGATTTTCGAGGGTCGAGATGGGCGGTCGTCACACAAGCATAAAGAAAAACACAAAATACTCGAGTCATGATTAACATTCTTATATCAATAAATCCAACTCAAGTGAAATATCAACTGAAATACAAGTAACTTAAAGGATGTTTGGGATAACCATCCTCTAAGGATCCGTGGAACTATCTACAATGTAGAAATATACACTATAACACCGTGGTCATTTCAAATTAATTTATACTTCAAAACCAAAATAATATTTTCATTTCAAACATATCTATCTCCCAAAATAGTATGTATATATATATATATTAAATAATTTATAAAGTAAATTTATTTATAATTTCCTCAAATTTCACAAAATAATTCCAAATTAACTCGAATTTCAAAATCCAATTTTAATCCGATCTCAAATCATTAATTCCAAATCAACTCAAATTTAAAAATTCAAATTTAATATGATCTCAAATCATTAATTCCAAATCAACTCGAATTTCAAAATTCAAATTTAATCTGATCTTAAATCATTAATTCCAATTTAGCTTCTAAATAAAGCATTCAAAATTATATCAATTTCAAATATATATTTGAACCACAAATAAACCATTTAAATCTCAATGTAATTCAAAGTCAATATATTTCGAAGCTTTAAATATTCAACATTTCAAAGACTAAATTTGATAATTGCATTTATCTCCCAATTTGACTTATCTATTATTTAGTCTTGAAATATTCACTTAATAAATTCAATAATATTTATATGACCTTAAATCACCGAGAATGACCACGATTTAAAAACGAGTCGTTCGACCCAAATACTAAAACCAACCCATCAACCTAAAATCCCTCGCTCAGACGAACTTCGTCTATTGAAACCCACGCCGACCAACCTACAGCTGCCTCACACCTCCACCTTTCGACCTCCCCATATGCGTTGAAGTCCGATGCAATATTGATGATGCAGCGATCAATTTTCTGACGCTAACTAAAATCTGGCTTAAACCTTAGATCGCCGTTTTTTGATCACCAGGATGAAATATAAAATCATCTTGTATTTTTCTCGCATTCAACAATCACTCCAGCGCCTACTGCTACGATCCCGAGACAAATTGATTACGCGATCATCAGAAATCGACAGAACTTCATTTTTTGTTCAACTCAAAACACATATGATTTTCAAATCTAAAAATCTTGTTTTTATTGCTAAAATTCATGATTCTTCAATACAATTTTGGTCATGTAAGTTAAACAAAATAACATGATACTCTATTGACATGTTCTTCTTTTCGTTTCACTGTACATTCTAAACTTACATTTAATTTCTTAAGAAATTTTTCTTGGAATTATTTTTAAAATTAGACATATACTCTTACAACCATTTTCTCTTTAGAAACTAAGGTCTGAAATTGATTTATTTAGAAGATCTGAATTTTTTTAAGAGTTTGTGGCCTCTTGTTTAAACAGAGAAGACGTGTGTGTGTGTGTGTGTGTGTGTGTGTGTGTGTGTGTGTGTGTGTGTGTCTTCAGAACATAGACATTTGCATATATCAATTTACCCATATAGATACACATATATTCAAGGATATTCATATAATCACACAGGCATGTATTTCAGACACAATCCAAACATCAAAAGATATGTTAAGGTCAAGTCTGGTCACCCGGATTTTGTCAGAGCAGAGAGGAACAGAATTCTATTGATTTGAATGCTTCCTTATCTTTGCAATTGTTTTAAATCTGCATTGTTACGAAAGCTTGCTACCTACTATTGAGATTCCAGGCTCAGGAAGATTTGCATTTGCAACTTAATGTTAAATTGCATGCTTGAACTTGATCTTATTTTGTTTTTCATGTTGTTGTTTAAGATCTGAAGCTCGATCTTCTATTTTCAAATCTGCATTGTTTGATTTAATGTTCTTGAACTTCTCTGCTTGATTACAGGTTTTTGTTGCTATGAATCCTGAAGCTTACTTTTGTTTTGCTTTGAACCAAACTTGAATGCCTTTTGATTTACATTTGCAACCAAATTTTATTTCCAGTTTTTGATCTCAGGTTGAAACAAATTTGTAGTGAATTTGATCTTTTGCTTTGGAATTTGTTATCTGATACTTTCAGATTTCAGATTGAAGATGTATTTGAATTTTGTTTTCTTTTCTCTTTTTTTCTTTTTTTTCTGATTTCAGATTCTGAATGTTAAAAATATGAGAAAAGGAATGTAGTTTTGTTTTTTTTTCAATATAAAGTTTAATTCATTTGAAACAAAATTAATCCCACTTGTTTAACTTAGGCTAACACTTTTCATTGCATAGTTTAATCATTTTACAAATGTTCACTTATATCACTTGTATGTTTAAATCCCTAATCTAAATTATTTTGTAAATTTTGTTTTTAGCCCTTTATGCACATATATTTTCATATCTAACCTATGTATTTTATTTTATTTGCACTTGTTATTATAAATTCTTTCATATATATAATTTCTATTATTTAAATACTACAAATAATATTTTTAATTATAACTTTATATCATATTTCTATTATTTATCATTTAAAGATAAATAGTTTTAAAATTTAACTACATAAATAAATATATTAGAGTTTCATTTTAATTACCCTTTGGAGAAAAAATATTATATCAAACCAAAACAGCATTTTTTTAAGTCAAAATACATATTTTGTTAAATTAGAAACAATTTCTTGTTAACTTAAAAATAAGATTTCAAATCCAATTTATTTCAATATATTTATTTTTGAATCCAATTTTTTTATAAAATACTTAGCCTTAAATTTCAAATTAAAATTCTATTTAAAATCTAAAATATTTATTTATTCTGGAATATTCTAATTAATTCACAAATAATTTTCACAATTTAATTCCAAAATTAAATTAATTATCAAATTAACTTGGCTAAAATTCGAGAATGTTACAGATTTTCGCCCTTAAGAAAATTTCGTCCTCGAAATTTGCCAGAGACACAACCAAGGACAGATAAAAGATAGGGAAATAACTTTTCAGATCAAATTGGATATCTATTCTGCATTTGGCCTACCAAATCAGAATATCGACAATAGAAATGAGAACAAATTCATTCAATATTTCATGAATTACTCGGGTTATTCAGATCTACGAAATATGCAGGGGCATTGGTTAGTTCGAAGGGATAACTAACCATTCGTAGAATATATCGAAACCCAATGAAATAGGCAAAAATAAGTTTGACAACAGTTTCAGATTCAAGATTTAACTCATTTATGATTTTCTAAACAATAAAACTATGTGTAGTCCCTGTGTCGAATTTTTTTTATCATAAATGAGAAGGTTACCTTAGAAAATTTGTTTTCCTTTATCGGCCTTTTAGGATGAAGAATCATCTTTGATTGCATATACACTCGCTTTTTGAGCTTTCTTTAGAGTTAGACAGTCCTTGATCCTATGTCCCGGCTTGTGGCAGTAATAGCATTCCCTAGATTCCTGTTCTGGCTTCATAAATTACTCCCTCTTTCCTTGCTTCCTGGGATTCTTACAATTGTTCAAGTAATGGCCTTTCTCCAAACAATTGAAACAAGTAACATCTTTTACCTTTTTCTTCTGTATATTCTTCTTTCTTTTGCCTTTCGACGGTTTCTTTTCACCGAACATCCTTTTCCTCCGGAACTTCCTGCTTATCCAAAGTATCGAATCTATAACCCATATTGATCAATTCAGAAAAAGATTCTTTTACGTGAGTAGTCATCCTCTCCTGAAACTTCTTGTTCATTCCCGAAATAAACTTTTCATTCCTTTTCAAAGGTGTATTCACTAACTCTGGACCAAACCGAGATAATTCATTGAATTTTTTCAAGTACTCCCCAAATGATAAGCTTCCTTGCTTCAAATCCGTAAACTCCTGGTACATTTTAGAGATACCAGCGGACGGCATATATCGCTGCTCAAACACTTCCTTGAAACGACTCCAAGTAAACTCATCCGTCGGCTCAACCAATGTAATAGTTTTCCACAAAGCCAAAGCCTCTTCCTGGATTTGCCAGGAAGCTATCAATCGCATCTGATCATCATCTAATTTTAGTCATTTGAAAATCCTTTCGCACGATCGAATCCAGGTTGTTCGATAATGGTTTCCTTGCATGTGAATGGATTTCTACCAAGTTTGGAAAAACTTTGATATAAATCAGCCAGATTTGGTTGAGGTTGCATGGGAATAGCTGTTGTTGCAGGGCTTTGACCAGCTAAGTGGTACTCCCATGTGCCCTACCTCGTCCTTTTCTTCCACTCATTCTTATTATCTGTAAATAGTAAGAGAACCGATTTTGGCATTTGGACGCGATACCTTAGGGAATAACAACAGTTAAAGAAAATACACTGAGAAATTTGGGTTTCCGGTTTCACTGGTTGTACTCATTCTAGGGTATACTTCACCCTATCTCTAATGAGCCATCTAATGTGTTACACTCCATAGCTAAAGTTCTTACTCAACCTTTAGCTCTGATACCAACTGTGACGACCCGAACTCGATGCCCGACTAACGACATCAAATCCATATCGTCGGAGCTTGCAACAATATTAGATGATAAACAACACAGCAGAAACAAAAGATAATTGCATTGACATACAATATACATACAAAGCCATATACAACATGATACAACATATCCAATACCATCAAAGAATGTACAACACAACACCGCAGCGGAAAAACATCTCAACATAAGCAAAGTCTTCAAGAGAATCCAATACTTCAACTCCAAACCAAACTTCGAAGCCAAAGCTCTAACCACCATCAAGTTGAACTTGTAGCAATTGCGATCCCAAACGCGATTGCCAAACCAAAAGCTTCAAAGATCCAAAACTGAAGAAGATCTTCGAATACTACCAAACCAAGGACTTCGAAAGCTATCGAATCTACACCTATTATTGGATAATCTGAAGAAAAAAACCAACTCTAGACTGCCTGTGTGGAAAATTGTGGGCACCCAGAGTTTAGGAATGGAACAATAAACTCTGGGTCAGTCATGGGACCGGTATGAGCAAACAAAAACATTTTATCTTTAAACAAACAAAAGATTTTAAAATTTGAAATCCGTAATGTTTTTTGAAAAATGAAACTACTATAAGTCCTCCCGCCACACACACCATGCAAATGCAGAATTGGAGAAGATTTCTCCTTATGATAGTCAAAAATGCTTGATACGCGAAAAATCATTTTAATATTATTATTAGTGCATAGTGCAGAAAACATTTCGAATGTATAATATTAATCTTAGCCAGCATAGACATTTCAAACTATGCCCAATTAGCTACCATCTAAACAGTGGTGACCACCATAAGTAAATGGCAGGTTATATAAATAAACCATACAAAGCACGTATTAGAAGTTGGATTTCCAACAAATGGTCAGGCCAAGGAACTTCCCATTGCCACATGGGTACGCCTCTTGAGGGACGCCCCAAGAACCTACCCGCTCTCTGCCAACATAAGGCATGTTTCCTCCCTGCTCGGGAGTAATACCTAAAGATATGCCACCCCCGGTCGTTTGCGACCTTTATCCGAGGATCCTCAACCACAAAGCCACATCACACAGTAGTAAATATACAGTGTCCACATGAGTTAAGTATCTGGGCTCCATACCATGATACCACCCTTTTCCAGAAGGAATGGACATACCCAAGGGGCACGACCCCTGTAACCTTGCCGCATCTTTCCTGTTTCGACCATTTCCGGGTTGTGAGGCTCGATGAGGTCTCGTCCACAAAGCTACGCTTTTTCACAAAGCCATGATTTGATCAACAAATGATCAGCGGTACTTTGTATGCCACGTTACCAAATTGAGAATGTATCACTAGTAACCATCAACTACATAACCTCTGAGCTCGTACGTCTCAGAGAAGGGTGTTAAGCTAAGAGAATAAATCTCCGCCACCAAACAGAAATGTATTTGATAGAAATCGTTTTTACATCTCAAAGTGTAATGTCATACACACATCCATACAAGTCTATTCCGAGTTCGAACAGAACCGAAGGCACTTCTAAAGAAACCCTTGCAATCCGGGTATTCACAATCCCGATCAGACTCCCCATCACATATGGAGATCTCTATACCGTAGCTACCCAGTGCAGAGTCATTCGATAGGTTATCCTATCATTCTCGCAAATACCTTGTCTTCACCACCGGTCTACAAATGCTACCCATAACGACGTATCATTATTCGGAATGGGTTATATGACACAAGGTCCTCTCCCGGCTAAACCGAATAATGAGCGCAATATTTAAAAACATATGGATATGGGATTTCAGTTAAGTCACAACTTTAAAATCCAAAAATTTCCTTTCAAATGGTTTAAACCAATCACCATTTCAAATCTTTTAAACAAAAAAGATTCATTTCACAAAGTTCACCCAGTTTCACAAAGATCCATTCACAAATTTCAAAAACAATTTTCCACTTCAACTTGGATTAACTCATCCAACTTCTAAATCAAGACCCAATTCGTAGCTTTCAAAATCGTTTTCAAAGAATCATTCATAACTTGGAAAACAATTACATTTCAAATTTGAAATCCCTTTAACGCAAACTGGAAATTCTTTCCTTACTTGAAAGCTTTTATTAATTGAAAACAAATAGTTTTCGTTTTTGAAAAATCCGATTTCATTTATACAAGTTAAAGTCCTTGATTTTAATTCAAATTCCAAAACAATGCTCTTAAAATGGTTTAAAACCATATAAACACATATATATCTTGTATAGCCTTTTAAACCAAAATTCTCAACATAGAATTTGATTTCAAATTTCGAATTCAAATTTAAATCAAATTATTTAAATTTCAAAACTTTAGAAAGTAATTCAAAATAACTTTTATTTCCAAAATTTCCTTTTCAAAAGCTTTTCTTTACATTTAACCCAAATCCATTTCCAAAAACTTTTGGATTCAAAATTCAAATTCAAAACCATTTCAAAAATCTATGACTTAGCCAATTTCCTCGTGCAATCCATATTTGTGTGTGTATGGTGTAGTCCAGGGGTTTTACCCAATAGTGCAACATCATCAATCATCACAGATACAATGACAGCAATATCGATAAGCGATAAAATCCTATAACGCTTATCTATATACACAGAATTACAGATAGATAACATAAATACATTACAGATAAATAAATTACATTCATCACAGCTTGAATTAAAATAATTCAAATCACAAAGCATCACATAGTAGAGATGACAAAACAATTTATAGCATTCAATAGAATACAATCATCCATAAATAAGGTTAATTGATCATCCGATTAATTAAAACCAGATTAATCACTAATTCTGGTTGGTTACCATTAATTAATTACAGTTTATGTTAATTAATTATCCTTTAATTAGTTATTAATTAACCTTAATTAATGAATTAATTAACCATTAATTATTAAAGAATTAATCTTAATTAATTAATTAACCTTAATTAATTATCATTTCATTAATAAATCCTAATTAATTTAAAATAAGTAATTATCCTTAATTACTTAATTAACTTTTACCATTAATTAATTACTTTTATTAATTAACTAACTTTTGATTAATTAATCACTTCTTAAATTAATTACCTTAATTATATTAATTAATTATCCTTAATTAATTATCCTTCAATTAATTACCTTGATTGATTAATCTTTAATTATAAATCAATTATCTTAAATTAATAATTAATTAGCCTTGAATTAACTATTAATTAATTATTCAAGTAATTATAAATCTTCTATCTTGATTTATCGTTAAATCTTTATCAAAATCTTTAATTAATTAACCTTATAATTAATCAACATTAACATAAGAGATTAAGGTTAATTAAGAGTTACAAATTAATATTTTCCTCTTAATTTACTTTTAATTACATTATTTATTTAACATGATTAATTAATAAAGTATGCTACGAATTAAATAATTTAAACTTAAAAACTTTTCAAAACTTCTTGCTAAAAACTTTTCTTAATCCAATACCTAAAATAAAACCATTATTTAAAACATGAATATAAATGTTTAAAAATTTAAATTTTTTTGTTTTGAAGTCAAAAAGACTGTTTTTATATCCACCTCGAGACTCACTCGAGACCTCCCCCGAGTCAACAACCCCTCCACTTCGGGTTCTTCCAAAATTCCCCCGCATCCCCTTCAAATTTCAAAATTTCGTTTAAGTATTTGAAATACCCGGTACAACACAAATGCACTCGAGTCTATACTCGAGCCAAACCATCATCTTCCCGACACTTTCTTCGAGCAACAACCTTCTTCCCCAGTGACGCAGACAAAATGCACAGGTGCACGTATTCACGTGCATCGGTGATCGCCGAAGCTTCGGCCAGCCTCGCCATCGTCAGTAGATCACCCATCACCTCTTGAGTCGCCACGAACACCTAAATCATCGAGAACGACCATGATTTGAAAATGAGTTATTTGACCCAAATACTGGAACCAACCCATCAACCAAAAATCCCTCACTCCGATGAACTTCGTCAATTGGAACCTACGCCGACCAACCTACAACTGCCTCACACCTCCACCTTCTGATCCCCCCATATGCGATGAAGTCTGGTGCAATACTAATGATGCAGCGGTCAATTTTCTGACGCTAACTAAAATTGGCTTAAACCCTAGATCGCCAATTTTCGATCACCACGATGAAATATAAAATCATCTTGTATATTTCTCGCATTCAACAATCACTCCAGTGCCTACTGCTACGATCCCGAGACAAATTAACTACGTAATCATCAGAAATCGACAGAACTTCATTTTCTGTTCAACTCGAAAACCAATATGATTTTCAAATCTAAAAATCTTGTTTTTACTGCTACAATTCATGATTCTTCAATACAAATTTGGTCATGTAAGTTAAACAAAATAACATGATACTCTATTGACATGTTCTTCTTTACTTTTCACTGCATATTTTAATCTTACAGTTAATTTTTCAAGAAATTTTTCTTGGAATTATTTTTAAAATTAGACATATACTCTTAAAATCATTTTCTCTCTAGAAACCAAGGTCTGAAATTGATTTATTTAGAAGATCTAATTTTTTTTTTAAGAGTTTGGGGACTCTTGTTTAAATAGAGGAGACATATATATCTTAAGAACATAGACATTTACATATATCAATTTACCCATATAGATACACATATATTCAAGGATATTCATATAATCACATAGGAATGTATTTCACACACAATCCAAACATCAAAAGATATGATAAGGTCAAGTTTGCTCACCTGGATTTTGTCAGAGCAGAGAGGAACAGAATTTTATTGATCTGAATGCTTCCTTATCTTTGCATTTGTTTTAAATCTGCATTGTTATCAAAGCCTGCTACGTACTGTTGAGATTCCAGGCTTTGGAAGATTTGCATTTGCAACTTAATGTTAAATTGCATGCTTGAACTTGATCTTATTTTTTTTGATGCTGTTGTTTAAGATCTGAAGCTCGATCTTCTATTTTCAAATCTTCATTGTTTGATTTATTGTTCTTGAACTTCTCTGCTTGATTGCAGGTTTTTGTTGCTATGAATTCTGAAGCTTATTTTTGTTTTTCTTTGAACCAAACTTGAATGCCTTTTGATTTACATTTGCAACCAAATTTTGTTTCCAGGTTTTTGATCTCAGGTTGAAACAAATTTGCAGTGAATTTGATCTTTTGCTTTGGAATTTGTTATCTGATAATTTCAGATTTTAGATTGAAGATGGATTTGAATTTTGTTTTCTTTTCTCTTTTTTTCTTTTTTTTCTGATTTCAGATTGTGAATGTTAAAAATATGAGAAAAGGAATGTAGTTTTGTTTTTTTCAATACAAAGTTCAATTCATTTGAAACAAAATTAATGCCACTTGTTTAACTTAGGCTAACACTTGTCATTGCATAGTTTAATCTTTTTACAAATGTTCACTTATATCACTTTAATGTTTAAATCCCTAATCTAAATTATTTTGTAAATTGTTTTTAGCCCTTTATGCGTATATATTTTCACACCTTAACCTATGTATTTTATTTTGTCTGCACTTGTTATAATAAATGCTTTCATATATATAATTTCTATTATTTTAAATACTACAAATAATATTTTTAATTATAACTTATATCATATTTCTATTATTTATCTTTTAAAGATAAATAGTTTTAAAATTTAACTACATAAATAAATATATTAGAGTTTTATTTTAATTGCCCTTTGGAAAAAAAATATTATATCAAATCAAAACATCATTTTTTTAAATCAAAATACATATTTAAAAAATTAGAAATAATTTCTTATTAACTTAAAAATAAGATTTCAAATCCAATTTATTTCAATATATTTATTTTTGAATCCAATTTTTTTATAAAATACTTACCCTTAAATTTAAAATCAAAATTCTATTTAAATATAAAATATTTATTTATTCTGGAAATTTTCTAATTAATTCAGAAATAATTTTCATAATTTAATTCCAAGATTAAATTAATTATCAAATTAACTTGGCTAAAATTCGGGAATGTTACAGATTACATATGCAACTATTCCTATATATGTATATGTAAATAACACTCCGCATAAGCCCACAGACTGAATATATGAAATATGTAGATGCAGAGTTATATGTTGAAATATGTACAAACCTTTTTACTTTGTACTGTAAAATAATATTTGTTTTATAAAATGATCTATTGTGTAACTTTATATATATTATGTATTAACAAAACATTATATGTATACCTATAGACTTTATAAACCTTAAAGTACATATGGTGTACGAATTTCTTTTATATTATGTATACGTATTTACTTTAAAAATATACGATACATCCCTTATAATCTAGTAAACTATAACTTATATATGTACTTACATGATAATAAAATATTTATATGTATACAAAATACCTTAAAATAATTTCACAATACCTTTTTTATATAGAACGGAGAGGGCTCGGGTTGCTAGAGTTCGGCCAAAGAAGGAGGGGTGCTGTCGAAGACGGTGGTGGACGTGGAGATGATGCTGAGGCAAGGTCAGGTTTGTAGATGTGGCGAGGCATGGGTGATGTGGCGGCTCATGTGGTGGAAGAGGTCGGAGGGGTAGGCTTAGACGAGGTAGGGAGTGGGCGAGGGAGTGTATCAGGCGACGTGGAAGGGAACTAGGTCGATGGTGGGTGCCTTCACGTGGGTTAGGCGCCGAAGTCAAGGGAAGAGGAGGAGGAATGGTGGAGATATGGGGATCGGTAAGTGATGAACCTGTATATAAAAGGCATAAGTTGAAATGCAAGGGCAGAGGTAACGTAAACGAAACGTATAGAAATAAATGAGTAATGGGAATGGTAAAGTCAGTGCATGAAACTTCAGGGAATAATAAAAGCAATGACCGTTCGAAATTTAAACAGACACAGGGAATAAAAAGGCTCGAAACATACCGATATGGTAAACTGTTTTACAGATTCCACTGTGTATCAGACTTTAAAATACAGATACTAATATACCATAGAAATCAGCATGATGAGTGAATCAAAATAGTATACAGATATCAGTGGTATGACCATCCTATCAAATGTCGATACGGACAGTGATATACGTTGCTAATCCATATGGAAAAATCCAAATGGAGCTAAAAAAGTTCGAAATTTGCGAAAAACGAACTACGCAGTCTTATTCAGAGTGTTCTAAATAAATTTTCTCATGTTGACATATTTAGGTTTCGGAATACTTTTAAATTCAACTGTAATTAACTGATTTAAATTGAAATAAAATTTCACAATAAAATAAATTTCAATATTATCAGATGAAAATTTACCGGTTGCTATGTTTAAATAGACGTATTCCAAATAAAAAAATTTCATTTACAAATTTTATTATTTAAAATTTCATAAAATTTCAATTAATTTAATAAATAAAATCACTAAAATTTTGGGTAGTTACAAATAAAGACGAAAATGGAAAAGATTTCGACCAAAAATTATACCGAAGTATGTTAGGATCTCTGTTGTATTTAATGGGTAGTAGACCGGATATTATGATGAGCGTATGTTTATGTGCAAGATTTCAAGCACAATCTAAGGAGTCACATCATCGAGCAATTAAAAGAATCTACAATACTTAACCTAACACTAAAGAATACAGACTTTTCTATCCTAAAGGCAGCTCTTTAGAATTTGTATCATCTAAGTGAAGCAAATTTTGGTGGTTGCAAGACAGATAGAAAAAGTATGAGTGCCATATGTCATTTTATTGGTCAATATCCAGTTTCACGGTTTAGTAAAAAGCAAAATTGTATGTCTCTCTCAATATATGAAGCCGAGTATATACCGGTAGCATTAGCCAGTGCACAAGTAATATATATGCAACAAACTGTTCAAGATTTTGGTAAAATCATAACAAATTCTTCTACATATTTTGATAATACTAGTGCTATAAATTTATCGAAAAAATCCAATTAATCATTCTCAAACAAAACACATTAATATTAGTCACCATTTCTTAAGAGATAAGGTTGAAAAGGGAATTATATCGCTTGAATTTGGAAATACCGAAAACCAAATTGTGGATACTTTTACCGAACCACTAAGCGAACTAACTTTAATATAATTAAGACGAGATCTAGGAATAGATTCTTACATTGAATTAGTGAACTACGATTTATTTTACTTATATAAATTACATAGAATAATTATTGTAAAATTAATTACAAAATTTTTATCCTCATATAAACTAACTAACTTCTGTTAATACTATATGGTTAAAGAATTTATTCCAACAATAAACTTATATATATATAGTAAAACAACTTTTACATATAAATCAATTTCTTTTGCAAACTAAATACATATTCGTTTGCAAACCATTTCAACTTGAAATGTGCTCCGATCACGACTCTACTTATTCGACCATCGACTATAGCTCACCATCATCGAATAGCACTACGTATCACCAACTAAATCCACACCTCCATCAAATTGATTAGCCTCTCTAAACATCATTGCATCAACTAAGTATCACACTGGCTTTTCTCCTAAGGAAAAGAAAACGAGACAGTCAATTGATCCACAATCGACATCTCTCAACAACAAAGTTGATGAAATATATCACTATCCACAAGAAATGATGGGAGTTCAACGAGAAATGTATTATGAGCAATGACGTCAAGGATCTCATCTGAACTTTCTTTGAAAATGTATTCTAGCAATTTATAGTCATTCACTAACAAAGAATTGCATACATCAAATATCTTCTCTTTACGAGAAACTCTTGTAAAAGCATTTCACGTTACTCTAAGAAATTTACACAAGCCAGGACCATCACACCAAGCCTGGATTGACACTCCAGCTCTTTAAGTTAGTCTCCACTAAATCTGTTAATCGACGACAGAAAGGTAGAACCGAATTCATGGGACTTACAACAAATTAAAATTTTTGAACCCTATGACATCATTTCTTCTAAAATATTTTCCTAATATCATAATTTATATATATTATTGTCTGTAAAAGCTCCCTTGAAATTTTAATAAAAAATTTAACATTTTACATTTAAAAACATATATTATGAAAACATGGACCATTGACGTCTGTAACAATACATAGATGTCTGTCAATGGTTTCAAAAAAATAATCTTATGAAGCCACAACCGTCTTTCATTGGTTTCAAGAAAAAAATTCCTTAAACCACAAACGTCTGTCGCTGCTCTCGGGTTCCATTTACAGCAGCCCTAGATAGACATTTTTTGCCTCCTTTCAACTATTCACAAATCTATTTCCAATCTGCACTAAAACCTAGTTCCTAAAAGCTCCAGCTGCTCAAAAAAATGGTTCCCAAGGCAAAGACGCCTGTTAACAAATGATCTAAGAAAGCTCAATCTTCATCTTCTCAAACACCCCTAATCATCGATGCCCACATCCAAGAGTGGCTTCGAAATAGCATGATTGCTAATAAGATATTTGAAGAGCTAAAACCAAAAAGCTTCATTCAGGCTCATTCTAAGATTATGCAAGATTGGCGAATATGGAATTCAAGAACTAACTATCGCCTCCGGTTGTCAAGATTTGATCAATTTTTTCGAAAACAAAGGACAAATCAATCAACTTGCAATTTTTCCTTTTTACGCCAACTTATGCATCAATGATATCTGGATGCCTAAGAATGACGATGGTTAGTTATGGATAAGTGTTTATGGTTTCATTTCAAAATAAGTGTAAACACAATTGGTCATATATTAAATTGTTCTTCGTTCGGACTCAATTTAGAACAATTCCCGATAAGAGAAATTTGCCACATGATGAAATCACACATCAAATTTGGGAAGATAAATGACACAATGGAAATCAATTTACTTACGACCAATGGCTCGGTTATTTATTCGAATGATAATTAGTATGATAATTCCCCGCTTAGGAAGTCATGAACAAATTTACAAAAACGATCACAAAGCCCTCTATGTTATATTTGGCGGAATAAAAGTAAATTGGGCTAAGTTTATCCATGATGAAAAAAAGCTTTTGTTCTCATCACCGACGCACGATTATATATGCATTGTATATTATGCGTCTCTTATATGGTCTTGGGGTACCTTCTTATCTCTCTCATTTTGAAAAAATACCTATCAAGGAGAGCGGTATAAGATTTTTAGCCTTAATGCACCTTCTCCAACAACCACCTCCAATCATCTCGCTGGCCCAATGGAACATGCAACGACGACAACAAATGTATTCGAGTCCTCAACAACCTCCGCTCCTCAACAAACCCACTCACCTTGTTCTCCATGGCAACCTGTGTCCTCTAGTCATACCACCGAATACTATTCTGATTCAGAGGTTCAAGAAGCTCATATTGAACTAATGCAAAATGAATCTATCCGTGGTCTAAAACCTGAAAACCAAAATTTAATCATAACCAACCAACGGACTTTGAACAGTAAAATGACTGGCTTGGAATGATCTTTTTCAACACGAATGACTAAAATGGAAAAACCTTTAGAAAAATCGTCTCCAAATTAGGAAAAGTAATGAGAAACGTACGTAGCAGATCATCCTCTTGATCACCATCTTCTTTGTCACCTACACCACCTTTTCGAACTCGAACACCGATTTAGCATGCTTATGCTTCTCATGAAGGAACCTCTCAAGACAAAAGGAAGACTGTTGAGCAAGAATAACCTGAAGAGGAAGAAGATAGTGATGATATGTCCTTATCCGATCCTCATGAATTTCAACATCAATCTTACATGGCTTTCCAAGGACTTTCCATTCAAGAAAATGAGAAGTATAACGATCAAACTAATTTTCCAACAGCATATGAGCATGATCCTTCAGCATACTGGGAGTATTATGAAAATTATGGAAGATTTTCTTATTCTTCAAACCAGTATAACTAACTTCGCTTATTTAATCATTTATGTTCTTTTATGACCTTTGTTATTTAAACTTCTATTTCATTTTGTATGGCTCTTGTTAATTATTTTATGGTCTAATTTTCTTAAAATTCCTATGATTATATATCTATTTTCTGTCCGCATAATTTATTTACTTTTGTTTTGATAATGACAAAGGGGGAGAAATAAATGCATATACATAGGGGGAGATAATATGCATATACATAGGGGGAGATAAAACTAAAGCACAAGTTATTATTATAGCTAACGATTGTATAGTTGTCTTCATCAAAAAGGGGAGAATGTTAGAACCCCTATTCTGTGGTTTCAATGACAACAACTATACAATCACATATATTATACCTTATCAAGATTATAGGTATATACTACAAGAGATCGTCATGCTCAAAGATACCAAGACTCAAAGACTAAAAAAATTATGGACCATGTTATGATTAGTAAGGTTATAATACTGTATTAAGAGTCTTAAAAAACATTGTCAGGTCTCCTTGAGTATATACATACACAAGTTTATATGTTGGCATATAAAAGACTATGATATTCAAATATAGCCATCCATAAACGTCTATGGGAAAGCTATAGACTTTTATGAATATTTTTGGGAATTTAATTCCCGAAGCCACAAACGTTTGTGGTTTTCCCACAAACATTTGTGGTTTTTCCACAAACGTCTATCATATAGCAACTGCTCTAATTTGAAAAGATGCTTCACTTCATATTGAATAATAGTACCCATTCTTCAACGGTTGCAGCCATTAAAACAAACAAAGTTTATTTAAATAGTAACAACTCCTCATATTCATCTACTCAAATTTATATATACTTCAAAGATTGAGAATTGGAAAATGAATTCTAATTTATTCTCCTGATTTCTTGTTACTCTCTTTTTACATATTTGCGCATATATTGCTTACATATTCTCAATCTATCATAACCAAAATATATTTTGGTTAAACCAATTCGTACAACTGAAAGCACTCACACTCACATACTTAAAGGAGATCATAGGAAGAATTGTACTATTAGTCAAAATATGTGTTATTTAGAACACAAAGTTGTCAGAGAAATACTTTTTGTATCAGCTTATTCCTCTAGGCAAAGCGAGGGTTATTTGGTCAAAGAAAATATCGAAGAGGAGCTTCGGGACTGGACGTAGAACGGGATGTCTGAACCAGTATAAAATATCTGGTGTAATCATTTTTATTATTTACTTTCTTTATATTTGGTTATTATTCTTTGCTTAGTGTAATTTGTAACATACACTCCCACACTTACATATATAAGTTGCATTATATAAATATCCTATAGTATTTCAATGTATAGCTATCGAGCCTCTAAGATTAGATATTACATATCTAGGTTATTGATAGTTTAACATAAGCTATTAAAGGTCTAACAAAATATCTATCAAAGGTACAACAAATAGCTATCGAAGGTCTATAGCTACCAAAGTTATAACACATAGCTATCAAAGGTCTAACATTTTAGCGATGAAAGTTTAACATTGTGGCCACTAAAGGTTTAAAATTTTGGCTATCGAAAGTCTAACATTTTTTCTATCGAAAGTCTAACATCATCATTATTGAAGGTCTAATATTCTAGCTATCAAACTTCTAAGGTATGAAGCGATAGAGCTTCTAAAATGTCTATCAAATATATAAGCTATCGAAAGTCTAAGCCATCATGGGTTCAAAATGGTAAATTGATAATTAAGTAGAAAAATGAAATTTTCATTAATAAATTGTCATTTTCTTATTTGTTAATTTTGTATTATGGTAGATATCTCAGATACCAGCCCTAATTTATTCCCTTAATTACCCCGTGATTAATCTATTTCTTTAATTATTCCATTAATTAAAATTAATTCGTGTCTTACTATTCAACTCGTATTAACTCGAAAAATAATGGCCAAATTTTAAAAGTACTTTTAAAAAATTGAAAACGCTTTCTTTTACCTTCGATAAAATACGTAGATCAAAATATTGAATATTAATATTTTAAATATTAATTTAAAGCCAAAGCTCCCCAATTTAATCTTAGAACAATTAGAACAAATTATTTTCTCATCCAAAAAAAATCAAATTAAAACCCATCTTGGTTTTAATGTTATAAAATCATATTAAACTTTCAAATCATTTGGAGATGATTAATTCATGTTTCACTCTTAAATATATCACAAACAATGTCATTTAACACCTAAACATGTGTAGAATCATTCTTTACCATCAAAACATGATTATCAACATTTGAATTGACAAGAAATAAGTGAAATGCAATTCTACATAGACCAAGGTAAGAAATATGGTAGGTATTCATCACCTGGTTGAAAACTTGATTGAAAATCTCTTCTTTTCTTTAAAATGAAAGCTTGAATCTCCCTTTGATTTGTTTTCCTTTCCCCTCCCTAGCAATGGCATCAAGCTTAGACTTCTATTTTGTTTTACGAAATGAAAGTAATGGTATGTTTAGTGGTTTAAGAGCTAACAATTTAGGCATGGGATAAAATTCTTCCTTGCCTAATCATATTAATTCCTTAATCCCCTTCATTATAACATTACCTTTTTTGTTTCATTAATATTTTTATAGCTGAATTTAATTATATTAATTACCTTGGTTCACTTAATTACTCTTTTAGACATGATGAATAAAATTTCTCTTGTGTAATTCCTTTAATTAAATTCTCTTAATTACTATTTATTAAGTTCTTATTATTAATTTAATCTATATTATAGCACTTATAAATACAGGGTATTACAGAAATTGTAATAAACGAATAAGACAGACTAAATAGTAATTTACATATACCTTCTCTCCTCTTTATGTCAAAAAAACTTACCCGCCAACGATTAGATGTTCGACCAGTTATCACCATTACCTCAAACCACCATTCATGCTGCCATTGCTACCGATAAACTCAGTTTATAGGGACTGACCGCCTCATATCACCATGTAGATGTTTGTATTACGCTTTTGAAACCCTATTTCTGATTTGATACACCACCATCAATTTTTTGCCCTACTAGAGAAATCGACATTGTTCTTGTCTTCCTTTTATCTCCTTGAACTTGAATAGAATGTTCAAACTCTGGCCGACTCATGTTCGTGCACTTGTATCACTATTACATGCATGAATAATGCAAAAACATACATTTTTTGTAAAAATAAATTTTAAAATAAACTAATTTTAAATTTTTAAATAGATTTTTTGATAATGAGAGAGATACTTCATTCAAGTAGAGTACTCATATTAATTGTCTCCGGTGTTCAAAGCCATAACCTCTAGAATCTCGGTCTAAAGCATCATACCACTTGTCGTTAGAGTCAGCAGTCCTTGAAAATAAATATATCTTTAGAAAAATTAATTTAAAGAAATCTTTGATTGTCCTACCAATCATACACACCTTGAACCAATGATTTTAACTTAAAGAGAACATTTCTCTAACTTAATAGTGGAGTCGCAAAGTCTATATTAAGTTGTAATTTTGAGAGAGAAAGTAAAATTCTATGTGTATTGGATGAGGCATTTATGTATGTTTATAACACTATAGGCTATATAAAATATCTTCCTAGATCCCCTATATGAGGTTTGACCCATTAAAATGGAGATCTTATCTCACCTGATTAATTAGGCCTATTTAATTTATTCGTACCTACATAAATTTTGGTTTTCCTTATTATAATACAAATTTAACAATTCCAACTACCAAAATTATATATATACATATGTATATGTATATGTATATTATGTGTATATATGTCTGTGTGTGTATGCGTATGTGCATGTGCATGCATGTTTGTTATTTATTATATTTAAATTATTACATTGATCCAAAAATAATTAATAAATGTATAACAATTATATGTTTTATTAATTAATTTTAGGCCCTCAATAATAACTAAAAATTAATTACACATAAATAATATAATTTGTTTGATTGTAAAATAAA
Source organism: Allium cepa (assembly GCA_030765085.1). Taxonomy (NCBI): domain Eukaryota; kingdom Viridiplantae; phylum Streptophyta; class Magnoliopsida; order Asparagales; family Amaryllidaceae; genus Allium; species Allium cepa. Next base: position 454,039,190 of record CM060937.1, on the reverse strand, counting down.
TAATATTACATATGTTATTAGGGCATAAAGACCATACATCATTAGTGTACATGTTATTTCTCAAATTTGTTCTGTCAAATTGCATACTCACTATGAAATATAACATATAAAATCATGTACAATTAGTATGGTTTACTGTGACTAGAAAATCTTCAACCATTACCATAATCATTATCGTAATAGATGGTGGCCATATGAATGATTGTGAATAATTGTGCGGTTGATGGTTCAACCTAAACAACCCTAAATATAACCATTATATTAATTTCTCTACAATATTAATTTATAAATTTTATAACATATTTCAATAAATTAGTAGTGATCGAAAGCTGAGACTTGCGATTACGTGACTCCAAAATGTGAACCCAGCCTCAGTAATATTTAAATATTATAAATATTAAAGTCTGCACAAATTTTACTGAAGCAGAGTATTGGATACAAGTTCGGTTGCTTATAGATTATCTACGTTAAATCTAATTTCTTACATTTTGAAGACACCTTAAGCAATGATATATTATTTAGGTTCTATCTTTATCACATTATATCACTTGATATCTTAGGCTTGGTCAATGGTAAAAAATCTATTAATATCCGCAATTAATTGCAAAGTCCAATATTAAAGTCTATGGTTCAATCCAATAACATTATCAATTAACCGATTTACTTTAGTCAAAGACTTTGACATTATGTTGACTGCTAATTAAAATGATGCTAACCTTTTATTCAAAGGAGAAAAATCCTTTCTTGAATGGTTTTTCACTTCAAGTGATTCAATATACAACCAACTATGGCCTTAATGTTATCATTGTTGTCATATGATTGACCATAATTAAAGTATAGTTTAAACATTAAGATTCACAGTAGTCTAAAATCAAAAGATTCCTTCTTAGGACCTTGTGTTTTGATGTTGTCGATGAAACTTATAAACAAAAAGCAAACAACATGAAAATGGAGATGACTGGAGTAATTACTCAAGATGAACATGAGTGCAAAAGATGTATGTTTTGTTTTATTGAGTCCACAAAAGAAGTATGTTCTATTTTACCAAGTCATTATCAAGTTTAGAAGCCTATATTTGTTAAAACCCACTTATGGTCAACAAATATCCTTAAAACTTATCACATCATCTAAAATAGTTTTATTATTTTTTAAGATATTTTTTTAAATTTTTTAAAAATTAAACAGACTTATTTTATGCAAAATTGAAGATAAAAAGACATGGATTTCTTAATGGATAGATTAAGAGGTCATTAGTCGACTGATTACTTGTTAATCGGTCTACCGATTATCAATTATTCAATGCACCAAATTCCGTGTGCTTTTCCTCACTAGTTCGTCACACCTTTTATTCTACATTCGCAACTTCATATTTCAATGATCAAAATATTTCTCAAATAGATTTATCATATGGCATTTTTGGGATCATTGCATCTTCTTATTAGAAACCTCTATCTCTATATAAGTCCATTTTCAAAAACTATCCTTATGCTTTTAATTCTGATCTTTTATTGACTTAATTCATTACCTCTTTTGAATTTGACTAAGGATCATTCGTTGGGTTATAGGACTATATGACATGAAAAATAATCGGTATTCTTAGATACAAATTAATCTACAAGTTTTATTAAAAATTGAAGTTGAATTCTTATTTAGGTATTCAGGGAGTCACTATAAGAAACCTATTCCATCAGGAAAAGTAAGGGAAATTAGTGGAAATCCAAAAGGAAGTTCTAGGGCTGGGCATTGGATAGGAGTCCGAACTAGTATAAAAAATTCCAATGTGATCTATTTTTGTCACTTTATTATTTTCCACTATTTATATTATTACATTATTCTTGTTCAGTTTGATAATCATAGATACTTACATTAGTGTTATAATTAAGTTAAATACTAAGGCTACTTAATCCATTTAGACATTAATTTGGTATTAGGGCCTTGTTTTTCAAAAATCGTAACGAATGTTTTGAATAAGTAATATGACCAATACTAGTTTCAACACGTTTCTAGAAATTCAACTGCATGACTACCTCTTTTCATTGGTTCAAACTATGCATGCTACTCTACTAGGATGAGAGTTTATATGCAAGTCAATAGGTTCGCCCTATGGGAAACGACTTAAGTTCGGTATGAAGAACCTACTATTGACTTTGAGACATGGTTCAATGAATAGAAATTAATGGCTGAAAATAAATTTAAAACCATGAATTATTGTTTTGTGCAGTAAACAAGAATGAATTTAATAGAGCCTGCATTTATAAATCTACATATGACATTTGGCACACTTTGCAAATAACACACGAAGGCATGAACAAGGTTAAGCAAACCAAAATTTCCATTCTTAGAACCAAATATTAAACTTTAAAATTAAACTAAGTGAGAGTATTGTTGCAGTGTACTTTAGATTTCCTGATATTCAACATGTTATCATAGCATTTGGGGAAATTTTTACTGATTTCTATATTGTTTCTAAAATTTGAACTCTATAATCGATGAATGCGAGAAATAGGTCCTCTTAATAATAGTAAATAAGGGTCTCTCAACACTTAAGGTTAAAGAATTAATCGGTAATTTAATGTCCTATGAAGTGAATTTGTGGACCAAAAAGTGCAAGCTTAAGAAAAAAGAACCATAGCTTTCTAGATAGAAGAGGACTCGAACTATGCTGAAGATGATCTTGTTTTTATTTCCAAAAACTATAAGAAATTTAATAATTTTAGTAAAAACATAAAATTTAACAATGATAACAACTCATCTTCACTCAAATATTTTGAATGTGATCGAATTGGACACATGGAAAAGGATTATACCGAGCTTAACAAAGACAAAAGGAGCTTAAGAGTAAACATGAAACATTACCTAAGAAGAAGAACCAGGCTTTCTAAATTACCTGGGATGATTCAGATTTGTCATTTAATAGTGATAAAGACAGCAATTCCAAGCAGGTAAACGTTTGCATCTTGGAAAACGACGAGGTAAATCCTGTGCTCATTTATGAAGAAATATTAAAAGTTACCTTAGAACTAGGTGATAATTGAAGGATATAGAAGGGAGGTTAAGGAACTATAAACAAAATTGTCCAAAGGAGAGCTAGAAACTGAAATATTGAAAGATGAGAAAGTAATTCTCGGAGAAGAATTACAAAAATCACCAAATTCTTAGGGAAAATTTAATTTCTTAGAACATAAGATTAAATAATGAAATTCATGGAATACATAGTGAGAATATAAAACTTTCCAAAGAAGTTTGTGATTTAAAATCATCTTTTGAGATTTCTTAGAGATATAGATGAGTTAAGATTTAAGTTAGAAAGTTCATCAGATAATAGCTCAAAATTCAATAAAGGACAAGAAAATTCATTGAAACTAATAACTATTTCTAAATCAATTTTAACAAAAGTGGTTTAGGCTTTATGAAATCAATAAGAAAAAACTCTAGTCCAAAGAAATGTAGTTCTTTATACACAAATTATAAGAAATCTAACAATATTTCTAAGAAGCTTGTTGTTAAAAAAGCTATCAAAATTTGGGTACCAATGCAAATAATAATTTAATTAGGAAGATATATAGACCTCTTATGGAAAATGTTCATAAGGGAAATATAAATTCATGGAGGCTAATAATAATTTGGGTACCAATGCAAATAATAATTTAATTAGGAAGTTATAGACCTCACCCCTAGACCCTAGCGTAAGAAGTGGAGGCTAATGAAAATTTTCTATTTCTTGCAGGTGCTCGAAAGCCATAATAAAAGGGAAATATAAATATTTAACAGTGGATGTTCCAAGTATATGACAAAAAGTGTAGAGATGTTGACAGATATTATATGGAGGTACCATCAACTTTGACAATAATTCAAAAGGGTGCATCATTTGAGGTGGAGATGCCAACAATGTCGGTATAACCAACTCCGATATTATTACAAAAATTTTACTTGTTGAAAATTTGAAGCATAACTTATAAAGTATAAGTCAAATATGCGATAAGAGTTTCTCTATATCTTTTGAAAAGAATAAGCGCGTTATTTTTAATAAAAATAAAATTTTATTTTTGAAGACTTAGGAAAATGAAATATTTATATTATGAATATGCAAGTTAATCATAATAGCGATATGTGCCCGATCGCAAATCTTAATGATCCATGGTTATGGCATAGATGATTTTGTCACATAAATTTCAAATGTATAAATAAATTATTTGAAATGGAATTTTTAAAGGAAAACCTAAAAATGAATTTTAAAGTAGAATATTTGTGTGATGCATGTCAAGTAAGGAAACCTAAAATACGACTTTGAAATATAAAAAAAATGAGGTTTCTAATAAACAACCACTTCATTTATTATGTCTCAATTTAAACGCAAGTTCATTCCATAGATCTTTATTAATAGTTGGAATAGAAACACGATTTTTTGGTCCGACCGTGAAGTTCCAAAAATACTCCTATATGCAAACAAAAGGTCAGGAGTTCGAATCTCGCCGAGAATAAGAATTAACATTTATCATCAAATAAATTTTTTGAAACATAAACAAGATTACAAGTTCAAAATCCAATTCCAACAAAAAAATTTACATTTTTTCTTTGTATTTTCCAGTTTATTTTTAACATAGCACATAGAAGTTTCAAATTTAATAATTTTGTTAGCGGCTTTTATATGCACGTGCCATAAAATCTTGTTGTAATAAGTATGTTTTCATATAGTACGCGAATCAAGAAAATTTGTGTGGACATTATTTTTAAAGAAAAAACTAAATCTTTTGAACTAGTTGAAATTTTTCCAAAGCGATTCAAAATTTAAAAGAATTAAAAATAAAAAGCACCCCAAGTAATCATGGTGGAGAATTCGAAAATAAGCCTTTGAACATTTTGTAATACAAAGGGAATAACTCATAAATTTTCTTCCCCACAATTTCTTAACAAAATAGTGCTGTGAAAAGTAAAAATAAAATGTTACAAGAATGTAAAAGCCCGTCTTTTTGTACGTTTTAAATCGAACATAAACCACACATGTCAAACTCAAACCATACAAAAGGGCAAATTGTTATTGGGCTGAATAAGAAAAAGCAGAGAAAAGAAAAAAACAGAATCTTACAGCGGAACGACAAAATATAATAATCAAATAAACAGTTCATGAAGCTGTTTTACAAAATATTTGATAAGTTACACATACCAAAGAATAATAAATAACAATGCAGTAGAACAATGTGATGTAGTGAAACAATATAGTAAATTATGGTAATACAATCTTCGTCTTCGTCCTCCAGAAGTAAGGTCTTCAAATCCTGAAATGCTCAGGCTGACCCGAGCGAATTAAAAAGACAAAACACTCGAGTCAGAACTAAAAGATCTTATGTGAGTTAAATCAACAGAAATAGATATGAGTGGAACGGCATCAGAAATGTTTATGGGATTTGACATCTCCTATCCAGTGTCTAACGTGAGTGCAGTAACTTAAGAGATGCTCGGGATTCACATCTCCTGAGGATCCATTAAAATATTTACTATATATAGTAATACACGCTATTATAATTATGTCTATTAGTAAAATAAACTTACTTTTAAATAGCGTTAGGGGTTACCCATATAGCCCTTAACACTTAATAGTGCCAGTATTCTACACAGTACCGTAACACCTCCTGATCGGGAGGCTACCAGAGGATACTCCATAGGTACGACACAAATCAAACTCATACAAGGCGCGCTAGGTAGGTGACACGGCACAACTAGGCAATGCCAAGGTAGATATACCAATTACGCTTCCGGGCCAGTGGTAATGCGTAACGCGCAGCTACCGCCAACCTCGAGCCATACCCCTAAATATAAAAAAATCAAAAGTGGCCATCGAATCAATCCAAAAGTCAGAGTATAATATCGAAGGGATATGTCCAATCAAAGGTGCTACCTCATTAGCCCGTCAATTGCTCCTGTTTTAGCCACCTTATGCCAACTCACGGGAGTCGGATCTACGTATATACCTCAAAGGAACGCCGCCACCATCCTACTTCATTCTGAAATCTCCACCGCGTACATGGTAGTTAAAATGGTTTTCGGAGTTGGTAGAGAGTATGACAACTTTCGATCTCGGTCTGTTTAACACCAAACGTTATTATTACACGACGGTCATTTTCAAAATAGTTTATACTTTAAAACCAAATATCATTGCCCTTTCAAAACCAAATCAATACGATATCATATTTATTTCAAATATATCCTTTCTAAAATCATAACCCTTTCAAAGTTATAACATTTTGAAGTCAAAACACTTGAAATATAACACTTTCAAATTTTAATCCTTGAAACTCAAAATTTTGTAACATAACTTGTACCACTTAAATGGTTTAAATATTAAGATATTTTATATAACAAATAGCTTCTTCAATTTTGCAAATCAATTCCAAAAAAACTCGAATTCCAAAATTTTATATTTAACCAGATCCCAATCATAAATTTCAATACGATTCAGTTTCCAACTACTATTCCAAGTTATACTGATTTCAAAATAGATTTGATACATAGAATAAACCATTCCAAATTCAATATATTTCAAACTTTAAGTATTCAACACTTTCAAAAGTAAGTTTGATAATTTCGTATATACAAATCAGATTCAATTTTCTATTATTTAGTTTCGAAATATTCACTTAATAAATCCATTATCATTTAAATAAAACCCAAATTACAAATAACTAAATGTTTCTTTAATTTATTTATACTTGAAATAGTTATTTAATTCACCTTAAACAAGATCAAGTTATAAATCATATCCTTTACAAATCTCAAATTCCATAAGTTCCAAATCGGTTTCATTTAATAAATTTCTACATTAAATGCAATTTCAAATCGACGTTAAATCTTTCTTCTCAGCCTTAATTTTGTTAAAAATCATTATAAACTCCATATAAAAATATAATTTATATAAATACTTAACCATATTGCATTTTTAATAAAATCAATCTTTATGTTTATACTTGTTTTATACCAAACAAATTTATACATAGCCAAAACTCAAGAATTTAACTATATATATAAAGTAACATTTATATTATATCTGAAATCAATATTTCTATAAAACCATATATTTCTTACAAAACAATAGGAATCATTTCAAAATAATTTTATATATAGACAACGGTGTTTGTATAAAAAATTTCTATCATATGGTCAAGTGATACGGATATTTATTGTTTCAATCCGTAATTTAAAATATAAATACGGTTATATATCATTTCAAACCACAATCTTGAATCAACTAAAAATCCATAACAACTTGCAGTTTATAATAATATAGAATACAACATCCATTCATCCAATATCAATCATCAAACATTTATCACAATCATCATCCAATTCAATCAATAACATCACTATACAACAGATAATAAATAACAGGTATTTACTGGAAGTTTATATTCAATAATAAGTTAAATGACTATTTTTCCAAATAAATTCAAATAAACTTAGATAATGATTCAAAATATGCCAAACAGTCATAAATAAATTTCTAATCACATCATAAATCAATTTAACAAACATAAGAAATTTTAGAAGTTGTGAGTGGGTAAAAACACTTACCTTTTGAATTTAAATTGATTTTAAACAAAATTTAAATTCAAAATTTGAACAGTTTCAGAATTCGTCCAAACCAGTGTCAAAATGTCAGTAATTTCGATACGATCCCAATGCAGGAAACCGTGCATGAATTGGATCTCATATGTGAAAGATATTCGAGTTAGAATGGTTGAAATTGAAAATAAAAAACAAACCAAAAAAACAATCTACCACACAGAAGCCGCCACATCATCTCTCCCCTACTGAAACCCTAACGAAACAACGCGTACATGAAGACACAACCGCCACCTCTTACAGCCCGACGTTGCCTTAACCACGACCTGCCTCCCTCGACTCTGGCACGCGCGACCCTCCTACGTGATCTCCGCCTGCACAAGGACCATCAACGACGCCATCGATCACACGAAAAACAAGTCGCCGCCACTAAATTCCCAAAACCCTAGTGAATTATTTCTCCCCATCCAACCATCTACACCACTCACGAACCATACCGATGAGCGGCACTCGTCAATCTCTACGCAACAGTAACCTTAAATTGATGATCGGGCGAAGTTGATCACAGCTCGATGAATGGACGCGATTTGTTCTTCAATTTTCGGACGAATGGAGGTTCAAATTGGAAAATGAATTACAGATATGAGATGCGCTCGTCGAGAGCTTCAAATCGATATATAATTCGATATAATTTGAGGAGACTGAATTTTTGGAATTAAATTTGGAGTTGAAATTGCAATTTGAATTTAGGGTTTTCATTGTCTGCCATTGAGAAAGAGGAACAACAGAAAGAATTGTACTTACAGAAATGAGAAATAGAAAAGCTGCTAAGGTTTACAACTGGATATTTATAGGTAGATTAGAAGATAGAGATAACGGATCGGATTTGATTTGGTCTCGAACTATAAACGACCCGAAAAGCCCGTTTCGACTCCGTAACGAAAATGGGTCAACCCATATATCAAAATAGATGTTTTTAAATATTTTAAACTCAATGGAACAGGTTTCAAGTCCTAATTCCATCGTATGAAGAAGTTATGTAAAAATCAAGTTATTCCAAATTGATTTCAATTGATTTCAATTTAATTGATTCTAAGGCGTTTCTAGCCCGTACGATCAAACGACAAGCCTGATCGTTACGAAACTTGAAACCCTACAATAATTCGCCATTACGGATCCTATGAAACTGGTTTCGTCGAAATCCGAGTCAATGCCCAAAATGGCTATTTTCTAGTTAATTAATTAAATTAATCAATTCACTTTTTCAATTCAAATTCTATAATTTAAAATTTCTATCACTTTGGATTACTTAATAATTTAAAATCCTTTAAAACAAATTCTCTTATTAACTTATTTACTGGACATTTCATAATTTACTGCATTTAATTTCAATTTCAATTAATATAGTATTTAATTTCATTTACCATTAACTCACTTGTTATAGATTGAATTCCAATTAATTACAATTAATTCCAATAAATTGATTTGACTTTATTCCCATCTTTATATTGGGTCCACTATTACTCTATAACACAGCTAACACTTGTTTCACATATCGTTTGCATTAATATATTCAAATTTCCAACTTCCCTTTATATTAACTATTATTTTAAATTATATTGGATTTGTCAAATATATACATTTACTATAATTAAAACCTCAATCAATTTATTCAACTTAGTTTCGTTATTTTATTTTTATCTATGAATAAAATATACACTTCATTTTTCACATTCACTTCGTTATAAATTATAAAGTTTTTATTTCTCACTAAATTTAATTACAAACATCTTATTAAATTAACCAATTTAATTATCGAATTTTGCGGGTCGTTACACTCTCCCCAACTCAAAACTTTTCGTCCCCGAAAAGGAAAAAGAAGGGAAAAGAAAGAATTGAGTAAACAATACATCTTATTCAAAGGTATTAACTTTATAAATAAATAAATTTACAAAATTAATTAATTTGAATAAAATATACCAATTTATAACCATCAAATCTTTTTATACTCAAATTAATAAAGTATGGACAACATTTTTCAAAATTTTCTAAGTCCAAAATTTACGAAAAATTTCGCCAGAGTCTCCTTTGTACGGAGAGGCTAGGGAGAAAATATAATATCAAATATAACAATATATAACGTATAATTTCCAAAATAATATATCCCAACACGGGAAAAATAATATAATAACGCTATAAAACCGTAATCCGAGAATGTACCTATTTGTCGGGCAATTAATGCTTAATTATGAAACCAAAAGCAGTAGAAATTGCTTCCATAACATGTATTTCACTTATATAATCTGAAAGAGTTAATAATAATTATATAAATGAAATATTCAAGTGGTTTCATCCACTAACAAACAAATCAATGTCAAACAACAACAATCACTTGCAAACAGTATACAAACAAAAATCAACATAATCAATTATCCATTCATATCAAACAAAACTAATAGTTGTTCGGGTTTGAAAACTTCAAATTGTACATAATGAAAAATAAACTACTAAGTGTACTATTCACTCAACAGTCTTAGATGAAACTAAACATATTATTCATACATCCAAACAATTTTAAAGTATCCTTTCCCAACAACCAGAAGCCAACACACAATGTCCCCAAGCATAAATTAAATTCATTCTTATAAATTTCATTTTTCAACATTTATTGTTTCATTTACCCATAGTATTCATGTTCAATTCAATTTCTTAGCATTTCAATTCATTTACTTAAGTTTATAATCATTTATTTATGATACTTACCTTTCTATCACAATTTATTATAGTAATATTTCAATTATAACTTAAGTTATCACAATATATCATCAATTCTTATTTATTAAGGACTTTATTGAATACTTTCATTACTTTAAGTTTTACTTGCATAATGTCATATTACATTTTCTTATTTAACATTACAACTTTTAATATTTGGTAAGTTATATATATATATATATATATATATATATATATTCTTTTAAGGAAGTAATTGATAGTTACACAAGTTTATTTTATAATTAACTTAATGTTCAATACTAATATCCTTCGTTTCATAGGTTACAATTTCAAATTTCTTTTAATCTCATTTATAACTTAGCATTAAATCTCTTATTTCATTTAGAGGTTTCAATTATTAGTTAAATTCCATTTTACTACACTAATTGAAACTATTAATTAATGGAAACTTAAGAATTAAACACCGGGTTTTATTCAAAATCCATTTAAAAAAATAGGTAAATGTATATACTTACAATATATATCCAATTATATTTAAAACAATTTGAAACTTACATTTGTTTTTCAAACAAATCTGCAGTAAAACTACTACAGTGGCCTTTCCACTTTGAAACTCGAAAATGAATGTCGATGATGCATGCACTCATCACCGGAATTATTTTCCAGCGACAGAGAGGGAGTATAGAACTTATTTCTTTCCAAACTTCCTTTAAAACGGTTCTTTCAAATTATTGGAATATTTATATCAAAAAATACTACTAATAATATTATTACCATATTCCAAAATCATTCGAAAGAAATTTTCAAAACCGCGAAACTTAAGTTTTGAATTTCCAGTTTATTCTCATTTATTTTACTTTAAATCTTATTTTCAACCTATATTCATAAATTTCACTACCAAACAACAATTATATTAACCAAATATATATCATTTATAAAAAAATTATTTTATATATAGAAAATATAATTGGCAAAATTATTTCATTAACCTATATTCAAAACAAATATTGTGTCGGTCTGTCCTATTAAATGTTTAGAAATCCTTGTTAATGTCACAGCGTCCTATGCACCAACCAGAATTTATAAATACAAAACGGAACAAAGTAACACAATATAAAAACTTTTTATAGCACTAACAAATACACTCTCTCATATATATATACGCTCATCGACTCATCATAGGGTCTTACTTCCTTGTTAATAAAGAGTCAGACCCCATAAAGCTAAGGTTTATCGCTAAACCAAAACTCTGATACCAAATGTAACAGCCTGTCATTTTGTACGTTTTAAATCGATGATAAACCATGCATGTAGACTCAAACCATACAAAAGGGCGAATTGTTATTGGGGTGAATAAGAAAAGGCGGAGAAAGAAAAAACAAAACAGAATCTTGCAGCGGAACGACAAAATATAATAATCAAATAAACGGTTCATGAAACTGTTTTACAAAATATTTGATTATACTTATACAACATAGAATCAGAGTTACACATACCAAAGAATAATAAATAACAATGCAGTGGAACAATATAGTAAATTATAGTAATATAATATTCGTCTTCGTCCTCCAAAAGTAGGTTCTTCAAATCCTGAAATGCTCAGCTGACCCGAGCGAATTGAAAGACAAACCACTCGAGTCAAAACTAAAAGGTCTTATGTGAGTTAAATCAACAGAAATAAATATGAGTGGAACGACGTCAGAGATGTTTATGGGATTTGACATCTCCTATCGAGTGTCTAGCGTGAGTGCAGTAACTTAAGAGATGCTCGGGATACACATCTCCTAAGGATCCGTTAAATTATTTACTATGTAGCAATATATGCTATTATATTAATGACTATTAGTAAAATAAACTTACTTTTAAATAGCGTTAAGGGTTTACCCATATAGCCCTTAACACGTAATAGTGCCAGTAGTCTATACAGCACCGTAATACCTCCTGATCGGTAGGCTACAAGAGGATACTCCATAGGTACGACACAAATCAAACTCGTACAAGGCGTGCTAGGGTAGGTGACACGGCACAACTAGGCAACGCTAGGGTAGATATACCAATTACGCTTTCAGGCCGGTGGTAACGCGTAGCGCGCGGCTACTGCCCACCTCGAGCCACACCCCCAAGTAGAAAAATCAAATATGGCCACCGAATCAATCCAAAAGTCAGGGTATAATATCAAATGGATGTGTCCGATCAAAGGTGTTACCTCATTAACCCGTCAATCGCTCCTATTTTAGCCACCTTATGCCAACTCACGGGAGTCGGGTCCACGTATATACCTCAAAGGAACGCTGCCAATCCTACTTCATTCTAGAATCTCCACCATGTATACGGTTGTTAAAGTGGTTTTCGGAGTTGGCAGAGAGTGACAACTTCCGATCCCGGTCTCTTTAAAAACCAAACGTTATTATAACACCGCGGTCATTTTCAAAATAGTTTATACTTTAAAACTAGATATCATTGCCCTTTCAAAACTAAATCAATACGATATCATATTCATTTCAAATATATCCTTTCTAAAATCATAACCCTTTCAAAGTTATAACACTTCGAAGTCAAAACACTTGAAATATAACGCTTTCAAATTTTAATACCTTAAAATTCATAACTTTGAAACATAACTTCTACCACTTAAATGGTTTAAATATTAAAATATTTTATATAATAAATAGCTTCTTCAATTTCGCAAATCAATTCCAAAACAACTCGAATTCCAAAATTTTATATTAAACCAAATCGCAATCACAAATTTCAATACGATTCAGTTTCTAATTACTATTCCAAGTTATATCGATTTCAAAACAGATTTGATCCACAGAATAACCATTTCAAATTCAATATATTTCAAACTTTAAGTATTCAACACATTTAAAACTAAGTTTGATAATTTCGTATATATATCAAATTCTATTTTCGATTATTTACTTTTGAAATATTCGCTTAATAAATCCATTGTCATTTAAATAAAACCCAAATTACAAATAACTAAATATTTCCGTCAATTTATTTATACTTGAAATATTTATTTAATTCACCTTAAATAAGATCAAGTTATAAATCATATCCTTTACAAATCTCAAATTCCATAAGTTCCAAATCGGTTTCATTTAATAAATTTTGACATTAAATGTAATTTCAAATCGACTTCAAATCTATCTTCTCAACTTAATTGTATTAAAAATCATTATAAACTCCATATAAAAATATAATTTATATAAATACATAGCCATATTTCATTTTTAATAAAATTAATCTTTATTTTTAAACTTGTTTTATACAAAACAAATTTATACATAGCCAAAAATCAAGAATTTAACTATATATATAAAGTAACATTTATATAATATCTGAAATCAATATTTCTACGAAACCATATATTTCTATACAAACCATAGGAATCATTTCAAAATATTTATATATATAGACCACGGTGTCTGTATAAAATTTTCTATCCTATGGTCAAGTGATACGGATATTTTTTATTTCAATCCATAATTTAAAATATAAATACGGTTATATATCATTTCAAACCACAATCCCGAATGAAATAAAAATCCATAACAACTTGCGGTTTATAACAATATAGAATACAATATCCATTTATCCAATATCAATCATCAAGCATTTATCACAATCATCATCCAATTCAATCAATAACATCACTATAAAACAGATAATAAATAACAGGTATTTACTTGCAGTTTATATTTAATAATAAGTTGAATGACTATTTATCCAAATAAATTCAAATAAACTTAGATGATGATTCAAAATATGCCAAACAGCCATAAATAATTTTCTAATCACAACATAAATCAATTTAATAAACATAAGAAAATTTAGAAGTTGTGAGTGGGTTAAAACACTCACCTTTTGAATTTAAATTGAATTTAAATCCAATTTAAATTCAAAATTTGAACATTATCTGAATTTACCCGAACCAACGTCAAAATGTCCGTAATTTCAATACGATCCCAAAGCAGGAAACCACGCATGAATTGGATCTCGTATGTGAAAGATATTCGAGTTAGAATGGTTGAAATTGAAAATAAAAAAACAAACAAAAAAAACAACCCACCACACAGAAGCCGCCACATCATCTCTCCCTACGGAAACCCTAACAGAAACAACGCATACGAGAAGACACAGCCACACCTTCTACAGCCTGACGTCGCCTCAACCACGACCTGCCGCCATCGACCCTGACACGCGCGACCCGCCTACGTGATCTCCACCAGCACGAGGACCATCAGCGACGCCGTCGACCGCATGGAAAATAGGCTACCGCCACTAAATTCCCGAAACCTTAGTAAATTATTTCACCCCATCCAACCATCTACACCACCCACAAACCATACCGATAAGTAGCACTCGTCAATCTCAATGCAACGGTAGCCTTAAATTGACGATCGGGCGAAGTTAATCACGGCTCGATGAACGACCGCGATTTTTTCTTTATTTTCTCGACGAATAGGGGTTCAAGGTGGAAAATGAATTATAGATATGAGATGCGCTCGTCGAGAGCTTCAAATCGTATATTTCGATATAGTTTGGGGAGACTGAATTTTCAGAATTAAATTTGGAGTTGAAATTGCAATTTGAATTTAGGGTTTTGTGACGACCCAGAATTTCAATCAATTGAAATTCGTATATTTAATTGATTTTAAATAGTCAAAAGTAAATTTTATAAGATGAATAACTTGTATTTGAAATATAGTGATTTAATTGGATAATTTAATTGTTAATGAATATTTGAAATTACAGAAATAATTGAGATTTGGATTTAGAATGAATAAAACTGATTTATAAATTTGAAATAAATTCTAGTTGAATTTAAATGATGTTAGTAAACTTTTAAAATCGAATTAAAAGTTAGTTTGTAGAAATTGAATATTTTAATATTTAATTGACGGGTAAAAATAGCCATTTTTCAAACAGTATCGAATTTCGACGAAACATGTTTCATCGGATCAGTAATGTTAAATTATTGTAAGATTTCAAATTTCGTGTCAATTGGACTTATGGTTTGTCCGGGGCAAGCTAAAACGCGTAGAAATATATTTAAGTGAATTTTAAATTTAAATAAGTCGATTCAAAAACCTATCTTCCAAATACGATCGAATTGGCTCCCGATATATATTCCATTGTGTTCGGAATAGGGGTAAAACATTATAAACGCCAGGCGGCACGCGTCATTTGTAGTTGGGAAAATTTTCGGATGAATAGTGCATGAAAATTTTCTATTAAAGCCCTTGATTTTCTTCATTTTGCTAAAACCCTAGGCAAATTAGGGCAGGCCGCCATTTACTTTTCTATGGCCAGAAACCATCCTCATTTCCCCTCTAATGTCTCACGACCCATCGGCAATTAGCTAATAGCTTCAACTACAAAGTTGTAGACAACGTCGAGATCTCGAGATCCAACGGTCATGATGGGGTATTACGCGGTGGATCAACAGAAAACTGCTTGCATTCATCCTCAATTGTGCACGTCTTTTCACGATAGAGGAAGGGCCAAGCTTCGCTTCATTCATAGCAGAGGTAGAGCACGTGAAGGGCTTCGACACGGTGGTTCTCGATCAACTTACAAGTAAGCGAGGTGGTCACGATAATTCGCGAGGGGCGGCGCTAAGTTTTGATATGTAAATATATGTAGAATTAAACTGAGAGAAATCTATAAGCAAAAACAATATAAATCATACTCACAATCTATACTGAAACCTGAACTAAAATTTGTTTAGTCACATGTTAAATAATATTAGTCTTATAAAAGAAATTTACTAGAGTTTAAACCCAATTATTTAAATTCAAATCGTTGTATAAAGTATACTTTCATATCTCTAACGATCCCAATTTTTGATTTAAATTTAAATTAATAATTAATGTGAATTTTGGATAAATTATAGAATTAATTTTAAATTTGGAATATATATGTATGTGTGTATATGAGTAAATTTGATTTTTTTTTTGACTTTAGAATCTGAATTTTAATATTGAATTTGTATTTGAATTTAGAATTTAAACAAATGACTTAGAAAATGTTTGATAGTTAAAACTTTAAAACAAAATATCGTCATACAAAATAAATTTTTATTAATAGCATTTTCTTGTAAAATAAAATGTATATGATAATAATAAGAAAAAAATGTAATATAATATTTATTTGAAAACTTTTGATTTATGAGAAAGAAATAAAATATTACAAAGGTATATGGATAGAAATAAAAATAAAAATCTAAGAACATTCAAGTATGGTACAAATAAACAAAAATATAAAGTGAACCCATTAACTAAAATTATAACAACATAGAATCTCATGATAAAGCAAAAGAAAAGATAGATATGAAAGTGTACAAAGTAAGAAGACAAATTATATAAATATGCTCACAAAAAAAAATCAGGCTGTGAAAAATAAATAAAAAAATTAGTAAACTTATAAAACAAGCCAAGGTAATTAATGCAAGCCTCAACATATCTTTCAGCCAACAATTTGAGATAAAAATCTCTGGTCAACAAAATAAACAAAATATTTCAAGTACAAATAAAAGTCTCTTGCATCAATATATCATATAACCATGTACACTTCAGCCTGTGCAACAATTTTTATATCATCTTTATAATTCCAGTTTGATTCACTCAAGTCTGGAAAAAAAACTTAAACAAACATTAAAACAAATCAACAAAACTAGAGATCAAGG
Source organism: Allium cepa (assembly GCA_030765085.1). Lineage (NCBI taxonomy): Eukaryota > Viridiplantae > Streptophyta > Magnoliopsida > Asparagales > Amaryllidaceae > Allium > Allium cepa. Next base: position 454,022,200 of record CM060937.1, on the reverse strand, counting down.
AAACAAGGTTTCAACTGGAAATTTAAGCCTGTGTCAAATATTGAAAAAACTTTGTTTCAACTCTGTTAAGTCTGGAAAATCACTGTAAGCAAACTCACCTATATTTCTTGATATTATATTTAATGCTTAAAGCATTGTATAGAAATGATGGGTGTTTATGCTTGCTTGTCTATGTGAATATATATATATATATATATATATATATATATATATTTGTGTCCAGGTGCTTACTTTGTTATATCAACAAAATGAATATAAAGTAAACACATGTAAACAAGAAACCAAAAAAATAAGCATGAAGCTGCGAAAGAAGACAGCTTACATTTAAACATATAGAGGATAAAAATATAGTCAAGTATGTACACTTGCAAAATGAAGACAATAAAATATATATAAGTATTCAAACATACATATAAATATCTACAAAGCTTATAAAAAAGACAAATAGCAATAAATGCTAGCCCAAATTGTATTCTATCAGCCACCAAAATAAATATCACTTCAGCCACCGAAGGAAAATGTTTGCAGCCACAAAAACAAAGAAATCACTGATCATGTATTATACAATATAAAATAATCACCCTGTTGTACAAATAACATCACCCTGTACACTTCTTCTCTTTTATATATATCAACTTCTCGGTTCTCTTCGTCCATCAAATCTGAAGCAAGCTTCATCTTAAACTTTAAAACAAAATTCAACCTTATAAATTAACAACAATACAATCAATACAAGCCAGAGTATCAAAAAGAAAAGTTCAGCTTGAAATCTTCATAGCTTGTTTCAAGAAAAAGAAGCTCTGCTTATTTCTGATCAATGTGAGTAACTTTATTTTCTAAACTTAAGTATTTGGTTGCTTGATTAGTCCTTAAGATAATCATGTGTTTGTGTTTATTTATTGTTGAAATTTGTGTATGTGTGAAATAATATGTCTGCATGTTTGTATAATGTAATACACCCATGTAACTAAAACCTGTAGTTCATGCTTTATCTCAAAAAAAATCATTTCTCCTCAATCTACTTACTGTTTGGACTTAGAATCAAAACAAAAACTGGTTGTTATGGTATACACTTAAGCTTAAGAATGTATTTAACTTTTAAACAATTTAGTATTGTTACTGGAAAACAAGATAGCTGAGGAAAACTTTAAATGAGCTCAAATTTAAATTTTTTGATTCACGAATTCAGGGATATAAATAGAATTCTCATATAAAAACATGATTTTTAAAGTAAAAATCATAATTTTTAGATCAAGGGCGAGAGAGAAGTTTGGGTTCGCTTTGATTTCATATTTTCGTAGATTTTTGGTGATCCTCTAGTTCGTGGTGGGCGAGATCTGTTTTGGAGGTGGGCGAGCCTACGGTGAGTCGAGGAAAAATAGTGGGGCGGTCGGCAGTTGAGCGTGGCGACGGCGACGTGGGGTTTTTCTTTCTAAACCTAGTTTTGTGAGCTCGGGAATTTTAGACTCGTTCGTCGTCCACAAGTGACCGAGTGCTGCGAAATTTTGGGGAGTGGTAGAGGAGAGGTAGTCGAAGCAGTAGCCGGAGGTGGTGGTACTTCGGTGGTCGAAATTTGAGGTACTGCGCGTTGGTAGGTTTCGAGGTGGAGGTCCTGTAGTTGTTCCAGGTTTCGTTTTCGAACTTGAATTCATTTTGAGATGAAGAGGGGGGCTTCAGTTGGTCGTAGATTGATCTGGAGGCGATCGTCGACTTGTTTGATATTCTGGTGATGACCGGAGATGGTCGACGACCACGTGCACGTGCACTGTGATAGTTTGGTGTCAGGTGGTGTTTTCGTGCGTGTCTTGGAAGAAGCCTGAAGCAGTGAGATGATTGTCTCGAAGATATCTGGGTTTGTTCTCGAAGCAAATTTTGATTTTCTCGGGTTAGTTATTGTTTCAGGTTTCTTTTGTAAAACCTGGCAGCAACTTGAATTTTTGAACAATTTAAATAAAACTAAAAATTTGAATCTATAAAACCAGGTTTAAACTGAGTTTAAATTTAAGTTAAAATGTAAATTCAAGTTCAGTTTTGAAATTTAGTTTAAAATTTTAAATTTTAAATTTTAAATTGTTTTAAATAAAAGAGGTTAAGCAATTAAAGTATGTTTTAAAGAATTTGAATTTAAAATGGAATTTGAAAATTATAAAGAAATGAATTCTAGCAAAGATTTAATCAAGGTTTAAATCTGGAATTCAATCTAAATTTGAATCTTAGTTTTGTAATAAAAGAAGTTTCTGAATTTTAAATTGTTCTAAATAACATGAATGAGTAAGTGTACTTTTAAATTAATTTGAATTTAAAATTTAAAGTGTAATGATAGAAATACACTTAAATATTAATGAAGTCATTAATAAAGAAATTAATTATCTTAGAGATAATTAAGGTAACTAAAATGATTTAATTAATAAGGTAATTAAAGAATGATTTATTTTAATAAATTAAACTAATTATAAATGATTAATAATGATTTTAATCTAAGAAATTTCCTTAAGCAAGTAATTAAAGAAATGTTATTAGTTAATAAAGATAATTAACTAAGGATCATTAAGTATTGGTTAAGGTGATAAATTTTAATAATTAATTGGATTAATTAATTTAGATAATCAATTATAAATTGTTTAAATGTAATTACTAAATGAAAGCAATTAAGGATTAATCACTTATTGTAATGAATTTTGGATATTTTGATTAATTAAAATTAATTAATTATGTAACTGGTTTAAAAGGTTGATTTAATTAATATGATTAATTAAGAATAATTCAATTAATTAAAATGATTGATTAATTAATTTATATCAAATGATTTGTAATTAATAAATCAGGTTTGGATGTTAAATTCATAAGTAATTAATTTACTTGGAAATAAATTGAATCAATTAGGATTAATCAATTTATTTAATTCTACTTATAAATGACCATTGAATACTTGACCTTACTTATGAATGATCGTATGATTGAATTGCCTTGAATTAGTTGTCCTATCTGATCTGTGATATTTTGTTCTATGGACTGAGCTGTGTATAATCTATTCATTTATTTATATTTGTATATTATCTGTGGATGGACGATAAGAGTTATAGTTTGTATCGCTTATCAACTATATTTCTGTGTTTTAATCTGTGATGATTGAATGATGTTGTACTACTGTGTTAAACCCCTGGACCACACCATACACACACAATATGGATTTCACGAGGAAATCGATTAAGTCGCGGATTTTTGAAATGAATTTTTAAATAGACAATTTGAATTCAAATGGTTTGGAAATAGAATCGGGTTAAATGTGAAAAGCTTTTGAAATGAAATTTCAAGATAAAATTTATTTTTGAATAACTTGATTACACCTTAAAATTTAAATAATTTGATTTAAATTTGAATTCAATATTTGAAACTGAATTCTATGATTTGAAACTAGGGATTAAAAGATGTTATACAAGTTATCTATGGGTTAAGCCATTTTAAAGGCATTAATTTGGGAATTGGAATTTACACTCAAAGGTTTTAACCCGTGCAAATATAATTGGATTCTTTTGAAACGAAAACTCTTTATTTTCAAATAATTAAAGCTTTCACATAAGGAATGAACTTCCGAATTGAGTTAAAAGGATTTCCAGTTTAAAATGAAAATGTTTTCCAAGTTATGGAAACGTTTTGAAAGCTATAAGTTAAATCTTTAAAAGGTTTAATGAGTAAATCCAATTGAAATGGAAATTGTTTTTGAAATTTGTAAATAGATCTTTGTGAAACTGTGTGAACTTTGTAGAATAAATCTTTTTGTTTAAAAGATTTAAATGGTAATTTGTTTAACCATTTGAAATAAAAGTTTAGGATTTTATCAGTTGTGACTTAACTGAAATCCCATATCCATATGTTTTTAAATATTGCGCTCATTATTCGGTTTAGCCGGAAGAGGACCTTGTGTCACATAACACATTCTGTATAGTAATACGTTGTTATGGATAACATTTGAAGACCGGTGGTGAAGACCGGGTATTTGCGAGAACGATATGATAACCTATCGATTGACTCTGACTGAGTTGCTCCGGTATAGAGTTCTCCCTAAATGATGGGAAGTCCGATTGGGATTGTGAATACCCGGATTTGCAAGGGCTTTTTCGGAAGTGCTTTCGGTTCTGTTCGAACCCAGGACAGACTTGTATGGTTGTATGTATGACACTACACTTTGAGATATAAAGAAGATTTCTTTCAAATACATATCTGTTGGTGGCGGAGAATTTATTCTCTTAGCTTAACACCCTTCTCTGAGACGTACGAGCTTAGAGGTTATGTAGTTGAAGGTTATCAACGATATATTCCCAATTTGCTAATGTGAATGCTGAGTGTTGTTGTGTGTTAATGATCATTTGTTGATCTTTTGTGATCAGAGCATGGATTTGGTATAAAGCGTAGCTTTGTGGACGAGGCTGCGTCAAGACCTTACAGCCCGGAAATGGTTGAAACAGGAAAGATGCGGCACGGTTATGAGGGTCGTGCCCTTTAGGGTGTGTCATTCCCTTCTGGTAAAGGGTGGTATCATGGTATGGAGCCCAGATATTTACCTATGTGGTGGGCTTCAATCTCATTTTCTTTGTGGTTGTTGCTTTGTGGTTTAAAGGCGCCTCGGATAAAGGTCCCAAAGGACCGGGGAGTGGCATGCTCGAGAAGTAGTTACCTAGTTACAGAGGTAACCCCGTCTTGTGTTGGCAGAGATTCGATTAGGTTCTCGGGACATCCCGCCAGAGGCGTACCTATGGACAGTGGGAAGTTCCTTAGCCCAACCATTTGTTGGAAATCCAAACAAAACAATACATGCCCTGTACGGTTTTAGTTGTATAACCTGCCATGGAATGTGGCGGTAACTTGCTATTGAACATGGTAGCTATAGTAGACATACGATAATGGTCATACATTGGCTAAGATTAATATTATACTTTCGAAATGTTTTTCTGCACTTTGCACTTATAATAATAATATCAAGTGGTTTTTGCGTAGTAAGCATGTTTGACTATCATAAGAAGAAATCTCCTCCAATTCTACGATTGCATGGTGTGTGTGGCGGGAGGTCTTATGGTAGTTTCATTTTCTAAAAGCATATCGGATTTTCTTTTATAAATCTTGTTTTATTTAAAAGATAAGCCGTTTTTATTGCTCGCACCAGTCCCATGACTGACTCGGAGTTTTGTTCCCTTTCTAAACTCTGGATGCCCACCATTTTCTACACGGGCAGTCTAGAGTTGGGTTTTTCAAATAGACAGGTCTAGTAGATTATCTGGAGCTAGTTCAGTCTTTGGATATGGACTGCACTTGCTTAGCTTAGTGCATCGTTATTGGGAGTTCGAGTTATTCCTGGATTGGTGCCTTGGAGATGAAGATTATTCGCTGCCGGTGTTATCTATTTCTTTCCACTGTGTCTTGTATCTCTGATGGTATTGATATCTGTTGTATCATTCTGTTGTATCATATTATACCAGATTTTGTATCTGTCATTGTATCTGAATGTTATATATATTGATATTCTTTTCTTCCACTGTGTTGTACTTAATGGTGTTATAAGCTCCGGCGCATCAGGTTCGACGTTTGGATCTGCGGCATCTGAATATGAGTGTTGTATTCGGTGCCGATTTTCGAAGGTCGAGTCAGGATCGCTACATTTAGGATATCTCGTTTGTGAATTGAACGTGAGGAAGAAGAAGCAACCATCAGCCCTGATGTCCAGATGCAGAAACGAGTGGCCGACATCAAATCTAGGTTTAAAAAAATAAAAGAAATTATAAATATTTATATATTATCAATTCGTATAATCTTTAAAATGCATAACTTTTTCATACGAGGTCCGTTTCGCACGAAACGAATTGCCTTTGGTTTGTACGGACGAGCACTGCATTATGGAGCTAGATTGGGATTTATTTGAGCTAGTGAGAATTTTGGTTGAAATTAAACGCTTGTTTAATTTTAATCGAAATAAATCGCTATCGCGACGACTACAAGCAATGTGAGTACAACTCACTCTTTCTGACTCACTGATATTTTTATATAAGTAAGAATAAATATTATTTATGATGATTGATGATTGTTTGGATGATATATGATATATTGATTGGTATTTGGATATATACCTTCCTAGTGGAGCAGATAACCCTATATGTTCTCGTGTATGAGCGGATGACCCTTTGTACGCGCGGCTGCCTTGAAGCGGACATTGTACACATATTCTAATATGTACATTTGTTGTAGGTGACAGGTTGTAGGGATCCAACTAGATTCCTCATCAGTATTGATTTATTTACAAATATTGTTATATATTCTGTTATCATATGATATATGAAGTTTTGGTTGATGTGGTTGATGTATTTAGTGCTGTTGCAGCACTGAGCCTATTTTGGAATTTTTAAAAGTATTAAAGTGATGATTTTTAAATTGAAAAAGGATTTTCAAAGTGATTTTGGAAATATACGTTTTTATTGAATTTTGAACTGTTAAGGAAATTGATTTATTTTAAATAAATAAGTGTTGTTATAAACATTACAGTGTTTTGGGAAACATAATTGAAATGCGATTTTTGAAATATGAAGTTAACTGTTTTGCGAAATAGTTTAAATGGAGATTTTTGAATTATTGTTATAAACGGTATATATATATAAGATTTATAAATTTGATATTTTATAAATCAAAGTGTTAGAATTATAAAGGAGTTTTTATGTTTAAAATGAAGTTATAAATGGATTTTATAGGTAAATGAGATTTATAGATTTATATATTTATGAAGTTATATTAAAGAACGATTTTGGAAATAAAGAGAAATATAAGTAATTGACTTATAATGGAATTTTATAAGTAATTTGGAATTGGTTAATAAAAGGATTTTATAAGTGGAAGTTTTTATAAAAATATAAATGGAATTTATAGACATTGTTTTATAAATCCGTAAACAATTGAATTTGTTAAGTTAAATATAGAAGTTTATTAAAGGAGATATATCCACGATTTTGGACAGTGGATTATTCTTTGATAAATGTGTAGAACTACTGAATTTGGATAGAGCACTATATTCACGATTTTGGACGGTGAATAATATATTAAACAAAATGGATATTTTTGGAAAATGAATATTATTAAATGGAGTTAAATGATTTTAAAGATGTTTTAAAAGGTGTTAAATATCGAATACATAGATTTCAACATCCATTGTTGAAATAGACGTTTTCGAAAAGTATAAGGAAATGATAGCCTATAACACTGTTGTTATAGTAAATGATTTTCGAAAGGAAATGTTTTTGTATATTATTGGGATTTATATATCTATCTTATTTTCGAATCCCTATACTAGTGATTTTGGGTTATCGTAACGATATTTTACGAAACATTCGTTTTGACCCAATAAATGTGTTTAAAGAGAATATTTTCCAAGTGTTGAAAATAAATTGATTTGTGAATTACTTATTGCTAAATAAGTATATGGAAATGTTTTCCAATGTTGAAATATTGAAATGGTTTTGAGATTATATCTTTTTAAAGATAATTTAAAGTGGATATTTGGCAAGTGATTTAATTAATAAAAGATTAATTGAAAGGGCCTGGTGATTGTTATGATGCTAAATATTTGTTTGTTTGTTTTGATAGTTAAATAACCGACTATCAAATTTGGCCAAAATCTTAGTTCCTCGACTTGATGTGGGACTATTTAGTTGTACACTTAGTACGTAGCCATCTGTGTAGGCTTGATTATCATTTATGTTGAGGATGTTGATTCGTATAGTGCGGAGTATTACTCCAATCTATCAAGCTTCCTTCTTGGCCTGAAGGATAGCAAGTTGAAAGTTGGAGACGTGATAAGTCTACGAGACTTAGTTTCTGTGTGAGGTTGAGAAACTTTTTTGCGTTGTTGGTGCGAAGAGACCGTGATCAGATTTATCTGAAAACCACTTCGGACCAATGTATATGTGACGATTGTGCAGGTTGCTTGTGATGATATTGATTTTCTAGATTTTCATAGTGGGGGACTGCTTGTTGGTCGTTTGGGGTTAAAATCCCAATATGCATCCAGTAGCAGTGATCTCTTTATTATGAAATATCTAATGCGAGGACTATTCGCTACTAATTCTAGGGATTTCCTAACAGGATGTGGTAGGAAAGTACCTTCGGTTTGTCCTGTTTCTGGACAACTTGTATGGATGTTTGTCTGGCATTGCATTTCTATAGATTACGTACATTGGTTTTACAAACGTACATCAGTGGTGGCGGAGAAGGCAACTTCTCTTAGCTTAACATCCTCCTTGAGACGTATGAGCTTAAGGTTTGTATTTTTGTGGAAGGAAATTAGTAGTCAACGGAAATGGCCATGTGGCATTCAAAGTGATGTGATATGTGATTGTGAAAGGTAATCGTTACCTCTAGCCTCATCAACCGAAAATGACCAAAACAAGGTTAGATGCAGCGAGGCTAAGTGGGTCGCTCCCATTAGGGTATGATCATCCTCTTCTATATATATCTTTGCACGCTATGAAGTCGTGTATCTGATTATTGTGGTTTGTATGCTAGAGGGCCCTCGGCAAAGGTTGGTAACGACTGAAGGATGACATATTCAGTACCATCTAGTTATAGAGGTGGGTCGATCTTGTGTTGGTAGAGGGCAGATGTTATGTGCCTCAGGACATCCATCTAGAGGTGTACCCCTTCGGAAGGTGGTCCATTCACCTAGTCATTTGTATGGAAATCCAAACTCCACTACATGCTTGCCATTTTGATTGTATTACCCAACTGGGCTATATGCTGGAATTTAATAATTGTAACAATTTCGGCCATGATTAATATTATTTGTATATAGTAGACACTACTATAATATAAGAAGATTTGATATGATATGTTTTAGTTATCGTAAGGTAAAAACATGTCTGTGTTTATGCATGGACTTGTCTTACGAGATACTTTTGTTTTGATAAAGGAAAAGTTTGGTAATTTAATAAATTCAGTTGAGTGTGTTTCTCACGCTGGTTTACCGGACTAATACGAGCGTTCTTCCCTTTCAATGCTCGGGTCAGACCGAATATATTTACAGGTTATGCTTTGGTGCTTTTGGAGCTTCAGCAGGAGAGCTGGAGATCTTCATTTTCGTACACACATACTTGTTTTGAATATCCGCTGTGCTTTGTTTTTGTTATTATCCGCATTTACGAGGACAGGTTACTATAACTGTTCAGGCTGATAACTATTGATTGATTGTTGAACTCTGATTAATGTATGTATATACTGTTTCTATTTTTAAAAACCGTTGATATGGTATTATATATTTTCCGTTGCGATGTGAGATTCTGTATTGTTCAGTTTGGTTCTATCTTCTCTCTTTCTTCTCTTCTCTTCTTCTCTCTTCTTTTCTTTCTCTTGACTTTCCATCAGTTTGTGCTTTTTGGGTCGGACATGTATGGATTATTGTCGATTCAAAGGGTACGGATTTGCGGGTCGTCACATTTGGTATCAGAGCATAGATTTTGTATATTCCTACGCTTTAATGTGTACTCAGTATATATAGGGACAGTAACACCCTAGACTGAGTTTAAGTGTATTATATATATGAGCGCATATTTATTAGTGATATAAAATGTTTTATATTGTGTTTGCTTATCCGTCGAGCTGTTTGTGAATTCTGGTCGGTATGTGGGATGCCATATTATTGGAAGGGATTTTCAAACACTTAAACGAGGCAAGTCGACATAGTATCATTTTAAATTGGGTAAATGAAATAATTTTACCCCGATTATATTTTATATATAAAGAAAATAGTTTTTTCAGAATTATTATAATGTATCTAAATGAATTGTTTGGTTGTTTCAAAATGTAAATATATATAAGTTAATAAAGATGTTCGAATAAGTTAAATAGAAACAACTATTGTAAAGGAATAAATTATATAAGCAAGTGAATTATAAGTATGGAATTATAACAAATATGATTTACAATTGTGAAATCATCTTATATATAAGAAGTGAAACTATATGAGTATATTTATAAATATAAGTTGTAAATGAAAATAGATTTAAATTAAGAATTGGGAAAATTTGAATCCCGTTTATTTTGAAAGTTGTTTTTCAAAGTTAAAGAGGTTATATTGTTATACATAGAAAATAAGTAAATTGTATAAGTAAAAAGGTTTATAAATGTGATTTATAAATATAAAATGATATTTTAAAAGAATATAAAGCACTGAATTCACTACTGTTGCTAGAAAATAATAAGGGTGATGACTGCAGCATCATCGGTATCATTTTCGAGTTTCTGTGTGATGAATTTGCTACCAATAGTAAATTGAAAATTTAAATTTTGTTATGATAAACAAATTTGATTTAAATCCAAGTTGAAATTAATAAATATAAGTAAAATGAGCTTTGGATTTATAATATGAAATAAAAAATTTAATTATTAGTAAAGTTGATATAAATTTGAGTTAGCATAATAAAATATATGATTTGAAATTTAACTAAAGGAAAGTTAATAAAGTGAATTGGATTTGAAATTATAAAGAATGAGTTTAGTGAATGGAAGTGAACTGAGGTAGATGTTCACAGAATTATGAATAAATAAGTTGTATAATTTATAAAATGGGAAAATGTAAGCAAAACCAATGTTAAAATGGTTAAACACTTTTGGTTAGGCAAAACAAAATCTGAATTTGAATGGTAATATGATTTTGACCTAAGTTAAATAAAATGAAATTGAAATGAAGTATAACTTAAGTAATATTAAATGAAGTTGATTTTGGTATCGAAGTAAATTGATAAAGTGAATTAAATGAATATGAACTTGAGTTATATAAAGAAATTCAACTTTATTTGTAGATTGAATTAGCAATTGAAATAATGAAGTATGAATTGAATGTTGATCATTGAACGTAAATGAATTGATATGCAATAGTGGATGTAGGTCTTAATTCATTAAAAGTTAATGAAATTGATTGAAAGTTAATAGAATGTTACACCAATTTGAAATTAAAAGTGTTGAACCAAATTGAATGAATGTAAAGTAAATTAATTTGGTAATGTTGGATATGCATTGATTGTTAGATGGATGCTAGTTGATTGAATAAAAAATTCATATGGAATTGAATTAATGAAATTGAAAGTAAAATAATAGAATTCAAACTGAAAGTGAAGTAAGAATAAATAGAAATGAAATTTATTTAATTTAGAAGTGAACTAACTTGAATGTGAATTAGTGAATGTAAACAAATTGAATTCGAATGAATGGATATTAATAAAATCCTATGTTAATAAATCAAATGTGGTTTAAATTGAAAATCAATTCAATGAATATTAATAAGAAGTGAATATATATTGATTTGATTATGGAGTTGTTGGATGATGGCTGTTTGATGATTGGATTTGTTGTTTTTGATTGCATTTGCTATATTTGCATATATACTTATTGGTATATGTTGTATATTGATATTACATTCATATGTACATGTTTCCCATTTGTTTGTTGAGTGTTTAGTAGGTGTGTATGGCGTTTTCTTCGCTTTTCGAGCTCGCTTTCGCGCTATATTAGCCGTATATGCCCGCTAATAATATATAAGGTACATATCTCGGATTACATATCGTACTTTTATACCTTTTTCCCTACGGGATGCCTCATCCTTGACGATGAGATGTATATTTGTGATATATATATTGTTATTTTTTCGGTTCAAACTGCGTAAAGGAGACACTGGCGAATTCTTCTGAAAATTTAAGGCGTTGGAAATTTTTTGGAAAATTTGTGATAACTAAAATTTTGATATTGAGTTATAAAGTTAAATGATATTGGTTTGTTTTGAAAAGATAACAAGTATGATTTGAAAAGTTAGTAAAGATTTTGTAAGAAGTTTAACTATTGGATTTTGAGAAAGTTAAACACTTAAAGATTTGGTAAATCTAAATTGAACGATTTGTTTAGAAAAGTTAACGGATTTTGTGACTTTTTCTTACTTGGTAATTTGGAGACGAAATTCTTTTAAGTAGGGAGAATATAACGACCCAGAATTTAAGTCAATTGAAATTCGTATATTTAATTGATTTTAAATAGTCACAAGTAAATTTATAAGCTGGATAACTTGTATTTGAAATATAGCGATTTAATTGGATAATTATTTTGTTAATTGAATATTTGAAATTGCAGAAATAATTGAGATTTTGGATTTAAACTGAATAAAAATGATTTATAAAGTTGAAATATATTCTGGTAGAATTTAAATGATGTTAGTAAACTTTTAAAATCGAATTAAAAGTTAATTTGAAGAAATTGAATATTTTAATATTTAATTGACAGGTAAAAATAGCCATTTTTGAAACAGTCTTGGATTTCGATGAAACTTGTTTCAGCGGATCCGTAATGTTAAAATATTGTAAGATTTTAAATTTCGTGTCAATCGAATTTACGTTTTGTCCGGGGCAAGCTAAAACGCGTAGAAATCTGTTTAAGTGAATTTTAAATTTAAATAAGTCGATTCAAAAACTTATCTTCCAAATATGATCGAATTGGCTCTTGATATATATTCCATTGTGTTCGGAATAAGGGTAAAACATTATAAACGCCAGGCGGCATGCTTCGTTTGGAGTCCGGAAAATTTTCTGATGAATAGTGCACGAAAATTTTCAATAAAAGCCCTTGATTTTCTTCATTCTGCTAAAACCCTAGCCAAATTAGGGCAGGCCGCCATTTACTTTTCTATGGCCAGAAACCATCTTCGTTTCCCCTTTAATATCTCACGATCCATTGACAATTAGCTAATAGCTTCAACTACAAAGTTGTAGACAACGTCGAGATCTCGAGATCCAACGGTTATGATGGGGTATTACGCGGTGGATCAACAGAAAACTGCTCGCGTTCGTCCTTGGTTGCACACGTCTTTTCACGACAAAGGGAGGGCCGAGCTTTGCTTCGTTCATAGCAGGGGTAGAGCTCGTGAAGGGCTTCGACACGGTGGTTCTCGATCAACTTATAAGCAAGCGAGGTGGTCACGATAATTCGCGAGGGTGGGTGGCTTTGGGTTATCTCGTTCGTGAATTGAACGTGAGGAAGAAGAAGCAACCATCGGCCCTGATGTCCAGATGCAGAAACGAGTGGCCGAGATCAAATCTAGGTTTAAAAAAATAAAAAAAAATTGTAAATATTTATATATTATAAATTCGTATAATCTTTAAAATGCATAACATTTTCATACGAGGTCTGTTTCGCACGAAAGAATTGCGTTGGGTTCATATGGACGAGCATTACATTATTGAGCTAGATTGGGATTTATTTGAGCGAATGAGAATTTTGGTTGAAATTAAACGCTTTTTTAATTTTAATCGAAATAAATCGCTATCGCGACGACTACAAGCAATGTGAGCACAACTCACTCTTTCTGACTCACTGATATTTTTATATAAGTGAGAATAAATATTATTTATGATGGTTGATGATTGTTTGGATGATATATGATATATTGATTGGTACTTGGTTATATACCTGCCTAGTGGAGCAGATGATCCTTTATGTTCCCGTGTATGAGCGGACGACCCTTTGTACGTGCGCCTGCCTTGAAGCGGACATTGTACACATATTCTAATATATATTTGTTGTAGATAACAGTTGGAGGGATCCAACTGGATTCCTCACCAGTATTGATTTACTTACATATATTGTTATATATTCTGTTATCATATGATATATGAGGTTTTGGTTGATGTGATTAATGTATTTGGTGCTGTTGCGGCATTGGGCCTATTTTGGAATTTTTAAAAATATTAAAGTGATGATTTTTAAATTGAAAAAGGATTTTCAAAGTGATTTTGGAAATATACGTTTTTATTGAATTTTGAACTGTTAATGAAATTGATTTATTTTAAATAAATAAGTGTTATAATTTTTATGTTGTAAACATTATGATGTTTTGGGAAATATAATTGAAATGTGATTTTTGAAATATGAAGTTAACTGTTTTGTGAAATAGTTTAAATGGAGATTTTTGAATTATTACTATAAACGGTGTATATATATATAATATTTATAAAATTGATATTTTATAAATCAAAGTTTTAGAATTATAAAGGAGTTTTTATAAGTGTTTAAAATGAAGTTATAAATGGAATTTATAAACATTGTTTTATAAATCCAAAAACAATTGAATTTGTTAAGTTTAATATAGAAGTTTATTAAATAAGATATATCCATGAATTTGGACAGTGGATTTTCCTTTGATAAATGTGTAGAAATACTAAATTTGGATAGATAACTATATTCATGATTCTGGACGGTGAATAATATATTAAATAAAATGGATATTTTTGGAAAGTGAATGTTATTAAATGGAGTTAAACGATTTTAAAGATGTTTTAAAATGTGTCAAATATCGAATACATAGGTTTCAACATTCATTGTTGAAATAGACGTTTTCAAAAAGTATAAGGAAATGATGGCCTATAACACTGTTGTTATAGTAAATGATTTTCGAAATGAAATGTTTTTGTATAGTATTGGGATTTATATATCTATCTTATTTTCGAATCCCTATACTAGTAATTTCGGATCGTCGTAACGATGTTTTATGCAACATTCGTTTTGACCCAATAAATGTGTTTAAAGAGAATATTTTTCAAGTGTTGAAAATAAATTGATTTTGTAACTACTTATTATGAAATAAGTATATTGAAATGTTTTCCAATGTTGAAATATTGAAATGGTTTTGAGATTATATCTTTTTAAAGATAATTTGAAATGGATATTTGACAAGTGATTTAATTAATAAAAGATTAATTAAAAGGGCCTGGTGATTGTTATGATGCTAAATACTTGTTTGTTTGTTTTGATAGTTAAATAACCGACTATCAAATTTGGCCAAAATCTTCGTTCCTCGACTTGATGTAGGAACTATTTAGTCGTAAACTTAGTACGTAGCCATCTGTGTAGGCTTGATTATCATTTGTGTTGAGGATGTTGATTCATATAGTGCGGAGTATTACTCCAATCTATCGAGCTTCCTTCTTGGCCCGAAGGATAGCAAGTTGAAAGTTAGAGACGTGATAAGTCTATGAGACTTAGTTTCTGTGTGAGGTCGAGAAACGCTTTTGCGTTGTTGGTGCGAAGAGACCGGGATCAGATTTATCTGAAAACCACTTCGGACCAATGTATATGCGACGATTATGCAGGTTGCTTATGATGATATTGATATTCCAGATTTTCATGGTGGGGGACTGCTTGTTGATCGTTTTGGGTTAAATTCCCAATATACATCCAGTAGTAGTGATCTCTTTATTATGAAATATCCAATGCGAGGACTATTCGCTACTAATCCTAGGGATTTCTCGACAGAATGTGATAGGAAAGTACCTTCGGTTTGTCCAGTTCCTGAACAACTTGTATGGATGATTGTCTGACATTGCATTTCTATAGATTACGTACATTGGTTTTTACAAACGTGCATCAGTGGTGGCGGAGAAGGCAACTTCTCTTAGCTTAACACCCTCCTTGAGACGTATGAGCTTAAGGATTGTATTTTTGTGGAAGGCAATTAGTAGTCAACGGAAATGACCATGTGGCATTCAAAGTGATGTGATATGTGATTGTGAAAGGTAATCGTTACTTCTAGCCTCATCAACCGAAAATGACCAAAACAGGGTTAGATGCAGTAGGGCTAAGTGGGTCGCCCCCATTAGGGTATGATCATCCTCTTCTAGATATATCTTTGCACGCTATGACGTCGTGTATCTTATTATTGTAGTTTGTGTGCTAGAGGGCCCTCGGTAAAGGTCGGTAACTACCGGAGGATGACATATTCCGTACCATCTAGTTATATAGGTGGGCTGGTCTTATGGTGGTAGAAGGCAGATGTTCTGTGCCTCGGGACATCCATCTAGAGTTGTACCCCTTCGGAAGGTAGTCCCTTCACCTAGTCATTTGTATGGAAATCCAAACTACACTGCGTGCTTCCCATTTTGATTGTATTACCTAGTTGGGCTATATGCTGGAATTTAATAAATATAACAATTTCGGCTATGATTAATATTATTTGTATATAGTAGACACTACTATAATATAAGAGGATTTGATACGATATGTTTTAGTTATCGTAAGGTAAAAACATGTCCATGTTTATGTGTGGACTTGTCTTACGAGATACTTTTGTTTTGATAAAGGAAAATTTTGGTAATTTAGTAAATTCAGTCGTGTGTGTTTCTCACGCAGGTTTACCAGACTGATCCGGGTGTTCTTCCCTTTCAATGCTCGGGTCAGACCGAGAATATTTACAGGTTATGCTTTGGTGCTTTTGGAGCTTCAGAAGGAGAGCTAGAGATCTTCATTTTCATATACACGTACTTGTTTTGATTATCCACTGTGCTTTGTTGTTGTTGTTATCAGTATTTGTGAGGACAGGTTGTTATAACTATTCAGGCTGATAACTATTGATTGATTGTTGAACTCTGATTGATGTATGTATATACAGTTTCTGTTTTTAAAGATCATTGATATGATATTATCTTCTTCTCTCTTCTTTTCTTTCTCTTTATTTTCCGTCAATTTGTGCTTTTTGGGTCGGACATGTGTGGATTATTGTCGATTCAAAGGGTACGGATTTACGGGTCGTCATAGTTTTGATTGTCTTCAATTGAGAAAGAGGAGCAACAGAAATAATTGTATGTACAGAAATGGGAAATAAAAAGACTGCTAGGGTTTACAACTGGATATTTATAGGTAGATTAGAAGATAGAGATAACGGATCGGATTTGATTTGGTATGGAACGATAAACGACCCGAAAAGCCCATTTCGACTCCGGAGAAAATGGGTCAACCCATATATCAAAATAGATGTTTTTAAATATTTTAAACTCAATGGAACATGTTTCAAGACTTAATTCCATCGTATGAAGAAGTTATGTAAAAATAAAGTTATTCTAAATTGATTTCAATTGATTTCAATTTAATTGATTCTAAGGCGTTTCTAGCCCGTACGATCAAACGACAAGCCCGATCGTTACGAAACTTGAAACCCTATAATAATTCACCGTTACGGATCCGATGAAACTGGTTTCGACGAAATTCGAATCAGTGGCCAAAATGGCTATTTTCCAGTTAATTTATTAAATTAATATTAAATTAATCAATTCACTTTTTCAATTCAAATTCTATAATTTAAAATTTCTATCACTTTGGATTACTTAATAATTTAAAATCCTTTAAAACAAATTCTCTTTTACTGGACATTCATAATTTACAGCATTTAATTTCAATTTAAATTAGTATAGTATTCAATTTCATTTACTTACCATTAACTCATATGTTATAGATTGAATTCCAATTAATTATAATTAATTCCAATAAATTGATTTGATTTTATTCCCATCTTTATATTGGGTCCACTATTACTCTATAACACAGTTAACACTTGTTTCACATCTCATTTGCAGTAATATATTCAAATTTCCAAATTCTCTTTATATTAACTATTATTTTAAATTATATTAGATTTGTCAAATATATACATTTATTATAATTAAAACCTCAATCAATTTATTCAACTTAGTTTCATTCTTTTATTTTTATCTATGAATAAAATATACATTTCATTTTTAACATTCACTTCGTTATAAATTATAAAGTTTTTATTTCTTAATAATTAATTACAAACATCTTATTAAATTAACCAATTTAATTATCTAATTTTGCGGGTCGTTACAAAGAATATCCTAGAACTTTGATAAATAGCAGTATTTTACCTAAAAAAATTGGCTGAAGTTGTTTTTACTGCTTGTTATGTCTTAAGTTGTGTTACTATAAAACCATTAACAAAAAATACACCTTATGAACATTTAATGGTCGAAACCAAAAGTTTCATATTTTCGTATTTTTGGATCAAAATCAAAATGTTTTATGTCTAATACAAAGATCAATCGGATCCAAAAGCCAATTAAGGAATCCTTGTTGGCTGTTTGGAAAAATGTAAAGGTTACAGGATTTGTAATATTTGAACTAATACGACTAAAGAAACACTTCATTTCCTTTTGATGAAAATTTCAAAACAAGTAATGATATAAATATTGGCAATCCTGAAATAAATCAACCGATAACTTTAGAATAAATTCTTCACAACCAAATAATAATATTGAATAAACTGTCCAAGATCAAGCTAAAGGAAAAATTTTGAAGTTCTTCCCCCTCGAGTATTAAAATGATCACCCTATAGTAATATTTTATGAGATATTAGTACTACTGTAATAATTAGAGGATAATTAAATCAAATGGGTCATGTCGCTTGTATTTCAAACTTTGAACCAAAAAAGCATAAAGAAGCTGCTAAAGACAATTAATGGATTTTAGCTATGTAGGAAGAACTTTACTAGTTTTAATGCAATTACATTTAATAATTAGTATCAAGACCTATAGATTAATCGGTAATTGGGATAAATGGGTTCACAAAAATAAGGCAGATGAAAAGAGAGATGTAATATGTAACGACCTGATGTTTCGAACCGTTCAAATCGATAATTATCCACTCTTGTCAGTCTTGAATTGCTCAAAACAGCAGATTGCTAATTTATATTTGGAAAAACTCAGCATATACAGTAGATAAATCAATCACAGAATCACATATATAGACCAAAATAACAATAAGCAGCGAAATAGATAAATAGTAATCCATGAGGCTACTATAAAACATCAGAGTCTGAAATAAAATACAACCGAATCTCAACAAATGAATCTCTAATATATAAGCAACTAACAAGTCTGAACATAGAAGACTAGAATAAACTAAAGTAACTACATGCTGGATAGATATAGATGGATCTCCAAGAAAAGCTCTAATCTCCAAAGGTGAATCCCAAATGTTGTGACACTCAGTCTGACCTGAGCATAAAGCAAAACACAGAACACTCGAGTCGGGGTTAACATTCTTATATCAGTAAATTCAACTCAAATGAAATATCAACTGAAATACAAGTAACTTAAAGGATGTTTGGGATTTCCATCCTCTAAGGATCCGTGGAACTATCTACTATTAGTAATATACGCTATTATAATATGTCTGTAGTAAAGTAAACTATTAAAATAGCCTTAAGATGTTACCCATATCCCCTTTAACACATTTTGTATATTCCCGTAGTCTATACAATGTCGTATGCTCCACCAAACTAGTGGTTTACCCAAAGGACACCACATAGGTAAGTGACAAAACAAATTCGTAGAAGGCACGATAGGGCATGTGACAAGGCACGCGAGGCAATGCTATGGTAGATATACGGTTTGCGGATTCGGACTAGTGGTAACGGGTAGCAGCTACTACCACCCACCCCGAGACACACTCTCAAATCAAAGGTGCATCCAATCAAATCACAAAGTAATAGAATGGTATCGAAGAAATGTGTCCGATAGGAGGAATGACCTCACTTGGCATGGCTCTTGGTTTAGCCACATCAAGCTGACTCACGAGAGTCAGGGTTATGCTAAAACCTCATATGGAATCGTCGCCAGACCATCCTACTTCATTCTGGAATCTCCACCACGTACACAGTTGTTAAAGTGGTTTCAGTATTGGCAGAGAGTATGACAATATCCGATCCCGGTCTCTTTTTGACAACCAAACGCTTATGTCACACCGTGGTCATTTTTATTTCAAATAGTTCATACTTCATATCAAAATATCATATTCATTTCAAAACTATATCAATTCGATATCATTATTCACTTTATATAATATTCATTTACAGAATCGTAACACTTTAAGAATTATAACATTTTCGAAATCGTAACACTTTCAAAATCATAGCACTTTAGAAATCATCACACTTTCAAAAATCATAGCACTTAATATATTGAAAATAATTTATATATATTGGAATAGTTATAAATTAAAATAGTTATATCTTAAAAATAGTGTATACATATTAAAATAATTTATATATCAAAAATAGTTTATAATTAGAATTGTTTCTTCCAAGTTCAAAAATCAATTCAAATTCTCATTAAATTATTTTAATTTATATCGATTTCAAATCTCGGTTTGAACTATCACTTCAATTCCAATAAGATTCACAGTTTACATATTCAAATATTTACAATATAAATTTCATTTAGATTTCAACATTTCAAACTGGGAAATATTCACTTAATCATTTTTATAACAATTAAATAAAATTTCAATTATTAATTTGAATCAATATTAAATATTCGGTCTCGCTTTTATTTAAAGTTGAGAATATTCATTTTATCATTTTTCATTAAATCAAGTTATAAATCATATCTTTCAAAATCTCAAAATCAATAAGTTCAAACAAATTCTTATTTGAATTAAATTATTAACCAATTTAAATTCCAAGTCAGCATTAATTTATCTTTCCAACCATTATTATTAAAGTTGTAAAAATCTATTTTCAAAATATTAATATAAATTTAAATAAATACTTAAACATATAATAAACTAATTAAATTAAATCTTATTATTAAATGTATTTCATATTAAATCTTATTTTATATATTTTTAAGAAAAAAATTATAAGAAAAATCTCAAATTTTTTTAAAAATAACTTATAAATTTAAAATTTCCAAAACATATAATTTTAAAAAATCTAAATTTTACACATATATTAAAATAAATTCTTTATATTATAATTTAAAAATCAATATTTTATAAAATCCATATATTCCCTTCCAAACTTTGGAAATCATTTTTTCAAAATATAGACCAATGGTGCCCATATAAAATTTTCTATCCTTTGGTCAAGTGATATAGATATTTATCATTTCAATTCGCAATTTAAATATTTATGGATATATATCATTTTAACCCGCAATACCAAAATTTATAAATCAATTAAAATCACTTGGGTTTATCATTTCAACCTATAACGATTTTCCCTAATCTATAATATCGTTCGGGTATGTATCACTTCAACCTATAGGGATTACTAATTAACAAGGAACTTTGAGAGTGAGAACAATATGATAATAATATAACATATCAACAAAATGCATATATCATTGGTAACAAATTTAAATATAATATATACAATAGGTTATGGTGTCATATGTCACAGGTGAACAACTGCATATAATGGCACATCGTATTTAACAATTAAATAACTAGCAATTCAAATTTAGCAGCGTATTTCAATTGTCGTTCCAAGTGAAATCAAATTTACTAACTATAAGAATGTTAATCATGAGTGATTGCTCAACTTTCGAGGCTAAAGGAATTTAACAATAGAACAAGATAAGAATTAAATCCTGAACTAGGCAATCAACCGATCCAAACGACAAATCTCAGAGCAAAGCGAGGTGAACACAGATTCGACGAACAAAGCTGATAATTTGAATTGATGAGAACGAATCAGAACCATATTGATATAACAGAAAGAAAAAGTACATATTATTATGAATTTTCTTCTAAAAATCAATATTAAATTTTAAAACTCATATACAAAAATGTTATATTATTTTCAAATAGATATTTAATTTATATAAAATATCAAATCATTACATCATAAATGCATATTAAACTTTGAAAATAAACTCTCATATTATCTATGTAAATCAAAACACATGTAATAAAACACTCAAAATCATTAATTCCTAACCCACATTTATTTCCATTTCCTATCAAAATATAAAAGCAATTACTATATACACTGAGATATACTTATATATATACACACACGTATCTTTTCAAATTAAAATTATAAATCCCATTTATTTCTTATCAAAATTTCCAAAGGAATAATTAAATAATATATATACTAAAGCTATTTTAAAAATTATTTGAAAGTATAAGATTTACAGATATACTTCGAACAAATTTATATATATTTATTTATTTATTTATTTAACAATAGTTAAATAATATCTTTTAAGTGATAGTTATATACAACTAATAGGAGGTTGTTTTAACCTTTATACGTATGACTGCACATATACTAACACATATATTTTAAAACAATACACATACAATTAGTCGAACTCGAGTGGCAGGTTGTAGCATAGGACAGAGTGGCGGCGGGTCGCATGCGATGGTGACTGGTCTAACAGAGGAGAGGAGGCTCATGGCAGGTGGTTGCGCGGGAGTGTGGTGGTAGTTGTGTACGGATCAGGCAGTGGGGTGGCTTGCAAGCTTTAGGCTATCACGGAGGCATGGAGGGCCGGTTGCCAGCAGCAGGCGGGGCTTATGGGGGATAAGAGGCTGTCAATGGTGGACATACGACGGAGTTTGTGTGGCGTTTGTGTGGGATAGTTCGGCTACATCTATGATAGGCGGTAGGTGATGTTAGCACGTTTGAGGCTGCTGGGGGAAGAGGTTGTGGACGCGGAGGAGATGGGTCCAGACGATCGAGTAGTCGGAGTTACTATGGCATCGGGTTCGGGAAGGTTGCGGGCAGACGGTGGAGCTCAGGGCGGCTAGAGCATTCGACATGGTCGTTGTGAAGTGATGGGCTTCAGGCCGATAGAAATGGGGTTGTGTGGGTGGAAGACAACGGGTTGGATTGTGGCAGTGGCACAGGGTTTTGCTGGCTGAAGGGGAACTGGGATAGCGGGTTCTTGGTGATGCGGCAGATCTGGATAAGGATGTGATTGGTAATGAGGTGCAAGCGGGAGGAAGTGGTGGAGGCAAACGCAGGTGTGATGACTTTTGGGAAGGTTGCTATGCCAGGCCGAGGAAGGGTTTGCAAAACAAAGAAGGGATGAATATGGAAAGGAGATAAAGCAACTTATACATATTTTATTATCATATACTTTTATATATTTAAATTTATAGAATAAGACAGAAGAAAAGAAACAGGGGGAAAAGAATACGTGCAGTAGGTAGGTGAAAGAAAATAAATAGGCTACCGAGTAATATATATATATATATATATATTATTCTCTTCTTCTTTTCAAGTCACGGAACGAAATGGTAAGAGAATGAGTTGGCTTCTCATATACAACTCTATATAATATAAAGATTTTGTTTACCAAAACTAAGTGAGGAAAATGAACAGACAAAAATAACGAACCAGCTCATCAAAGATTGAAAAAGGGAATAGAGAAGTCAAAACACGTGAATTTGGAAATTTATTAATAGCTAGAGACTAATCAAATCTGATGGGCAAATGAAAGGATAAAGGAAATCCAAAAGGCTCAAAATACTAAACCGATACAACAACTGATTTTGTCGTGTACCGGGCACCGAAATGCACAAACGAATATATTGCGAAGATCGACATGGCAAGACGAATAGAATGATACACATATATCAGTGGTATGATCATCCTATCAAAAGTCGATATTCTCTGCCAAACTGCTGCTAAGCCGTAGAAAATAAGATAAACAAGGCTAGAGAAAACCAAATTTGGCGAAACGAAATATGACATCTCACTCAGAAAACGATTTACATTTTTTATTCTATAAAAATATCCATATTTCGAAAAAAATTATTTTCACCGATTTAACTGATTTTAAATTAAAAATTACATAGTAGAACTAACTTCCATATTTTCAATGAAATTCTGACACTTGCTATGTTTAAATAAACGCATAACAAATATCGAGTTTTCATTGTCAAATTTGATTGTTTTATTTTCATCAAAAATTTAGTTAATTACGTTATAAAAACCGTTAAAATTTACAGGTCATTACATAATACATAATAATTAGTTGAACAAGGTTCAACCATGATAAAGGAATTAACCGTAATGAAACATTTGCACATGTAATAAGATTAGAAGCCACAAGGGTTTTATTAACTTTTGCATGGCATCACAATTTCAAACTTTGTCAAATGAACGCAAACAATGCATTTTAAAATGGATTCATTACAGAAAATATTTAGGTCGAATAACCCCCGTTGTTTGAACATGAAACATTCCCAAACCATGTTTACAAAATTGAAAAGGCACTCTACAACCTTAAACTAGTACTCAAAGCATGGTAAGAAAGGCTAAAAATTTATCTTTTAAACTCAAAATTTGAGATTTGAAAAGTTGACTTTACAAATTTTATTAAAAAAGAAGATAATGATTTACTAATTCTATAAATTTATATATACGATATTATTTTTGGTCCAAAAAACAAAAAACTATACGACTAATTTTCAAACATAATGAAAAGTGAATTTGAAATGTCCTATATGAATTAATTAAAATAATCCTTAGGATTACAAATTAAATAGTTAAATAATGAAGTGTTAAAAATATTGTAAAGGTTTGCCTAAACATTTTAAATATGGAAAATACATTTTCTAAACCAACTCCAATGAGCATAATGTTACATCTTGATAGAGATGAAAATGGCAAAGAAGTTGATCAAAAAAATATTAAAGTATAATACGCTTACTTCTTTATCTTATCTCCAGTCATTTACATATTATGATGAGTTTTTGTCTAGATATTGATGAATGCTCCAGTTTATTTCATCATTCTGATGAATCGAGTATTCATAATCTATTATGATAAAAAAATTCTAGTTTTCATTGGTGATATCATCGTCTACTCAAAAATAGAAGAAGAGCATGTGATATATTTGAAAGTGGTGTTAGAAACCTTAAGAGAATGCTGACATAAGCTAAATAATCAGTGTCATTTCTAGCAGAACGAAGTTAAATTTTTATGACATTCAATCTCTAAAGAAGGTATTTCAGCCGATCCAGTTAAGGTCGAAGCAATTCAAAAATGGAAACATCTGGAGACAGTGATAGAATCATAATTCCTCGTGTTTGGCTGGATACTACACGATATTTATTAAAGACTTCTCCAAATTTTCTTCTCCAGTCACTCCATTGATAAAGAGAGGAAATAAGCTTATACGGACAGACAAATGTAAAAGAGCAAATTTGAAATTGAAGGAGTTACTTTGCTCCAATTTTGATATTTCCCGTAGGAAACTAGGATCTGATAGTTTATACCAGTGCATATGGGACATGTCTTGGTACTGTATTGATGCGAAGAGATAGAGTCATGCATATGCATCGAGACAATAGAGACCAAAGGAAGTGAAGTATGAAACACATGATGTTGAATTGGCAACAATAATATTTACTTTAAAGCTTTGCGACATTATCTATTAGGAGAAAAGTTTGTTTTATACACAGGCCACAAGTTGCTAAAATATTTATTCTCCCATAAGGATTTAAATAAGTGAAAATAACGATGGCTTGAATTTCTAGCTGCATATGAACTAGAAATTAAATATACGCTTGGCAAAGGAAATAAGGTATCAGACATTCTTAGCAGGAAGCAGCAAGCATCTATATCGATGATGTTGATGGAATGGAAAGAGGTAGAAGTGTTATCTTCCTGTAATCTTCAATCTAGAAGGTATAAGATACAACAACCATGTTAGTATGTCTTGACATTCGACACGGTTTACTCAATCGAATTCAACCTAATCAAAGAAATGACCTGATCATGGCAGATCAAATCGATAAGTTGAAAAGTGGAAATACATAAAAAGATCCTAACAAATTCAAGTTGGACACGAACGGGGGTTTGAGATTTAGTAAAAGGTTGTGTGTTCCCAACATATCCAATACAAGAAAAGAAATCTTTGATGATGTCACATATCTCTATTTTCTATACATCCTGGAGGTACTAAGATGTACAAAGATATGAAAAGGATTAACCATTGGAAAGGCATAAAGAAGGACATCGGTGAGTATGTGAAATGATGTACAACAAGCTAGCTGGTGAAGAGCAAGTATCAGAAGCCAAGCAGAGTACTTTTGCCTTTAAAAGTTCCATGACGGAAACGAGAACAAATTTCTATAGATTTTATTGATGGACTTCCCAAATTGAGACAAAGGAATGAAAGCATATGGGTGGTAGTTGGTAGACCCACCAAAAGCGCCCATTTCATTCTAGTTAAAGTAAATGGAATTGCAGAGAGTTTAGCAAGATTGTTTTTAAAACATATTGTACAATTGCAACGAATTCCAAAGAATATAATGTGCGATCATGTTCCTTTATTTACAAGTCAATTCTGGCAAAGCTTGCAATCAACCTTGGCAGCATAACTCAATTTGAGCATAACATACAATCTTTCGATGGATGGACCAACTAAAAGAATAAATTAAGGGTAGAAGATTTACTCAGAATATACACCTTAGAATTTGGAGGTTCGTAGGATAAACATCTTCATTTAATCAAATTCTCCTACAATAACAACTTCCAATTAAGTATCAACATTGTACCATTTGAAGCTCTACATAGAAGACTATGTTGTTCTCTGGCTTGTTGGTTAGAAACTGGAGATGAATTGATATTAGGTCCATATATGGTCCAAGAGACGATTGAGAAGATCGAGCTTATCAAAGATTGTAAGAGAATTACTCAGTCAAGACGTAAGTGTTAAGCCAATAAGCACAGAAAGGATCTAGAAATTTTAGTTGGAGATTATATATTCATAAAAGTATCTCCAATGAAAAGAATAGTGAGATTTAGAAAAGCTAGGAGATTAGCTCGAAGACATATTGGACCTTATTCAATTATGAAGTGCATTGGAAGAATGGCATATTGAGTTGAATTACTTGCCTATCTATCTAGAGTACATAATGTGTTTCAAATGTCCAAATTAAAGAAACGACTGGAAAATTATGATGTTGTTATAGAACTAAGACAATTAAGAACCTAAAAATTGAACCAAACTTAACTTTCACCATCGAGCCATCATAGATTGTAGATTCAAAGGTGAAGCAATTAAGGAACAAGCAAGCTCCACTAGATAAAGTTCAACAGTTGGAAAATCCTAAAAATTGCACGTGGGAAACAGAAGAACAAATTAGAAAGTCACATCCATCGTTACTTGAAATTCATTAGGTATATATTTATTTTATCGAGTACGTTTAGAATCTGTTGATTGTTATATCCATATACATAAAGAAATAAGTTACACCACACTCTATTAAATTGCGAGAATGCAATTTCTTCAAGAAGGGGAGTTTGCAACATCCCGTTATTTGATTAACTCTAATAATATTTATTTTGGATTTTTATATAGAATTTTAATAAGTAATTGAATTTTTCAAATTGTAAATTAAAGAAATTTGAATTTCAAAAGGATTTAAATCATGTAAAATAATTTTATTTCATATAAAGTTGAAATAAAAAATAAACGAGATTACAAAATAATTTTGGCAAATCTTGCTGAATGTAATTCAATAAAAGTGATTTTGGAAATTATTCGAAGAATAATGATTTAAAAAAAATTCAAATTTGAAATTTGAACTATGATTTTGAATATCCAAAAGTTGTTTCGAAAATATTTTGGAAAAATAAATAATATTTGTGTAGTTTTGGAGTTTATTTTAAAAATAAAACGCTTGTTTTATAATTGTTAAAAAAAATTAAAATGTAATATTTTAATAAAAGAAAATTTGTTATAAATATAAAATAAAATTTAGAGTAAAACGTCTTAAGCGAATTTTTAATCAGATATTGAATAACGGTAAGGTATCAAGGTGGTTATAGGTTCAATTTTTTTTAAAAGAAACTAAAATAAATTAAAATAAATTAAAATAAATTGGAATTTATTATGCGACCATAATTTTAAACTTACCAACATCATTATTATATCTTAACTTATCCTGAAGCATAACCTTAAAGTAACCCATTGCTCCATTTCAATCTCCTCCTCCTAAAAGTTTAAATCTCTTAGTACTATTATTTTCACCTCCATCTTCATTGGCCGATTCATCTTCTTAAGGTGAGTATAACTTTATTTTATATATTTTTAGCAATCGATTGATTGCTTTCTTCTTCCAATAACCACCTACGCTAGTATATACTATAATACTTGCATCAACATCCTTGTTTCTACCTGTGCAGTTAAAGCTCCGATAGAGTCCCGCAAAATCCCCACTATAGCGCGTAGCACTCTTCGACCGCTATGCTATTTCAATTTAGCATTATTAAATAGTAGATCCGCTTTAAGCCCCGCTATTATCCATTACCCGCTATATCAACGCATATTAGCACCCGCTTCAGCAACATTAATATATAAGGTTGGTTTCACTAGTTCTTTTTTAAACCAAATCAACAAAGTTAAGGTAAAGACCTAATTTTAAGGCATGAGCACTCAATATAAGTTGAAAATCTATTGTGACCACCAAATCTAGTCTGCATAAATCATGATACTCTTTATTTTTTATATAAGATTAAGTAATATATTTTTTCCTACACAAATGATGTGAGAATGACAATAAATTAATTTTATATATTTGGATTTATATGTAGTGAAACCTTTTGCACCTTCGTTTTCCATTATATCCCTTATTTATCATCACTATAACTTTTCCCACATTCACCTCTATGGAGTCGTTAAACACTTTAATTGCACAGGTTTCTACTATTCCATAATAACCATATAGTATAATACCTTCCATAAAGTTCACTTGAACCCATATCCACAACCATCCAAAGTTAAACAGTTTCCATCATCGAAGCGATGACCATGGATGACGTTTTAGGCATTATTCCCTAGAACATCAACACAACCGATCAACCGTCCAAACCAACGGTGGTGTTGCAAAATGTTCAGGGCAGTTATACCTAAACCTGGCAGTGAATTTCTTCTTCTTTTTCTCCTTTCTTTCTTCTCCACTTCTTTCTTGCCTGATTCATGGTTTCCTTGCAGTTATAAGATAACTTCAAGATTGTCTTAATATCATAATCTTACTAAGATCATATTGATAGCCTTAAAATGATAATGGAAGAAGTTACTGTATAGTGAAATATACTTCCATATGTCAACAAGTATGTTCCAGGTTCCTTGTTTCTCTTCCTATGGCCTGATTTGCACTTTTATGATGTTTTTTTAATATGTTACACATTTTGATGTACACTTGATATTGTATGTAAGATAGGGTTGAATGCATCTAACTGAGTCAGAAGTGTTTTTAAAGCTACTGTAGATTTTGAAAATGAGATATATTGAATACACAAACACATTCTAAAGTCAAATCTAAGATTATTGAGTTTTTGAGAATTTTAAAAATATCCATGACTTAAATATGATATTTAAAAATGTCACAGTTAAAATTTTTAAAGTATTTTTAGTTATTTTAAATTTAAATAGAAAATGAGGAATTATTCAATGGTTAAATACTTTTAAAAATGAAAATCTAAGAAAATTCAATTCATTAATTTGAGAAATCCCAAAAGCATTTTTAAATATTTTGGAACAAAGGTTATATTTTTAAAGATTAAATTTGAACTATTTTATTATATTTTGGAATTTAAACTAAATAAAGGATTTAAATATTTTTAAATGATGGCAAAATGGATAAAAATTCAAAGAATAATTTGAAAATTCCAAAAGACATATTTGAAGAAATTTGAGATGATATTTATATTTTTAGAAGTTTAAATTTGAATTATTTAATCATATTTTGAATTTAAAGTAGGACTAATTTAAATAACAATTCAAATTTCACTTTGGTTTAAATAATATGAACTTATGCGATTATATGCTTATATTGATGATATTATACATGTTTGTTTAGTTTAAGTTCCATCCCTTCAAGTCAATTACTTTATTTTAGCCTAAGTATTAATATTCATTGTTGTGTTTATAATTGCTTTTATCATAAATAATGTTATACATTGAACCATGATACACGAAAATGACAAATCAAATGGATTATGTGATGGAGTAAAGTGTCGTTTCGGGAATAAATGTTATATTAAAAGATCAAATGTTTAAAAGTAATAAATTTAACATTTGTCGAGATCGGCATACGATATTGACTACTATATTGCCAGTATCCATAACGGATTGATTCGATGACCACAACCCAAATCTTGATGACTTTGTCCATCGTCAATATGTTTAAACGATCTGTTACCAGGACATATAAAACTATTGAAGATAATAAAGATTGTTAGAGATGTATGGCAAATGAAGAGAAGTAACACCGCCATATGAAGATATAGTAAATGGACTACAGCCCTGTTAGACTTATCATGTCTTCGGATACCATAAGGGTAAGGCAATAAAGGGGTCGTGGGAAATGCGCACCATAAATGAGCGAAAGTATACGGTTGGAAAAGATAGTGATGATTTATTGGGGCAGATAGTCTATGTAGAGGGTAAATTTATTGATGAGATTTGTCAACATGCAATCCTTCCAGGATTTGTAGAAGAAAATATGATTTAGAACTCCCATAATATAAGTAGAAATGCTAAAAACCTCATAAAATGATTGTTTTTAAATTTATATAACACAAGACAACTCAAAAGTAAAATGGATAGGACACGATTTCTCATTTGATTAGAGCTACAACTGTGTATGATATATTAAATAGTGTCACGACATGTGTGTTATCATCAATTTGTGAAGATGGGGATTAGGGTATTTGTATGGTATGAGTGACCCTATGTGTAACTTTTATGCCCCATAAAACCCGACATGACACATTCATTTGTTTCTACTACACGATTATATTCACAACTAGATATCTAGCATGACTTGAGATTTTGTTTTATGACATCTTCTCCGGTTAGACTGAGGATTTGTTCCAAGATGATTTCTTTCTCTTGCTTCGAAGTTATTTCATACAATATAGATATAAATAGAGGTTGACACATTGTATATAAGTTTAGAGTCGTTGTTGACCTGGAGTTACACGGATGAGCACTTTCCACCAGCATCAAAGGGACTATGAGAGTTATTTGGACCGAGAAACCCACCAAGAGTATGTGGAGCTGCGTTAGTCGTTATGTAGTGTTCTATCGTATATATTTGACTATGGTTGCACTATGACATCTTGATTGGTATTTGGATATATACCTGCCTAGTGGAGCAGATGATATATTGATTGGTATTTGGATATATACCTGCCTAGTGGAGCAGATGACCCTCTATGTTCCCGTGTATGAGCGGATGACCCTTTGTACACACGGCTGCCTTGAAGCGGACATTGTACACATATTCTAATATGTACATTTGTTGTAGGTGACAGGTTGTAGGGATCCAACTAGATTCCTCATCAGTATTGATTTATTTACAAATATTGTTATATATTCTGTTATCATGTGATATATGATGTTTTGGTTGATGTGTTGATGTATTTAGTGCTGTTGCAGCACTGAGCCTATTTTGGAATTTTTAAAAGTATTAAAGTGATGATTTTTAAATTGAAAAAGGATTTTCAAAGTGATTTTGGAAATATACGTTTTTATTGAATTTTGAACTGTTAAGGAAATTGATTTATTTTAAATAAATAAGTGTTTTAATTTTTATGTTATAAACATTACAATGTTTTGGGAAACATAATTGAAATGCGATTTTTGAAATATGAAGTTAACAGTTTTGCGAAATAGTTTAAATGGAGATTTTTGAATTATTATTATAAACGGTATATATATAATATTCATAAAATTGATATTTTATAAATCAAAGTGTTAGAATTATAAAGGAGTTTTTATAAGTGTTTAAAATGAAGTTATAAATGGATTTTATAGGTAAATGAGATTTATAGAATTATATATTTATGAAGTTATATTAAAGAACGATTTTGGAAATAAAGAGAAATATAAGTAATTGACTTATAATGGAATTTTGTAAGTAATTTGGAATTGGTTAATAAAAGGATTTTATAAGTGGAAGTTTTTATAAAAATATAAATGGAATTTATAGACATTGCTTTATAAATCCGAAAATAATTGAATTTGTTAAGTTAAACATAGAAGTTTATTAAAGGAGATATATCCACGATTTTGGACAGTGGATTATTCTTTGATAAATGTGTAGAACTACTGAATTTGGATAGAGCACTATATTCACGATTTTGGACGGTGAATAATATATTAAACGAAATGGATATTTTTGGAAAGCGAATATTATTAAATGGAGTTAAATGATTTTAAAGATGTTTTAAAAGGTGTTAAATATCGAATACATAGATTTCAACGTTCATTGTTGAAATAGACGTTTTCGAAAAGTATAAGGAAATGATATCCTATAACACTGTTGTTATAGTAAATGATTTTCAAAAGGAAATGTTTTTGTATATTATTGGGATTTATATATCTATCTTATTTTCGAATCCCTATACTAGTGATTTTGGGTTGCCGTAACGATGTTTTACGCAACATTCGTTTTGACCCAATAAATGTGTTTAAAGAGAATATTTCCAAGTGTTGAAAATAAATTGATTTGTGAATTACTTATTGTTAAATAAGTATACGGAAATGTTTTCAAATGTTGAAATATTGAAATGGTTTTGAGATTATATCTTTTTAAAGATAATTTAAAGTGGATATTTGGCAAGTGATTTAATTAATAAAAGATTAATTGAAAGGGCCTGGTGATTGTTATGATGCTAAATATTTGTTTGTTTGTTTTGATAGTTAAATAACCGACTATCAAATTTGACCAAAATCTTAGTTCCTCGACTTGATGTGGGACTATTTAGTTGTACACTTAGTACGTAGCCATCTGTGTAGGCTTGATTATCATTTATGTTGAGAATGTTGATTCGTATAATGCGGAGTATTACTCCAATCTATCAAGCTTCCTTCTTGGCCTGAAGGATAGCAAGTTGAAAGTTGGAGACGTGATAAGTCTACGAGACTTAGTTTCTGTGTGAGGTTGAGAAACTCTTTTGCGTTGTTAGTGCGAAGAGACCGTGATCGGATTTATCTGAAAACCACTTCGGACCAACGTATATGTGACGATTGTGCAGGTTGCTTGTGATGATATTGATTTTCCAGATTTTCATAGTGGGGGACTGCTTGTTGGTCGTTTGGGGTTAAAATCCCAATATGCATCCAGTAGCAGTGATGTAACGACCCGGAATTTTGGGCAATAACGATTTAATAATCCGTGTTAATAATTTAACAGGTTTGATAATCTTCTTTATAATTTTAATTTAAATTTGGCTAATTTAATCTTTTAAAGGTTGATAAATTTTTAATATGGTAATATTGATAAGAATTGTTTTTCAAAGTTAATCTGATTTTATTCTGTTTATAATATATACATTTGATATATATATTGTAAATATGAGATCTTTTGTTTCAAATTAAAAATTAAATATAAATTTTCAAATTGTAATATATATGAATGTATATGTTATAGTTTGAGTTGCTTTGAAATTTATTTAATCCATTAATAATTTCTATATGAATGAATATGGTAATTTAAAGCTTTGTTTTAATTTATGTTTTCAAAAAGTTAATTTAGATTTATTCATTTATTTTCAAAATGTAAGATAATTGTTGTTTTAAAAATATGATAGTTTATAAAAGATTTAATCAAAGTTTTGTCTTTCTTTTAAAGATATTTAAATATGAGATTGTTATTTATTTTAAAAATGATAGTTTAAATAAGTTTTAAAAAGATTTGTTTTGTTTCTTTAAAATTGCTTAGATTTAAATTGGTTATAAATGCATGTATATAATGGTTTTAGATTTTTAGAATACAAAGAAAATTATTTATATTAGTTTTGAAACATTTTCTTTTAAAGATAAACTTATATATATATATATATATATATACATATGTAAGTATTAATTAATAAAGTAAATTAAGTATGTTAGTTAACATTTAAATTAAATTAAAATTTATTCAAAACATTTAAAAATATGTGTAAACATGTTAACTCCCTTAATAAACACATGTAAGTTAATTAAGTAATAAAGGGACAAGTGTCTTCATTTAAGACTTATTTTCTTTAATCTTAATAAAAACATAAGATTTTCATTTTTACATGGTTTATCTTCTTTCAAATGTTCTAATGGCAAAACACCACTTTCTCAAATATGAAATCAAAACCAAAAGTAAAACACAAATCAAAACCTGAAGTAAAAATCTGAAAAAGCAAATTAAAAATCTGCATTTGTACAAGCTTCAACCTGCATGGAGCTCAACCTGCAAGTTCAGATCCATTTCAACTTTTAAACAACTACTTGAAAGCATGCAAGGGATTTCGAACAGCAGATGCATTTCAACAGTAATCAATGTTTTTCAAAGTCTGGAGTAATAAGTTAAACCTGCTCTGCAACTTAAACAGGCGAGTAAAACTCTTTTAAAAACAGTTTTGATGATATCTGTAGTTAATGTTTTGCATGTGATGAATTTTTGTTGTGATAATGAATAGTTGTTGACATGAATATTGATGTGTTTGCAAGTTAGAAGTGTGATGGTTATCAGAGGAAACAAGTGCCTGCATAATCTATCTACTCTGTTTAGTTACTGAAGCTGTTTCCTTAAGGGAAAATTCAAAAATCTCAAACAAAATCAATATCAAACATCGTTATATAAATGAAATTGGTATGTTTAAATGTACTGAAGATTCTAAAATAGTTTCTGAAAATTTGAAACTAACAAACAATATGTAAACAAGCATAACAGTAAGAAATAAAAGTATGAACATAAGTTTTACAGTAGAAACTAAACTTTTATAAAAAAATTACTGGCTTAAATTCGAAATTGAGTTTCATGTATGTAATCATGATTGTAAATCACGAATTTAGGCATATAAATTGTAAATTTTAATTGGGTATTCATAGTAAATTTTGGGTTCGTACCTTTTCTGAGTTTTTGGTGATTACAGTCAAGCTTCTTGATAAATCGAGTTGATATTTGGATCGAAGAGAGCATTTGAGATGTAGAATTTGGGGAAAATGATGAATTAATTTTTTAATGCGTGATTTGTTCGAAATTGAAGAAGTTAGGTTTTATTGGGTTTATGGGTTCGGGGTTTATCCTTGGCCTTTGCGTCATGGATGGAGGACCGGGGGGGGGGGGGGGTGTCACGAGGATAGAGCATGGGGCTGGGGTTGTGTCGAGTTGTTAGGGATGGTGGCGAGTTCAACGGCGTCGAGTTGAATATTGGTGATGGGATTTTCAGTTTTGAAGCAGCTGAAGGTTTCGAGTTTATAGGTCAAATTTCGATTTGAGAGAAAGTTGTTCGATCTGGGTTTGGTATGGGGATCAGGAGCGTTAGGGTGGCCGACGACGGTGAACACGATGACCCAGTTTGATCGGAGACGGTGGGACATATGCACGAATAGTGACCGTGTGCACTGGAATTTTCGAATTAGAGCAGAGGAGTTTTAACGAAGTATCTCTCGCGTTGTGATCGGGAGCAACTCGAAGTAGTTGGATCTGAGTTTTGCCTCGGGAAGTTCACGTGTTTTCTGTGGGTATGACTCGAAGTATGGTGCTGGGTTGCTTCGGGGTAGACAGAGTTTGTAGGGTGGTTTGTATTGCTCTAGTTTTATAAGAATACCAGTAAATTTAAATCAAGTATTTATTTATAAACAAGTTTTATAAAGGAAGTAAAAATGCGAAATTTAAAACTTATTGTTTAAAATTTAATGTTAATCAAACTTTAAAAATATAAGTTGAAAATTATTTATTTTATTTTACTTTAAATTTATTTAGAGTGTTTTCATTTGAAAGTAATATAAATACATTTCGGAGTTCGTTTTAAAAAGGGATATTTTAAATTTAAATATTAATCAAAGTTTAAGTTAAAATGCTAAGTATTGATTCAAACCCAAGATTTCAAATTTTTAACTGAAATAAATAAGACTGATATTTGATGTTTTAAAGTATTCTAAGTTTTGAAATTTGTTTAAGATGTAAAATTTGATTTATTCAAATAATTCATTACAAGATGAATAAGGTTAATTTATTTTTGATTTGGATATAAAAATGTTAAATTTGGTTTGTAATAAATAAAGTTTAATTAAGATTTAAAGTTTTCTTAATTAATTAAGGATTTCTAAATATAAGTAATTAATTAATTACTTGTTTAATTAATTTTAAATAATTAGTTAATTATTTATTAATTTTAAATAATCACTTAATTGTGGATTAATTAAGTGTGATTACTTAATGAAGTAATCAACGGTTAAATTTTTGAATGTAATTAGAATGATATTACTTATGGAAGTAATTAGAGAAGTTACTCATGGGAGTAATTAATTAAAGCGGTTAATGGAATCACTTAATATTATCAATCAAAGAATTGATTAACATAATTGTTTAAAAAGTTAATTAATTATGGAGTAATTAATTAGTTAAGATTTATTTAATGATGGAATTAATTTTTGTTAAGAAAATAATTAAGATTTATTAAAAGAAGTAATTAGAGATAATTACTTATGTAAGTAATTAAGAGTTAATTACTTAATTTATTTAAGTTAATTAATTAATGTGATTAATTAATTAATGAATAAGATTAAATAAGGGTTAATTACTAAGAGTAATTAATTTAAATTGTTATTAATTATTAAAGTATAAGGATCAATTATTG
Organism: Allium cepa; assembly: GCA_030765085.1. Classification (NCBI taxonomy): domain Eukaryota; kingdom Viridiplantae; phylum Streptophyta; class Magnoliopsida; order Asparagales; family Amaryllidaceae; genus Allium; species Allium cepa. The sequence continues at coordinate 453,985,964 of CM060937.1, read as the reverse complement.
ATTAATAATTACTTAATGAAGTAATTAAGATTAATTAATTGGATTAATTAATCAAGGATTAATATAACTAAATTAGAAGTTAATTAATTAGGAAGTTAATTAATTAAGATAAGTAATTACAAATTGATTATCACTGATTATGGTTAATGAGATGATTAATTACAAGTTAATTATTTAATTAATTAAAGGATTATTAATTAATATAATTAATGAAGTAATTAATTAATATAATTAATGAAGTAATTAATTAAAGCAATTAATTTAAAATATGATTAATTAATTGTAATTAAGAATTAATGTAATTAATTATAGTTAATTAATTAATGAAGGATCATTAATTTTGTAATTAATGATGGTAATTAAAGGTTAATTACTAACTATGATTAACGATAATTAGTTGAATGTAATTAAAAGATAATTAATCAAGAAAAATTAATTAAAGAAGGTCATTAGGAGATGATTAATGAATTTGATTTGTAATAAATCAATGAAGCAAGAGTTAGAATAATCCAAGTGATTAAAGGATAGAATTAATTTAATTAGAGATTAATTAAATTAATTAAAAGTTAATCAATTCTGCTATGGGTGATTGATTAATATTGAATGGTTGATATTGAATGATTGATATTGGATGTTGAATGATAATGGATGATTGATATTGGGTGATTGGTTGATACTGGATGATTTGGATGACTATGATATATGTGATATGCTGCTTTATGAGATGAATGTTGATATGAATTATCTATTATGATAACGTTATTCATCTAACTATTTATATCATCCTGAATAAGTTAAAACCCTTAAGTACAACTTGAACATTAAAATGGCGTTTGGTTTCGGTGAGACCGGGATCGGGTTTCCATATTTGGATATCCGAAAACCACATCGATTCCAATTAAACGTTAGGTCGTTAATCCAAGTGGAGCAAGTGAAGACTCGAGGTGTAAGGGCTATACGTCAGTATAACTCTGTGGGTGATTCCGTAATGAGTTTGACGGAATAGTGCTTATAGATTCGAGATGGCGAATCAGAGTGCAAGGGCTATGGTCGTTGACTCTAAGGGTGATTCCAAAATGAGTGCAACGAGATAGTGCCTTCGGTTTCGTTCGAACCCGGAACGAACTTGTATGGATTGAATGCTTTCAGCACATCGTCAGGCGGACGATGAGCATTCTAAGATAAAAGTGTTCTATAAAGGTAATCGCAGCCTCAAGCCTCATCAACCGGGAATGGCTAAAACAAGGGAGGTGCAGCAAGGCTTCGTGGGTAGCTTCCACTGGAGAGCAAGATTTACTCCTGTCTAGAAGTTCCTTTATATTCGGCTGTGTGGGGCGGTTGATCCGGACAACTGCCGGGGTTGTCTTGTTCGGGACTGTTCAGTAAGGAATGGTTACGGCCTTGTGTTGTAGGGGATGAAGGGAGTAATCCTCGGTACGGTGATCTATGCCACGTACTGTGACGGGCGGTACCCCAGTAGCCCTGCCATTGATGGAAACCCATTTTCCCTACGAGACCCTACGGTTTTGATTGTATTACCCACTTTTGTGGCTAGTAGCTGGAATTTAATAGATGTAACAATTTCGGCTATTTCATATTTACTTGAAAACCCTAAACACTATTATAATATCACTGGATTTCCTATCAAATGTTTTGGTTAGCGTAAGCTAAAAACTTTTCCATGTTTATGTGTGGGAAGTCTTACGTGATACCTTTTCTTTTCAAAAGTTTTCTAAAGTTAAGCAATTTTAAACCGTTTACTCACACCAGACCCATGTCTGACCCGAGTGTTTATTTTCTGTTTTATTAAACTCTTGGGTACTCATATTATGTATGAGTAGTCAAGTGATTCAGGTTAGCTTGACGAATTCTGGAGGAGATATGAAGCAAGAGGCTTCGATGTGTAGATATATAATATGGCTCCGCTGTGTATGTTGTGTCTGTTTCTTCTGTTGTACTTGAGTTGTATGAATTAGATAGATGTTTATAACTGTCTAATATGTGTTGTATAGTTGTGTACTTTGATGTAATGAGGTGCTATGTAATATTTTATGTTAATTATTATATTTTATTCGTTCCGTTGTGAGTTCTTTGATGTTTGTTTGTGTTCTTCTTTCTCTTTCTTTTCTTCTTCTATCCCTTTCTTTCTTAAAGATGACGCGATTTTCTGGTAGTAGGAAGTCGGGTCGCTATAGTTGGTATCTGAGCATTAGGCTGAGCGAATACCTAAACTCTGAAGTGTGTCTTTCTTTAGGGAGCATTAGGTTGAGTGAATACCTAGGCTCTATAGTGGTATCCCTCGTGAGAGAGCGTACTTGTAATTTTTATATATAACTGTATATATATATATATATTTATATATCTACCTGATCTGTTGGGTTGTCTGTTCGGATTTTCCAACATAAGTTTAGAGGTAGATAGTGGAGTAGTGGTTTGTGTGTGTAACACGATTACCACTGACAGAAGAGGTCCATATGTTTGAGGTTGGAAGTATTTGTCGAGACTATAGACCTAATACTGTCTCGAGTGAAATCCGTAGTTTGGAGTAAGGAATTCTCTGATATCCGAAGGAAATCTTTTTAAAGATTCGGAGTTTATCTTTGAAGTATAAGTTTGGATTTCGCTCAGGTGAGCGAATTATTCTTGAGTTTGGATTTGATGGAAGTGCAGTAGTAAGTGATGATATCTTGGTAACTGCGTGATGAAATGCAGTATCCTTGGATATTTTCTGAAGGTGTTTTCTCTTGAAGCAGTTTTAGAAGTGGTTGAGGAGCAGTCTTTACCTGTTGCAAGGAAGACTCGTCTGTGTAGAAGTTGTTTGGATCTTTAGCATGGAGATTGGCTGTTTTGGAATATGAGACTAAGGTCTATGAGTTGTTTCTTTTCAGGAATGGTCTCATTGTTATTCCTTAAGGAAAGCGAGATATGGATGCTTGGTTTAGAGTCCGAGATTCTTGAGAGGTTGTCTGCCATCTCGGAGGTCCGTTGCGTGGTTTGTTGGTGGTTTTGGTTTTGGAGAAGCCTTTGGATTTGAAGACTTTGGTTAGCTGTAGTAGCAGTTCCATCTCGAAGTGTTCGGTGTGCTGACAAGGAGATCTTTTAGCTTTGCAGTATCATCGAGGTGGAGTTTAGAAGCAACAGTGTTGGCTTGTTTCTCCGATGGTTCAGGAACCTTGTGGTTCTCTTTCAGCAGTCTGGGCTGAAGGTAGTAATGTTTTCTTGAAGGGTTAACCTAGTTTGGAAAGCTTTAAGCTGTTCTAATTGGTAAAGTGAGGATAGTTTCTTTGGAATCCGAACTAGGTAGGATCGCAGAAGTGACTTGCAATTAGTTTGGGAATTTTTCTTGAGCAATCTGTTGTTTGAGACTGAGGATTCTCATGAGAAGTAGGAGCTGCTGGAGTATTCTAAAAGTTTGTCTGCATCTGGAGTTGAGTTCCCTATTGTTTGATTCCAGAAGTAATGCTGATAGTTAGCCTGGAAATTGGATGGTTCTTGGAGAATGGAGAGTTGGTGTAGCAACTCAGATATTTTTGGAATTGGACTGATATAGCCTTTGGAATGGGATTCTGTTATAAGGTTGTGTGCCTGAGTCAGATGAGTCACTCAGAATTTTATGGATTTGATGAACAAGGTTTCTGGTATATATTGGATAAGTTGTATTCGTGTTCATCAATAGTATTCTTTACTATTTCCGAATCAGAGTTGTGCAGTGGAAGCGAGGTAGCAGCTGTGCAAGGAAGGAAGCAAGTTATGTTTGCTATTGCTTGAGTAGTAGAACTTGTGTTCTGGGTTTCAACGGATTATGGAAGGTTTTTCTATTGAATAGAATCCAGGAACTGTTTTCTTTGGTTTAGTGGTTTCAGAAAGTATCAGCATAGGTTGAGCTGATCAGGATGAGATTGGCAGCCCAGGATTTGTCTGTTGAGATATACGGATATGAGATGAGGAGTTTGGAGTTTGAAGTTGGGGACTTCATTGTTGTTACAATTTCTCTGGTTAAGAGAACTAATAATGGATAAGATTGGATGGGTAGTTCTGAGGCAATTGAGATTTCTTATCTGTGTTCTGATAAGATAAGATTTGTTGTCTATGAGATTGAATTGCCAGTTTGGGTACCTGGAATTCATTGAATTTCACGTATCTCTGAGGGAGTACGTGTATGGTATATTGTTGGTTAGGGAATCGGTAGTTCAGTTGGAGTTGGATATTGAGTTGGATTTGAGTATAATCTGATGTTCTGTTCAGAAGGGTGGATCTAGGAAAGAGAGGAGCTCTGGATTTTGGCTGTATAGTTAGTTTGTTGGCTTTTGTAGAGCGAGTCTCCCGGTAATTTATATTTGGGAAACTCGAGATAGTATTAGATTTATTCTGATTTATGTCAGAATAATTAGTTAAGTTTATTTGTTTATTTGATTGCTATGGATGTTAGTAACTGGTTGTTAGGAATGCTTTGCTGATTGAATTAAAATCTGTACTGGATTATTAAATTACCTTTGCTTTTAAATTTCGAGGACGAAATTCTTTTAAGGGGAGAGGATTGTAACGACCCGGAATTTTGGGCAATAACGATTTAATAATCCGTGTTAATAATTTAACAGGTTTGATAATCTTCTTTATAATTTTAATTTAAATTTGGCTAATTTAACCTTTTAAAGGTTGATAAATTTTTAATATGGTAATATTGATAAGAATTGTTTTTCAAAGTTAATCAGATTTTATTCTGTTTATAATATATACATTTGATATATATATTGTAAATATGAGATCTTTTGTTTCAAATTAAAAATTAAAGATAAATTTTCAAATTGTAATATATATGAATGTATATGTTATAGTTTGAGTTCCTTTGAAATTTATTTAATCCATTAATAATTTCTATATGAATGAATATGGTAATTTAAAGCTTTGTTTTAATTTATATTTTCAAAAGGTTAATTTAGATTTATTCATTTATTTTCAAAATGTAAGATAATTGTTGTTTTAAAAATATGATAGTTTATAAAAGATTTAATTAAAATTTTGTCTTTCTTTTAAAGATATTTAAATATGAGATTGTTATTTATTTTAAAAATGATAGTTTAAATAAGTTTTAAAAAGCTTTGTTTTGTTTCTTTAAAATTGCTTAGATTTAAATTGGTTATAAATGCATATATATAATGGTTTTAGATTTTTAGAATACAAAGAAAATTATTTATATTAGTTTTGAAACATTTCTTTTAAAGATAAACTTATATATATATATATATATATACATATGTAAGTATTAATTAATAAAGTAAATTAAGTATGTTAGTTAACATTTAAATTAAATTAAAATTTATTCAAAACATTTAAAAACATGTGTAAACATGTTAACTCCCTTAATAAACACATGTAAGTTAATTAAGTAATAAAGGGACAAGTGTCTTCATTTAAGACTTATTTTCTTTAATCTTAATAAAAACATAAGATTTTCATTTTTACATGGTTTATCTTCTTTCAAATGTTCTAATGGCAAAACACCACTTTCTCAAATATGAAATCAAAACCAAAAGTAAAACACAAATCAAAACCTGAAGTAAAAATCTGAAAAAGCAAATTAAAAATCTGCATTTGTACAAGCTTCAACCTGCATGGAGCTCAACCTGCAAGTTCAGATCCATTTCAACTTTTAAACAACTACTTGAAAGCATGCAAGGGATTTCGAACAACAGATGCATTTCAACAGTAATCAATGTTTTTCAAAGTCTGGAATAATAAGTTAAACCTGCTCTGCAACTTAAACAGGTGAGTAAAACTCTTTTAAAAACAGTTTTGATGATATCTGTAGTTAATGTTTTGCATGTGATGAATTTTTGTTGTGATAATGAATAGTTGTTGACATGAATATTGATGTGTTTGCAAGTTAGAAGTGTGATGGTTATCAGAGGAAACAAGTGCCTGCATAATCTATCTACTATGTTTAGTTACTGAAGCTGTTTCCTTAAGGGAAAATTCAAAAATCCCAAACAAAATCAATATCAAACATCGTTATATAAATGAAATTGGTATGTTTAAATGCACTGAAGATTCTAAAATAGTTTCTGAAAATTTGAAACTAACAAACAATATGTAAACAAGCATAACGGTAAGAAATAAAAGTATGAACATAAGTTTTACAGTAGAAACTAAACTTTTATAAAAAATTTACTGGCTTAAATACGAAATTGAGTTTCATGTATGTAATCGTGATTGTAAATCACGAATTTAGGCATATAAATTGTAAATTTTAATTGGGTATTCATAGTAAATTTTGGGTTTGTACCTTTTCTGAGTTTTTGGTGATTGCAGTCAAGCTTCTTGATAAATCGAGTTGATATTTGGATCGAAGAGAGCATTTGAGATGTAGAATTTGGGGAAAATGATGAATTAATTTTTCAATGCGTGATTTGTTCGAAATTGAAGAAGTTAGGTTTTATTGGGTTTATGGGTTCGGGGTTTATCCTTGGCCTTTGCGTCATGGATGGAGGACCGGGGGGGTCGCGAGAATGGAGCATGGGGCTGGGGTTGTGTCGAGTTGTTAGGGATGGTGGCGAGTTCAACGGCGTCGAGTTGAATGTTGGTGATGGGATTTTCAGTTTTGAAGCAGCTGAAGGTTTCGAGTTTATAGGTCAAATTTCAATTTGAGAGAAAGTTGTTCGATCTGGGTTTGGTATGGGGATCAGGAGCGTTAGGGTGGCCGACGACGGTGAACGCGACGACCCAGTTTGATCGGAGACGGTGGGACATGTGCACGAATAGTGACCGTGTGCACTGGAATTTTCGAATTAGAGCAGAGGAGTTTTAACGAAGTATCTCTCGCGTTGTGATCGGGAGCAACTCGAAGTAGTTGGATCTGAGTTTTGCCTCGGGAAGTTCACGTGTTTTCTGCGGGTATGACTCGAAGTATGGTGTTGGGTTGCTTCGGGGTAGACAGAGATTGTAGGGTGGTTTGTATTGCTCTAGTTTTATAAGAATACCAGTAAATTTAAATCAAGTATTTATTCATAAACAAGTTTTATAAAGGAAGTAAAAATGTGAAATTTAAAACTTATTGTTTAAAATTTAATGTTAATCAAACTTTAAAAATATAAGTTGAAAATTATTTATTTTATTTTACTTTAAATTTATTTAGAGTGTTTTCATTTGAAAGTAATATAAATACATTTCGGAGTTCGTTTTAAAAAGGGATATTTTAAATTTAAATATTAATCAAAGTTTAAGTTAAAATGCTAAGTAATGATTCAAACCCAAGATTTCAAATTTTTAACTGAAATAAATAAGACTGATATTTGATGTTTTAAAGTATTCTAAGTTTTGAAATTTGTTTAAGATGTAAAATTTGGTTTATTCAAATAATTCATTACAAGATGAATAAGGTTAATTTATTTTTGATTTGGATATAAAAATGTTAAATTTGGTTTGTAATAAATAAAGTTTAATTAAGATTTAAAGTTTTCTTAATTAATTAAGGATTTCTAAATATAAGTAATTAATTAATTAATTGTTTAATTAATTTTAAATAATTAGTTAATTATTTATTAATTTTAAATAATCACTTAATTGTGGATTAATTAAGTGTGATTACTTAATGAAGTAATCAACGGTTAAATTTTTGAATGTAATTAGAATGATAATTACTTATGGAAGTAATTAGAGAAGTTACTCATGGGAGTAATTAATTAAAGCGGTTAATGGAATCACTTAATATTATCAATCAAAGAATTGATTAACACAATTGTTTAAAAAGTTAATTAATTATGGAGTAATTAATTAGTTAAGATTTATTTAATGATGGAATTAATTTTTGTTAAGAAAATAATTAAGATTTATTAAAAGAAGTAATTAGAGATAATTACTTATGTAAGTAATTAAGAGTTAATTACTTAATTTATTTAAGTTAATTAATTAATGTGATTAACTAATTAATGAATAAGATTAAATAAGGGTTAATTAGTAAGAGTAATTAATTTAAATTGTAATTAATTATTAAAGTAATTAATTAAGGATTAATTATTGATTAATAATTACTTAATGAAGTAATTAAGATTAATTAATTAGATTAATTAATCAAGGATTAGTATAATTAAATTAGAAGTTAATTAATTAGGAAGTTAATTAATTAAGAAAGTAATTACAAATTGATAATCACTGATTATGGTTAATGAGATGATTAATTACAAGTTAATTATTTAATTAATTAAAGGATTATTAATTAATATAATTAATGAAGTAATTAATAAAAGCAATTAATTTAAAATATGATTAATTAATTGTAATTAAGGATTAATGTAATTAATTATAGTTAATTAATTAATGAAGGATCATTAATTTTGTAATTAATGATGGTAATTAAAGGTTAATTACTAACTATGATTAAGGATAATTATTTGAATGTAATTAAAAGATAATTAATCAAGAAAAATTAATTAAAGAAGGTCATTAGGAGATGATTAATGAATTTGATTTGTAATAAATCAATGAAGCAGGAGTTAGAATAATCCAAGTGATTAAAGGATAGAATTAATTTAATTAGAGATTAATTAAGTTAATTAAAAGTTAATCAATTCTGCTATGGGTGATTGATTAATATTGAATGGTTGATATTGAATGATTGATATTGGATGTTGAATGATAATGGATGATTGATATTGGGTGATTGGTTGATACTGGATGATTTGGATGACTATGATATATGTGATATGCTGCTTTATGAGATGAATGTTGATATGAATTATCTATTATGATAACGTTATTCATCTATCTGTTTATATCATCCTGAATAAGTTAAAACCCTTAAGTACAACTTGAACATTAAAATGGCGTTTGGTTTCGGTGAGACCGGGATCGGGTTTCCATATTTGGATATCCGAAAACCACATCGATTCCAATTAAACGTTAGGTCGTTAATCCAAGTGGAGCAAGTGAAGACTCGAGGTGTAAGGGCTATACGTCAGTATAACTCTGTGGGTGATTCCGTAATGAGTTTGATGGAATAGTGCTTATAGATTCGAGATGGCGAATCAGAGTGCAAGGGCTATGGTCGTTGACTCTGAGGGTGATTCCAAAATGGGTGCAACGAGATAGTGCCTTCAGTTTCGTTCGAACCCGGAACGAACTTGTATGGATTGAATGCTTTCAGCACATCGTCTGGCGGACGATGAGCATTCTAAGATAAAAGTGTTCTATAAAGGTAATCGCAGCCTCAAGCCTCATCAACCGGGAATGGCTAAAATAGGGGAGGTGCAACAAGGCTTCGTGGGTAGCTCCCACCGGAGAGCAAGATTTACTCCTGTCTAGAAGTTCCTTTATATTCGGCTGTGTGGGGCGGTTGATCCGGACAACTGCCGGGGTTGTCTTGTTCGGGACTGTTCAGTAAGGAATGGTTCCGGCCTTGTGTTGCAGGGGATGAAGGGAGTAATCCTCGGTACGGTGATCTAGGCCACGTACTGTGACAGGCGGTACCCCAGTAGCCCTGCCATTGATGGAAACCCATTTTCCCTACGAGACCCTACGGTTTTGATTGTATTACCCACTTTTGTGGCTAGTAGCTGGAATTTAATAGATGTAACAATTTCGGCTATTTCATATTTACTTGAAAACCCTAGACACTATTATAATATCACTGGATTTCCTATCAAATGTTTTGGTTAGCGTAAGCTAAAAACTTTTCCATGTTTATGTGTGGGAAGTCTTACGTGATACCTTTTCTTTTCAAAGGTTTTCTAAAGTTAAGCAATTTTAAACCGTTTACTCACACCAGACCCCTGTCTGACCCGAGTGTTTATTTTCTGTTTTATTAAACTCTTGGGTACTCATATTATGTATGAGTAGTCAAGTGATTCAGGTTAGCTTGACGAATTCTGGAGGAGATATGAAGCAGGAGGCTTCGACGTGTAGATATATAATATGGTTCCGCTGTGTATGTTGTGTCTGTTTCTTTTGTTGTACTTGAGTTGTATGAATTAGACAGATGTTTATAACTATATAATATGTGTTGTATAGTTGTGTACTCTGATGTAATGAGGTACTATTTAATATTTTATGTTAATTGTTATATTTTATTCGTTCCGCTGTGAGTTCTCTGATGTTTGTTTGTGTTCTTCTTTCTCTTTCTTTTCTTCTTCTATCCCTTTCTTTCTTAAAGATGACGCGATTTGCTGGTAGTAGGAAGTCGGGTCGCTACAAGTGATCTCTTTATTATGAAATATCTAATGCGAGGACTATTCGCTACTAATCCTAGGGATTTCCTGACAGGATGTGGTAGGAAAGTACCTTCGGTTTGTCCTGTTCCTGGACAACTTCTATGGATGTTTGTCTGACATTGCATTTCTATAGATTACGTACATTGGTTTTTACAAACGTACATCAGTGGTGGCGGAGAAGGCAACTTCTCTTAGCTTAACATCCTCCTTGAGACGTATGAGCTAAAGGATTGTATTTTTGTGGAAGGCAATTAGTAGTCAACGGAAATGGCCATGTGGCATTCAAAGTGATGTGATATGTGATTGTGAAAGGTAATCGTTACCTCTAGCCTCATCAACCGAAAATGACCAAAACAGGATTAGATGCGGCGGGGCTAAGTGGGTCGCTCCCATTAGGGTATGATCATCCTCTTCTATATATATCTTTGCACGCTATGAAGTCGTGTATCTGATTATTGTGGTTTGTATGCTAGAGGGCCCTCGGCAAAGGTTGGTAACGACTGAAGGATGACATATTCAGTACCATCTAGTTATAGAGGTGAGCATATCTTGTGTTGGTAGAGGGCAGATGTTCTGTGCCTTAGGACATCCATCTAGAGGTGTACCCCTTCGGAAGGTGGTCCATTCACCTGGTCATTTGTATGGAAATCCAAACTCCACTACATGCTTGCCATTTTGATTGTATTACCCAATTGGGCTATATGTTGGAATTTAATAATTGTAACAATTTCGGCCATGATTAATATTATTTGTATATAGCAGACACTACTATAATATAAGAAGATTTGATATGATATGTTTTAGTTATCGTAAGGTAAAAACATGTCTGTGTTTATGCATGGACTTGTCTTACGAGATACTTTTGTTTTGATAAAGGAAAAGTTTGGTAATTTAATAAATTCAGTTGAGTGTGTTTCTCACGCTGGTTTACCGGACTAATACGGGCGTTCTTCCCTTTCAATGCTCGGGTCAGACCGAATATATTTACAGGTTATGCTTTGGTGCATTTGGAGCTTTAGCAGGAGAGCTGGAGATCTTCATTTTCGTATACACATACTTGTTTTGAATATCCGCTGTTCTTTGTTGTTGTTATTATCAGCATTTGCGAGGACATGTTATTATAACTGTTCAGGCTGATAACTGTTGATTGATTGTTGAACTCTGATTGATGTATGTATATACAGTTTCTGTTTTTAAAGATCGTTGATATGATATTATATATTTTCCGCTGCGATGTGAGATTCTGTATTGTTCTGTTTGGTTCTATCTTCTCTCTTTCTTCTCTTCTCTTCTTCTCTCTTCTTTTCTTTCTCTTGACTTTCCATCAGTTTGTGCTTTTTGGGTCGGACATGTATGGATTATTGTCGATTCAAAGGGTATGGATTTGCGGGTCGTCACATTTGGTATCAGAGCTTGGATTTTGTATATTCCTAAGCTTTAATGTGTACTCAGTATATATAGAGACAGTAACACCCTAGATTGAGTTTGAGTGTATTATATATATGAGCGCATATTTATTAGTGATATAAAATGTTTTATATTGTGTTTGCTTATCCGTTGAGCTGTTTGTGAATTCTGGTCGGTATGTAGGATACCATATTATCGGAAGGGATTTTCAAACACTTAAACGAGGCAAGTCGACATAGTATCATTTTAAATTGGGTAAATGAAATAATTTTACCTCGATTATATTTTATATATAAAGGAAATAGTTTTTTCAGAATTATTATAATGTATATAAATGAATTGTTTGGTATTTTCAAAATGTAAATATATATAAGTTAATAAAGATGTCCGAATAAGTTAAATAGAAACAACTATTGTAGAGGAATAAATTATATAAGCAAGTGAATTATACGTATGGAATTATAACAAATATGATTTACAATTGTGAAATCATCTTATATATAAGAAGTGAAACTATATGAGTATATTTATAAATATAAGTTGTAAATGAAAATAGATTTAAATTAAGAATTGGGAAAATTTGAATCCCGTTTATTTTGAAAGTTGTTTTTCAAAGTTAAAGAGGTTATATTGTTATAAATAGAAAATAAGTGAAATTGTATAAGTAAAAAGGTTTATAAATGTGATTTATAAATATAAAATGATATTTTAAAAGAATATAAAGCACTGAATTCACAATTGTTGTTGGAAAATAATAAGGGTGATGACTGCAGCAGCATCAGTATCATTTTCGAGTTTCTGTGTGATGAATTTGCTACCAATAGTAAATTGAAAATTTAAATTTTGTTATGATAAACAAATTTGATTTAAATCCAAGTTGAAATTAATAAATATAAGTAAAATGAGCTTTGGATTTATAATATGAAATAATTTTTTTAATTATTAGTAAAGTTGATATAAATTTGAGTTAGCATAATAAAATATATGATTTGAAATTTAACTAAAGGAAAGTTACTAAAGTGAATTGGATTTGAAATTATAAAGAATGAGTTTAGTGAATGGAAGTGAACTGAGGTAGATGTTCACAGAATTATGAAAAATAAGTTGTATAATTTATAAAATGGGAAAATGTAAGCAAAACCAATGTTAAAATGGTTAAACACTTTTGGTTAGGCAAAACAAAATCTGAATTTGAATGGTAATATGATTTTGACTTAAGTTAAATAAAATGAAATTGAAATGAAATATAACTTAAGTAATATTAAATGAAGTTGATTTTGGTATCGAAGTAAATTGATAAAGTGAATTAAATGAATATGAACTTGAGTTATATAAAGAAATTCAACTTTATTTGTAGATTGAATTAGCAATTGAAATAATGAAGTATGAATTGAATGTTGATCATTGAACGTAAATGAATTGATATGCAATAGTGGATGTAGGTGTTAATTCATTAAAAGCTAATGAAATTGATTGAAAGTCAATAGAATGTTAAACCAATTTGAAATTAAAAGTGTTGAACCAAATTGAATGAATGCAAAGTAAATTAATTTGGTAATGTTGGATATGCATTGATTGTTAGATGGATGCTAGTTGATTGAATAAAAAATTCATATGGAATTGAATTAATGAAATTGAAAGTAAAATAATAGAATTCAAACTGAAAGTGAAGTAAGAATAAATAGAAATGAAATTTATTTAATTTAGAAGTGAACTAACTTGAATGTGAATTAGTGAATGTAAACAAATTGAATTCGAATGAATGGATATTAATAAAATCCAATGTTAATAAATCAAATGTGGTTTAAATTGAAAATCAATTCAATGAATATTAATAAGAAGTGAATATATATTGATTTGATTATGGAGTTGTTGGATGATGGTTGTTTGATGATTGGATTTGTTGTTTTTGATTGCATTTGCTATATTGGCATATATACTTATTGGTATATGTTGTATATTGATATTACATTCATATGTACATGTTTCTCATTTGTTTGTTGAGTCTTTAGTAGGTGTGTATGGTGTTTTCTTCGCTTTTCGAGCTCGCTTTCGCGCTATATTAGCCGTATATGCCCGCTAATAATATATAAGGTACATATCTCGGATTACATATCGTACTTTTATACCTTTTTCCCTACGGAATGCCTCATCCTTGATGATGAGATGTATATTTGTGATATATATATTGTTATTTTTTCGGTTCAAACTGTGCAAAGGAGACGTTGGCGAATTCTTCTGAAAATTTAAGGCGTTGGTAAATTTTTGGAAAATTTGTGATAACTAAAATTTTGATATTGAGTTGTAAAGTTAAATGATATTGGTTGGTTTTGAAAAGATAACTAAGTATGATTTGAAAAGTTAGTAAAGTTTTTGTAAGAAGTTTAACTATTGGATTTTGGGAAAGTTAAACACTTAGAGATTTGGTAAATCTAAATTGAACGATTTGTTTTGAAAAGTTAACGGATTTTGTGACTTTTTCTTACTTGGTAATTTGGATGAAGAAATTCTTTTAAGTAGGGAGAATATAACGACCCAGAATTTAAGTCAATTGAAATTCGTATATTTAATTGATTTTAAATAGTCACAAGTAAATTTATAAGCTGGATAACTTGTATTTGAAATATAGCGATTTAATTGGATAATTATTTTGTTAATTGAATATTTGAAATTGCAGAAATAATTGAGATTTGGATTTAAAATGAATAAAAATAATTTATAAAGTTGAAATATATTCTGGTAGAATTTAAACGATGTTAGTAAACTTTTAAAATCGAATTAAAAGTTAATTTGTAGAAATTGAATATTTTAATATTTAATTGACAGGTAAAAATAGCCATTTTTCAAACAGTCTTGGATTTCGACGAAACTAGTTTCAACGGATCCGTAATGTTAAAATATTATAAGATTTTAAATTTCGTGTCAATCGAATTTACGGTTTGTCCGGGGCAAGCTAAAACGCGTAGAAATCTGTTTAAGTGAATTTTAAATTTAAATAAGTCGATTCGAAAACTTATCTTCCAAATACGATCGAATTGGCTCTTGATATATATTCCATTGTGTTCGGAATAAGGGTAAAACATTATAAACGCCAGGCGGCACGCTTCGTTTGGAGTTCGGAAAATTTTCTGATGAATAGTGCACGAAAATTTTCAATAAAAGCCCTTGATTTTCTTCATTTTGCTAAAACCCTAGCCAAATTAGGGCAGGCCGCCATTTACTTTTCTATGGCCAGAATCCATCTTCGTTTCCCCTTTAATATCTCACGATCCATCGACAATTAGCTAATAGCTTCAACTACAAAGTTGTAGACAACGTCGAGATCTCGAGATCCAACGGTTATGATGGGGTATTACGCGGTGGATCAACAGAAAACTGCTCGCGTTCGTCCTTGGTTGCACACGTCTTTTCACGACAAAGGGAGGGCCGAGCTTTGCTTCGTTCATAGCAGGGGTAGAGCTTGCGAAGGGCTTCGACACGGTGGTTCTCGATCAACTTATAAGCAGGCGAGGTGGTCACGATAATTCGCGAGGGTGGGTGGCTTTGGGTTATCTCGTTCGTGAATTGAACGTGAGGAAGAAGAAGCAACCATCGGCCCTGTTGTCCAGATGCAGGAACGAGTGGCCGAGATCAAATCTAGGTTTAAAAAAATAAAAAAAATTGTAAATATTTATATATTATATATTCGTATAATCTTTAAAATGTATAACATTTTCATACAAGGTCTGTTTCGCACGAAACGAATTGCATTGGGTTCATATGGGCGAGCATTACATTATTGAGCTAGATTGGGATTTATTTGAGCGAATGAGAATTTTGGTTGAAATTAAACGCTTGTTTAATTTTAATCGAAATAAATCGCTATCGCGACGACTACAAGCAATGTGAGCACAACTCACTCTTTCTGACTCATTGATATTTTTATATAAGTGAGAATAAATATTATTTATGATGATTGATGATTGTTTGGATGATATATGATATATTGATTGGTACTTGGATATATACCTGCCTAGTGGAGCAGATGACCCTTTATGTTCCCGTGTATGAGCGGACGACCCTTTGTGCGCGCGGCTGCCTTGAAGCGGACATTGTACACATATTCTAATATGTATATTTGTTGTAGATGACAGGTTGGAGGGATCCAACTGGATTCCTCACCAGTATTGATTTACTTACATATATTGTTATATATTCTGTTATCATATGATATATGAGGTTTTGGTTGATGTGATTAATGTATTTGGTGCTATTGCAGCATTGGGCCTATTTTGGAATTTTAAAAAATATTAAAGTGATGATTTTTAAATTGAAAAAGGATTTTCAAAGTGATTTTGGAAATATATGTTTTTATTGAATTTTGAACTGTTAAGGAAATTGATTTATTTTAAATAAATAAGTGTTATAATTTTTATGTTGTAAACATTATGATGTTTTGGGAAATATAATTGAAATGTGATTTTTGAAATATGAAGTTAACTGTTTTGTGAAATAGTTTAAATGGATATTTTTGAATTATTACTATAAACGGTATATATATATATATATAATATTTATAAAATTGATATTTTATAAATCAAAGTTTTAGAATTATAAAGGAGTTTTTATAAGTGTTTAAAATGAAGTTATAAATGGAATTTATAAACATTGTTTTATAAATCCGAAAACAATTGAATCTGTTAAGTTTAATATAGAAGTTTATCAAATAAGATATATCCATGATTTTGGACAGTGGATTATCCTTTGATAAATGTGTAGAAATACTGAATTTGGATAGATAACTATATTCATGATTCTGGACGGTGAATAATATATAAATAAAATGGATATTTTTGGAAAGTGAATGTTATTAAATGGAGTTAAACGATTTTAAAGATGTTTTAAAATGTGTCAAATATCGAATACATAGGTTTCAACATTCATTGTTGAAATAGACGTTTTCAAAAAGTATAAGGAAATGATGGCCTATAACACTGTTGCTATAGTAAATGATTTTCGAAAGGAAATGTTTTTGTATAGTATTGAGATTTATATATCTATCTTATTTTCGAATCCCTATACTAGTAATTTCGGGTTGTCGTAACGATGTTTTATGCAACACTCGTTTTGACCCAATAAATGTGTTTAAAGAGAATATTTTTCAAGTGTTGAAAATAAATTGATTTGTGAACTACTTATTATGAAATAAGTATATGGAAATGTTTTCCAATGTTGAAATATTGAAATGGTTTTGAGATTATATCTTTTTAAAGATAATTTGAAATGGATATTTGGCAAGTGATTTAATTAATAAAAGATTAATTAAAAGGGCCTGGTGATTGTTATGATGCTAAATACTTGTTTGTTTGTCTTGATAGTTAAATAACCGACTATCAAATTTGGCCAAAATCTTAGTTCCCCGACTTGATGTAGGAACTATTTAGTCGTAAACTTAGTACGTAGCCATCTGTGTAGGCTTGATTATCATTTGTGTTGAGGATGTTGATTCATATAGTGCGGAGTATTACTCCAATCTATCGAGCTTCCTTCTTGGCCCGAAGGATAGCAAGTTGAAAGTTGGAGACGTGGTAAGTCTATGAGACTTAGTTTCTGCGTGAGGTTGAGAAACGCTTTTGCATTGTTGGTGCGAAGAGACCGGGATCAGATTTATCTGAAAACCACTTCGGACCAATGTATATGCGACGATTATGCAGGTCGCTTGTGATGATATTGATATTCCAGATTTTCATGGTGGGGTACTGCTTGTTGATCGTTTTGGGTTAAAATCTCAATATACATCCAGTTGTAGTGATCTCTTTATTATGAAATATCCAATGCGAGGACTATTCGCTACTAATCCTAGGGATTTCTCGACAGAATGTGGTAGGAAAGTACCTTCGGTTTGTCCTGTTCCTGGACAACTTGTATGGATGTTTGTCTGACATTGCATTTCTATAGATTACATACATTGGTTTTTACAAACGTGCATCAGTGGTGGCGGAGAAGGCAACTTCTCTTAGCTTAACACCCTCCTTGAGACGTATGAGCTTAAGGATTGTATTTTTGTGGAAGGCAATTAGTAGTCAACGGAAATGACCATGTGGCATTCAAAGTGATGTGATGTGTGATTGTGAAAGGTAATCGTTACTTATAGCCTCATCAACCGGAAATGACCAAAACAGGGTTAGATGCAGTAGGGCTAAGTGGGTCGCCCCCATTAGGGTATGATCATCCTCTTCTAGATATATCTTTGCATGCTATGACGTCGTGTATCTTATTATTGTAGTTTGTGTGCTAGAGGGCCCTCGGTAAAGGTCGGTAACTACCGGAGGATGACATATTCAGTACCATCTAGTTATAGAGGTGGGCTGGTCTTATGGTGGTAGACTGCAGATGTTCTGTGCCTCGGGACATCCATCTAGAGGTGTACCCCTTCGGAAGGTAGTCCCTTCACCTAGTCATTTGTATGGAAATCCAAACTCCACTACATGCTTGCCATTTTGATTGTATTACCCAGTTGGGCTATATGCTGGAATTTAATCAATATAACAATTTCGACTATGATTAATATTATTTGTATATAGTAGACACTACTATAATATAAGAGGATTTGATACGATATGTTTTAGTTATCGTAAGGTAAAAACATTATTTGATACGATATGTTTCGGCTATGATTAATATTATTTGTTTATGTGTGGACTTGTCTTACGAGATACTTTTGTTTTGATAAAGGAAAATTTTGGTAATTTAGTAAATTCAGTCGTGTGTGTTTCTCACGCAGGTTTACCAGACTGATCCGGTTGTTCTTCCCTTTCAATGCTCGGGTCAGACCGAGAATATTTACAGGTTATGCTTTGGTGCTTTTGGAGCTTCAGTAGGAGAGCTAGAGATCTTCATTTTCATATAAACGTACTTGTTTTGATTATCCACTGTGCTTTGTTGTTGTTGTTATCAGTATTTGTGAGGACAGGTTTTTATAACTATTCAGGCTGATAACTATTGATTGATTGTTGAACTCTGATTGATGTATGTATATACAGTTTCTGTTTTTAAAGATCATTGATATGATATTATCTTCTTCTCTCTTCTTTTCTTTCTCTTGACTTTCCGTCAGTTTGTGCTTTTTGGGTCGGACATGTGTGGATTATTGTCGATTCAAAGGGTACGGATTTACGGATCGTCACAGTTTTGATTGTCTTCCATTGAGAAAGAGGAGCATTAGAAATAATTGTATGTACAGTAATGGGAAATAAAAAGACTGCCAGGGTTTACAACTGTATATTTATAGGTAGATTAGAAGATAGAGATAACGGATCAGATTTGATTTGTTCTGGAACGATAAACGACCCGAAAAGCCCATTTCGACTCCGGAGAAAATGGGTCAACCCATATATAAAAATAGATGTTTTTAAATATTTTAAACTCGATGGAACATGTTTCAAGTCCTAATTCCATCGTATGAAGAAGTTATGTAAAAATCAAGTTATTCTAAATTGATTTCAATTTAATTGATTCTAAGGCGTTTCTAGCCCGTACGATCAAACGACAAGCCCGATCATTACGAACCTTAAAACCCTATAATAATTCACCGTTACGGATCCGATGAAACTGGTTTCGTCGAAATTCGAATCAGTGGCCAAAATGGCTATTTTCCAGTTAATTTATTAAATTAATATTAAATTAATCAATTCACTTTTTCAATTCAAATTCTATAATTTAAAATTTCTATCACTTTGGATTACTTAATAATTTAAAATCCTTTAAAACAAATTCTCTTTTACTGGACTTCATAATTTACAGCATTTAATTTCAATTTAAATTAGTATAGTATTCAATTTCATTTACTTACCATTAACTCATATGTTATAGACTGAATTCCAATTAATTATAATTAATTCCAATAAATTGATTTGATTTTATTCCCATCTTTATATTGGGTCCACTATTACTCTATAACACAGTTAACACTTGTTTCACATCTCATTTGCATTAATATATTCAAATTTCCAACTTCCCTTTATATTAACTATTATTTTAAATTATATTAGATTTGTCAAATATATACATTTATTATAATTAAAACCTCAATCAATTTATTCAACTTAGTTTCATTCTTTTATTTTTATCTATGAATAAAATATACATTTCATTTTTAACATTCACTTCGTTATAAATTATAAAGTTTTTATTTCTTACTAATTAATTACAAACATCTTGTTAAATTAACCAATTTAATTATCTAATTTTGCGGGTCGTTACAAAGAATATCCTAGAACTTTGATAAATAGCAGTATTTTACCTAAAAAAATTGGCTGAAGTTGTTTTTACTGCTTGTTATGTCTTAAGTTGTGTTACTATAAAACCATTAACAAAAAATACACCTTATGAACATTTAATGGTCGAAACCAAAATTTTCATATTTTCGTATTTTTGGATCAAAATCAAAATGTTTTATGTCTAATACAAAGATCAATCGGATCCAAAAGCCAATTAAGGAATCTTTGTTGGCTGTTTGGAAAAATGTAAAGGTTACAGGATTTATAATATTTGAACTAATACGACTAAAGAAACACTTCATTTTCTTTTGATGAAAACTTTAAAACAAGTAATGATATTACTATTGGCAATCCTGAAATAAATCAACCGATAACTTTAGAATAAATTCTTCACAACCAAATAATAATATTGAATAAACTGTCCAAGATCAAGCTAAAGGAAAATTTTTGAAGTTCTTCCCCCTCGAGTATTAAAATGATCACCCTATAGGTAATATTTTATGAGATATTAGTACTACTGTAATAATTAGAGGATAATTAAATCAAATGGGTCATGTCGCTTGTATTTCAAACTTTGAACCAAAAAAGCATAAAGAAGCTGCTAAAGACAATTAATGGATTTTAGCTATGTAGGAAGAACTTTACTAGTTTCAATGCAATTACATTTAATAATTAGTATCAAGACCTATAGATTAATCGGTAATTGGGATAAATGGGTTCACAAAAATAAGGCAGATGAAAAGAGAGATGTAATATGTAACGACCTAATGTTTCGAACCGTTCAAATCGATAATTATCCACTCTTGTCAGTCTTGAATTGTTCAAAACAACAGATTGCTAATTTATATTTGGAAAAACTCAGCATATACAGTAGATAAATCAATCACAGAATCACATATATAGACTAAAATAACAATAAGCAGCGAAATAGATAAATAGTAATCCATGAGGCTACTATAAAACATCAGAGTCTGAAATAAAATACAACCGAATCTCAACAAATGAATCTCTAATATATAAGCAACTAACAAGTCTGAACATAGAAGACTAGAATAAAGTAAAGTAACTAAATGTTGGATAGATATAGATGGATCTCCAGGCAAAGCTCTAATCTCCAAAGGTGAATCCCAAATGTTGTGACACTCAGTCTGACCTGAGCATAAAGCAAAACATAAAACACTCGAGTCGGGGTTAACATTCTTATATCATTAATTCAACTCAAATGAAATATCAACTGAAATACAAGTAACTTAAAGGATGTCTGGGATTTCCATCCTCTAAGGATCCGTGGAACTATCTACTATTAGTAATATACGCTATTATAATATGTCTATAGTAAAGTAAACTATTAAAATAGCCTTAAGATGTTACCCATAACCCCCTTAACACATTTTTTATATTGCCGTAGTCTATACAATGTCGTATGCTCCACCAAACTAGTGGTTTACCCAAAGGACACCACATAGGTAAGTGACAAAACAAATTCGTAGAAGGCACGATAGGGCATGTGACAAGGCACGCGAGGCAATGCTATGGTAGATATACGGTTTGCGGATCCGGACTGGTGGTAACGGGTAGCAGCTACTACCACCCACCCCGAGACACACTCTCAAATCAAAGGTGCATCCAATCAAATCACAAAGTAACAGAATGGTATCGAAGAAATGTGTCCGATAGGAGAATGACCTCACTTGGCCTGGCATGGCTCCTGATTTATCCACATCAAGCTGACTCACGAGAGTCAGGGTTATGCTAAAACCTCATATGGAATCGTCGCCAGACCATCCTACTTCATTCTGGAATCTCCACCACGTACACGGTTGTTAAAGTGGTTTCAGTATTGGCAGAGAGTATGACAATATCCGATCTCGGTCTGTTTAACAACCAAACGCTTATTTCACACCGTGGTCATTTTTATTTCAAATAGTTCATACTTCATATCAAAATATCATATTCATTTCAAAACTATATCAATTCGATATCATTATTCACTTTATATAATATTCATTTCCAGAATCGTAACACTTTAAGAATTATAACATTTTGGAAATCGTAACACTTTCAAAATCATAGCACTTTAGAAATCATCACACTTTCAAAAATCACAGCACTTAATATATTGAAAATAGTTTATATATATTGAAATAGTTATAAATTAAAATAGTCATATCTTAAAAATAGTGTATACATATTAAAATAATTTATATATCAAAAATAGTTTATAATTAGAATTGTTTCTTCCAATTTCACAAATCAATTCAAATTCTCATTAAATTATTTTAATTTATATCGATTTCAAATCTCGGTTTGAACTATCACTTCAATTCCAATAAGATTCACAGTTTACATATTCAAATATTTACAATATAAGTTTCATTTAGATTTCAACATTTAAAACTGGGAAATATTCACTTAATCATTTTTCTAACAATTAAATAAAATTTCAATTATTAATTTGAATCAATATTAAATATTCGGTCTCGGTTTTATTTAAAGTTGAGAATATTCATTTTATCATTTTTCATCAAATCAAGTTATAAATCATATCTTTCAAAATCTCAAAATCAATAAGTTCAAACAAATTCTTATTTGAATTAAATTATTAACCAATTTAAATTTCAAGTCAGCATTAATTTATCTTTCCAACCATTATTATTAAAGTTGTAAAAATCTATTTTGAAAATATTAATATAAATTTAAATAAATACTTAAACACATAATAAACCAATTAAATTAAATCTTATTATTAAATGTATTTCATATTAAATCTTATTTTATATATTTTTAAGAAAAAAATTATAAGAAAAATCTCAATTTTTTTTAAAAATAACTTATAAATTTAAAATTTCCAAAACATATAATTTTAAAAAATCTAAATTTTACACATATATTAAAATAAATTCTTTATATTATAATTTAAAAATCAATATTTAATAAAATCCATATATTCCCTTCCAAACTTTGGAAATCATTTTTTCAAAATATAGACCAATGGTGCCCATATAAAATTTTCTATCCTTTGGTCAAGTGATATAGATATTTATCATTTCAATTCGCAATTTAAATATTTATGGATATATATCATTTTAACCCGCAATACCAAAATTTATAAATCAATTAAAATCACTTGGGTTTATTATTTCAACCTATAACGATTTTCCCTAATCTATAATATCGTTCGGGTATGTATCACTTCAACCTATAGGGATTACTAATTAACAAGGAACTTTGAGAGTGAGAACAATATGATAATAATATAACATATCAACAAAAGGCATATATCATTGGTAACAAATTTAAATATAATATATACAATAGGTTATGGTGTCATATGTCACAGGTGAACAACTGCATGTAATGGCACATCGTATTTAACAATTAAATAACTAGCAATTCAAATTTAGCAGCGTATTTCAATTGTCGTTCCAAGTGAAATCAAATTTACTAACTATAAGAATGTTAATCATGAGTGATTGCTCAACTTTTAAGGCTAAAGGAATTTGACAATAGAACAAGCTACGAATTAAATCCTGAACTAGGCAATCAACCGATCCAAACGACGAATCTCGGAGCAAAGCGAGGTGAACACAGATTCGACGAACAAAGCTGATAGTTTGAATTGATGAGAACGAATCAGAACCATATTGATATAATAGAAAGAAAAAATAATATTATTATGAATTTTCTTCTAAAAATCAATATTAAATTTTAAAACTCATATACAAAAACGTTATATTATTTTCAAATAGATATTTAATTTATATAAAATAATATATATTTATCAAATCATTACATCATAAATGCATAGTAAACTTTGAAAATAAACTCTCATATTATCTATGTAAATCAAAACACATGTAATAAAACACTCAAAATCATTAATTCCTAACCCACATTTATTTCCATTTCCTATCAAAATATAAAAGCAATTACTATATACAGTGAGATATACTTATATATATACATACACGTATCTTTTCAAATTAAAATTATAAATCCCATTTATTTCTTATCAAAATTTCCAAAGGAATAATTAACTAATATATATACTAAAGCTATTTTAAAAATTATTTAAAAATATAAGATTTACAAATATACTTCGAACAAATTTATATATATATATATATATATATTTAACAAAAGTTAAATAATATCTTTTAAGTGATAGTTATATACAACTAATAGGAGGTTGTTTTAACCTTTATACGTATGACTGCGTATATACTAACACATATATTTTAAAACAATACACATACAATTAGTTGAACTCGAGTGGCAGGTTATAGCATAGGACAGAGTGGTGGCGGGTCGCATGCGATGGTGAGTGGTCTAATAGAGGAGAGGAGGCTCATGGCAGGTGGTTGCGCGGGAGTGTGGTGGTAGTTGTGTACGGATCACGCAGTGGGGTGGCTTGCAAGCTTTAGGCTATCACAGAGGCATGGAGGGCCGGTTGCCAGCAGCAGGCGGGGCTTGTGGGGGATAAGAGGCTGTCAATGGTGGACATACGATGGAGTTTGTGTGGCGTTTGTGTGGGATAGTTCGGCTACATCTATGATAGGCGGTAGGTGACGCTAGCATGTTTGAGGCTGCTGGGGGAAGAGGTTGTGGACGCGGAGGAGATGGGTGCAGATGATCGAGTAGTCGGAGTTACTATGGCATCGGGTTTGGGAAGGTTGCGGGCAGACGGTGGAGCTCAGGGCGGCTAGAGCATTCGGCATGGTCGTTGTGAAGTGATGGGCTTCAGGCCGATAGAAATGGGGTTGTGTGGGTGGAAGACAACGGGTTGGATTGTGGCAGTGGCACAGGGTTTTGTTGGCTGAAGGGGAACTGGGATAGCGGGTTCTTGGTGATGCGGCAGATCTGGATAAGGATGTGATTGGTAATGAGGTGCAAGCGGGAGGAAGTGGTGGAGGCAAACGCAGGTGTGATGACTTTTGGGAAGGTTGCTATGCCAGGCCAAGGAAGGGTTTGCAAAACAAAGAAGGGATGAATATGGAAAGGAGATAAAGCAACTTATACATATTTTATTATGAGGTTTTTAGGCTCAAGGAAAAAGTTTGGGAAAAATTTAGTTTCAGGGACAAGAAGTTTGCTTTTTAGGCTGAAGGACACTTTTTAGTGTAAATCACAGAATGATAATTGTAACTATCATTTTCAGTTTACACTAAAAAGTGTCCTTCAGACTAAAAAATAAACTTGTTGTCCCTGAGACTAAATTTTTTTGTAACTTCTTCCTTGTGCCTATTTACCTGTTTTATTATCATATACTTTTATATATTTAAATTTATAGAATAAGACAGAAGAAAAGAAACAGAGGGAAAAGAATACGTGCAGTAGGTAGGTGAAAGAAAATAAATAGGCTACCGAGTAATATATATATATATATATATATATATATATATATATTATTCTCTTCTTCTTTTCAAGTCACAGAACAAAATGGTAAGAGAATGAGTTGGCTTCTCATATACAACTCTATATAATATAAAGATTTTGTTTACCAAAACTAAGTGAGGAAAATGAACAGACAAAAATAACGAACCAGCTCATCAAAGATTGAAAAAGGGAATAGAGAAGTCAAAACACGTGAATTTGGAAATTTATTAATAGCTAGAGACTAATCAAATCTGATGGGCAAATGAAAGGATAAAGGAAATCCAAAAGGCTCAAAATACTGAACTGATACAACAAATGATTTTGTCGTGTACCGGGCACCGAAATGTACAAACGAATATATTGCGAAGATCGGCACGACAAGACGAATAGAATGATACACATATATCGGTGGTATGATCATCCTATCAAAAGTTGATATTCTCTGCCAAACAGCTGCTAAGCCGTAGAAAATAAGATAAACAAGGCTAGAGAAGACCAAATTTGGCGAAACGAAATATGACGTCTCACTCAGAAAACGATTTACATTTTTTATTCTATAAAAATATCCATATTTCGAAAAAAATTTATTTTCATCGATTTAACTGATTTTAAATTAAAAATTACATATTAGAACTAACTTCCATATTTTTCAATGAAATTCTGACACTTGCTATGTTTAAATAAACGCATAACAAATATCGAGTTTTCATTGTCAAATTTGATTGTTTTATTTTCATCAAAAATTTAGTTAATTACGTTATAAAAACCATTAAAATTTACAGGTCATTACATAATACATAATAATTAGTTGAACAAGGTTCAACCATGATAAAGGAATTGACCGTAATGAAACATTTGCACATGTAATAAGATTAGAAGCCACAAGGGTTTTATTAACTTTTGCATGGCATCACAATTTCAAACTTTGTCAAATGAACGCAAACAATGCATTTTAAAATGGATTCATTACAGAAAATATTTAGGTCGAATAACCCCCGTTGTTTGAACATGAAACATTCCCAAACCATGTTTACAAAATTGAAAAGGCACTCTACAACCTTAAACTAGTACTCAAAGCATGGTAAGAAAGGCTAAAAATTTATCTTTTAAACTCAAAATTTGAGATCGGAAAAGTTGACTTTACACATTTTATTAAAAAAGAAGATAATGATTTACTAATTCTATAAATTTATATATACGATATTATTTTTGGTCCAACAAACGAAAAACTATACGACTAATTTTCAAACATAATGAAAAGTGAATTAGAAATTTCCTATATGAATTAATTAAAATAATCCTTAGGATTACAAATTAAATAGTTAAATAATGAAATGTTAAAAATATTGTAAAGGTTTGCCTAAACATTTTAAATATGGAAAACACATTTTCTAAACCAACTCCAATGAGCATAATGTTACATCTTGATAGAGATGAAAATGGCAAAGAAGTTGATCAAAAAAATATTAAAGTATAATACGCTTACTTCTTTATCTTATCTCCAGTCATCTAGATATTATGATGAGTTTTTGTCTAGATATCGATGAATGCTCCAATTTATTTCATCATTCTGATGAATCGAGTATTCATAATCTATTATGATAAAAAAATTCTAGTTTTCATTGGTGATATCATCGTCTACTCAAAAATAGAAGAAGAGCATGTGATATATTTGAAAGTGGTGTTATAAACCTTAAGAGAATGCTGACATAAGCTAAATAATCAGTGTCATTTCTAGCAGAACGAAGTTAAATTTTTATGACATTCAATCTCTAAAGAAGGTATTTCAGCCGATCCAGTTAAGGTCGAAGCAATTCAAAAATGGAAACATCTGGAGACAATGATAGAATCGTAATTCCTCAGGTTTGGCTGGATACTACACGATATTTATTAAAGACTTCTCCAAATTTTCTTCTCCAGTCACTCCATTGATAAAGAGAGGAAATAAGCTTATACGGACAGACAAATGTAAAAGAGCAAATTTGAAATTGAAGGAGTTACTTTGCTCCAATTTTGATATTTCCCGTAGGAAACTAGGATCTGATAGTTTATACCAGTGCATATGGGACATGTCTTGGTACTGTATTGATGCGAAGAGATAGAGTCATGCATATGCATCAAGACAATAGAGACCAAAGGAAGTGAAGTATGTAACTCATGATGTTGAATTGGCAACAATAATATTTACTTTAAAGCTTTGCGACATTATCTATTAGGAGAAAAGTTTGTTTTATACACAGGCCACAAGTTGCTAAAATATTTATTCTCCCATAAGGATTTAAATAAGTGAAAATAACGATGGCTTGAATTTCTAGCTGCATATGACCTAGAAATTAAATATACGCTTGGCAAAGGAAATAAGGTATCAGACATTCTTAGCAGGAAGCAGCAAGCATCTATATCGATGATGTTGATAGAATGGAAAGAGGTAGAAGTGTTATCTTCCTGTAATCTTCAATCTAGAAGGTATAAGATACAACAACCATGTTAGTATGTCTTGACATTCGACACGGTTTACTCAATCGAATTCAACCTAATCAAAGAAATGACCTGATCATGGCAGATCAAATCGATAAGTTGAAAAGTGGAAATACATAAAAAGATCCTAGAAAATTCAAGTTGGACACGAACGGGGGTTTGAGATTTAGTAAAAGGTTGTGTGTTCCCAACATATCCAATACAAGGAAAGAAATCTTTGATGATGTCACATATCTCTATTTTCTATACATCCTGGAGGTACTAAGATGTACAAAGATATGAAAAGGATTAACCATTGGAAAGGCATAAAGAAGGACATCGGTGAGTATGTGAAATGATGTACAACAAGCTAGCTGGTGAAGAGCAAGTATCAGAAGCCAAGCAGAGTACTTTTGCCTTTAAAAGTTCCATGACGGAAACGAGAACAAATTTCTATAGATTTTATTGATGGACTTCCCAAATTGAGACAAAGGAATGAAAGCATATGGGTGGTAGTTGGTAGACCCACCAAAAGCGCCCATTTCATTCTAGTTAAAGTAAATGGAATTGCAGAGAGTTCAGCAAGATTGTTTTTAAAACATATTGTACAATTGCAACGAATTCCAAAGAATATAATGTGCGATCATGATCCTTTATTTACAAGTCAATTCTGGCAAAGCTTGCAATCAACCTTGGCAGCATAACTCAATTTGAGCATAACATACAATCTTTCGATGGATGGACCAACTAAAAGTATAAATTAAGTTGTAGAAGATTTACTCAGAATATACACCTTAGAATTTGGAGGTTCGTAGGATAAACATCTTCATTTAATCAAATTCTCCTACAATAACAACTTCCAATTAAGTATCAACATTGTACCATTTGAAGCTCTACATAGAAGACTATGTTGTTCTCTGGCTTGTTGGTTAGAAACTGGAGATGAATTGATATTAGGTCCATATATGGTCCAAGAGACGATTGAGAAGATCGAGCTTATCAAAGATTGTAAGAGAATTACTCAGTCAAGACGTAAGTGTTAAGCCAATAAAAACAGAAAGGATCTAGAAATTTTAGTTGGAGATTATATATTCATAAAAGTATCTCCAATGAAAAGAATAGTGAGATTTAGAAAAGCTAGGAGATTAGCTCGAAGACATATTGGACCTTATTCAATTATGAAGTGCATTGGAAGAATGACATATTGAGTTGAATTACTTGCCTATCTATCTAGAGTACATAATGTGTTTCAAATGTCCAAATTAAAGAAACGACTGGAAAATTATGATGTTGTTATAGAACCAAGACAATTAAGAACCTAAAAATTGAACCAAACTTAACTTTCACCATCGAGCCATCATAGATTGTAGATTCAAAGGTGAAGCAATTAAGGAACAAGCAAGCTCCACTAGATAAAGTTCAACAATCGGAAAATCCTAAAAATTGCACGTGGGAAACAGAAGAACAAATTAGAAAGTCACATCCATCGTTACTTGAAGTTCATTAGGTATATATTTATTTTATCGAGTACGTTTAGAATATGTTGATTGTTATATCCATATACACAAAGAAATAAGTTACACCACACTCTATTAAATTGCGAGAATGCAATTTCTTCAAGAAGGGGAGTTTGCAACATCCCGTTATTTGATTAACTCTAATAATATTTATTTTGGATTTTTATATAGAATTTTAATAAGTAATTGAATTTTTCAAATTGTAAATTAAAGAAATTTGAATTTCAAAAGGATTTAAATCATGTAAAATAATTTTATTTCATATAAAGTTGAAATAAAAAATAAACGAGATTACAAAATAATTTTGGGAAATCTTGCTGAATGTAATTCAATAAAAGTGATTTTGGAAATTATTCGAAAAATAATGATTTAAAAAAATTCAAATTTGAAATTTGAACTATGATTTTGAATATCCAAAAGTTGTTTGGAAAATATTTTGGAAAAATAAATAATATTTGTGTAGTTTTGGAGTTTCTTTTAAAAATAAAACGCTTGTTTTATAATTGTTAAAAAAAATTAAAATGTAATATTTTAATAAAAGAAAATTTGTTATAAATATAAAATAAAATTTAGATTAAAACATCTTAAGCGAATTTTTAATCAGATATTGAATAACGGTAAGGTATCAAGGTGGTTATAGGTTCAATTTCTTTTAAAAGAAACTAAAATAAATTAAAATAAATTGGAATTTATTATGCGACCATAATTTTAAACTTACCAACATCATAATTATATCTTAACTTATCCTGAAGCATAACCTTAAAGTAATTCAATGCTTAACCGTATAAAAACCCATTGCTCCATTTCAATCTCCTCCTCCTAAAAGTTTAAATCCCTTAGTACTATTATTTTCACCTCCATCTTCATTGGCCGATTCATCTTCTTAAGGTGAGTATAACTTTATTTTATATATTTTTAGCAATCGATCGATTGCTTTCTTCTTCCAATAACCACCTACGCTAGTATATACTATAATACTTGCATCAACATCTTTGTTTCTACCTGTGCAGTTAAAGCTCCGACAGAGTCCCGCAAAATCCCCACTATAGCGCGTAGCACTCTTCGACCGCTATGCTATTTCAATTTAGCATTATTAAATAGTAGATCCGCTTTAAGCCCCGCTATTATCCGCTACCCGCTATATCAACGCATATTAGCACCCGCTTCAGCAACATTAATATATAAGGTTGGTTTCACTAGTTCTTTTTTAAACCAAATCAACAAAGTTAAGGTAAAGACCTAATTTTAAGGCATGAGCACTCAATATAAGTTGAAAATCTATTGTGACCACCAAATCTAGTCTGCATAAATCATGATACTCTTCATTTTTTATATAAGATTAAGTAATATATTTTTTCCTACACAAATGATGTGAGAATGACAATAAATTAATTTTATATATTTGGATTTATACGTTGTGAAACATTTTGCACCTTCGTTTTCCATTATATCCCTGATTTATCATCACTATAACTTTTCTCACATTCACCGCTATGGAGTCGTTAAATGCTTTAATTGCACAGGTTTCTACTATTCCATAATAACCATATAGTATAATACCTTCCATAAAGTTCACTTGAACCCATATCCACAACCATCCGAAGTTAACCAGTTTCCATCATCGAAGCGATGACCATGGATGAAGTTTTGGCATTATTCCCTAGAACATCAACACAACCGATCAACCGTCCAAACCAACGGTGGTGTTGCAAAATGTTCAGGGCAGTAATACCTAAACCTGGCAGTGAATTTCTTCTTCTTTTTCTCCTTTCTTTCTTCTCCACTTCTTTCTTGCCTGATTCATGGTTTCCTTGCAGTTATGTGATAACTTCAAGATTGTCTTAATATCATAGTCTTACTAAGATCATATTGATAGCCTTAAAATGATAATGGAAGAAGTTACTGTATAATGAAATATACTTCCATATGTCAACAAGTATGTTCCAAGTTCCTTGTTTCTCTTCCTATGGCCTGATTTGCACTTTTATGATGTTTTTTTTAATATGTTACACATTTTGATGTACACTTGATATTGTACGTAAGATAGGGTTGAATGCATCTAACTGAGTCAGAAGTGTTTTTAAAGCTACTGTAGATTTTGAAAATGAGATATATTGAATACACAAACACATTCTAAAGTCAAATCTAAGATTATTGAGTTTTTGAGAATTTTAAAAATATCCATGACTTAAATATGATATTTAAAAATGTCACAGTTAAAATTTTTAAAGTATTTTTAGTTATTCTAAATTTAAATAGAAAATGAGGAATTATTCAATGGTTAAATACTTTTAAAAATGAAAATCTAAGAAAATTCAATTTATTAATTTGAGAAATCCCAAAAGCATTTTTAAATATTTTGGAACAAAAGTTATATTTTTAAAGATTAAATTTGAACTATTTTATTATATTTTGGAATTTAAACTAAATAAAGGATTTAAATATTTTTAAATGATGGCAAAATGGATAAAAATTCAAACGTATAATTTGAAAATTCCAAAAGACATATTTGAAGAAATTTGACATGATATTTATATTTTTAGAAGTTTAAATTTGAATTATTTAATCATATTTTGAATTTAAAGTAGGACTAATTTAAATAATAATTCAAATTTCACTTTGGTTTAAATAATATGAACTTATGCGATTATATGCTTATATGGATGATATTATACATGTTTGTTTAGTTTAAGTTCCATCCCTTCAAGTCAATTACTTTATTTTAGCCTAAGTATTAATATTCATTGTTGTGTTTATAATTGCTTTTATCACAAATAATGTTATACATTGAACCATGATACACGAAAATGACAAATCAAATGGATTATGTGATGGGGTAAAGTGTCGTTTCGGGAATAATGTTATATTAAAAGATCAAATGTTTAAAAGTAATAAATTTAACATTTGTCGAGATCGGCATACGATATTGACTACTATATTGCCAGTATCCATAACGGATTGATTCGATGACCACAACCCAAATCATGATGACTTTGTCCATCGTCAATATGTTCAAACGATCTGTTACCAGGACATATAAAACTATTGAAGATAATAAAGATTGTTAGAGATGTATGGCAAATGAAGAGAAGTAACACCGCCAGATGAAGATATAGTAAATGGACTACAGCCCTGTTAGACTTATCATGTCTTCGGATACCATAAGGGTAAGGCAATAAAGGGGTCATGGGAAATGCGCACCATAAATGACCGAAAGTGTGACGAGTCGGATTTTGCCCGCTCGAAAATCGACATCCATACTTCAAATCGTACTCGAATGTCATAGATTCGACCGTTCAAATCCGATTCGCCGGAGCTTATAACAATCATTAAGTAAACAACACAGCGGAATAAAAGAATAATACATTGATATACAGCTTTGATACAATATCTGATACAACAGATAATCCAATAGATATCAATATACATCAGAGATATGATACAATAAAATAGCAGCGGAAAAGAAAATAGATGACATCTAACATACGGAACAATATAACTCTAAAATAGTCTTCAAGGAAGAACTCCAGAAATAACTGCAACTCCATTTCCAAGAACTAATCCAGCAATAGCTCGAACTCCCAATAACGATGCATCAAGCTAAGCAAGACTGGTGCGATCCAAAGACTGAACTAACTCTAGATAATCCACTATATCTAACTATCTGTAAAACCCAACTCTAGACTGCTCGTGTAGAAATAATGAGCACCCAGAGTTTAGGAAGGAAACAATAAACTCCGGATCAGTCGTGGGACTGGTATGAGCAACAAAAACAGTTTATCTTTAAAAACATTCAATAAAAGATTTTCAAAGTCAATTCGCAATGCTTTTTAAAAATGAGACTACCATAAGGCCTCCCGCACACACACACAATGCAAACGCAGAATCGGAGGAGATTTCTCCTTATGATAGTCAAAGATGCTTGATACGCATTAAAAAGAAACACTTGATATTATTACTAGTGCATAGTGTAGGAAAAATTCATTTCGAAAGTAGAATATAAATCTTAGCCAACATACGACCATTATCGTATGCCTACTATAGCTACCATCCAAACAGTGTTGCGACACCATAAGTGAATGATAGGTTCTACAACTAATACCGTACAAGTTTCGTATTGTTTCTTTGGATTTCCAACAAATGGTCAGGCCAAGGAACTTCCCATTGCCACATGAGAATGCCTCTGGAAAGACATCCCCGAGAACCAAACCGGAACTCTGCCAACACATGGCCGGGTTACCCCTAACTGGGTAACTACTGACACGAGCACGCCATTCCCCGATCGTAAACGACCTTTCTCACGGGATCCCGAAAACCAACAACCACAAAGTAATAAATTCGTAGTAACCACATAGGTTAAATATCTGGGCTCCATACCATGATACCACCTCTATCCAGAAGGAAATGTACATACCCTAAAGGGTGCTACCCCTCATAACCTTGCCGCATCTTTCCTGTTTTGACCATTTCCGGGGTGTGAGGCTCGACGAAGTCACGTCCACAAAAACATACTTTATACAAAAGCCATGCTTTGGGTCAACAAATGATCATAGAAATGATCACCAAGATAGACGATCAAATAAATGATCCTATCACAATAATCAACACAATGATCATTTACAGCAACGCTCAGCATGTCACATTACCAAATTGGGAATATATCGCTGATAACTTCAACTATATAACCTCTGAGCTCGTACGTCTCAGAGAAGGGTGTTAAGCTAAAAGAATAAATTCTCCGCCACCAACAGAAATATATTTGAAAGAAATCGGCTTTATATCTCAATTTGTAATGTCAGACATACAATCCATACAAGTCTGTTCTAGGTTCGAACAGAACCGAAGGCACTTACAAAGAAGTCCTTGCAACCCGGATATTCACAATCCCGATCGGATTTTCCCATCACTTAGGGAGTTTCTATACCGGCGCGACTCGGTGCAGAAACAATCGATAGGTCATCCTATCGCTTTCACAAATACCCGGTCTTCATCACCGGTCTTCAAATGCTATCCATAACGACGTATCACATATTCGGAATGGGTTATACGACACAAAGGTCCTTTCCCGGTTAAACCGAATAGTGAGCGAAAATATTTTCAAAACATATGGATATGGGATTTCAATTAAGTCACAACTTAATAATTCAAACTTTCTTTCAAATGGTTTAACAAATTACCATTTTCAATCTTTAAACAAAAAGATTCATTTTCACAACCTTTAACGGTTTAAACAATTTTCACATTTAAATCTTTTAAACAAAAGATTCATTCACATATTTTCCAAATCAATTTTCATTTCAATTTGATTTAACTCGTTAAATCTTTAAATCAAAGATTTAACTTATAGCCTTCAAAACAATTTCATTTCAATTTGATTTAAACAAATCATCAGTTTAAATCTGTTAAAAATAAACAGATTTAATTCATAGCTTTCAAAAAGAATTCATTCATAACTTAGGAAAATCATTTCTCTATTCAATCTTGAAATTCCCCTAATTAACTGGAATCTCAGTTCTTATCTAAAAGT
Organism: Allium cepa; assembly: GCA_030765085.1. NCBI lineage: Eukaryota > Viridiplantae > Streptophyta > Magnoliopsida > Asparagales > Amaryllidaceae > Allium > Allium cepa. The sequence goes on along the minus strand of CM060937.1, from coordinate 453,951,220 downwards.
GTTTATCATTTGAAAACAACAGTTTTCATTTTGGAAATCTGATTCATTTATACGAGTTGAAATCCTTGAGTTAAATTCAAATTCCCAAAAATAATACTTTAAAAATGGTTTAACTCATAATGACTAGTATAATATCATTAATCCCTAATTTCAAACTACTGAATTCAATTTCAAGTATTGAATTTAAATTTAAACCAACTTATTTAAATTCCAAAACTTAATCAAGTAATTTAAAAATAATAAATTCTATTTTGAAATTCCATTCCAAAAGCTTTTCACATTTATTCCGATTCCATTTCCAAAACATTTGAATTTAAAAATTCAAATTTAACTATTTCACAAATCTGCGACTTAAATCGATTTCCTCGTGAAATCCATATTTGTGTGTGTATGGTGTGGTCCAGGGGTTTTAACACACTAGTGCACAACCATTCAATCATCACAGATCAGAACACAGAAATATAATTGATAAGCGATATAAACAATAACGCTTATCATATATTCACAGATTCACAGATAATATACAAATGTATCATCCATAAATGAACAAATTATACATACCACAATCTACAGAACAAAATATCACAGATCAGATAGGAAAAACAATTCAAGGCAACTCATTCAATACAATCATTCATAAGTAAGGCCAAGCATTTGATAATCATTCATAAACAGGATTAATAAATCGTTTAATCCTAATTAATTCAAGTTATTTCCAATTTAATTAATTACTTATGAATAAATTATCCATTTATTATTTCTCTAAGTAATTACCTTTCCAAAATTATCGAGTGATTATTCTGAATTAATTAAATTAAGAATTTAATTTAAACAGATTTGATTAACCCAATTAATTATATTGAATAATTTATTTCTAAATTACTGTTATTAAATAATTATACTTAATACAATCCACAAATTAATTTATCACATTAATTATCAAGATTAATCACATTAATAAATTGTCAAATAAATCTCAAGTAAATGATCCTTATTAACCATTCATAATTATTTAATTACTATTCTTAAGTAATTGAACTCAATTTAATTATTGTTAATTACCCTTTAATTAGCCTTTGAAATCATATAATTAATCACTAATTATTTAATTAACCATTAATTCTCAATTAATTAATCATTTAATTTATCTCCTTTTTGATTAATTATCCTTAATTAATCATAATAAGTAATTATTCCTAATTACTTTATTAACTCTAACCATTAATTAATTTCTTTTTAACTTAGTAATTTATCCTTAAATCATTTTCATTTGATTAACCTTTAACTACATTAATTAATCTCAGATTAATTACCTTGATTGATTTATCACATTATTCATGAATTAATTATTGCTTAATCACTTGATTAATCAACTTTAATCATTAATTAATATTTAATTAAAAGATCCTTAGTTACCAATTAATTAATCTTTAACCCTTCACATGTCACTTTACTCTTTAATTACTTATTTAATTAATCTAGTTTTTTTTTATTAACTTAATAATTAATGAATTATAGATCATTAAATCTTCTTTTCTTAAAGTAAACTTATTCATACTTATGATTTAATGATTAATTATAATGTGTTTGGAAACATTGATTTCAATTCTCAAATCAAATTCCGAATTAAATTTAAAGCTTTAAAATAAATACAAATTTATTTTTAATAAAGTTTTAAAATTCAAATTTGGTTTTAAATTTCAAAACAAAACAGGTTAAAACCTGAAACTAAGACCTACCCAAGTCTCACCAGCCCCTGCTTCGGGTTCAACTCACAAAGCCCCGAGTAAAACTTCGAGTCATCCCACACGAGAACAAGCCTGAACCCGAGTGCATTACCTTCTTCCCCAAACTCCTCACTGATACACGCTGATACGTGTGCATATGCACCAGCGTCTGCCACCTCTCCGACCATCACCGTTGCCACTCACAAGTCTTCGCCGACCACCTCAACCCAATCGACCACCCAGAGACCACATCGAACCCCAAAATCAAAAACGAGCATACAACCCAAACCTGGAACACGCGAGACCCATCACTTAGCAAACCTGTCAACATCAATTTCTCGGTGCTCCGAGCACTATCACCTCTGAAACACCGGCCATCAACTCACCTACGCTCGCTCTACCTTCTCCCCAAAGTTCGCCAGACTCGATCGACTAGAGAAGGCGCACGATCCAAAACATTTTACATCTCTAAAACTAGGGTTCCAGACAAAAAATGTCAACCACCACCTCCACCGTGCTTCGATCGACTACCTGACATTTTTGCTAAAGTCTCTGGTCACTCCACTACCTCTAGGAAGAAACACGACATCTCCAACCCTCTAGATCAATCGGGACGACTTGAATTGCTCAAATCAGACAAACTCAAACTACTCTCTTATCTTTGATCTAAAAATCAAGATTTTTACTTTAAAAATCATGTTATAGAATGTGAATTCAAGTTACAAACCTGAACTTGTAAATTAGAAAATTTGAATTTTGACAAATTTATGTTTTACTCAGTATCTTGATTTTCCAGAAACATTAACTAGTTGTTTTATCTTAAATAAAATTTTAAATTAAAGCTTAAGGTAAAACAATCAACTTTTGTTTAAATTATGAGTCCAGATTTTCCTTGGATCAAGAGGAAATTTTTTTGAAAGATAACCTGAGTTTGAAATCTTTTGGAACAGAGGTCTTCTTCAGGTCATACAAACATACACTCATTATACTTCAGTAGTTCAACAAGATAAATATCCAAATGTACTTCACACTACAAGATGGAACACAGAAATAATATGAACCAAAATTATACTTAAGGGTTTAAAGGTGAAGTTGCTCACTGTTTTGAGAAGATGACAAAGCAGAGCATTCCCATTTGAAAACTGCAGTTGTTTTTCTTCTTCCTTTAAAACTTTGTTTTGTTCAAGTTGTTTCTCATTTCAGTTTTTTTTTCTCTTTTCTTTTCAGTTCAAATGAATGAGACTGAGTATAAGAAGATGATGCATATGAAGTTGATATAAAAACAAGTCTACAGGTGATATATTTGAACAACAAATCGGGGCTGAGATGATGTGGTATGGTGTGCTAGGATATTGTATGTGCTTAGGGATGATACTTTGTACTTGCTTTTACTTTACTTTCTAAGCTACAGCCTTGTCCTGTTATCTACTCCATACTTATCTTTTCTTTGCTTTGTTTTCGACTGAAATGATTTCCAGTAAGTACACTGGTTTACATACTCATTATCTTACTTAATTATTTATATGAAGATTTTGTATGCTAGAGATATTTGCTGTTCTATGCTATTTTAAATGCATATGCAGTTTTGTTTCTAGTTTAAGTGTACTAAAGATACTTGTATAAATTCTTTTGTCTTGTCTTATGTTCTTTTAGCTAGCTTTGTACTCGAGCTTTATTTATTCTTGCATTTTTATGATAATAGGTTTAGCTAATGTATTGTTATGTATGTACAGTTTATTATTTTAGTTATGTTTTGTTTGTACTTATTTTTGTATTTTACTTTATTTATTTGTTTTCTGGTTTTGCTTTATTTTATTTACTTTGTATTGTAGCTTCATAGATATGTCCACTTATTTTACTTTATTTATGTTTGATAGATTTCTATTTTATTTTACTTCATGTACATATTATAATAGTAGTTCTAATGATGTTTGTTTCTTAACTAATTCGTTTACATACTTATATTTCAGTTTTGAACATACTTATACTGCATTTGTTTTCATATTTTAAAGTTTTTATATTAATTTCTATTCATTTCTAAAACCATTTATTCGAGATTTTATTTCAAATCTAATATATACATATATATTCACATATATACAAATATATGCAAATTTTCAAATCAATTTGACTTAATATATTTTATATTTGAATCGGGGAAACTCGCATCATTAAAAATCAATTTTACAATTTTTTAATTCAAAAATTCATTTAAATTATCAATTTAAATTCATAAAAAATCTGGGGTCGTTACAAACTTCCCCCCTAAAAGAATTTCGTCCTCGAAATTTGCAGGCACGAAAACAACACAGAGATAGACAGATTCGATCTCCTATAATTCCTCAAACATAAGATATGGATTCCAAACTCAAGTCGGAATATCTCAAATTATATACCAATTTGTCCCTCTTCGGACCTTGGTATTCACAAGAAATTACAATAGAATTTCAAATTTTGGTTTTAAACGAAATCGTGTTATCGATATAATTCAAATTTAGCTTCATATTCTATTAATCAATTTTAACTAAATTTTAAAATTTTCAATTCATTTAAAATTCCTAATTTCAAATTTTCGAATTCATATTCATTAAAGTTTAAATCAAAAACTGAAAAGAAACTGATGAAATACGAAGAAAGAATATCTACAACGATTCGTAGGGCATCCCCGCACCGAAACTTCTTTCTAGAGCCGTCTCGAAGCAATCAAAAGAATTTAGAAACGAATCAAAGAAATTGATAAGAAAGTTATTTCCACTGTTGTTACAGAGTATTGACCAATTATAGTCGTATTTCCCTGTCCTCTATCTCGTTCTCTTCTTGCACTCATACTCACTATCAGTGGATAGTAAAAGAATTTACTGAGGCATTCAAACAGATATCTTAAGGATTACTCATTCTAGGATTTACTTCACCCTATCTCTAATGAGCTACTTAACGTGTTACACTCCTGAGCTAAAGTTCAACCCTTAGCTCTGATACCAAATGTGACGAGTCGGATTTTGCCCGCTCGAAAATCGACATCCATACTTCAAATCGTACTCGAATGTCATAGATTCGACCGTTCAAATCCGATTCGCCGAAGCTTATAACAATCATTAAGTAAACAACACAGCGGAATAAAAGAATAATACATTGATATACAGCTTTGATACAATATCTGATACAATAGATAATCCAATAGATATCAATATACATCAGAGATATGATACAATAAAATAGCAGCGGAAAAGAAAATAGATGACATCTAACATACGGAACAATATAACTCTAAAATAGTCTTCAAGGAAGAACTCCAGAAATAACTGCAACTCCATTTCCAAGAACTAATCCAGCAATAGCTCGAACTCCCAATAACGATGCATCAAGCTAAGCAAGACTGGTGCGATCCAAAGACTGAACTAACTCCAGATAATCCACTATATCTAACTATCTGTAAAACCCAACTCTAGACTGCTCGTGTAGAAATAATGAGCACCCAGAGTTTAGGAAGGAAACAATAAACTCCGGATCAGTCGTGGGACTGGTATGAGCAACAAAAACAGTTTATCTTTAAAAACATTCAATAAAAGATTTTCAAAGTCAATTCGCAATGCTTTTTAAAAATGAGACTACCATAAGGCCTCCCGCACACACACACAATGCAAACGCAGAATCGGAGGAGATTTCTCCTTATGATAGTCAAAGATGCTTGATACGCATTAAAAAGAAACACTTGATATTATTACTAGTGCATAGTGTAGGAAAAATTCATTTCGAAAGTAGAATATAAATCTTAGCCAACATACGACCATTATCGTATGCCTACTATAACTACCATCCAAACAGTGTTGCGACACCATAAGTGAATGATAGGTTCTACAACTAATACCGTACAAGTTTCGTATTGTTTCTTTGGATTTCCAACAAATGGTCAGGCCAAGGAACTTCCCATTGCCACATGAGAATGCCTCTGGAAAGACATCCCCGAGAACCAAACCGGAACTCTGCCAACACATGGCCGGGTTACCCCTAACTGGGTAACTACTGACACGAGCACGCCATTCCCCGATCATAAACGACCTTTCTCACGGGATCCCGAAAACCAACAACCACAAAGTAATAAATTCGTAGTAACCACATAGGTTAAATATCTGGGCTCCATACCATGATACCACCTCTATCCAGAAGGAAATGTACATACTCTAAAGGGTGCTACCCCTCATAACCTTGCCGCATCTTTCCTGTTTTGACCATTTCCGGGGTGTGAGGCTCGACGAAGTCACGTCCACAAAAACATACTTTATACAAAAGCCATGCTTTGGGTCAACAAATGATCATAGAAATGATCACCAAGATAGACGATCAAATAAATGATCCTATCACAATAATCAACACAATGATCATTTACAGCAACGCTCAGCATGTCACATTACCAAATTGGGAATATATCGCTGATAACTTCAACTATATAACCTCTGAGCTCGTACGTCTCAGAGAAGGGTGTTAAGCTAAAAGAATAAATTCTCCGCCACCAACAGAAATATATTTGAAAGAAATCGGCTTTATATCTCAATTTGTAATGTCAGACATACAATCCATACAAGTCTGTTCTGGGTTCGAACAGAACCGAAGGCACTTACAAAGAAGTCCTTGCAACCCGGATATTCACAATCCCGATCGAATTTTCCCATCACTTAGGGAGTTTCTATACCGGCGCGACTCGGTGCAGAAACAATCGATAGGTCATCCTATCGCTTTCACAAATACCCGGTCTTCATCACCGGTCTTCAAATGCTATCCATAACGACGTATCACATATTCGGAATGGGTTATACGACACAAAGGTCCTTTCCCGGTTAAACCGAATAGTGAGCGAAAATATTTTCAAAACATATGGATATGGGATTTCAATTAAGTCACAACTTAATAATTCAAACTTTCTTTCAAATGGTTTAACAAATTACCATTTTCAATCTTTAAACAAAAAGATTCATTTTCACAACCTTTAACGGTTTAAACAATTTTCACATTTAAATCTTTTAAACAAACGATTCATTCACATATTTTCCAAATCAATTTTCATTTCAATTTGATTTAACTCGTTAAATCTTTAAATCAAAGATTTAACTTATAGCCTTCAAAACAATTTCATTTCAATTTGATTTAAACAAATCATCAGTTTAAATCTGTTAAAAATAAACAGATTTAATTCATAGCTTTCAAAAAGAATTCATTCATAACTTAGGAAAATCATTTCTCTATTCAATCTTGAAATTCCCCTAATTAACTGGAATCTCAGTTCTTATCTAAAAGTGTTTATCATTTGAAAACAACAGTTTTCATTTTGGAAATCTGATTCATTTATACGAGTTGAAATCCTTGAGTTAAATTCAAATTCCCAAAAATAATACTTTAAAAATGGTTTAACTCATAATGACTAGTATAATATCATTAATCCCTAATTTCAAACTACTGAATTCAATTTCAAGTATTGAATTTAAATTTAAACCAACTTATTTAAATTCCAAAACTTAATCAAGTAATTTAAAAATAATAAATTCTATTTTGAAATTCCATTCCAAAAGCTTTTCACATTTATTCCGATTCCATTTCCAAAACATTTGAATTTAAAAATTCAAATTTAACTATTTCACAAATCTGCGACTTAAATCGATTTCCTCGTGAAATCCATATTTGTGTGTGTATGGTGTGGTCCAGGGGTTTTAACACACTAGTGCACAACCATTCAATCATCACAGATCAGAACACAGAAATATAATTGATAAGCGATATAAACAATAACGCTTATCATATATTCACAGATTCACAGATAATATACAAATGTATCATCCATAAATGAACAAATTATACATACCACAATCTACAGAACAAAATATCACAGATCAGATAGGAAAAACAATTCAAGGCAACTCATTCAATACAATCATTCATAAGTAAGGCCAAGCATTTGATAATCATTCATAAACAGGATTAATAAATCGTTTAATCCTAATTAATTCAAGTTATTTCCAATTTAATTAATTACTTATGAATAAATTATCCATTTATTATTTCTCTAAGTAATTACCTTTCCAAAATTATCGAGTGATTATTCTGAATTAATTAAATTAAGAATTTAATTTAAACAGATTTGATTAACCCAATTAATTATATTGAATAATTTATTTCTAAATTACTGTTATTAAATAATTATACTTAATACAATCCACAAATTAATTTATCACATTAATTATCAAGATTAATCACATTAATAAATTGTCAAATAAATCTCAAGTAAATGATCCTTATTAACTATTCATAATTATTTAATTACTATTCTTAAGTAATTGAACTCAATTTAATTATTGTTAATTACCCTTTAATTAGCCTTTGAAATCATATAATTAATCACTAATTATTTAATTAACCATTAATTCTCAATTAATTAATCATTTAATTTATCTCCTTTTTGATTAATTATCCTTAATTAATCATAATAAGTAATTATTCCTAATTACTTTATTAACTCTAACCATTAATTAATTTCTTTTTAACTTAGTAATTTATCCTTAAATCATTTTCATTTGATTAACCTTTAACTACATTAATTAATCTCAGATTAATTACCTTGATTGATTTATCACATTATTCATGAATTAATTATTGCTTAATCACTTGATTAATCAACTTTAATCATTAATTAATATTTAATTAAAAGATCCTTAGTTACCAATTAATTAATCTTTAACCCTTCACATGTCACTTTACTCTTTAATTACTTATTTAATTAATCTAGTTTTTTTTTATTAACTTAATAATTAATGAATTATAGATCATTAAATCTTCTTTTCTTAAAGTAAACTTATTCATACTTATGATTTAATGATTAATTATAATGTGTTTGGAAACATTGATTTCAATTCTCAAATCAAATTCCGAATTAAATTTCAAGCTTTAAAATAAATACAAATTTATTTTTAATAAAGTTTTAAAATTCAAATTTGGTTTTAAATTTCAAAACAAAACAGGTTAAAACCTGAAACTAAGACCTACCCAAGTCTCACCAGCCCCTGCTTCGGGTTCAACTCACAAAGCCCCGAGTAAAACTTCGAGTCATCCCACACGAGAACAAGCCTGAACCCGAGTGCATTATCTTCTTCCCCAAACTCCTCACTAATACACGCTGATACGTGTGCATATGCACCAGCGTCCGCCACCTCTCCGACCATCACCGTTGCCACTCACAAGTCTTCGCCGACCACCTCAACCCAATCGACCACCCAGAGACCACATCGAACCCCAAAATCAAAAACGAGCATACAACCCAAACCTGGAACACGCGAGACCCATCACTTAGCAAACCTGTCAACATCAATTTCTCGGTGCTCCGACCACTATCACCTCTGAAACACCGGCCATCAACTCACCCACGCTCGCTCTACCTTCTCCCCAAAGTTCGCCAGACTCGATCGACTAGAGAAGGCGCACGATCCAAAACATTTTACATCTCTAAAACTAGGGTTCCAGACAAAAAATGTCAACCACCACCTCCACCGTGCTTCGATCGACTACCTGACATTTTTGCTAAAGTCTCTGGTCACTCCACTACCTCTAGGAAGAAACACGACATCTCCAACCCTCTAGATCAATCGAGACGACTTGAATTGCTCAAATCAGACAAACTCAAACTACTCTCTTATCTTTGATCTAAAAATCAAGATTTTTACTTTAAAAATCATGTTATAGAATGTGAATTCAAGTTACAAACCTGAACTTGTAAATTAGAAAATTTGAATTTTGACAAATTTATGTTTTACTCAGTATCTTGATTTTCCAGAAACATTAACTAGTTGTTTTATCTTAAATAAAATTTTAAATTAAAGCTTAAGGTAAAACAATCAACTTTTGTTTAAATTATGAGTCCAGATTTTCCTTGGATCAAGAGGAAATTTTTTTGAAAGATAACCTGAGTTTGAAATCTTTTGGAACAGAGGTCTTCTTCAGGTCATACAAACATACACTCATTATACTTCAGTAGTTCAACAAGATAAATATCCAAATGTACTTCACACTACAAGATGGAACACAGAAATAATATGAACCAAAATTATACTTAAGGGTTTAAAGGTGAAGTTGCTCACTGTTTTGAGAAGATGACAAAGCAGAGCATTCCCATTTGAAAACTGCAGTTGTTTTTCTTCTTCCTTTAAAACTTTGTTTTGTTCAAGTTGTTTCTCATTTCAGTTTTTTTTTTCTCTTTTCTTTTCAGTTCAAATGAATGAGACTGAGTATAAGAAGATGATGCATATGAAGTTGATATAAAAACAAGTCTACAGGTGATATATTTGAACAACAAATCGGGGCTGAGATGATGTGGTATGGTGTGCTAGGATATTGTATGTGCTTAGGGATGATACTTTGTACTTGCTTTTACTTTACTTTCTAAGCTACAGCCTTGTCCTGTTATCTACTCCATACTTATCTTTTCTTTGCTTTGTTTTCGACTGAAATGATTTCCAGTAAGTACACTGGTTTACATACTCATTATCTTACTTAATTATTTATATGAAGATTTTGTATGCTAGAGATATTTGCTGTTCTATGCTATTTTAAATGCATATGCAGTTTTGTTTCTAGTTTAAGTGTACTAAAGATACTTGTATAAATTCTTTTGTCTTGTCTTATGTTCTTTTAGCTAGCTTTGTACTCGAGCTTTATTTATTCTTGCATTTTTATGATAATAGGTTTAGCTAATGTATTGTTATGTATGTACAGTTTATTATTTTAGTTATGTTTTGTTTGTACTTATTTTTGTATTTTACTTTATTTATTTGTTTTCTGGTTTTGCTTTATTTTATTTACTTTGTATTATAGCTTCATAGATATGTCCACTTATTTTACTTTATTTATGTTTGATAGATTTCTATTTTATTTTACTTCATGTACATATTATAATAGTAGTTCTAATGATGTTTGTTTCTTAACTAATTCGTTTACATACTTATATTTCAGTTTTGAACATACTTATACTGCATTTGTTTTCATATTTTAAAGTTTTTATATTTATTTCTATTCATTTCTAAAACCATTTATTCGAGATTTTATTTCAAATCTAATATATACATATATATTCACATATATACTAATATATGCAAATTTTCAAATCAATTTGACTTAATATATTTTATATTTGAATCGGGGAAACTCGCATCATTAAAAATCAATTTTACAATTTTTTAATTCAAAAATTCATTTAAATTATCAATTTAAATTCATAAAAAATCTGGGGTCGTTACATAAAGTATACGGTTGGAAAAGATAGTGATGATTTATTGGGGCAGATAGTCTATGTAGAGGGTAAATTTATTGATGAGGTTTGTCAACATGCAATCCTCTCGGGATTTGTAGAAGAAAATATGATTTAGAACTTCCGTAAGTATAAATAGAAATGCTAAAAACCTCATAAAATGATTGTTTTTAAATTTATATAACACAAGACAACTCAAAAGTAAAATGGATAGGACACGATTTCTCACTTGATTAGAGCTACAACTGTGTATGATATATTAAATAGTGTCACGACATGTGTGTTATCATCAATTTGTGAAGATGGGGATTGGGGTATTTGTATGGTATGAGTGACCCTATGTGTAACTTTTATGCCCCATAAAACCCGACATGACACATTCATTTGTTTCTACTACACGATTATATTCACAACTAGATATCTAGCATGACTTGAGATTTTGTTTTATGACATCTTCTCCGGTTAGACTGAGGATTTGTTCCAAGATGATTTCTTTCTCTTGCTTCGAAGTTATTTCATACAATATAGATATAAATAGAGGTTGACACATTGTATATAAGTTTAGAGTCGTTGTTGACCTGGAGTTACACGGATGAGCACTTTCCACTAGCATCAAAGGGACTATGAGAGTTATTTGGACCGAGAAACCCACCTAGAGTATGTGGAGCTGCGTTAGTCGTTATGTAGTGTTCTATCGTATATATTTGACTATGGTTGCACTATGACATCTTGGTTTTGATGCAGTTTGTATGTAGTTTTCCTAGTGACGATGATGTGGATATATTGTGTTTTGATGAGGCATCTAGTTGTATAAATTTTGATATGTATATATCTATTTTTTGATCCATTGTGTTTTGATACCTCTATTTATGTTATTTTTTATATGTGATTTGTATTAAACTCGTGTATACTGCCTTGTGTCGAGACGAGATAAATTTCATTTCAGATGAGTTCAAGTATTGAAATATATCAGTGTTGATTCAAAGTAGTGCATACGAGCGATCCCTCCTCTCGAGTTATTCGGGCTATCGGACAATGTTTTCACTCTCTAGTAATTTTGTCACTGAAACGGGGCACAGTAAATTTCTTTTCCTTAAGTATTTGCACATTAATCAGGTTTATGCATAAAATGAGTACATCCAGTTTGTACATATTGTTTTACACTAGAAAATTTTTATGAAAAATTAGGAATCTTCCTTCATTTTCAAACTTAGTAATTGAAAAACTCTTCTCAACAACAAGTTTCACGAAACATCCTTGTTAAATTTTTCAACGAATTATGCATTTTAAACCACATATATATGTAGATAGAACCACACAAATTTGCAGTTGAGCTACATATTTTTGTAATTCTGGCTGTAAATATATGCACATTTTTCTTAGAAAAGATCTCTATGTTTTGTAAAACATTTTTAGTTAGGACCGAAGTGAATTTTGAAAATTTGGAAGGGCCTCCAAAAAATTTGGCTTGTAGTAAAAACGCGTACTTATGTCCGTGTTTATTTTTGCTATTTCTTTGAGTTTGACTAGTCCGATACGGTTTTTGGATACGAAAGATATGGGCTTGAAACTGGTAGTAAGTTGGTGGGCAACAATCCATCATTAATAGATTCATCGGCCCATCATATTTTATTAATTCTATCTGCCAATATTTGATCATTGCAGCTTCTTCTCCCTCCCAGTTTGAGGTGAAAGAATGCCAAAACGGACCACGCACACATATTCAAGCGAAGATGCTGCACCAAATGGATCCGAATCCGAACTTTTCGTCTACTACTGCAAACACTGCAGTTCACACGCTCTAATTACAGGTCCGTTCCTTTCTTTTGTAATTTATTCTTGTGTTTTCCCAGATTCGAAGTTTGTGTACACTCCTAGTTCATGATTGCTAATATGTATTTCACAATGTGTGTTAAGTTGCTTCTTGAACTGTTTGTAATTGGTTGGGCAAAACCTGATAAATGTCTGAACAAAAAGGCTAACCCTGTAATTAGGCGTGTTGTATTTGGTATTTTCGGGCCCCAACTTTATGTTTCCACACACCTTCTTTTTTTGCCTTGATTTGCTGGAATTGTTGTCCATAAATGATTCCTTCAACATTTTCCTTAACTCCTAAAGATAATGTGTCTAGTTTCTTATGGAATGAAGAAAAACCGAAACTATACAAGCTATGCTCATAAGATCTGGGCACCTTAACAATACAGTAGCTTATTTATCATTAATTGTACCAGAATGAGGCGATACATCTGGCAGTCAATTTTTTTGGGAACGTAAGGCATATGTATCATCTTTCATTCTTCATTCCTTCCTTTTTGTATGTGTTGTATTGTTGTTGTGCATTGCTAATTAGTAAGATACCTTTAGCAACACAATTAAAAAAAGCGAATCATAATATTTAATGGGTCCAATTTCACCTAGGGTCGTAGCAGAGGTTCGGGGATGACTAGTTATCATGAAATTTTAGCATCCATAGCCTGGGTACAAACCTTGACATTTATTTCTATGTTACCATCACCAAAATTTAGTGCTCTCCAATTTCTAATAACCCTTTGGTTTTCTGTTGAATTTTTGTAATATTACAAGCCTAAATGCTTGCACTAATAAAATTCATCTAAAGATGCTCAATTACAGAAGATGCCGAGGCGTAAGACTGATAAAGCATGTGTGCTCGACAAAAAGAAACATCTTGCACGGCTAAATGTTAAAGATGTTGGAAATGTCCTTCTAAAGCGGTTTATTTCTCAATTCTGTCTCTTAATTGCACACTATATTTGTGTTCTCAGTGAATAACGCACTTATTTTTAATGTAATATTTTCCAGTGGCAACATGACAGCAAATTCCTTTGAGAAAATGAAAAAAAATCACAGCACTAATAATGACTCATTGCATTATCATCGTCATCTAACTAGTGTTCATGGTTTCTGCTTGAGTGGATTATGCGGTGAGCAAATTGCATGCAGTGTTACCTCCATTGCTAGAGAGGTTGTTCTTGCAATTTGGTCAATAAACTAAGCACATATAAAAATTGAATTTAACAACATGTGAATAAAGCTCACGGTAGACTTACATATTCAATGCAAACTATGCCGTATATAATGTATTTTACTGTATGCCTATAAAGCAAGACGTTCAACTAACTAATATAGATAGACATCAGGCACCAAGGCAAAATGATTTGTTTATAGAGTGCAACAAGGTAATCCATTAAGAATCCATTTTAACTTAAGTCTTTGACTAGAAAAAGGTTTATTTGCTGAAGTCCTTCAAGCTTTGTTCATTCTGTTTGCATGTGTTGAAGGCATGTCTCATAGAAGCTTGCTCTACTTATATTTTGACTTTCATCAGGCAACTGTAGTGATCTTAGATGTGCAAGCCACTATTGATCCTATCTCATAAGCAAGAACATTCTCTTCTAGTCGCTCTTCCCCTCCTCCCTTTGGGATATCTTCCACACAAAAAATGTATCATTATATATCTCGCACAAACAATGTATCATAATGCTTAATTAACTAGTGTTGAATGCTTAAATTTCTGGTGGTCATGTGGGAACTTATGGTTCCAATAAGTGGTTCTTATATTATTATTTTTACAGTAAGTGCGTATGTATGTTAAATTATTAGCGCTTGAACATTTTGTTATAAACAAAACACTGTTAAATGTGATCTGAGTTATTATTGCAACTAAACATGTTCAAATTAATATGGAAACATATTCAGGATGCTCCTGTACCTCCTTGCATATCACAGCTGGACGGTGGTTTGGTCCAAGTTGCTATTGAAGTAGATGATCGTTCACCTCGTTCAGAAATTACAAGTCCGTATTTTCTTTTAATGTTTATATTAATTGGTTTTAGACAAGCTATTGTACTTAAACATTTTCAAAAGTTTTCTTTCTGAATTCTTAATTATTGCCATACAACGGTGATGATTCATGAGTAAATTTATTTATCCTTAAATAACCTTCACATGTGCACAGCAGTAACTCGAGCATTGTCAAGAGAGCAGATTAGTTAGGCTTTTTTGGCATGTGTCAGAACAAATAAAAGTTCTGATGCTTGTGCTTTGTAAGGTATAGATCTTGTTTTCGGATTCCACAGTACCTTTTCAAATGCACTTGGTTATGTAAACTTGGTATATCTATCTATCTACACACACACACACATATATCTACACACACATAATGAACATGCTGTAACACTGTTATCAAGGAAGATAAAATTCTGGAAAACCATTCTTGCAACCAAAAATGGTTCTCAAATCGTATTTTGTTCTCACCTGTGTATTGTTCAGTCTTAAACAAACTAATCTAAAAAGCAAAACGAAGACGCAGTTCCAATTATATGGAACTTTTGAAATGGGAATTTGATAATGGCTTGCATTGTCTTTTAATATTTTATACTATTGCATTTGTTAGTATATATCAAATGTGAAAAACTTAGAGCTAGCAATCGAGATGAGTTAGTCCACAGGTGAATTAGTATTTCAAACTTCGGCTCTAAACGTGTGAAGTCTAGTGTAGCTCAGTTGGCTCTAAAGCAGAAAACACAAAATTTTGGTGATATAAAAATATAACAGCAAAAATTATAAAAATTAAGGCTGTTATGTTAATGGCAATCGCTAACCGACACAAGAAAACTGTTTCCGTGCCGATACCACTGTTAAGTCAAAAATAACTACCGAACCGTTACTGTTGCCGCTTGTAAAATGTTCATTGATGTGCAGATAAACTAGTAAATCATTGACCGATAATGATAAATTACCAATACATAAAGAAATAATTTTTTTATTGCATTAAAATTTCAATAGTAATAAAAAAAAGTAAACATTTTGTTCCTAATTCCAACTTCTTTAGTGCTTATATAGAAATTTTGACTTGTTCTAATTGACGGAGAAATTTTTTATTGATTTATCACAATTTTTTTTTGACAATATGTAATAATTTTACTAATGTTAAGCTTTAAAGTTAATAAAGCCAAAAAAAAAATATAATCACAAATAATGATAAACCTTCAAAGTTTTGTGGTTATGATTAGTTAAAATAGTGAGAAAGCAAAATTAATATGACTGTTAAATTTACCGTTATAACTGGTTTTGACATTTCTTTATCGCTACATTTAACGTTGATACTGGTAAACTTACCGTTACCGTACCGATGATATTGGTATACCGATGCAGTTTGATATTGGTTACCAATTGCTTGGTGTAACGACCCGTATTTTTTAGCTATTTTAATTAGAAAATTTAAGGTGATTATTGAAGGAAAATGATTATTAATGTAATTTGTTGAATAATTTAATATTTGAAATTATTTGAATAATTGGATAACGGGTTTAATATGATTAAAAATGATTTGTAAAATTCTATTTTATCATATTAAAGTTAGAATGATGTTGTAGAACTTTTAAAATCGAATTAAAAGTAAATTTGTGAAAATTGAATATTTTAATATTTAATTGACGAGTTAAAATAGCCATTTTTCAAACAGTCTCGGATTTCGACGAAACTTGTTTCATCGGATCCGTAATAGTAAATTATGGTAGGATTTCAATTTTCGTAGCAATTGGACTTGTCGTTTGGCCGTGCGAGCTTGAAACGCGTAGAAATTTAATTTCGAATTTAATTAAAATAATCGACTTCGAAAAGCTATCTTCCAGACATGATCGAATTAGGCCTTGAAACTAGTCCCATTGCGTCCGGAATGGGGGTAAAACCTTATAAACGCCTGGCGGCACGTCTCGATTGGAGTTCGGATGATTTTGGACCTACCTATATAAATACGCACGCAAACCGAGACAGTTTTATTATTATTTTAATCCAGAAACCCTAATTCTAAATCATGGCCGCCACATATTCCATGGCCAGAAATTGCCGATCTTCTTTCCTTAATATCTCTCAATCCGTTCGACGAAATCGAAAAATTCCAAAAGCAAAAGTGTAAATCTCG
Organism: Allium cepa; assembly: GCA_030765085.1. Taxonomy (NCBI): domain Eukaryota; kingdom Viridiplantae; phylum Streptophyta; class Magnoliopsida; order Asparagales; family Amaryllidaceae; genus Allium; species Allium cepa. The sequence continues at coordinate 453,934,263 of CM060937.1, read as the reverse complement.
ACGAGCTCTTCAAATCCATACGGTTGATGTATGCTAATTTTTCATGGATTCGTCCAGATCTGACTTGAAAGTGTGTACGTATTTTCTTGGATTGCGTGCAGAGGACGGCGAATGACGGGATGAAACTTGGCGCATAGGTGGCTCTGGTGAAGGGCTTCGTGGTGGCGCTAGCTGATCGTTCTGGAAGTCGACGAGGTGGTCGTGAAAATTGCTTGAAGATCGGCGGCTAATGGGTTTGCATACGTGAATTTCACGTTGGGGAAGAAGCGCCGGAATAACGGAGATGAGAGCTGCGCTGCAGTGCAGATCCGAAAGTGTTTGGAGCTCATTAAAATTTTATGTTAAATCGAACGTCGTTCGATTTGATTTAAAATCGTAAAATCAAGGTGAGTGTTTTATAACGCTCACAACGTACTGAATATCTTTATGCTAGTTAAATTTGACATTATGCATAGTTATGATTTTTATTTGTTGTTGTTTGATAAAATTTAATTATCATATTGATTGTCATTTGAATTCACCGTTAAAAAAATTAAATTGACAGTTAAATTTAAATTAAAATTGAATTGCGATTAAATTACCTGACATTGATAAATATGAAATTGCCGTGAATTGTATTGCCTATTGGATGATGTATTTCGATGGATGTTATTGGTTGATATTTAAATGTTTGGATGTTTATTTGTTTATATATATCCTGCTATGCATACATATGACACTGTGATTGATTTAAATGATATATTCATCCCTGACATTTAATTGTAATAACTAATCACTTGGCCATAGGTTAGAAAATTATATACGGACACCGAGTTGGATAAATTAAATGATTTTAAAAGTTGTTTTGAAATTATTTAAATGAATTGATTTTAAGAATAAAATCCAATTTATGGAAATTGAATTATTTTGAATTGGAGCTCGAAATGTTAGAATTTAAACTTGGTAAATGAAATTATTAAATAAAATCGAAATTTAGATTTAAATTGAAAATTGAAATACGGCGTAAATTTTGAAAGTTGATTTGTTTTAAAAGATTGGACTTTTAATCGAACTCTGAATATTTCTAAGAAAATTGATATGAAATGATATTTCAAGTTTGAGTTTGGAATTGAAAATTTATTTGAAATTTAGATTTAAATTAATTTGGAATTGAATTGAAATTTAAAGAAATTTGTGAATTGAAATCGAAATTACGTGGAATAGAAATTTATTTAAGTTGAAATTGGAATAAATCGATTAAATCGAAATGGAATTTGGATTTGATTTGGATAGGAAATTTGGGAAGTTGACCGGTTTGACTTTGGAATTATTTATCAAATAATTTTTGATTTTTTCCAAACTATTTTATATATAAACCATTTTATATTCAAATTATTTTCGATTAAACTATTTAAATATTTTCTATTAAACTATTTTGAATTATTTAACTATTTTAAACTACTTAAACTATTTTCTTAAATTCAAACTGGTTAAAGAGACGGAAATGTTTATATTTAAACCTTTGGTTTAAATACGAACTAGGTTAAAGTAGAGATTATAACCTAAATTGAATTCGAATCAAATTTTGAAGTGAAATTGATTTATCGTACAAAATTGATAATTTTGAATATATGATGATTTTGAAATGGATTTGATTTTAAAGCGAATATGATATTTTGTTATCAATCATGAATCAATTTGAAATATAAAAGAGCCATCAGTGTAATAATACGTAGTTATTAAAGAGACCGGGATCGGATATGGACATACTCTCTGTCGATACCGAAAACCACTTTAATAACTATTATACGCGGAGTATTGATCCAGAATGAAGTGGATGGTTTGGTGAACGCGTTGACTGAAGAAAGAGAACGAATTGGATGACCCCTGACATGACTAAAACAGGAGCCGCGCCGGGCCATTGAGGTTCGCCACCTCTAGCGGACACACTTCTTCGATACCATATCTATTACATTTGTGATTTGATTTGGGTGCACCCCTTGATTTGGGAGTGTTGTTTCACGGTGTTGAGGTAGTAGCTGCTATGCTCAACATCAGTCCGGATCACGCAACTACTAGTATCCTAGTTGGTATCGCCTCATGTACCTTGTCATACTGATTATCCTATTCGCGACCACTACGTTTTGGTTTGTACCTTGAGTATATGGATTGCCCTCTGGTGACTTCCGGTTTTGGGGAAACTACGGTCTTGTATATGCTTTTGGGAATATAAAATGTGTTAAGGGGGATTATGGTAACGCCTTAACGCTATTTTGATACTTTATATTACTGATAGACATTATCTACTTAGCGTACATTACTACCTAGTAGATAGTTTAACGGATCCTTGAAAGGTGGAAAATCCCGTAACATCTCTTAAGTTATTGCACGCACGTTGACACTGGATATGAGATGTCAAACCCCGTAAACATCTCTGACGCCGTCACACTCATATTTATTTACGATTGATTTAACTTTCATACGGATATTTTAGTCCTGACTCGAGTGTTTTGTCTTTTCATTACGCTCGGGTCAGTCCTGAGTTTTCAGATTTTTGAAGATCTATTTTGGAGGACGAAGACGAAGATTTGGTATACTATTACTATTATTATCTGTGCATCATGTTGTCTGCTGCATTATTTATTTGTTCTGTTGTATATGTATAACTCTGATAAATGTTGTATAAATAATTGTCTAAGTATAGTAAACAGCTTCATGAACTGTTTATTTGACTATTATATTTTATCGTTCCGCTGCGAGATTCTGTGTTGTTTGATTTCCTTTATTTCTTTTCTTTTCTTAATTACCCCAATAACCATCTGCCTTTTTTTAATGGTTTGGAACCGGCATGTGTATTTGATCGTCGGTTTAAACTGTCCAAAAAGGCGGGTCGTTACAGTTGGTATCAGAGCTTTGGTTTAGCGATAAACCTTGGCTCTAGTGGGGAATAACTCATTGAAATAGAGGTAAACTATATGAATGAGTTGAGTGTATATGAGAGAGCGTACTTGTTATTTGATATAAAATGGTTTTATATTGTGTTAATTTGTTCCGTTGAGTATTTATGAATTCTGGTCGATACTTGGGACGCCAAGACGTCGATAGGAATTTCTAAACACTCGAATAGGACAAACCAACACAATATCATTTTGGAATATATTTTATATAAAAGAATTATTTGAATATTTATTCATTTTGATTGAATTGATTGTTAGGAGATGATAATATTAGATTATTATCGTTATTGTTTGATCAGTCAATATTTACAACAATTGATTAAATAACAATGGATTTAGAAAAATGAAATCTTGTAAACACAATTGATAATGAATATAAATGAATTTTAACTTGGATTTGGGAATTTAAATTCCGGTGTTTGAGATTGACTTACAAGAATTTGAAAAATATAATATGAGCATTATATGATAGTATAATTGAGTTGAAATTGTTTTCGAAGGATTTTTTTTATGATAAGTGTTATATTCCCTTCTCTTGACGCTAGAAAATGATTTCGATGATGTGTGCACGCATCATTGGCGTTTATTTTCGAGAGTCCGAGTGGGGGAGACCACTTAATAGCTTGTCTAAACCTTGTTTTGACTCAAATTTTATTTTGTTTTGCATTCTCTATAGTATGATTTGATATATAAATTATATAAGTATATATTATTTCAAACCTTGATTTGAAATGAAACCGGAATTGGAATTCTTAAGTTCTTTAATAATTAATGATTTTTTTTTATGATTGAAATGAATTTAGACTTGAATCATTAAGGAACTTCTGAATTGTGAAATGAGAAATGAACCTAAGAGCTAAGTGAAAATATCAATTGAAGTAGAAATCCTTAGAATTAGGAAATTATGAACTTAAAATAAAATTGAAACTGTAAAACTCGCATAGTATTAAATTTCATTCTATAGCTTAGATATAACTTACCAAAATACTTAAGAAGTTCAAAAATGTTATATGAATTGTTAATTGGATAATATACAAGTATAGGTTTGAATAATGAAATATGCATTTAATTAATGGTTTGCAAATATAAATAAAATTGTTAGTAAATAATTGGAATTTAAATTAACATTTAAAGGTGATTCACAATTATGTTAATATAAAATGAAAATACTATATGTGAATGTAAATGTGAAATTAAATTATAGTGAAATTTAAGTAATGACTTAAGAATTGATAAATTGAAAATTCAACTTTAAATGAAAAGAAGTTGTATGTTGTTTAACTACATTCTATTTGCATAACTATAACTTACCAAATACTTAAAGGGTTTAAAATGCTAATAAGGATAAGTAGAGAAATAATATACCAGTGTGAGAGTGAAAAATAAAATGTAAAGATCTATTGATAGTTGTAAATATAAAAGAAATTTAAGCTGTAAAATGAATGATACATGTATAAATGAATGAATAAAATTTAAACTTAATGAAATATAAAATTGGTAAATGGAAACTAATTAAATTTGAATATAACTAAATGTCAATAAACTTGGAAGTGTATGAAATTAAAATTGACTTGGAAATGTATAATTGATTTAGTGTAGATTTTGGATGGATGTTAATATTTGATATGCATTGGTTGTTAGATGGATGATAATTGATTAAGTAGAATTCATTAGTGCTAATGGAATTGAATAAACGGAATAAAATTTTAAATAATTAAATTCAAATTGGGAGCAAATTGACTTGAATTAAAAATGTGAATGAAACAAACTTGAATAAATCGGAAACAAATTGAATGTAAACCTATTGCATGGATGAATAAGAAAATAGATGACTTTGTGTTTATGATTATTATTTAGAAAATTTGAAGTTTTGATGTTTTGTACTTTGAAATAATAAAAGCAAATTTTTGGAAAAAAAAAAAATCCAACATTGTCCAATATATGCTGAAACGAAAACAACCATAACTTTTAAATGGCCGAACGGAATTCGACGATTTTGGACTTTTCGGAAAGCTTAGAAACTATAGCATAACTTTTGTTTAGATAACTTGAGAAAATTCCTTCGTCTGCTTGGTTAAAAACTTGAATGTTACTCGCTGTCCTGTGTAAAAATAAGTAAAATTAGTAGTATACACCCTTAGTATTTTCGCCATATCTTTTGAATGTTTTATCGGATTTTGATGATCTTGCACTTTCTGGAAAGCTAAGAACTTAAGATAAAACTTTTGTTTTAAGTGTTTTGTGTTTTGATATCGTTTAGAAGGTCGAAAACGTGGATGAACGTCGCTGACCTGCGCAATTCATTGCCCAGGCTGAGGCGTATCCTCTAAGTAAAACGGCCGTAACTTTTGAATGTATGGTCCGAATTCGATGATTTTGGATATTCCGGAAAGCTTGAAATGAATACAACAACTTTTGTTTAGATTCTGTTGCCAAATTTTATAGTTTAGGTGACCTAAAACTGAGATTTGTTTGCTGTCCTGAAATTGGAATCTCAGTTTTGAAGCTAAATAGGTTATATATATGTTGTGTAGGCTAAATATATCGATCTATCTTTATATGCATGGTTCTAACTTAGTTATTGAGCATTTTAGTAGGTAGCAATGGGGTTGCGCTTCGTTGTAGAGCTCGCTTCTGTGCTAAATACAAAATGTAAGTAAACTGCTAATAAATGCTAAATAAAAGGTACGCTTATGGTTTTATATGGTATTGGTGATATATATATGTTGTTTCCCCAGATATGGGATGCCTCATCATTGAGATGAGATGTATATTTGATATATATTAGTTATATTTGTGTTATATATTGAATTGTAAAAATTTTCGATCGAGCCGCACAAAGGAGACCCTGCCGAAATTTTCCGTGAATCCGGGTGTTGGAAAATTTTTCAAGTTTTTAAATTTTATAACTTGTTTTGATAACTAACTTTTAAATTTAGAAAGCCGTTCGGAGTAACATTGTGGAAGCGTAGTTATGACTTTATAAATGGAATTTCATTGTTTTATAAGTTGGTAATTTTGAATAAAATATATCTAATGTTGAATTCTATACTTAGTTCCTTTTCCCTTCTTTTCCTTTTCGGGGACGAAAAGTTTTGAGTGGGGGAGAGTGTAACGACCCGTATTTTTTAGCTATTTTAATTAGAAAATTTAAGGTGATTATTGAAGGAAAATGATTATTAATGTAATTTGTTGAATAATTTAATATTTGAAATTATTTGAATAATTGGATAACGGGTTTAATATGATTAAAAATGATTTGTAAAATTCTATTTTATCATATTAAAGTTAGAATGATGTTTTAGAACATTTAAAATCGAATTAAAAGTAAATTTGTGAAAATTGAATATTTTAATATTTAATTGACGAGTTAAAATAGCCATTTTTCAAACAGTCTCGGATTTCGACGAAACTTGTTTCATCGGATCCGTAATAGTAAATTATGGTAGGATTTCAATTTTCGTAGCAATTGGACTTGTCGTTTGGCCGTGCGAGCTTGAAACGCGTAGAAATTTAATTTCGAATTTAATTAAAATAATCGACTTCGAAAAGCTATCTTCCAGACATGATCGAATTAGACCTTGAAACTAGTTCCATTGCGTCCGGAATGGGGGTAAAACCTTATAAACGCCTGGCGGCACGTCTCGATTGGAGTTCGGATGATTTTGGACCTACCTATATAAATACGCACGCAAACCGAGACAGTTTTATTATTATTTTAATCCAGAAACCCTAATTCTAAATCATGGCCGCCACATATTCCATGGCCAGAAATTGCCGATATTCTTTCCTTAATATCTCTCAATCCGTTCGACGAAATCGAAAAATTCCAAAAGCAAAAGTGTAAATCTCGCCGAGCTCTTCAAATCCATACGGTTGATGTATGCTAATTTTTCATGGATTCGTCCAGATCTGACTTGAAAGTGTGTACGTATTTCCTTGGATTGCGTGCAAACGACGGCGAATGACGGGATGAAACTTGGCGCGTAGGTGGCTCTGGTGAAGGGCTTCGTGGTGGCGCTAGCTGATCGTTCTGGAAGTCGACGAGGTGGTCGTGAAAATTGCTTGAAGATCGGCGGCTAATGGGTTTGCATACGTGAATTTCACGTTGGGGAAGAAGCGCCGGAATCACGGAGATGAGAGCTGCGCTGCAGTGCAGATTCGAAAGTGTTTGGAGCTCATTAAAATTTTATGTTAAATCGAACGTCGTTCGATTTGATTTAAAATCGTAAAATCAAGGTGAGTGTTTTATAACGCTCACAACGTACTGAATATCTTTATGCTAGTTAAATTTGACATTATGCATAGTTATGATTTTTATTTGTTGTTGTTTGATAAAATTTAATTATCATATTGATTGTCATTTGAATTCATCGTTAAAAAAATTAAATTGACAGTTAAATTAAAATTAAAATTGAATTGCGATTAAATTACCTGACATTGATAAATATGAAATTGCCGTGAATTGTATTGCCTATTGGATGATGTATTTCGATGGATGTTATTGGTTGATATTTAAATGTTTGGATGTTTATTTGTTTATATATATCCTGCTATGCATACATATGACACTGTGATTGATTTAAATGATATATTCATCCCTGACATTTAATTGTAATAACTAATCACTTGGCCATAGGTTAGAAAATTATATACGGACACCGAGTTGGATAAATTAAATGATTTTAAAAGTTGTTTTGAAATTATTTAAATGAATTGATTTTAAGAATAAAATCCAATTTATGGAAATTGAATTATTTTGAATTGGAGCTCGAAATGTTAGAATTTAAACTTGGTAAACGAAATTATTAAATAAAATCGAAGTTTAGATTTAAATTGAAAATTGAAATACGGTGTAAATTTTTGAAAGTTGATTTGTTTTAAAAGATTGGACTTTTAATCGAACTCTGAATATTTCTAAGAAAATTGATATGAAATGATATTTCAAGTTTGAGTTTGGAATTGAAAATTTATTTGAAATTTAGATTCAAATTAATTTGGAATTGAATTGAAATTTAAAGAAATTTGTGAATTGAAATCGAAATTTACGTGGAATAGAAATTTATTCAAGTTGAAATTGGAATAAATCGATTAAATTGAAATGGAATTTGGATTTGATTTGGATAGGAAATTTGGGAAGTTGACCGGTTTGACTTTGGAATTATTTATCAAATAATTTTTGATTTTTTCCAAACTATTTTATATATAAACCATTTTATATTCAAATTATTTTCGATTAAACTATTTAAATATTTTCTATTAAACTATTTTGAATTATTTAACTATTTTAAACTACTTAAACTATTTTCTTAAATTCAAACTGGTTAAAGAGACGGAAATGTTTATATTTAAACCTTTGGTTTAAATACGAACTAGATTAAAGTAGAGATTATAAGCTAAATTGAATTCGAATCAAATTTTGAAGTGAAATTGATTTATCGGACAAAATTGATAATTTTGAATATATGATGATTTTGAAATGGATTTGATTTTAAAGCGAATATGATATTTTGTTATCAATAATGAATCAATTTGAAATATAAAAGAGCCATCAGTGTAATAATATGTAGTTATTAAAGAGACCGGGATCAGATATGGACATACTCTCTGTCGATACCGAAAACCACTTTAATAACTATTATACGCGGAGTGTTGATCCAGAATGAAGTGGATGGTTTGGTGAACGCGTTGACTGAAGAAAGAGAACGATATTGGATGACCCCTGACATGACTAAAACAGGAGCCGCGCCGGGCCATTGAGGTTCGCCACCTCTAGCGGACACACTTCTTCGATACCTTATCTATTACATTTGTGATTTGATTTGGGTGCACCCCTTGATTTGTGAGTGTTGTTTCGCGGTATTGAGGTAGTAGCTGCTATGCTCAACATCAGTCCGGATCATGCAACTACTAGTATCCTAGTTGGTATCGCCTCATGTACCTTGTCATACTGATTATCCTATTCGCGACCACTACGTTTTGGTTTGTACCTTGAGTATATGGATTGCCCTCTGGTGACTTCCGGTTTTGGGGAAACTACGGTCTTGTATATGATTTTGGGAATATAAAATGTATTAAGGGGGATCATGGTAACGCCTTAACGCTATTTTGATACTTTATATTACTGATAGACATTATCTACTTAACGTACATTACTACCTAGTAGATAGTTTAACGGATCCTTGAAAGGTGGAAAATCCCGTAACATCTCTTAAGTTATTGCACGCACGTTGACACTGGATATGAGATGTCAAACCCCGTAAACATCTCTGACGTCGTCACACTCATATTTATTTACGATTGATTTAACTTTCATATGCATATTTTAGTCCTGACTCGAGTGTTTTGTCTTTTCATTACGTTCGGGTCAGTCCTGAGTTTTCAGATTTTTGAAGATCTATTTTGGAGGACGAAGACGAAGATTTGGTATACTATTACTATTATTATCTGTGCATCATGTTGTCTGCTGCATTATTTATTTGTTCTGTTGTATATGTATAACTCTGATAAATGTTGTATAAATAATTGTCTAAGTATAGTAAACAGCTTTATGAACTGTTTATTTGACTATTATATTTTATCGTTCCGCTGCGAGATTCTGTGTTGTTTCATTTCCTTTATTTCTTTTCTTTTCTTAGTTACCCCAATAACCATCTGCCTTTTTTTAATGGTTTGGAACCGGCATGTGTATTTGATCGTCGGTTTAAACTGTCCAAAAAGGCGGGTCGTTACACTTGGTGTTGGCATGATAATAGTAAATTTATCATTACCATAACAGCTCGAATAAAAGTATATGTAAATAGATATTGATTTGGTTAAACAATGAAAAGAAGTAGCCTTTAAAAAAAAATTCAAAAATGAATACTATGCATTGAACTTTTGTTTAGCATAAAATATTAGTATATGCCTAATATAACTCTCTCGGTAACTTAGATTTGTGCTATGATATGGTCTTATTATCTTGTATTGACACATTTGTATATACGAAACTGATGAAAAGTTGTACTGGTACATGTTCTTAATAAATAGTATATAAATATATCAATCAAATAAAATTTACCAATATCTAAATGAGTTAGACTGATTTAAGTGAGTCGAGCAGGGCTAGCCCTAACTCGTAACGGATCTGTAAAGTTCAGCTCTGACTTGGCTCATTTGCATCATGAGCTGAGCTAGAGTTGAGTTTTATAAACCGAGCTACAGCCAAGGTCACGGTTTTAGAGTAACATTGCCAATGCCATAAAAACTTACCAAAATGGGAATAAAACAAAGAGAACATGGGTTTTAATTTCTTGAATCTGCAAAGGAGAGTCTGTTGGAGGGCTCTTCCTTCCTTGCTTTCTGTCATTATTTATTTTATTTATTTTTTTAAAGGTTAATTTAATTTTATTAGAACCAAAGCACCTATATTTGCAACAACTTAGAACGGTCATACTTCCATTGTGTCTACTGTCTAATACTGATTTTTCACATTGTTGTGCATCTTGAGTTAAAGAATACACATTTTTGTGAGGCTAATAATGGATACTTATCATTATCATCATCTGTATTCAATGCACAAAGCTTCCGCTTGAGCAGGGTTAGGATGGACAAGTTATACTCAGTCTTAACGGAGAGATTGATTCTGAAATTTGGATAGTGTTAAATATAAGTTTAAACTTTTTTTTTGGTGTGCTGTTTATTAGAGTTTGATTTGGGATTTATTTAAGACTATTATATTTTCCTCTATCTGGCGTTTAGAGATTATATGTTACTAAGGCCCATTTAGGTAATCTAGTTTTGCTTGCATCATACAACCTATCTGCTCAACAAAAAATATGTTTGGATTATAGGGAAGAACGAATATTATTATGCATGGTAGCAAACATTACTTGGTTCGAGTTTCGAAAATGCTATTCAAACTGGAATTCTATGCAGGAAACTGCAGATAGAGATAGTGGGGACCCCTTGAATTTCAGCTCTTTATTTATCAGCATATTTTTCGACCAGTCTAGTGTAATCCGCCAAGTTTAGTCTAGATTAAAATATAAAACTAATTATCATCATTCCAATTCATGAGTTTTTCCTAGGACGAAAGATAATCCAGTCTCCTGGTTCCCTAAACATAATATTCTTTTTCTTTCCATCTTTTTGCCATTAGCTAATGAAATCATCCAATAAAATAAAACAATAGTGAACTAGGAAAATGCGGAATCGATAAGTTTGAATAGTTAATGGAGACAATTAACCCCTCTGCAGTTGGTTGTAGTTGTGGAGTCTAATTTAGTAACACCCTTTGTTAAAATAACCACTGAATCATATTAGTGAATGTTGGCGGTACAAGGAATCTTTTTTTCCCCTCCAAAATCAACTAATTTTATTGGTGAATTTTACGGGGAACACCAGTGCTAACAAAATTGTATTTGTAGTTTGTGCATGTTACAAAATTAAAAAGGGTAGTGAAGCGCTTATAAATTGCATTTATTATGTGTTGTTGCTCAACAACAAATATTGACAGTGCAAATATTTTGCAATGCAATCAATTGCACTGTGAAAACAGTATTTCTTTGTATATATAATTAACGGTTTTTGAGTACGCTCAACCCTACATTTGTCATTCAAAATTTTTTTCAACAAGTATTGAATTCAATAAATATTGAGACAAAAATTACGGTATCAATTTTAACATCATCTGGACAATAATGTAATAAACATAAAAGGAAACACTCGAGTAACATTATTTTTGTGGAAATGATGCAAGGCTAAGGTTTGATCAAAGTACAGTAACACATATTTGTATCACTTTAATATGGCAAGTATTTTTCAAGAAGGCCAATTCACAACACGTCCTCCACTTTTTAATGGTTCTAATTATGTATATTGGTCAACACGTATGAGAATTTTTATGGAAGCTAATGGATTAGAAATTTGGTCAGCCATTCAAAATAAATATGAAGCACCTGACACTGCTATGAACGCATGAAATGATGCATAAAAAACCGCAGCTTCTAATAATGCCAAAGCTATGAATGTTTTATTTTGTTCATTAGATAAGAATGCATTTTCACGTGTCATGTTATGTAACACTGCATATGATATTTTGCGTACCTTACAAGTTACACACGAAGGCACGAACAAATTTAAGCAAACTAAAATTTCAATTTTACAAAATCAATTTTCAACATTTAAAATGAAACAAAATGAATCTATAACGGACATGTACTCTAACTATTCAATACGATTTAATGACACTGGGAGTTAAATTCACAAATTTTGATTTAGTATCTAGGATACGCAATTCTTTAACTTCAGAGTGGGAAAGAAAAGTATTTGCTATCGAATAAGCTAATGACCTCTCAACACTCTTAGTTGAAGAATTGATAGGAAATTTAATGTCCTATGAAGCTAATCCGCAGGCAAGAAAAGAACAAAATTCGGAGAACAAAAACATAGCATTTCCAGCAACAATGAAGACTCTGACTTAGACGAAGAAGAAATCTTATTTATTGCCAAAAACTACAACAAATTCAAGAAGTTTAGGAAAATGACCAGATTTCAGAAAGGAGCAAAGTTAAGCTCAACAAATCAAACGTTAATAAATGCTATGAATGTGATCAATTTGGACATATGAAGAAAGATTGTCCCAAGCCCAACAATGTTAAAAGAAGAACAAATTTGAAAAATTCAAAAAGAAGAAATCTTTCAAAGTAACGTGGGATGACTCGGATTCTTCATCATCATCAGATAGTGACAGCGATAGTGATGGAGAACAAGCTAATGTATGTTTTATGCCACAAACTGATGAGGTATGTCTTGAATTTAGCTATGATGAATTATTAGAGCTTAGCATGGAATTAGATGATAAATTTAGACAAATTAAAAAATTGAATAAAGAACACATAGCCAAAATAAATCGATTAGAACATGAAATAAAAATGTTAAAAGATGAAAAAATTATTTTAGAGGAGGAACTAGAATTATCTCAAGAAAAAAATAAAAGTAGTTTAGTTGAATATGAGACTATACCTATTGATTTTGGAAAAGTTAAACTAGAAAATGATAACTTGTTAAAAGAAAATATCAACTTGAAAAGTAAGATAGAAACATTGAAAATTGAAAATTTTGAATTAAAAGAAAAATTAGATAAAATTATAAATAATATTTTAAAATTTAATATAGGAAAACAAGATATTAAAAATCTTATCAAAACTTCAAAACCTTCAGGTAATAGAAATGGAATAGGATTTAAAAATATTCATAAACAAAAGGGGAAAAATATTAAGAAGTATAGTTTTATTTATCAAAAGACTAAAAGACCACCTAAGTCTAATATGAATACCAAAAACATAAAAATTTGAATTCCTAAGACAAATAATAATTTGATTAGACAAAAACATATTAATAATTTTCTAGATAATGTAGTCTATAATAAAAATTATGTTCATAAAGGTACCAAACCTTCTTGGATGTGGCTAACTGCTCCTCCTAGCATCTAGGACCATAACAAAGCATATGGATACCAATTAAATCATTTTTATCTTCCAGATAACCAAAACAAAAAATAAGAAGAAATGGATACTTGATATTGGCTGCTCCAAGCATATGACCGGAAATGCAAAAATGCTATTAAATATAACATATATCGATGGTGCAACGGTAACTTTTGGAGATAACTCAAAAGGATACGTCGTTGGCATCGGAGAAGTCGTCAACTCTGGTATTTTTAACTCTTCTATTATACAAATGTTTTGTTCGTAGAAAATTTAAAACACAACCTACTTAGCATTAGTCAATTATGCGATAAAAGTTTTCAAATTAATTTCGAAAAAGATAGATGTAATATTTTCGACGATAACAAACAACTTATCTATGAGGGTTTTAGAAACAAAAATATTTATGTCGTAAATATAAATATAAATTGAAATTCAAACTTATGCTTAACTACCAAACATGACGATCCATGGTTGTGACATAAACGATTCTATCATATTAATTTTAAGTATGTTAATAAATTAGCAAAATATGAGCTAGTTAGAGGTTTACCCAAAATAAATTTTAAAGTAGAAAATTTATGTGACGCTTGTCAAATCGGTAAACTAAAGAAAAACTCTTTTAAATCTAAAAATAATATTTCTACAAAACAATAGTTAGAATTATTACATTTAAATTTATTTGGTCCAACTCAATTATGATCTATAAATCACAAAAAATATGTTTTCATAATAGTTGATGATTTTTCAAGATATACATACATGTACCTTATTTTAAAACATAAAAGCGATACTTTTGGTATGTTTAAAATTTTTGCTAAAAAAATTAAAACTCAAATGGATTTCAAAATTAAGAATATTCGAAGTGATCACGGTGGAGAATTCGAAAATGATCTTTCTACTAATTTTTGTAATCAAAAGGGCATAAGTCATAATTTTTTTTTCCGCACACCACAACAAAATGGTGTAGTAGAAAGAAAAAATCGTACGTTACAAGAATATGCACGAACGCTATTAGTAGTGGTTTGCCAAAACGGGCTGAACCTATTGCTACGGCTTGTTATGTTTTGAATCGAGTAACCATACGACCTATGACTAAGCATACTTGCTTTGAAATGTTTTTTGGAAGAAAACCTAAAGCATCGTACTTTAAAACTTTCGGATCAAAATGTTTTATATTAAATACAAAAGGTAATTTAGGAAAATTCGACCGAAGGCTGATGAAGGAATCTTTGTTGGATATTTGAATCGTAGTAAGGCATGTAGAAATTTTAATAAACGTACAACACAATTGAAGAAAGTTTACATGTTTCATTTGATGAAAATCTCCTTAATAATCATACTAATGACGATGAAGAAACTATTCCTATAACAAATACAACAAACTCATTTAATAATGAGACAAATGCATAAAATAATACTCAGTGTCACCCCTTAGAATTCTAACAGATCATCCAAAAGATAATATCATTGGTGATCCTAATTTCAGAGTAACTAGAAATCAACTTAACCAAATAAGTCTATTGCATTTGTGTCAAATTTTGAACCAAAGAATTACAAAGAAGCTTCGAACGATGATTTTTGCATAATAGCCATGCAAGAAGAATTAAATCAATTTGAACGTAATAATGTTTGAGAATTAGTACCAAGACCAGAAAATCAATCAGTTACTGGAACAAAATGGGTATTTAAAAACAAAGCAGATGAAAACGGAAATATAGTTAGGAATAAAACACATTTAGTCGCTCAGGGTTATAATCAAGAAGAAGGTATCGACTATGACAAAACTTTTGCTCCAGTAGCAAGACTTGAAGCCATACGTACATTACTTGCTTTTGCAAGTCATCACAATTTTAAATTATTCAAATGGACGTCAAAAGTGTTTTTTTAAATAGTTCTATTAAAGAAAACGTATATGTTGAACAACCTCCATTATTTATTCATGAAAATTATCCCGATCATGTTTTTAAATTGCACAAAGCTCTATATGTTTTAAAGTAAGTCCTCCGTGTCTGGTACGAATGTCTTAAGAATCATTTAGTTGCATCTGGTTTTCAAATAGGTAAAATAGATACGACTTTATTTATTAAACGAGAAAATAATGACATCTTAGTCATACAAATTTACGTAGACGATATTATTTTTGGTTCAACTAACGAAAATCTTTGTACTTAATTTTCAAATATTATGAAAAGTGAATTTGAAATGTCTCACATGGGTGAATTAAATTTCTTTCTAGGTTTACAAATAAAACAACTTGAAAATGGTATTTTATTCATCAAAAAATATATTTTAACGATATATTACGTCGTTTTGGAATGGATAAAACATCGAGCAAATCAACACCAATAAGTACTAGTGTTCACTTAGAAAAGGATGATAATGGAAAAGATTTTGATGAAAAAGTATATCGTAGTATGATTGGCTACTTACTATATTTGACGGCTAGTCGACCCGATATTATGATGAGCGTATGTCTTTGTGTCCGATTGCAAGCAAAACCAAAAGAGTCTCACCAAAGAGCCGTTAAACGTATCTTACAATATTTATCTAGTATTAGAGATTACGGTTTGTTTTACCCTAAGGGATCATCGTTTGAACTTCTTTCATGTAGCGACGCAGATTTCGGTGGATGTAAAACAGATCGTAAGAGTACTAGCGGAACGTGTCACTTTATCCGACAATCGTTGGTTTCATGGTTTAGCAAAAAACAAACCGTGTCTCTTTATCTACTTGCGAAGCCGAATATATTTCAGCGGCCTTAGCATGTGCACAAGTGATATACATGCAACAAACACTTAAGGATTTTGGAAAAGTTATCGATAAATCACCAATATATTGCGATAATACTAGTGCAATAAATTTATCGAAAACCCCTGTAAATCACTCACGTACTAAACACATAGATATACGATATCGCTTTTTACGCAACAATGTAGAAAAATGAATTATTACATTAGAATACGTAAATGCTGAGAATCAAATAGCAGATATTTTCACAAAACCACTAAATGAACAAACGTTTGTTAAACTACGACGCGATTTAGGAATACGTTCTCTTAATTATCTTATCAGCTAATTCTAAATTTCATTCATTCTATTTTTTGGTTGAAATTTTTTAATCCATAAACAAAATCTTTTAAAACTGACCAACAATTTTTTTAGAATGTTTATTTTCTGAAAATAACCATTTATAACCTTTTTAAAACATGAATAAATAGCTCCTCCTTCAAATAAAATGCAGATTTTATATTGGTTCCTTTTAAAACAAGCAAAAGCAAAACAAAAACATGTCTTTCGACAACTCTCACTTCTCTTTTTCAACACCAACCTCGGATAGTTCAACGGATACCTCTCTTCGACTTCCTACTCCTACACCAGGTCAAGAGCCGACCTATAAGTGGTCATCCTACCACACGGGATTCACTTCGACAAAAAACAGTCCAAACGATCTCTATTTGTCTCTCCTAACATCAAAGAGAAAATCGATGATATACATTATTACCAAAAGCAACAAATGGATTTACAACGAGAACCATACTTCGAACAAAAAGTCACTGCGAGGCGACCGAGTTTTCTAAAGCAAGTAGCGATCAAATTTTGCAATTCACGAAAAAAGGATATACACGAACCACTTTAGATTCCTTGCAATTCTCTAGATCCTTCTGCCTCTTATCGTACACATTGGAATCCTACACCTAGGAAATTCTCTGGTTCCCTAAAAACCAACGAACGTGGAAATATTTGGTCTCCACTTAAGCCATGGAAGGATAGCAAATCTGAAGATCGCAATGCTTCATCTTCATCAACATAATTTTTTTAATTTTCATTGTATTTTCATCTAATTATATTTTTATTTGTTTTCAAAAATAACAATATTATGTTTCAATAAAATCGATCCTTCGAAAATCAAGCAAAACCTTTCAAAATAAGACTATTTTTAGACATACTGGAGCTTTCAGACGTCTGATCAATGCCATCATACGTCCAACACCCTTGTATCACATCATTTTTTAATCCTGTCCATATATCAGACGTCTGATATAAACAACTAGACGTCTGAAAATTTTCTCTGCCTCATACAAAATACAAAACGATCTATTTCAGACGTTTGAAGTATGTTTGACATTATATCCAGACGTCTCTGCCTTCTTAACATAAAAATCAGGCCATTTTCACATGTTTGACATTATATCCAGACGTCTTACAAAACTCTCTTTTCCTTACAATTCTACCTATTCCAGACGTCTGCCAATAACACACAAACGTCTGACGATGTTTACTGTCTTCAAACTAGGGTTAAATCAGACGTTTGATTCACTTCCCTGACGTCTGAAATTCAATCGACACCTATTCGTGACCTTAAAACGATTGTTTTTTTCAAATTTTCAATTCACATTTCATGTCATTTCCTCTTTCGAATCCGAAACCCTAATTCTCCAAATCACTATCCTTAATTTTGCTTGATTTCATGGCGTCCAAAACTAAAAACCCTAGAGTTTTCAAGAGAAAGCAAGAACAAGTTACATCCTCAAACCCACAAGTATGCTTCGATGATCAGATTGAGAAGTGGATGAATCGAGTATCTCATTCTATCAAAAGATATGAAGATATCCAGAAGAAAAAGCTACACACAGGTCCCTTCTATAATTTGCTTAAATTCCCTATGTATGATTTGGATGAGATGTATGAAAATGCTGGGTTACAAAAGTTGATTTCATTTAATTCAAATAATGTCCAAATCGATCAGCTTGCAATATTTCTTTTCTACGCTAATCTAGATAGCACTGCCGTATGGAATACTGATAATGATGATAATTGGTTTTGGTCGAGTGTTTACGACAACATTATTTGACTTACTCTGGAAATTATAGACCGTACTCTAGGTTATTCCGACTCTGGAGAAGATTTGTATGACATCCCGGATATGCACCTCAAACCAAGGAATAATATTACCAATCAAATTTGGAAAGATGAAATGCCACGATTTGCTTCAAAATACTTACAACCTAAGGCAAGACTACTCACTAGGATGATTACCAACACAATCATTTCTCGACTTGGCAGTCATGAGCAAATAACATAATTGGAACACAAAGCTCTATATGCTATCTTTAGTGGTACAAGTGTAAATTAAGCGAAATTCATATTTGACGAGCTTAAACATTATTGGACTCGATCACATCCATCAATCATTTACCCTACCTACATCGTGCGCTTTCTGTAAGCCCACAACATTCCATCATATTTATCGACTTTTGAGGAGATTGCCCCCAAATACGCCTCCACAAAATTCTTCTCTTATGCACTTACCAGAAAATCCCTCGAATTTTATTTCATTTGAAAAATGGACGCAACGTCGTTAACAAGCTAGACAAGCTAGGCCTCAACCCCAACAACAACCACCATAACCATCACAAGAAGAAGAACATCACGAACACACTCCTCCTCCTGCACCTTTTGACTATCCAGGCCAAGACGACATTTTGGAGACTCGCACTAAAACTAATCCAAATGAAAGCATTCGAGATTTAACTCTCCAGAATCAACCTATCTTATCAAGAAATCAAATATTATTGGCTAAGCGTATCAATAGCTTCGAAACAACATTTGCTTCTCGCCTAGCCACACTTGAAACATCGCTTTCAACAACATTATCTATCCTAAAAGAGGTTCTCTAACGAGTCTGTGGCTCTACACCACATTCGGAAGATTGGCCAACTCCAACGCCTCCTCCTCTTTCAAAACATTCTAAACTTTTTGAAGAGGAAAAAGAATCTCTAGAACATACTCCAAAATCTCCTAGAGCACAAGTTAGTTTTCCAAGAATGAAGATGGAGAGGATCAACCCAAAGCTTCCTCCAAAAATCCTTAGATACTTTGTTTCATCTATTGTATTGTAATGAAATCAAAAATCTATGCATGTAATCACTACGTTTAATGGTTATAAAAATATTTTTGGTTTGTTACCTATACGTAATTAATTACCATTCGTCTATTTATAATAATTTAGTAATTTGATATAATATAAGCTTCCGGCGGTCGGTAAATATTCCTGATTAATTGTGTGTACATGCTATCTAAATTAAGATTAAATAAATTACATACGATATATTGCTAACTTTAATAAAACGGTGATTGGATAATTTTTTTTATTAATGTGTACATACTATTTAAGGGCATGATTATTGATTATATCATACATATTTTTGTATTAATGTTTTTTGATAATGCCAAAGGAAGAGAAATAATAATAAGCACATATTCAGGGGGGGATTTATAAACTATCTAAGTACATTGTATAGTTGCCATCATCAAAAGGGGAAGAATGTTAGGATATCCAACCTACGGTTTCGATGACAACAACTATACAATGTAAATCGAATATACATGTACATATAATATACATGTATATACATATACATATACATACATATATATACACACACACAGGTACTTGCTAGAACAACATCACTAGAAAGACAAGAACAAGGCTTAAATGACACTAAAAGAGACTACAAGTCGATAGATATAAGGAAGTAAAAGAAAGGATGCGCAAAAACTGATATGTACCATATCAGACGTCTGATAATAGCACTCAGACGTCTGATTCTCTGCTATATTCAAAAAATATGTAGTATCAGACGTCTGAAACAAATACCAGACGTCTGAATTCAAACTCGAACTTCAGAAATAAACTGCAACTGTCACATGTGAATGGGCATCTCCGCTTCTCTTCGCCATCAGTTGCAGTTTATTTATGAAGTTCGAGTTTGAATTCAGACGTCTGGTATTTGTTTCAAACGTCTGATGCTACATATTTTTTGAATATAGTAGAGGGTCAGACGTCTGAGTGCTATTACCAGACGTCTTGTCTTTCTAGTGATATTGTTCTAGCAAGTACCTGCATATATAAATATATATGAATATTCGATTTTCATTTTATATTTGTCATCGAAACCGTATATTGGATTTCCTAACAATCTGAACTTGAGATAAAATGCTCCTTACTCTTATGCATTGTCATTTCTTAAAAGATTATGATGAGTAATTGTGATTACTTGCGTCGTTTTGTTCCTTGGTACCGCCCGAAGTTAATTTCTTTTGTTTGTCAGGGGTAAATGCTGATGATGTTCAAGTAGCTATTGCAGCACCATCCACTCGTGCAGAAATCAACAACGAGTTGTTGGAACTCATGGGCAAGGTAACTTTTTCATCATCATTTTTAAATCGCATTAGAATTATTTGTTATAATAATCATGCAGTACCTTTATGATGTGTTGCATGTTCTGGGCAAGTCAAATGACTCTTCAAAGAGGATGGAATACCAAATCAAAACTTCTTGTCGTGAGTTACTGTGCATATGCAATAAATTTTTTTTAGAGCGTTTCTGTTAATGCATAAACAAGTTACCATAGGCAGTTTCTGCCAAGTTAAAATTGAAACGCCAGACAAAAATTTGGTTTGAGTACTAGGAAAAGAAAAATAAGTGTGGAGATTGACAGTAATTCTCAACTCCTTTCTTCTTCCTTCCTACTATAAAAACTATATTAAAAAAAGTTTAAAATTTGTAGCAGCAGCAAGCATTCTAATATATTTGTCTAAGTTCTCCATGGCTGATAATTTGATTTTCAAATTAGATTTCTTTCCCTGTTGAAATCTGTAAGTGATGATTTAGGAGCACCAAGCAGCTTTTATACCAAATACTATACAACCGTTGTATAACTATGTTTCCTTTTGTTGATCTATATGCAAATCATTTTTTATTGGATCCTACTTTGCTTGATTGTTCGTAGAAAAACAATTTGTTAGAAATTGTTATACTAAAATACCAAGCTGTGGGATCAGGTTGAGGACATGTCAGCAAGACAAGTGTACGAGAAGCTTCTCGAAGCAGCACAGCCTTAAAAGCTGCGGTCTAATTTACATGCATGCGTAAGGCCCTTCACATTGTACATCATTCTTCTTCTATACCTTGACGTAAGGCTGAAATATGTAGCCCCCAATATCGGAAAGGGATATGCCTTCATAGCTTGCTTCTGTGAATTAATCAAATTTATTGCAGTATGTTATTTACCTAAAGCATATAACTGTAGTTATTTAACAGAATGGAAAATATGCCCTATGTGAAGATGTGAGCTGGTTCCACCACTGTGTATATTTGTGTGCGTGTGTTTGGCGCGCTTAAAACCTCGCAAAATCTCACTTTAGCACGTAGTACTCTTTGACCGTTATGCCTTTTCATTTTAGCGCTATTAAATGGTAAAACCACTTTAAGTCTCGCTATTTTCGTTCCATCCGCTAAATCAAGATTTCTAGCATCCGCTTTCAACATTAATATAAAGGTTGATTTGACTAATTCTCTTTCGAACCAAATCAACAGAGTTGCGATAAAGACCTAATTTTAAAACACATGTGTTCAATGTAAGTTAGAAATATATTGTAGTCATCAAGTCTAGATCGTATAAATCATGATACTCGTCGGTTTTGTTATATAAGATTAAACAATATATCTCTTTCTACGTATATGATGTGAGAATGAGAA
This sequence comes from Allium cepa, assembly GCA_030765085.1. Classification (NCBI taxonomy): domain Eukaryota; kingdom Viridiplantae; phylum Streptophyta; class Magnoliopsida; order Asparagales; family Amaryllidaceae; genus Allium; species Allium cepa. The sequence continues at coordinate 453,912,313 of CM060937.1, read as the reverse complement.
TAAGTTAAATTTAAATATTTGGTTTTCTCTAATGAAGCTTTTTGCACCTTCGTTATTTTCCGCTATAACTTTTTGCACCACCACCGCTAAGCGTTTTAACTGTATAGGTTTTTCGTTGATTTTAGTCGAACATCTAATGATAATATGTTAGAAAAAATTTTGAGTTTTAAAATTCTAAAAAGACATTTGTAAAGAGAACAAAGTAAATGACATTAGAGAGCTTTAAGCAGATATGTTCTTATATTTTGTCTTCACGCTATTTGATTTTGCAACCTGCAATTTATGAACCTCCCTAATGGTCGATTTGATAAGCTTACACCAGTATTTAACGATTTGGATTAACTTTTATCTTGTGATAAGGAAATATTCAGATGTAAAAAGTCACCTTTAGATCCACAAACTTTGATCGACTAATTTAAGCTATCTTGAGTTCCTCACAATATACGGAAAAAGATTAAATGAACACAATTCATTGAAATGATCCAAAACCTGGGGGTAGTTATGTATTTTGTTATATAATCTTAACACTGTAACAAATCTTGTTCGAAATAGAAGTATATTCTGGGTTTTTGTTTTCTAATATGCGTGTTTGATATATATGATGTAAATAATAATTGCGAGCATTATACATACATAAATAGAAAACCCTAAGTAGAGTATTAAATCGAATGTAGTTGTGAATTGTTGCTGAAAGTCGCTGTGCTCTGATACCAAATGAAAGTGACTACTGTATGACTAATTATCACTTAGGATCGTGTAATATGGAATGTATGATAATCTAAATGCGGAAACAGATAATAATAATAAAGTAAATAAGAATAAGCACACCAGAAGTTTATATACTGGTTCGAACTTTCCGTTCTACGTCCAGTTCTATACTTCCCTCTGGAATTTCACTCAATAACCCCTCACTTAACTCGGAGGAATATGTAAACAACCCATGAACAACCGAACATGATTTTTCCGCCTTAACAGTCGAAGGGGGCTTTTCCACTTGATACAAAATAACAGGACTTCTACAATTTCAATAAAGTTGTTTGACACTTTGTGCTCTTGATAACACTGATTTGTCTTTTATAGTACACCCTTCCTATAATCTTTTCCTCAAGTATATATTGTGTGTGTGAAGGAAGATATTGCTTAGAATCGAAGAATATGTTAATTAATTCAAAGATTCAAGCAATATATAGATTGTGATTGCTTGTAGAACACAGAGATAGATAGTAGAGAATATAGCCGCTTTCACGAGACTCACGGGCATAACACAAATGAATGTCAACATCTAAAGGACATAATCAAGGAACTAATAAGGAACAACAGGCTCCAACGGTACTTGAAGAAACCATAATATTCCGACCAATCTATTGGACCCCAAGTTTCGAGCAATCAAGGAAATCAGGCCGGACCCAGTAAGGAAGGGACTCGTTGGACTGATCAGAGACTCATTGTAAGTTCCATCACTGGAGGACCTCACCCAGTGTAGAAGAGTTGTAGTGAGATGGAGTGATACGCTAGTTATTTGAAGCATGCTTTTAAGGAAACCTATTACGCCATTGAAGAAGAAGCCACAGCCAAACAACAGAAGTTGATAACTGATGATATCGTATTCCGAAATCGGGATACCGAAGGTATAGAGGTGCCAACTCTTAAACCAATCTTGGTAACAATGGGAATCGGGCCGGCAATTGTGCGTAGTATTGGTTGACAGTGGAAGTTCAGTTAACATCCTTTTTCGGCACACGATCGATCAAATAAAGATTAGCATGAAGGATGCGACTGCTTGTAGCATGCAGATTCAATGATTTATTGGCGATGATTGACTTATCTATAGAACTTGGAGAAGAAGAACAAAGGGTAGTTCTTATTCAGACCTTCATGATAATTGATGAATTCTCAGCTTACAACGCTTTCTTGGACCAACCGAACTTTGCTGATTTCAGAATAGCTTTGGCTCCATGGCACCTTACAATGAAGTTCCTAACAAAAAATGGGGTTAGAGTGGTAAGGGGATACTAAAGCGTGGTAAGAGAATATTACGTCGTTGAAATGCATGAAGCCAAACGACGTAAGAAAGGGAAGAATGTGAGAAAGACTCTCCACATTCATGACCTACAAGCATAGCAATTGTAGAATGACCCCTGGCTAGTCGCTTCGATAGGCTATAGACCCTAAAAAGAAGAGTGCGGGGGATGAACGGGCAACACCGATGGAGTTTATGGTTGATGTCCCTACCGACATGGATGACCGAACTCGGGTCTTGAAAGTAGGTTCACAGCATGCAATCAGGATGCAAAACAAACTAATAAAATTTCTTCATGCCAACCCAGATGTGTTCGCTTGGACGCATTTCGGTATGTGTGGGATATCATCGGAGATAGCATGTCATGCAGTTAATATCAATCCCGAATTCCCATCGATAAGGCATAAGAGATGCAGTCTGGGTCCGAAGCTATCCGATGTATTGAATAAAGAAGTGGATAAGCTATTGGCCATCGGCTTTATCCGTGACACAGCATATCCTGAATGGGTGCCAAACCCTATACTATTCATGAAATCGAATGGGAAGTGGAAAATATTTTTCGACTACTCAGGCTTGAACAAAGCTTGCCAGAAGGATAGCTTTCCACTACCTAGAATCGACCGGTTATTTGACGGGACTGTAGGGCACGAGATGCTCTCATTCATGGATGCATACTCCATATATAATTAGATTATGATAGATGAACCCGATCAGGGGAACTCTAGCTTCATTACTAAATTGGGTTTGTACTGTGATCGTGTAATGCCATTTAGCTTAAAGGATGCTGGTGCTACTTACCGAAGATGAGTGAATGCAATGTTCAAGAATCGGATGGACGATGGAGGTATATGTGAATGACGTGCTTGTGAAATCACAAGTATCTAGGAACCATCTAGATAATATCTTAAAGATATTTGAAATCCTTCAGAAGTAAGGAATGAAACTGAACCCATTAAAGTGCTCGTTTGGTGTTTTGTTAGGGAGATTTCTTGCATTAGTAGTAAATGCAAGGGGTGTTAAGGTCAATCTAGAATAGATCGCTAAGTTATAGAATGTAAGAACCCTCCTTCAACTAAAAAGGAGTTGCATAGTCTAAATGGAAAGATTGTAGCATTGATGAATAAGTGTATACCATTCTTCGACACATTGAAGAAGGGAAAGAAAAACTTAGAATGGATTCAAAACTACCAAACATCATTTGCCGAATTACTTTGACACATGGAAACATCGTCGGTCATATCTAAACAAGAAGATGGGAAGATCTATTCATCTGCTTGGCAGTGTCAGCCTATGAGCTAAGTGCAACACTTGTACGTAAGGAGGCTAGGGTTCAATAACCCATCTAGTACATCAGAAAATGGTTTACCGGAGCTAAACGAAACTAACCAAAGTTAGAAAAGTTAGCGTACTGCTTGCTTATAGCATCAAGGGAACTACGGCCATATTTCCAAGCTCACCCCATCAAGATATTGATGGATCAACTGTTGAGATGAGTACTTTACCAACTCGAGACTTCGAGATGACTTCTGAAATGGAATATTGAGCCAAACCAACAGGATGTGACTATCATTCTCGAAGAGCAATTAACGGACAAACATCGACTGACTTCATCGTCAAGTTCATAATTCGGGATGATGAGGAGGAAGATACAATGGTCGTAGCATCACAAGGGTAATTGTTTATTGATGGTGCATCAAATAAATTCTGCTCAGGAGTAGGAGTTGTGCTTGAAAATCCCAAGGGACGGTCGATCTATTATGCTCTAAGGTTAGAATTCCCTGCTACCAACAATGAGGCAGAGTACAAAACGTTAATAATGGGGCTGAAGATTGTGAAGGAACTCGAAATCAAAGCCCTTCATATATACATCAACTCTCAATTAGTTGTCTGCCAGGTGAAATGAGAGTATCGGGCTAAGGTGCGAACCTCGCCCCTTACCTGTCAAAGGCATGGGAATTGCTCAATAACATCGGATACTACATTATAACTCATATTCCTAGGGAATATAATGTGAAGGTCAATTACTTGGCTAAGATAGTCAGTTCCGAGGATGCACAATAGCTAGGACTGGCTCCAGTGGAAGTATTATTGGCTTGTAGCATAGATCAGATGGATGTTGACTAGATTTTAAAAATCATGAAAGAGGAGGAATCATGGATGATGCCGATCAAGGATTATCTTCTGAAAGGAATACTCTTAATGGACCAGAATAAACGAAAGAAGCTCCTTCGAAAGGCATCATGATTCATAATGCAGGATGAAACACTGTACCGAAGTGGGTTCTTTGCACCCTTACATAGGTGTGTGACTGAAAATAAAGCCAATAAAATCATTATGGAAATTCACGAAAGCTGTTGCAAGGACTACACCGGGGGGAAAATAGTGGCAAAAAAGGCTCTCCGCTATGGATACTTCTGGCCGACAATAAACCAAGATACGGCGAACTATTCCAGATGGTGCGATCGATACTAGAGATTCACAAAGATTCAATGAACCTCATCTACGGAACTTACACAAATGGTCAGCCTATGGCCGTTTGCAATCTGAGGAATTGATCTAATCGGTGTGTTACTAAAGAAAAAGGACGAGCCAAATACACCATCGTTATAGTTGATTACTTTACAAAATGACAGAAGAGGAACCCGTTACCACGATTACTACTATAAATTAATTAACTTTGTGACAAAAAAAATTATTTGCAGATTTAGAGTACCGTAGAAAATCATCATGGATAATGGACTCAGTTCGACGGTGTAGAGTTCAGGGACTTTTGCAAGTGTTACTTGATTGAGAAAAGCTTTTCCACTGTAGTTCATCCGTAGGCAAATGAGCAAGTAGAGGCAGTGAACAAAATCATCAAATCCACCATATAGAAGAGTGGTCGATGAAAGCTAAAGGAAATTGGATCGATGAGCTTCTGCTTGCACTATGGGCTTACAGAACGACATACAAAACCGTGATCGGACATTTTCCCTTCGCTCTAGCTTATGGTTTAAAGCTATGATACCAATAGAACTAGAAGTCCCTTCTTATCGCAGAAGGCATTTCGATCAAAGAGAAAACAAGCAACTACTGCTCGAATCACTTGATCGGATCGATGAGAAAATGAAGAAAGCTAAGCTTAGGATTGCCACTCATCAGAAAAGAGTGGCATGACACTTCAATACCAAGGTTTGAAACAACATCTTCAAAGTAGGAGATCTTATCCTAAAATGGATCTTCCCGAGCACATGAGTACTTAGCCCAAATTAGGAAGGACCCTACATTATCAGCCAGAAACTTGGAGGTGGAACATTCAAGCTGACAACAGTCAATGAAGTTTCGATTCCCCATGCTTGGAACAGTAACTCGCTATGACACTACTATATTTAATATTTATCTATGTATTTTCTATTTTCACAAATAAGCATCCAGGGATACTTGAGGCATTGTAAATAAGCAGGACTTTCCTTTCCTTTTATTAATAATATATCTCTCTTCATGAACCGATGGAACCACGTTCTTATAAGTACTACAGCTGTCTTAACAGCACTGGGAAATCCTTTTATTCTCTAGTAATTGATGTTCCCCCAATAACACCATGAGCTCATCCAAAATTTCTAAGTACCAACATTGCTCTGGTAGTGTCAGGAAAGTTTCCTATTACAGCATTGGTGGAAATCAGCATTGCTCTAATACTATCATACAAGTCCAAGTCCTCGGATCAACGGCAACATTGGAGGATAGTCCAAATACTTGAGCTGTTCGAAAATTTTCAAAGATAGAAACTAATGTGCAAACAGGATCTCAACACCGAACTTGGAAGAAACCGATTATAGTCAAGGAACAAAATGCTTGGAATCGACCATCACGACCATGGGTTCCCCGAGGCAGGAGCGTATTGTGCATCCCAGACTAGGGGGAATCGAACGAATTGCCCAGAACAACCGATCTCTAACGTGGCGAATACAGTCGATCTGTAGGGAATTATATATATTTTAAAATTTCTATTCAATCAAATTAACCAAAGTTGAGAGTGTTGTTAAGCTAAAAATGAAAATGCAAATAAACTAACAAAAGAACATGGATAAAAATTTGAGAATAAAAGGCAATTTAAAGGCAATGTCCTTATTAAGATCACATAAATCAACATATATGAAATTATGATCTCTCTTTTGGTCATTAGTGAATTTAGTTGATATGTTTATCATAAGTATGGAATATTTGTGCTATTAATTAGCCCAGTATAAACCATCAAACTATAACATACCCACTAAACTACTTTTTAAATCTCATGAGAATGATAATGAACTTGAAAATAAAATCTATGCTAAGAACGATCTATTAACTATTGATTAGAAATATAGACCATTAAGTTTTGATTTTAACATTCACTTTATTACCATAATCATATGTAGATGAAAAGGTAATTTGAGTTTTTGTTTGTTTAAGCATAACCTATTTGGTGTTAACATATGCTACCAAATTCAAAACTAAAACAGCAAAGTTCAACCGCATCAACCATTTCCATTAAGCGCAAAAAAGATAGAAAATTATCGAACTGTTGAATCTACGTGATTAAGAGGGCTTCGTTACCCCTAAATTGAAGGGGTTTAGCCTCTTATGTTATCATTTCAACAAATGTAGAGTTCAGTATGAAACAAAAACAGGAAGAAAAAGAGAGCTAGTGCTAATTAGAACCAAAATAGCTAACTACTTGCATAAAAATGAAACTAAACTAATTTGCATGAATTAAAGATGCATAAAGTAAGAATATGAAATAAAAAGAACATGAAATAAAATTTCACAGAAAAGAAAATTACATGAAATAAAATGGCTAAGTAGCCATGAAAAAGAAAAGAGAGTTTTTGTTTATTTTTGAGCATAAAACTAAAGTAACTAAAAAGAAGGCACAAAGGAGGCTAAGAGACTAATTACATAAACATATGAGATATTTATACAAGTTTGGAACTATAATGCATATTTTTGGGGACTATCTAAAATACCTCTGACCACCAAGTTGTCATTAGCATGAATTAATCCTCCATTAAGTGTGCATGTAACTTAATGACCATTTAGCATATGCATTAGCTCCTAATTGTACATCATGGTAAGTATGTATGTGGGGTCCTCCATGATACATGGTTGAATTATTTACATCTTCATTCCTTTATTTTCATCCTTGTGCATACGTATCTTCATGAAACTCTATTCCATTTTATCATCCAATTTTCTACAAATACAAATAAAATGTGCAAATAAATTTCTCAAATTAATATATGCACAAAAATGATCATTTTGTCCATATGTGAAGATGAACAAATGATGATTTGAAAATAACTTGAATTTTGGTTTAAACATTTTAAAATACCCTATATGTTCATTTAATTAATTAAATTCGATAAAATATGGAAGTAAAAATATGCACATTTACAAATACCCCCACACTTATATTTTTATTAATCCTCGAATAAACTAAAACTAAGATAAATCCGTTTTCGTAGGGAGCATGATTGCATTAAACGTATGCAACAAGCCGTTAAACCTCTAGGTGTCTCTAGTAGGACGAGTGTTGTCTCATGAGGGTTTTCAGTGGATATTACCCACAAAATCCAAATGCAAAGTGAAAAATTCTTAAATGCAAGATTTGTTTACAAAGATATGGATACAAAATTTTGAAAATATTTACAAATGAAGAATTTACTTTTATATTGACATGAATAAGTTAAATATAAGTTTTGGTTATCATCAAGAAATTTAAGTCCTTTTACTTGTCGAAATTTCCAATAAAAATTAAGTTATCATCACAATTAAACTCTAGTTTGGCTAGTTGTTCTAGTTGATAACATAGTGCAACTATGAAATGGATCCTTAGTTGATTTTCAAAATTTATCAAAGTCGTATTTTCTTTTCTTTTGAATAACAAGTCAAATCAAATAAGTAAAAATAGTGCTTGGATTTCAATTGCTTACTCTCTCTTTGTTTGAAAATTTTATGAATATTAACAATATTTATATATGCCTAACTTAGAAAACTTAGGCTAGATATATTGCCCATGCACTGCCTTTAGGACTTAGGTAAGGGGAATACAGAGCGTGGCAAATGAACACACATGTGTGTACACTTATCGACTATAGGCGTTATTAGTGAAAGAATTTTTGATAAACATACACCTAACTCAGATAAAGTGAGGTCAGATATACCGATCATACACTGCCTTTCGGGCTTAGTGAGAAGAGTACATAGCATGGCGAGTATTCACACTTGCGTGTGAATACATGACTCTAGATGTTAATAAAATATATACATTTGTACAAATTGTTTTTTAGGAGAGAGTTTTACAATATCATCTTAGCACAATTTAACTTAGAAGATTAAAAATGTTATATCCTTTACTTTAAATCCACTATTTTTTTAAACAAAGATTTTCAATTAGGGTATACTTCATAATTATCGCCCGTGAACCTTCCTATATACCAGTTAAACCATAGTTACGTGCAATCAAACTTTATTTTTATTTTTTGTTGAGTCAAATAAATTTTCAAAAATTTCAATTTAATTACTAAAACCTATATTTATCCTATAGTGTTTATTTAAAAATAATTAAAAATATTTTTTTTGGGATTTCTTTTGAATATTTATTCTTTAATTTTTTTTATTTTTGGAAAGAAAATGCAAAAAATAAACCATGGAAAAAAAGATGAGACACCCTCACACTTGATTTTGATTGTGTCCCCGCAGTTAACCCAAGTGAAAGGAGAAAAATAAAATAAAAATATGACATATATTTACATAAAAATGAAAAGACTATTATTTACACGATATCAGAAAATGTATCATTAAAAAGTAAATGAAACATTCTTCTAAAGACCAGTTCTTCTGTCTCGTCAAATATGAGAGACCCGGCTTAAGCTCAGAAAACCAAATCATAAGAAATTTCAAAGTTGAATGTTAATTTGGAAAAACGAATGTCATTTTATTAAATATCGTGTGAGTTGTTTTATTTTCGATGATTTTTAGGGTCGATAGAATAACTGGTTGAAGTTCAAGTTTATTTTCACCAATTTGAAATTCAAACTTATCATTGAACATTGCTTTAGAATTATTTGATTTCAAAATCAAAATGGTGATTTAAATATTCCCCTTCAGAATTTAACAACTCATCTTCGAAAAGTCCAAAAAATTTGTGTTCACAAAATTCATCTTCCTTTATTGAATTGTTCACAACTTCATTGCATATATTAAATTCAAAATCCAAAGTTGTTGTATTCAATACAGAAATGAAATCCATCTCAATTAACAAATTTTCAACAACTTCATTAAATTTTTGTTTTCAATTTCAAAAGCTGTTATTCGGATATCGTCAATTTTAGTAAAAGGTGGATAATTTTTTGACCCATCACATGTTAGGATTTGATTTTGTTTCTTACATTGTTTCATATATGTTTCATACAACAAATCCATGCGATCATTGTAAATTTCATCTATTTGCTCAACAAAATCAAATTTATAATTATTAACTTAAGCATTTTCAATTTGACATTGTGGAGAATAAAAATTATCCATTGCACTATAATCGAGATTATTTTCATTGCTAAAATTATTTAAACAATTGTTTTCATTTTGAATTTTAATTTCATTTTGGAGTTCGAAATTTTATTGGCATGAATTATAATCGAAATCATTTGAACTTTGAAGTGAATTCAAATTTTGATTATCTTGAAAGCTTTGACTTGAGTTATTGCACAAATATGAATTACATAAATTATTTATCCTTTGATCATTTTGTGTAGTGAGTTCAAGTAAAAACGAAATCGTTTCAATACTCTTTTCAAGATTCGAGGGTTGATCGTTATTTTGAAAACTTTGTGGTTCGTAATTCGAATTGTTTATACAATAGTTGTCATTGAAATATCCATAAGATTTGGTGTGAGATTATATGGATCATATTGATTTTCACAACCATTATAAAATTCTTATAAATAGAGAAATTCAAACATTTTCAAAAAAGAAATTATTTTGGATTTTTTTAAAGGAAAACTATTTACCAAAAGAAATTTATTTTTCAAACGGAAATTTTTTTCTTTCTTTTGTTTTGAAAAGATTAATGATTTTTTTTTGGATTTTTGCTTTTCTAAAGAAACTAACTTAATTTTTTTTTGGATTTTTAAATTTTTGATTGAAAAATTTCAAATGAAAAGGGTTTAAAAACTAAGTTAAGAAATATTTACAATTTTTTTTCTTTTTTTAAATATGCATGAACTAATGTAACTAAATGAATGCAAAAGACTTAATTACAAATTTTCTCTCTTAAGTAGCTCCTAACCCAAAATTGTATAATCACACTTTGTCTTAAATCAACAAGATAGTTCTCAGCTAAGTAACAGACATGATTTATCGGTGCACCACGAATCACTCATAGCAATGCAGCCAAAGGTTTAAATATCTTTAGAGGAACAACTAATATAATATTTACAAATCACCGTAATATTTATAACCGAATATTACTCTGTCGTAGCCTAGATACCAAGAAATTAAATTATCAAAAGAGGGCAACTTGTCGATATACAATTAAGCCCTATGTGAACTTGCGACACTCTTAAGTCAAGTGTCTAACCATTATTATTAATCAAGTTTTAAGATGAAATATAAAAATGAAATTAAACGTGAATTAACGGTGCAACTATAATGAATTTTTTTGTTGTTTTTGAATTTTTTTCTTCAATTTATATAAATATATATGCAAATGCAAGCAACTGACAATGCAATTAAAATAAAAATAGAGATGAAAGCACGATACAGAGCGTGCAGAATTATTAGCAATTTATTTTTAAAGTGTCAATTTTTTTTAAGCAAGCAAGCAGAGCAGTTTATTTAGCAAGAAATTTCTCCTTTTTGATTTTCTGCTTTGGCAATCTGAAAATTTAATCAACACTTGAAAATGAAAAGCAACCCAAGAAAATTGAAAACAAAGCAAATCCACATTTTTTTAAGTAAGTGTTGAACTAAAAAAAATTGGAACAAAACTAATTAAACAAAACAAAACAAAATAAATAAAATAAAAAGAAACTTGCTATTTGAAAATAAAAGAAAACTAAACTAAACTAAATTAACTTAAGAAAAAATTAACTTGTTATTTGAAACTTGTTATTTTTTTAGTTTTGAAACAAAAGAAAAATTAACTTAAAAAAAGAAGAGAAAACAAACAAAACAAAATAAAATAAAAACTAGACCCGGCCCGTTCTGAAACCAAAGCCCACTGCCTAATTAAAATCACTTGCTACAAAAACTAACCCAGAGAGATCAATTCGCACACAAATTCAAGATTAAAATCACAAATAAACAATTTCGTGACCAAATTCGTGACCAAATTAACAACTGCAATCGAACTGCAGCGTGGTGACAATCAAAACAAGTTCTCTCGAATTCTGAAGAAATGGTAAAACTCAGCTTGAATTATTATTGATCACCAGCATCCCTATTTATAATACATACCCAAGACTCTATCTTATGGTAACTCTAAAATTGCGAAAACAGCAGGAAATCTTCCGAAGATATATCCCTTATCACATACCACTCATAACATCTAATCATACATTGAGGAAACAGCAGGAAATCTTCCGAAAATATATCCCTTATCACATACCACTCATAACATCTAATCATATATTCTAAATATATCATAATATCTTAATCATATATTCTAAATATATCTCAATAAATTCCTAGTTGAGGTCAAATTGCGGCATGAGGTGTTCGATTACAGCAAGTTGAGTCACGGTTTTGAGGAGGAGTGTTGTGTGTTTGCTCGCGATTGCGGAAGTGATAGTGGATGTTTGATGGATAGCAGGCAGGTTGTATTATGTAGCAAGATGGTGGTTTGATGGTAATTGCAAGAAGGTTAAGGGGTAGAGGAATATTGACAGAGGGGAGGTGTAGGCAATGTTGCAAGGTTGTAGAACTGATGATGTAAGTATACCGTTAGTAACAGCAGTTGATGGCGATGAGTGGGTTTGGCAGCATGGGTGGTCAGGCAAATTGATGGTGTATTTGTGATATGGTTGTGAGAAGTAATAGGTCAGAGGTTGGTAGTATTGATGTCAATGTGTAGTTATGTGCTGCTGTTGGAATGAGGTGATGGAGATGAAAGTGGTTTAACAGTGCTATGTCGCAATGTGAGATGAGGATGTGATGATTGTCAATGTGGCACTGCAGTATATGTTTGGAAGAGGAAGCAACTGTGGTATGTGGAAGTATGATAGTTTGCAGTGGAGAGTAGGGTTGCTGATGTTTACACAGGGTGTATTGTATGGATGTGGAGCAGTAAGACACAGCAGGGGAAGGATATGTTAATGTGACAGTGCAAGTGAAGGCAAGGGAATGTATAAGGCAGTGGTCGGTTTGGTGGCTGGAAGGTGATTTGAGATGCAGGTGTAAATGAATGTATGTATTGTGGAATTGTTGGTAATATATTGGTTTGTGAATGGTGAAGTGGGGATGTTGAGTCAAGGGGAAGTGAGTGAAATGTTGGATGGTTTCAGCAGTTGCAGGGTTGTCTGATTGCAGTTTTGAACTGATGTGGCTTGCAAGGTTGGAGTGTCTGTAGTTGGTGATGTTAGATGGTGGTAGAAGTTCAGTTTTGAGTGGGTTGACAGCCGTCTTGTGGTTGCAGTGGGATGGTATGTATAGGTTGAGAGTGGTATGGAAAGGCAGGGATGTTTGTCAGTGAAAGCACAGTGGTGGCACAGGCAGTGGCTTGGTTCGATGAGCAGTTTGCAGTGTTGTGAAGTAGAAAAGGCTGCTGATGATCGCAATATATTGTTATATGAAGTATGGCAGGTTATGAAGTAGGTGACAGGGGTTGAAGCTTGTAAGTGATGGTGGTGGATAAGCAGTGGAAACTATTGTAACTTGTAAGTGGAGAGGCGCAGCAGTGATGGTATGTCTGGTAGGGGTTGGTGGTATCAGTGGGGTTTTGGTTGTGGTGGGTGTGCAGTGTGATTGTTTGTTGATGGTTATAATGGTATGTTATGGAGTGGATGTGAATTTGTTATGGAACAGGCAGGATGACTGGTATGAGTTGTGTGGTAGAGGGTTTGAAGTTAGAAATGATGGTGGTGCAGAAGTAGTGTATGCAGTGAAATAGTGGTTGCACTGAAATGTGCACAATGAAGTGATGGTCAGGTTGCACAGTTTGGCAATATGATGAAGTATTGTAGGGGAGCAGTTTTTTTGTGAGACGATGACTAGGCAGAGGAGAATGGTATATGGTTGAATGTGGATGTGGAGTGTGCAGCAATGTGGTGTGCACAAAAACTGTTGCACAGTGGTCTGAGATGCAACTGGTATGTGTGGTGAGGGTAATGACTGGTTGATGTATGCGGAGGAGAGCATTAGGGATGGGGGAAGTAGCAAGAGACGTTGAACAGTGGGGAGATTGACTGGTGATGTATAATATGGCAGAAGTAGTGGTGTTTGCTGATGAAGTGGCAGATTGTGATGTTGGGAATGGTGTATAATATGGAACTGTGGCGAGGAGCAAGTTGTAAACAGCAGTGATATGAAATGTAAATGTAGTAAGCAGTGATATGTAAATGACTGGGATGGTTAAGTGGTTTGAAGGCAGAGGAGAAGACTGAGGGCTGTTTTGTGTATTGAAAGTGTATGTAAAAGAAAGTGCACAGTAAAAGAAAGGTAATTGTAAAAAGAGAGAATGAATTGTAATTTGCGACGAAATAAAATATTTTGTTTTGTTTGGAAATGCACGTGTGTGTATGCGCGTGTGCGTATATATATAATAGAAATGCAAATGAAACTAGAAAAGCTACAAGCACACAAACAAAAATGATAACAAAAATCATGCAACACACAAATTCTTCTTTAATGCAAGTTGACACACAAAACAAATACACAATAAAATCAAACAAAAATAACTCGAAAAATAGAAATTAAAATCAAATTAATTCCTCGGCAATGACACCAAAAACTTGTTTAAAGGCCAATTTCCTATCTGATTAGAAAATAGCCAAAAATTTAAATAAAAATATAACGTAAACGCACGACATACAATTCTAATACGTGGCGAATATGGGTTGATCCGCAGGGAATTATACAGACTTTATAATTTCTATTCAATCAAATGAACCAAAGTTGAGAGTATTGTTAAGCTAAAAAATGAAAATATTGACAAGCACCATTGTCTCAGTGGTTAAATGATTCAGCTTTGTTGCGAGAGGTCACAAATTCGAAACTTGCGTAGCATGATTTGAACATTTATTGTCATGTGATGTGTTGTCCCAGTGACATGTTGTATATAAAGTACCAGTAAATAAACTAACACAAGAAAATTGATAAAATTAAGAGAGTAAAAGGCAATGTCCTTCTCAAGATCATATAAATCAATATATATGAAATTATGATCTCTTTTTTGGTCATCAGTGAATTTAGTTGATATGTTTATTATACGTATGGACTATTTGTACTGTAGCGATCCGGTATTTCGAACCATTCGCATCCGCACATGTCGGACTTGAATTACTCAAAACAACATATTGTTAATTTATATTTAGCAAAACTTAGCATATATAGTAAATAAATCAATCATAGATACAGAGTAATATAACAATAAGCGGTGGAATAGATAAATAATAGTTCATGAAGCATAAACATCAGAGTTAAAACGAAATACAACAGAAATCTCAAATACAGAGTAGTTTCAAGTACAGAAGCAACTGACAAGTCTGAACATAAGTGACTGGAACTGAAATAGCTGAAAGCTGGATAGATAGATCTTCAAACAACGCTCAATCTCCAAAGGCGAGTCTCAAATGCTGTAAAGCTTAGTATGACCCAAGCGTAAAGCAAAACACAAAACACTCGAGTCAGGATTAACATTCTTATATTAATAAATTCAACTCAAGTGAAATGTCAACTGAAATACAAGTAACTTAAAGGATGTTTGGGATTTCCATCCTCTAAGGATCCGTGGAACTATCTACTATGTAGTAATATACGCTAATATAATATGTCTATAGTAAAGTAGACTATTAAAATAGCGTTAAGGCGTTACCCATATCCCCCTTAACACATTTTATGTAATGTCGTAGTCTATACAGATACTGTAAACCCACTCGTAAGTGGGCTATCAGGGAGCACTCCATAGGTATGACACAAAACAAACTCGTAGAAGGCGCGATAGGGCATGCGACAAGGCACTCGAGGCAATGCCAGGATAGATATACCGTTTGTGTATCCAGACTGATGGTAACGCATAGCATTTACTACCGCCCACCTCGTGACACACTCTCAAATCAAAGGTGCATCCAATCAAATCACAAAAGCAATAGAATGGTATCAAAGAAATGTGTCCGCTCGAAGGAATGACCTCACTTGGCCCGACGTGGCTTTTGTTTTTGTCGTATCAAGCTGACTCACGCGAGTCAGGGCTACGTAAATACCATATAGAACCATCACCAAACCATCCTACTTCATTCTGCAATTTCCACCACGTACACAATTTTTAAAGTGATTTTCAGTATTGGCAGAGAGTATGACAATGTCCGATCCGGTCTCTTTAACAACTAAACGCTTATTTCACACCGTGGTCATTTCATTTCAAATAATCCATATTTCATATCAAAATATCATATTCATTTCAAAACCATACCAATTCGATATCATTATTCACTTTAAATTATATTCATTTTAGAATGTAACACTTTCAAAATTTATAACACTTTCAAAATCATAACACATTGAAATCATAACACTTTGAAATAATAACATTTTGAAATCATGACACTTCCCACCAAAATAGTTTAGATGTTGAAAATAGTATATATATTAAAATAATTTATAAATTAAAATAGTTTATATATATATATATATAATAAAATACTTTATATAATAAAATTAGTTTCCTTCAATTTTGCAAATCGATTTAAATCATCTTAAATTCCAAAATTCAATTTAAATCAATTTCAGTTTTATCATTTCAATCTAAAGTTCAAAGATTCAAGTTTAAATATTCAAACAATTTACAATATAAATAAAATTTATATTTCAACATTTAACTTTAAATTTATCCAAATTGGAAATTATTCCCTTAACCATTTTTATGACAATTTATTTAAATCCCTGTTTATATATTTAAATCAATATTAAATATTAAATCTCAATTTTATTCAAAATTTGAGAATATTCATTTAATCACCATTTTATCAAACAAGGTGTAAACCAAGTTATAATCATATCTTTTCAAAATCTCAAAACTAATAAGTTTAAATCAATTCTTTCTTAATTTTTTTTTTTTAAATTCCAAGTCAACACTAATTTATCTTTCCAACCTTTATTGTTAACTATTTTAAAATATTAATATAAATTTTTAAATAACTCTTTTAAAACATATTATATACTAATTAAATTAGATTTTATTGAATTAAATCTTATTATTAATTGTATTTTGTATTAAATCTTATTTTATATATTTTTCAAAAAATTAAATTATAAAAAAATCTTAAAATTTATATTTTTTCAAAACTGACTTATAAATTAAAATTTCCAAAACATATAAATTTAAAACCTAAATTTTTATACATATATAGAAATTACATATAAAACAATATTTATTAAAACCCATATGTTTCCTTCCAAACTTTGGAAATCGTTTTTCAAATATAGACCAATGGTATCCGTATATAATTTTCTATCATATGGTCAAGTGATACTGTAACAACCCGTAAAATTCGGTAATTAAATTTCTTAATTTAAGAAGATTTTGGTAACTTAATGTTGAAGGAAATAAAAATTTAGTGAATTATTAATGGAAATAATAACTTGGATAAGATTGGTAATTTAATTTTTAATAACTTGAATGTAACAGTATAAATGTAAGTTAATTGTTAATAACTTGGATGTAATTCCAATAAGTGAAACAATGTAGATGTTAATTATATTCTTATTTGTAATAAAAGAATGTTACCAAGATGAAATGATTAATTTGATTTAAAATCTTGATTAATGTGTGCATTAATTTATAATGGGATATAAAAGGTAAATTAAATAAAATAATTTAAATGTATGACTTGGTTATAAGTGGAATACGAGAAAGAAAATGTAATTATTGAATTAATGTGTGAAATAGTGTAATAGGGTGTAATAAGTTGAGAAGAATGAACATACAAGTAATTAAAGATTACTTTAATGATGATTAATATAATAACGGAAAGGTAAATGTAAATTGATTAGAAACGGAAGTTTATTTATAAGGCAGTAACTGATGAATAAAAAAGTTTGAAACCAAGTAGATAAATTTATTGAGAACATTTAATAGTAAATAATGTATATATTTGGCAATTGACGATTTATGAATTTGTTAAGATTGTAAAATTATAATCTAATATTACGTAATGTTAAATAAGGTAACTTAACTAAGGTAACTATTAATAAATTTAACGAAATGCAAATCATTGGAATTAATGTAGATGTATACTTAGCTACAAATTGAATATATGAAAACAAAATGTAAGCATTGGATTAAATTAAGGAAATTAAATTATAATAAATGGTCATTCAATAAAACCAATGTTCTGAGAGTAATTATAATAGTTGTTTGAAATATGTATAAACTTTGATTTGGAAATCAATTGGATTTAAAATGAAATTTGGTATTACATTGATGAGTTTAAATGTTATTTTATTTTGTAAAGTAATAAATGATGTAATAAAAGTATGCATCAAGATATAACCAGTGCTAATTAAGATTAATACTTAATGGATTGCATGAAATGACAATTAATGAAAATATGTTATACTTGACTATAAATGGCATAAACGAATAAATGGAATATTAGATGAAATTAGTACTATGAAAATAAATGGTAACATTTATTTGTAAGTAATAAAAGCTTATTAATATGACTAGAATTTAGCGTATTGATTATTGTATGTTATCTATTCTTGTTGCTTGTTAATTTAAATTGGAAATCAGTTACCATAAGTCTAATGTAATATTACGTTAATATTAATTAAGGTAATATTTAGAAAAAATGTTAATGTTATTCTTAATTGGCAAATTTGCTGAATTATAAAAGTGGGAATAAATATTTATCAATTTATTGGATTTAAACTATATTAATAATTGGATTTATTGTAATTAAGTGAAATTTAATTATTGCGTTAATTGAGATTTAGATGAAATCTAAGAATATTAATGTAATAGTCTAAATCCAATGTTAATTTTTTTCCATTTGATAGCAATAAAGTGAATAACATAATGAAAAGTCAATTAAATGGAATTATTGGTAATTTAATCTATAATTTCTGAATTTAGTGGAATCTAAATTAAACACGGAAAGTGATGAATTAATCATTTACATCTAAATTTGTTTAAGTTCTGTAATTGTTTAAGAAATTTAAAAACGATAAGATTATTAATTTTAAGAACTGAGATTGAAAATTTGATTTAATTAATTAATTTTAATTTATTTAATTAATGTAAAAATAGACATTTTGGCCACTGACTCGGATTTCGACGAAACCAGTTTCATCGGATCCGTAACGGTGAATTATTGTAGGATTTCAAGTTTCGTAGTGATCGGACTTGTCGTTTGATCCTACGAACACGAAACGCCTAGAAATCATTGAAATTAAAATCAATTGAAATCAACTTGAAAAATATTGATTTTACAATAACTTCTTTATACGATGGAATTTGGACTTGAAACTTTTTCCTTTGCATTTAAAATATTTTAAAACATCTATTTTGATATATGGGTTGACTCAATTTCGTTCCGGAGTCAGAACAGGCTTTTTCGGGCCTTCTTACCGATCAACGCGTATATCAAATAGATCTGGTCTATTCTATTTCAGCTTTGTCTATAAATACCCTGTTATAAATCCTAGCCTACCTCTATTCCTCATTTGTCTGTACGTACAAGTCATTCTATTCCACCTCTTCCTCGATGGTAGACAAACAAATTCTAGATCAAAACACAAATCAAATTCAAATCCAAAAATTCAAACTCCTCAGAAAAATTTGAAAAAAATATATATCGAAGATTTCATTGATACGAATCTACGCGTAGCTTTCGTTTTTTGCAAGTGATGATCGAGTCAGCGAGAACTCGTGGTCAAAGGCCGAAATCGCGAAACCTAAATCGCGAATTGGGGTTTTTCATTTCGACACAAATTAGCAAAATTGGTTTCTGGGTTTTGTCGAGAGGAGTGTTAGGAAGCTATCGGCAGTGGTTGCGTCTTCCAATTCGACCTGTGGCTCTCGAATTTTGTGAATTAGGGTTTCGATAGGGGGCGGTGCGCGGAGCTTCTAGGCGACCTGAGCGGGTGCGGCCGATGTTGGATGAGGAGGTGGTTCCTATGGTGGCTGCGGCGTGTCGAATTAGGGTGGGACGGCGACGTTAGAGGCGGTCAAAGGCACGACTATGGGTTTATGGAACGCGGGTTTGTTTTTGCTGTGCGAATGAGAAAGATGATGACGTGGTAATGGACGTTGACTTGTGTTTTATTATTTTATTTATATATTTAAAATTCATTCAAATGTTCTGACTTTAATAACTTTTGCGTACGACATCCGTTTTACGCGTTCTTTTCTCCGCTAGGTTCATATTGGAATTCCGGACACTTTGACGCTGGTTTGGACGAATTTGGAGCCTGTTCAAATTTTGGGTTTAAATTGAATTTAAATTCAATTTAAATTCGAAAGGTGAGTGTTTTAACCCACTCACAACTTCTAAAATTTCTTATGTTTGTTAAACTAAATTTTGCTATGATTATGCCTTTATTTATGACTTTTCGTATATTTTTAATCATCATCTCAGTTATTGCATTTATTTAAATTAAATCGTTATTTAATTTTTATTGAATATAACTGCCAGTTAAATACCTGTTATATATATTATCAGTTACCTATTGATATTGATTGATTGTTTTTAATGATGATTGTGATGGATGTGTGATCTGTTGATGGATGAATGGATGTTTATTTTATATCATTATAATCTGCAAGTTCTTTATTGGTTATTTTGGTTCGTGATTGCGGTTTGAAATGATATACAACCACATCTTTATTTTTAAATTGCGGATTGAAATGATAAATATCCGTATCACTTGACCATAGCATAGAAAATTTTATACAAATATATATATATATATATAATATTTTGAAATGATTTTCTATGGTTTGTAAAGAAATATAGGGTTTTATGAGATATTGATTTGGATATTTATAAATGTTAATTTATATATATATATATATATATATATAATTTATTTCTTGGTTTAAGCTATGTATAAACTTGTTTTAAGTATAAAAGGAGTTTAATAATAAATGTTTGAGTCTATTAAGGTATAATACGGTTAAGTATTTATTTAAATTTATTTATAGAGTTATAATGACTTAAATAAATTTAAGGTTAGGAGATAAATATCAATTTGATTTGAATTAAACTATTTAAGAATTATCCTCGAATAAAAATTGATTTGGAATTTAAATAAAGTAGAGATTTTAAAAGGTATGATTTTTATAACTTGATTTTTGGTTTAGAGGATTTAAATGAATATCAAGTTGATTTAAATGAATATTATCAAGTTAAATTAAATTGAAAGTATATCCTGTTACTTGAAGTTCAAAGGTTTTACTTAAATGATATTTCATTTATTAAGTAAATATTTCAAATCGAAATAAGAGTAATGGAATTTGATATATATGAAATTATCAAAGAATTCGTTGTGAAATGGTGTAATATTTAAAGCTTTGAAATATATGGTAATTGAAATGGTTTATTTGGGAATTTGAATCTATAATTGGAATTGATTTGTGAAGGTGAAGAAACTATTTTATTTTATAAAGTAATTTAATATTTAAACCATTTAAGTGGTGTAATATGTTTCAAAGTTATGAAATTCAAAGTTTTATGTTTTGAAAGGCTATATTTCAAGTTTTGGTTTCGAGATATTATAACTTTGAAAATGTTATGGTTTTTTTAAAAAAGGATATGTTTGAAATTGATATCATATTGATTTGGCTTTAAAAGAGGAAGTGATATCGTATTTATATGGTTTTGAAATGAATATTTATTCTGTTTTGAAGTATAATCGTTTTTTAAATGACCGCGGTGTTATAATAAAGTTTGGTTGTTGAAGATACCGGGATCAGAAGTTGTCATACTCTCTGCCAACTCCGAAAACCACTTTAACAACCGTGTACGCGGTGGAGATTCCAGAATGAAGTAGGATGGTGGCGGCGTTTCCTTTGAGGTAAATACGTGGACCCGACTCCCGTGAGTTGGCATAAGGTGGCTAAAACATGAGGGATTCTCGGGTCGAGGAGGTAGCCCTTCTTGTCGGACACATCCCTTCGATATTATACTCTGACTTTTGAATTTATTCGGTGGCCACTTTTGATTTTTCTTTTGATTTGAGGGTGTGACTCGAGGTGGGCGGTAGCTGTGGCTATGCGTTACCACCAATCCGGATAGCAATTGGTATATCTACCCTGACATTGCCTAGTTGTGCCATGTTACCTACCCTAGCGCGCCTTATACGATTTTGTTTTGCACCATACCTATGGAGTTCCCTCTAACGATGCCTAGTATGGGGGAGATTACGGTACTGTATAGACTATGGGAATATAAAAGTGTGTTAAGGTGGAAAATGTAAAGCCTTAACGCTATTTTCAGTATATTATACTTTACTTTAGACACTATGATAATAGCGTATATTAATACATAGTATATGGTTTAACGGATCCTTAGAAGGTGTGAATCCCGAACATCTCTTAAGTTACTGCACTCATATTTTATTGTTGATTTAACTTACATAAGATCTTTTAGTTCTGGCTCGACTGTTTCGTCTTTTCAATTCGCTTGGGTCAGTCAGAGCATTTCAGGATTTGAAGATTTCATTCTGGAGGACGAAGATGAAGATTTGTATTACTATTATCTATTATATTATTCCACTACACTATTGGATTCCACTGCATTATTAATATTTTCTGGTATGTGTAACTCTAATGCGTATTATATAAGTAAATCAAATGTTTTGTAAAACAGCTTCATGAACTATATATTTAATTATTATATTTTATCGTTCCGCTGCAAGATTCTGTTTTTTTCTTTTTCTTCCTCTGCTTTTCTTATTTACCCCATGACAATTCGTCCTTATGTATGTTTTGAGTCTGACGTGTGTAGTTTATCGTTGATTTAAAGCGTGCAAAAAGGCGGTCCGTTACAGATACGGATATTTATCATTTCAATCCACAATTTAAATATTTACGTGTATATATCATTTCAACCTGCAATCCCCAAAAAATTAAAATAAATGAAAATCGCTTAGGTTTATCATTTCAACCCATAACGATTTTCTTCTATTCTACAAAATCGTTCAGGTATCATTTCAACCCAGAGGGAATTCTAAATTAACAGGGAACTTGTAGAGCGAGAACAAATATGATAAAATATAACATATCAATAACATGCATATATCATCAACGATAAATTAAATAAAAAATATACAACAGGATATTGTGTCATATATTACAGGCGAACAATTGTAGATAA
Organism: Allium cepa; assembly: GCA_030765085.1. Classification (NCBI taxonomy): domain Eukaryota; kingdom Viridiplantae; phylum Streptophyta; class Magnoliopsida; order Asparagales; family Amaryllidaceae; genus Allium; species Allium cepa. Next base: position 453,889,741 of record CM060937.1, on the reverse strand, counting down.
TGGCATATCATATTTAACAATTAAATAACTAGCAATTCAAATTTAACAGCATATTTCAATTGTCGTTACAAGTGAAATCAAATTTAGTAACTATAATAATGTTAATCGTGAGTGAATGCTCACCTTTTGAGGATAGAGAGAGAATAGGACATGCACACAGAATAAATCGCGAATCCAAAAATCGACCAAATCCAAACGATAAACGTCAAAGCAAAGTAGCTGAACACGGATTGACAAACGAGGCTGATAAATAAGAATCAATGAGAACAAATGTATTATTATTATTATTTTATTAAAATCAATATTAAGACAAATATTAAAATAATATATATATATATATATATATAATTCAAAATTGTTATTATTAAAATGCAAATATTTAAAAATAAAAGATATATATTATATTTAAAACCAATACTAAAGTTAAGCAGTTTCTTAGCTATGAAAACAACCTATATAACGATCAAAATATTTATATATAAACATAAAACTATATATTTATATATTAAAATCTAACCATCAATATATATATATATATATATATATATATATATATGCTATATACATAAATAACACGTTGACATTGATATTTTGTTCTTCAGAAATCAAATAAGACCCTTATACAATTTAAAATCACTATTTATTTAAAACCCATATATATGTGTGTGTATATATATTGAAATCAATGTATTTGTAAATTATATATAGATAAAATCAATAACAAAGATCAATATATATAACATGCAGACGTTATATACACACACAATTATATATATGCCTATGTATACAAACCAATCCTATACTTGTATACTTATATGTATAAACGAACAAGTTATATATAAACTAATATACCTATAAACATTACACATATATGTTAAAATCATGTATGTATACAGTACAGCTCATATACATATTATATATAAACGAAACAAGCATTTGCAAGAATCAATATATATATATAGGCACTATACTTATATACATATATATGTGTTAAATCACAATATCTATATATTTCATATAAAGCAATGTTTAAAGTCAATACATTTTTGAAAACACGGTTTAAACAACATTATTTATTTAAACATAATATATGTTATTACAAGAACAAAAAAAACAAAAATCTAGTTCAAACTATTAACCAAAATTTATTGTATGCATATTTATACCTTTCCTATAAAGGACAAGAAGACTGCAGGCTCATATATACATTCACAAACCCATATATATATATATATATATATACACACACACACACACATATATATAATCACATAAAGAAGGCCATGGCTGCTGTAGGGGAAGTGAAAAACAGTGGACTCGAAGTTTTGCTGTAAGGCCGGTGATACGGCGGCAGAAGGCGAAGACGGATTGGGCAAGGTTGCTCGGTTGATGGGCAAAGTTTGGTCGGTAGGCTTCAAAAAAATAAAGGAGAGGAGGTGAGGTAGGTAGAGAATTGAGTGGTCGCTGGCCATGTTGGGCTTGTAGGGGGACGAAGCTTGATGACGTTAGTGTGTCAGGACGTGGATGCGGAGCACAGGCGGTCGGTGGTGGGCGGTGATGTGTGCTACGGCCATGGAAGGTGATATGGAAGAGAGTGGAGGTTGCAAGTGGACGAGCAGGGCCTGCGTGCGATTGTGTGTGCTCGAGGTGAGGGGAGAGTGATTCAGGAGGGTGGTGGCTCGGCAAGCATTTCGGTGGAAGAGAGAGAGAGTCCGAGAGGCAGAGGTGAAGATAGAAGAAGAAGCTTATACATATTTTGTTATTATATACTTTTATATATCTCAATTTATAGAATAAGACAGAAGAAAAGAAACAGATGGAAGAGAATATGTGCAGTAGGTAGGTGATAGAAAATAAATAGGCTATAGAGCAATATATGTTAATGTTTTTGTCAAAAGCAATGTTAGAGCCGAAAAATAGAAGTGAAAGGACGATCCCACATGCACATTGAAACAAGGGAATAATGAAAGGCAAAATTGAATTCCAAGAATTATACATGCAAATGGTTTCTTGGTTTACACAGTGGCCAACGAAAGGACACTAGAAAAATCAAAAGTTTTAAAATGGGTACCGATGCGGTTAACCATTCCACGAGTTTCGCCGCGTATCGGACTTCGAAATGCACAGATGAATACACTACGGAGATCAGCACGACAAGACAAACAGAATGGTACACAAATGTCAGTGGTATGACTGAACTATTAAAAGTCGATTTTTCTCTGCCAAACTGCTACAAATTTATCGAAAATAAGATAACCAGGGCTAGTGAAATCCAAATTTGACGAAATGAGATACGACGACTCACTAAGAAAATAGTTCACATTTTTATTATATAAAAATATTCAGATTTCGGAAACATTAAATTTTTCATCAATTTTAACTGATTTATATTGAAATTGAAATTATACAACAAGACTAAGTTTCATATTATCTGATGAAAATATGACATTTGCTTCGTTTAAATAGACACGTAACAAGTATCAAATTTTTATTTCCAAATTCAGTTATTTAAAATTGCATAAAAAATCAGCTAATTACGTTATTAAAACCGTTAAAATTTACAGGTCGTTACATGTGCTATTAATTGGCCCAATATAAACCATCAAACTTTAACATACCCACTAAACCTTAACTCTCATGAAAATGACAATGAACTTGAAAATAAATCTATTCTAAGCATGATCTATTAACTATTGATTAGAAATATCGACCATCAAATTTTGATTTTAACATTTACTTCATTACTATAATCATATGTAGATGAAGAGGTAATTTATGTTTTTGTTTGTTTAAGCATAGCCTAGTTGGTGTCAACAACATATGCTATCAAATTTAAAGCTAAAACAACAAAGTTTAACCACATCAAACATTTCCATTAAGCATAAAAAGAGACCAAAAATTGTCAAAATGTTGAATCTAAAAGATTAAGAGAGCTTCATTACCCCTAAATTGAAGGGGTTTAGCCTCTAATATTTATTATCATTTCAACAAATGTAGAGCTCAATATGAACAAAAACAAGAAGAAAAAGAGAGCTAATGCTAATTAAAACAAAAATAGCTAACTATTTGCATAAAAATGAAACTAAACTAATATGCACGAATTAAAATTGCATAAAGTAAGAACATGAAATAAAAAGAACATAAAGTAAAATTGCATAGAAAAGAAAATTACATGAAAGAAAATGGCTAAGTAGCCATGGAAAAGAAAGGAGAGTTTTTTGTTTATTTTTGAGCCTAAAACTAAACTAAGAGAAGGCTCAAAGGAGGCTAAGAGATTAATTACATGAACATATGAGATATTTATACAAGTTTGAAACCCTAATGCATATTTTTGGAGACTACCTAAAATACCCCTCTTGGAAGTATGTCCAACAAGTTATCATTAGCATGAATTAATCCTCCATTAAGTATACATGTAACTTAATGGCCATTTAGCATGTGCATTAGCTCCTAATTGTACATCATGGTAAGTGGGTATGTGGAGTCCTCCATGATACACGGTTTGAATTATTTCCATCTTCATTCCTTTGTTTCCATCCTTGTGCATACATGCCCCGCTATTACCCCTCTATAACCCTACTATATCTCATAGCGGATTTCTACCGCTATGATTTTTCAATATAGTCTCAAATAGCCTTTCCACTCTAAGCCCCGCTATTTCCGCTATATCCCGTTATTCCCGCTATATTCCACCATTTTCGCTATATGTTCTTTAAAAGAAATGAATTGAAAAATAACATTTATACATTATAAAAATTATGAAATTAATTTATTTAACCGAATTTTTAACATATTTTTAGAAATGAAAATACTCTAATATTCTACTAAATTCAAATTATGTTATATAGCAATTTTACGTTTATTTACAGTATATTCGCAAATGTTTTTATTTAAAACCATTTATGCATTAATTATAATTCAATTGAATGTTAATTTTTCATTTAATTACCATTTATATATTTTTTTAAACATTAAGTACCAGTTTTATGTGCTATTTTAGAGTCATCCGCTATATCCTCGATGTATCCTCGCTATTTCTTTTTGCATCTTCGACGCACGGAATCTGTCGAGAGCTTTAACTGCACAGGTGCATACATATCTTCATGAAATCCTCTTCCAATTTTTCATCTATTTTCCTACAAATACAAATAAAATTTGCAAATAAATATTCTCAAATTAATACATGCACAAAATGACCATTTTTCCCCTATACGAAGATGAATAAATGATGATTTGAAAATAATTTGAATTTTGGTTTAAACGTGTTAAAATACCCTATATTCTCATTTATTTAATTAATTTTGATAAAATATGGAAGTAAAAATATGCACATTTACGTGCACATCATCCAAGTCGTCGGATCAGCGGCAACACTAAAGGATAGTCCAAGTACTTGAGCTGTTCGAAAGTTTACAAAGATAGAAAATGATGTGCGAATAGGATCAACACTGAACTTGGAAGAATCCGATCACAGTCAAGGAATGAAATGCTCGGAATCGACCATCAAGACCACGGGTTCCAGAGATAGGAGCTTATTGTGCATCCCAGAGTAGGGGCAACCAAACGAGTTGCCCAGAACAACTGATCTCTAACCAATTGCTTGAATCCTATGTTTAGAGTAATCAACCCTATGGAGTAGGGGGTTATATGCACTAATGCATGGTTGGCATAGGCTAAACCGAGATACACCACAGTTCTATTACACCGAATATAGTATTTTGGCAAATCATAATGGAGCTAAGTAATATAATATGCTAAATTACTATAGGAATACTATTTACATGCACAGAGTTGCGGTAAATATAGATAAGACACAGATACAGAATTATATGATATAGGAAAATGTAATATAGGCAATCATATTATATACACATGTAGTTATTTATAAACAAGCATAGTACATAGAATGTAGGAAAAGTACACAGGAGAGATTATAATAGAAATAACAATCTTTCATTACTAATATCATTTTATGTATAGACTAAGAAATAGCGGGGACCGTTCCTGCACAATGTCGGCCAGTTTCTGACTTCACACAAAACAAAACCAAAAAAACAGAAAGTATAGACTATGTACTTGTACAGACTTGATCGACTTAAAAAATATACAAAAATCATAAATTCTTCCATCCATTGGAACTCGATCACATTATCATTTCTACACACCAAGGCCACCTTTACCATCCTTTCCAGATGAGTTAGGATCTTCTTCCTCTTGTTCTCCTTTCCAAGGGCAATGACACCCTCTAAGGATGCATACTCTCCTCTCATGGCAGGACTGGAACCCTCAGAACCTCCTATAGCGGCGTCTCCATCATTTGACATCCGGAGCTTGATTGTAGTCGGAGTCTTGCACTTTGCTTCCTCCTTCTCCCTCATTGCTTGCAGCCCCTTCTTTTCTTTCTTAAGTCTCCTTACCATTATCTCCTTGTCAGTTGGGTTTGACTCACCGGTCACTACCACTTTTTCTTCTTCTAAAGACGTGGAGACATCCTTTAGGTTCTATAGTGCCCCTGTATGCTCAGAGTCAGGCCTAGGCCCAAAGATTGAGACAGGAATTGTACCCGAAGCCACTTTAGAGACAGCGGTGGAAGCGGTAAAGATGATAGAGGCTCCCAAGCCCTGTGCAGCCGAAGGAGGAGACGGGAGAGATGTTTGACTTACAAGTTGGAAATCACAGTTGTATAGTTTTGTAAAGGACTCCGGGGTGAACTGGAGCTTTTGGAATACAGGAGAAATGAGGAAAATACCTGAACCAGGAGTTTTTTCGTGAACCTGAACTTCGAAATCCCCTGTTCCGATACTTGTTTCGGTGGGTCGCTCAACATTTGGAGGAAAGTATGGTTCACATAGAGTTACGAAAGATGGATGCATGTGGGTGGCTTTAGAGCTGACAATTGTGGACATCGGAATGGTTATTTCTGCCCCTTGAGATCTAGGAACATATGTTTCACCCTAACCTGGAGAGCTTGGGCTAGCAAGAGCTTTAGCGGCATCCTTCCTTCTCTCTTCTCATAGAATCTCCCTACCGGCTGCTAGGAATTCTATGTCCTTAGAATTGAGATAAGCCGCCATTAACGCTTCTTAAGATCACATATCCCTAGCTCACTCTGATCTAACTGATACTTCTTCCCAAACCATAACAAAAGTCTAGGGATAATTGTTTTAGAGCCACTTTAAGCTGCCCTTGTTCATAACATTGCAAGTATAAAGATGCAGCATGCTAGCATCCATCTGGCTCATCACCTCACCGTGTTCCTGTTGAAGGTCCAAAAGCTCTGATTGTGTGACTAAATGGTCGATTTCGACCGCCGTATTTTTCAAACGTGAGTTGTTCTTTCTCCTTGACCAGGCTTGCATTCTCCTTGCAGAGTAATGGGAGTTCGATAGCCTGCTTAGCAATGGTGGCAGATTCTTTAGCAATCCTGGACCTTGACAGCTTATTCTCTTTTAGTGACTTGCTCTTTCAATTTGCTGGATTCCCTATGAGCTTCTTTGAGCTGATATTGATCATGAGAAGTGCTTTGTCATGATCCCAGCTTGCTTCAGCTAGAAGCTTGTCACTGATAGTTTTTCCTTTCAAGGCTATGTCTCTCTCAATCTTTAATTGAGCTATCTCATTGTTGTGGTCCTTAATTACTCTGTCATGACCATCCCTTTCTACCTTGAACAAAAGAATCTCCTGGTAGTTAATACGCTTAACGTTAGAAAGGGCTCATACGAGACTCTGCTACATGAACATAGCTTGCAAGTCCTCGTGGACCGCCATGAGATTTTAGAGGGAAGTAGTTTTATTTGTGGGTTATCGAATTTAACCATGCACAAGAAGATACGCGGGAAAGAAGCACGAAGCTAGGGAGACCCGGTGGAAGTGTGAATTCTTACCCTGTATAGAAGAAGCATGAGTAGCTGCATTAGTTATGACCTAAAAGGGTGGAATTTCCCACATCACGGTAGTCTGAGCTTCGGTATGGGAAAGAGCACTTAACAATGAGGTCCCACGGCGATTATTAGAATCCATGTAGCGCTTGTGCATCACGCTAGGTGCATCACCTTCGTTGTCCCATTTTCTCTTCTCTCCCCTCTCATGCTCTCCGTCCAAGTGGCGGGCCTCGTCATCTTTTCTCTTCCTCCTTCCTTGTTCATTTTACGGTATGAGCGATGGGCTGGATTTGGAGTTTGATCCCGATAAGAGCTAGTATTTTGACGCAGTTGATTAAATGCATGTCTGTGATCCTAAAGTGGAGTGTGTAGTGTCGATGACCCCCTATATACTCCATAAGCCGTATCGACATGATTATATAGTTGGAGTCCTACCACCTTCGCTTATAAAGGCACTAGAAAATGTGTCGATATGCAAGCCAATCTCGCCTATCATTTCACTAATCGAGAAATCCTCAAATTCATACACATAAATAGAGGCGTATCTTAGAAAATCAGAGCGTGACGTATCTCCAATAGGGGTTTTAGTAGCATGACCTCCAAGTGATTAAGGAATTTCAATGGTTAGTAGTTCTTGAGAAGAAATGGGAATCTTGGGACTCAACTCCTCAATAGTTAGTAGTTTCAGAGAAGGTAGGGTGAGGGAGAATATGGCACATTGTGGGTAACTCACCGAATGACTCCTCTCGTTCCTCGCTAGCATGATAATTGTTGTCATCGTCATTAAACGCGTATTCCTCTTCACTAAAAGCTGGCTCTTTTCCTGACCTCCTCGAGAATCCTATGTCCTCCTCCAAAATCATAGGCATTCTAACGTCATCACTCTCATCACAGGGCGCATCATCTCCCATAGGCTCATCAGCTCCTATTTTGACAAATTCTTCCTCATCAACCCTCGCAGGCTCATTAGCCTCTATATCAACAGTCCCCTCTTCGTGTTTATCGCACGATTTTCTTTCTTCCTTTTCCAGTTAAGGACCTTTATCAAAGCCACAAGTGGTGGAATTAGAACGGGTGTGTGATCTAGAAGTGCTCTGTGTTGAGGATTCTGTGTTGGCTATTCTTCCCACCTGGAGCTATCCATACCATTGTAAGTTTTCGTTCGTCAAAAGGAACTTGACGGTACGTTGGCTTGCTCTAATAGCCTTTAAGTTCTTGATCATTCTCTTATGCTACAGCTTCTTGACCTGTTTTGGAATACCTATAGGGACATATGTTAAGTTTGAAACTTAGAGATTCCAATGTAGGAACTACCGATGGAAAGAAACTTACTTCATCTTAACCAGAAGTGGTTGAATCCTTCTGAACAATGTATGAAGAATATTCGTTTTTGAATTAAGAATGCTTATTGTGGAGGTCCTTAATGACCTTGCATCTTGCTCAAGCCTCGATAATCACAAAAGACGGACATTTCTTTCTCCTCTTAAACTTGAGAAGGTATGTGAGCTCATTGAATCATGGAGGGCGGTCGAATTTTTGCGTAAATAGGATGTATAATGACCTCAACAAGGCATGTCAATTCGGGTGAAGTTGGAATGGCGCAAGCTCAATTTCTTCTAGAAATCTCTTCAAGAAAGGATTAAAAGGCAGAATAGCACCACTAAGATACATATAGTGGCTACAAGTTGTGAAGCCGGACAGGGGGTAATGGGAAAATTCATCTCCTGCTGGCAAACGAACGTCTTCTTCAGGATTTCTGCGTTGCAAGAAAATGTTCATAAGCATTTTTGCGACCAAACTGGAAATCACCCATTCCAATAGGTCATTTATAATCAACCCTAGAGGCAACAGATGTAGAACGGGATCGAACGGTATTATCTGACCCTTAGACCTTGAGGTCATGGGTTGGTTGGTTCTGATCGGATAGGATGGTGAAACTGGAGCAGCAGTGAATGCAGCTTCAGAAGGTGTTGATGATCCTTTGTCAAGTTTGAGGCAAGACGATTGATGAGCCATTTTAAATAAGAGAACCTAGCATTCAACACAGTAAGGTGTCTTGAGCACTGTCAAGGAACCCCTGTGTAGATAGCTTGCTCGCATTTGAAAAACAAGCCATGTTGCATCATGAAATTTCTTCTTTCTTGAACTTACCCATTATCAATGAAAATCGACGATGGATCAATTGTCCAAAGCAAAGCAGAAAGTCCTTTTCTTTTCAGGATAACCAAAAGTGCAAAAATGGAAAAGATGATGCGATGGAATAATCCAATACGTCCGAATTCCAAAATGAACCATTGTATTGGAGTCAATTCGAGGATTATAACTTAATCAATTTCATGGATAAGACAATCGAAGTTCGAGGATCAAACTTCTATCCAACTTCATGAATGTTCAACCGAGGCAAACCCTAGCCTCACCACCTTTTGAAGATGCCAAAAATCAATTGTCTATCTTAGACGTTGAAATCAGTCAAGTCAAAACCATCGTCCTCATCACTACCGTCACCGAATACATCTAGACAACCTTAGATTCAAGTGCAAATTTAGGTCGGGTTCTAAGGCATGAATTTATTCGGGTCCGAGATTCTTGGATGGTGGATCTAGGAGCTGCAACTTGGCATGGTGGCAGTGAGTTGCTGGAAGAGGCACTGACAGGCATTGAAACCAGAAGAATAGGTCTACAACGTCGGTTGAAGGCGATGGAAGTTAGATTAGCGTTGAAAAAGTTGGTGCAAGGCTTTGAGATGAGACAACAATGAATAAGGAAATATGATAACATGAATGGGTAGAGCTCACAGAGGTCAAAGGTCTACTTATAAAGAGAAATGCAAAATTTTCTTAAGTCAACATCTCAGTTTCGGCATGAGAAGTCGGTACTGACACCTCATATCTCCCCCAATACAACTCAAGTTTGTTACGGTGAAGCCGCTAAACAATCTAAAGCAACACGTAGGTTCTAGTACGAAGATTACATCGCCAATGCAGAAAAGAGAAATTTCAACTCAAACTAATGCAGATAGTTAATAGAAATCGATCGATTAAAAATAGATAAATGCAATGTTTCAAAACAATATTCAAACGATCAATTGAAATTCACAAGATAGTAATCCAAAAACTTGTCTCAATCTAGAGAACACTTTGTTTTCAACAAAAGCATACTCTGGGAGGCAAATGTTAACTGGGTTTTTATCCAAGCAGAGATCTGTAGAAGCTAGAAGTCAAAATGAAGGTAAAACGACTTGAAATTTTGGAGGCACCTCTGGGCATAGAAAAGGAATAGCCCAAACAAGTTTCACATAAAAATATGCCAACCATAGATGTAAAAAACTGCACTTCACTAGGTCTAGATTTTCGCTAACCCAAAAACCCAAGTCCACCAAAATATGAATTATTAGGTTGGTATTCTAAAAAAAGAAAAATATATCAGAGCACTAAAGTTAATAACTCATCGTGGAAATAAGAAAATATAATAAATCAATATAATTACTGACCAAAAATCGACATCTTAATTGTCAAGAGCCTTAGCTAGACAACTTCTCCGAATCAACATCAGTACCTAACCTTCTAAATCCTGTGGTTTGTAATTAGGAGGGGGTCAGAACAACGTTCTAGTGACTGATAAATTGCACATCCTATACATAACACTAGCTTAAGTCGATTGTTCACTATTTCATGTTATGTTAGATTTTATTATTAGTTACTACGACTACATTACTACGTACGAGCCATGCCCATCTACACCATGTAGATCTATGTTTATATAGGTAAATATATATCCACCCCAAGTCCACTAATGGATCTTGATACTATCCTCACTAGTATTAATCGCTCAGCACCCCGTAACAGTCCATCACCATCGCATTACCAAGTAAAACCTTCCATGCGCACCAACGACCTCCAGTCCATATGGTCCTAATGCTTTGGGGATTTTTCATCACGTATGCCAACCTTTTGCGTACCCTTGTCTGCTTCTTATCGTGGATTTTAGGCTCCATGCCCCACCACCCCATCTATGTTTTGAATGAACCTTTGTATGAGTTAACAAGCCTTTCCCTATCAAACAAACTAACAATTAACCATGGCGTTTAATTACCCAATTGAATCAATCATGGTAGGCGGAAGAGATCTGTTAGGTGTAAGCATGTCCTTCTCATTGATCGCAAGCGACTGATGACAAGCTCGATAAACATGCAACTCCTACCCTATAGGTATCCAAGTATCAACCTTTACATACACATGTTGCAACTCATTTTGGTACCTAAACACGCTCTACTTTCTATGCCATGTTGCATAAGTCCAATCTCACTCACCATCCATTTAGATTGCCTAATCCAATCAAGGCAATACCCACCACTTAAAAACTTTGAAGCAGGCCTAATTTTACTGTGCACTCGATATAACTATAACAAAATATTTATAACCAAGACAATAAGCAAAGTTTAGACCTAAGGGTACCCCTCTAGTACTAAATCATACGCTCACCACGTAGCCTATTGGTTGGAAATGTTTCTAGCATTCCAACCCAGTCCAACGACCTTCAAACATTGATCCATTATAATTATAACCGATAATTTATAATTATTCACATCCGTCATAAATGCATATCCGAGGCTGCTTATATACATATTTTAGACTTATGTGTATTTATTCTTCTTTTATTTCTTTATTGCCTCTACATCTTTATGTCTGACTTTAAGTCTTCAATATTATTATGTGTTAATCTTTTATTTCATTAATTTCATTTACCGTTTCTCAAATTCAGACATCAATATCGTTGCTACAACATTCATTAGTTCAGCCTTTTATTTCTATTCCAATTCTTGTATATATTTCTTGCCTATAATCCAGACTTACATTTTCATTAGTTTCCATTTTATTAGCCTTTAAGCTATATTCTTATTTCAATATTCAATTTTTGGGGTTTACTATATTTTAATAAATTGAAATCAAACTTTAACAATTTAACTGTTTCACAATAAATTTCCATATCTTGTCCGAAAGTGGTGGTTTGTGCAATGTTTGTAATTATAAGGAACTCTCATTTATTTTGAAATAGACAGTATAAAATATAGTAATCATCTTTATTTTATACATCTCTTTTTTTGTAAGTATATATTGGTTGCTTGTCATTTCAAACATCACTTCACAATTTTGCTAAGTTTGAATTTGATAATACATGGAAATCCACTTCTAAGAACACACCTTACGATAAATTAAAATATCATTAAAATCCCAAAAGTCTGCTTAGCTTTATTTTTAATCTCATTCATCAGCATCGAATAAAATGGAATCTCAATTCATTATGTTTTCATTTGATAAATCCTATGTAAAACCGATAATTAAAATCATTTTGAAATTATAGAATTAAATCTAATCATCACGTAATTACAAAAATAAAAATAATCATTGTGTAATAGCAGAATTAAAACTAATCATTACGTTTTTGTAGTTACCACTACAACTTTGTAGGCAAGTTTACAGTCTTCAACATTTTATATATATATATGAATTCATTTGAAATTAACTTATCAAACTCGGGCATGTTGAATAAATCTGTAACGATATAATCTAGTATTATATAACAACATATAATATTCTCACCCACCTTTAATTAGCTCTCCCAAATCTCTAAATTTAATCCAAATTGACCCTATTATCTGTATTCTCCACTTTTGACTCCCTATTCGGATCCACGGATAATATTTATGAAAATCTCATTAGAAATTGGATTAGTAAAAAGAGATTTAGATGTATTAATTAGGACCAGATCAAAAGTTCATCTTTAATGTAGTGACCTAATTTGAATCTATCTTCTATCCTTTATCCTTTTCTATTCTTCTCCAAATTGTATACGTGCAATCTATTCCATTTTTGGGTATTTAGAACTTTTGGAGAAGAAGAGAAAGTCATAGAGTTCTCCGTTTATTAGAAAAATAATGAGTTAGAAGTGCTCTAGATCCTAATTTACAGAGGTTCAAATCAGCGTTAACCGTCAGATGGAACCAAATTAGATCTGGGCCACATGGCCTAAACTAATTGCCGCCTCCAAAACCCTTTGGGTCGACCGCCTTGCACCCATGGTCGACCACTCATGGTCGACCTATGGTAGGTCGCGGTCAACCCATATGGGTCAATTCTGTATATTTTGATGTGTTTGATTCCTTTGTTGATTTCTTTCTCTTATTGTGAAATTAACATTAATTAACGTTATCTCTTAACTTAATTATATTTCTAAAATTTTAAGTTACTATTAATTTTAACAGTGTTAATCAATCATTAATTAATTTTAAATTATTTCCTTAGTTACGTATATAATTGTTTTCAGCTACAAAAATTTAAACGCTAATAACTTTTTTGTTTGAATTTCGATTGGAAAAATTTATATATGAAAATTGATAAGAAAATCATCATGAGTTCAATGGTAAACATTTTGTGACCAAATTCCAAAATTAACAAAATTCCATTTTACATTTATTATTTATTAATTAATGTATAAACATGTGATGTTGCATTCTTTCCCCCTTAAAAGAACTACATCCCCAAAATTCCGCAAGGGTTCGATCATGTAAACCATTATACTTCCATTCTACGCTAACAATCAACTAGTGTACAACCAATTTTGCAACAATTTGTGTACATGTGCATAGTGCATCACAATACATATGATATGTACGAACAATATTTTCTAATTTGCGCCTCTTATATGAATGATTTCATTTTAAATTTATTTCGAAAATATAATGCTAGCATACTAAGTATACTGGCAGTTCTACATGAATGCGATGTTTTTGAAAAATAAAAATGGTTTTTCACCTAAATTTTTTCCACACTCCTATAGATAGAAGCGTAGTTCAACCAATTTTTCATCCAACCCTTACCAACCATATTCCTAGCACACCATTTCTAACCCCCAAAATTAGAAAAATTCGATTTTCTAAACCTATGTTCTTATGCTTGGAAAGGTCTAGATGAAAAATTCCATACTTTCACCATTCTCTTATGTAACCTCTTTTCATTATACCTTGGGATCTATTTCTTATGCCCCAATTCATTTTCCCTACTTTTTCAAGTACAGTTTGCATAAGTAATTTCTAATTTTAAAGTTCAAAAACATTATTACTTCAAAAATCATTCTTTTTTAAATTAGTCATCGACAAGGTATAGAGGAAAAAATGCTTCATTTGCAAAACTGCTTCCTTGTCACTCACCATATCTATTTTTCTACAATCACTTCTACGCAGTAAAACCTACACTAATCAGTTTACCAACTGTTCCCCAATGTCAGCATGCGGTATTTTTAAATTTATAAAACTCAAAATCTTTAGCTTTAAAAATCTTTCCAAAGTTCGTGTATTTTTTTCAAAGTCATATTACTTATAATGAAAACTTTTCACAAATAAATTTTACATAAAAAATTTCTTTTTCAAAATATATGCATAACTATATCTTATAAATAATTTTCTACATTTCTAACATTAGGGTTTAGCTAACCATCCATCGTCCATAACAGACTCCACTTAATTGCACAGTAAATTTCTATGTTCTTATAAACTTTTCTTTATTATTAGTATCAACTAATAAACATGTTGAATTTAAGTTCAGTCTACGAGGAACATGAACCTAGACCCGTGGTTCACCTCTTCTTAATCTTGTCCTTTGTCTTCTGAAAATTGGAATTTGAAAATTTTCTATTTTTTGAAACTTACATTTTCATTTTACTTTTATTTAGTAGTTAGTTAAATAAATCTTCTTAATTTATCATTTAACTTCCAATTTCAACTATTTCCTTTTCTCTTGCATTAGTTAAGTGACTTCATGAAATTTCCCTTTTATTGTTTTCTCAAATCACTGCAAACTACTATAAAACACATAAAAATGAACATTTCCCTAAACTACACAATCCATTGAAACAACTAAATGCATATAAACCATGAAAAGAAAAAACTAACACTGTTAAAAAACACAACACCACTAACTACTAGCACAATTAGAATGGACCTTAATAACAGGCCTTCCCTTGGAAAAAATCTTCAAATCTTATCCTTTCTTTATTATTTACAATGAATAAGGTCTATTCATCTCTTCTATTCCATATCCAATTATGAAGCAACTACTCATCTCACTGCAGTGGATAAAAAATACAATTTATGCGGTCTTCATACTAAATGACAACTTGGATTAGGGAAATAATATTTCTCATTTCCTCTTTTGCTTCTCCAATTTAAATCTACCAATATATTCCATGTGCGTTTACCATCTCATTACTAACTGTTATTATTTTCTCTTAATCCTATTTTTTTGATAATATTCTCAATCCTTGGTATTTCCTTTATTCATAAGCCTCCGATAAGCACATTCCAAAACTTATAGAATTGCCCTTTAATATTATGTTTATGGGCACACACATATCAACATAATATTCTTAGGCTTTTTCTAGTGTCCTCACAATATACGAAGATTCCTTGTTACTTTTCCAAACGTAGTCATCGATATCTCTTTCATAAAATCATTCTTTTTCCTAGTCTCACCTAGGCACTAATTCCTAGCTACTTGATATTTAAAATCTTGGTTTGGACTTTATCACTTTTCTTCAAAAACGAAAACTTCAAAAAAAAATTGAAATAGCTAAGCATAAAGCTCATGTCTTTAAAAGTATTACTTAAAAACTTTTATTGAATTCAAAAATACTTGGTGTTTTAAACTCTTTTCAAAGCATATATTTTAAGATTATTCTAAGTTTAAAATCAAATCACTTTTTTCTTTTATAGTCTTTTATTTCATAAAAAAATCTAGAATGTTTAGTTTAGTCATTTATTAAGTTCTTCTTTCAAAAATTTATTCATTTCACCAAACTATTTCTTCCAAAAACATAGTTTATATGTTTCTAAAAAACCTTTCATAACTTTTAAATTATAAAAACTGGAGTAGATAAAAACAACTCTCGTATTATCAATTCCTTTACATTTCCTACTCTTCCAAACATCCAATATTGGGCAGAGTCTCAATTATCATAAAAGGAGGACATTTAAAAGATACCTAAATTAATGCGCATAATAAGCGAAAATTTGTATTTTCCTTTGTTTAGCTTCTCAAAGTAGATTACCAGCACTATTTTTCAATAAAATATACCAATACTATTTCTAATCACTAAACTTTTTATTCCACTTAAGGATCTTATATTTTAATGCATTAGAACTACTTCTCTCTCAAGGGAAATTGTTAACGTTATAACTCTCTATGAATTGCTTAAAAGAGGGTCCTTGTTTTCTGTGAAATTATAAGGAATTACGTTTCATTTTCTTAATTGAAATATATAGTATAAAATATGAGTTTTCATTACATCTTTTCCTTTGCATCTACATTCCTTATTATTTCAAACAAAACACCTTTATTTGTAACTTGATTGATTCATATAAACTTATTTTGTTATGCCTTTTCATTCTAATGATTTAAAATATGTCAAATCTCAACCTAAATAAAATAAATTAAACCTTTCTTTTGATTAATTTCAAAACTCCCTATTAATCAACTCTTCAGCCTAAACTGTACTAACTCCAATTTTTTATGTTCACCATCTCTTTATTACTATAATGCAGCCACTTACAACTCAATCTATCTTCTTTTCTAAACCATTTATTCTGTTCCAATTCCATACCACTTGTATTTTCCACCCATATAGACCTTTATATTTTAAAAACTATCATTACATAGAAAGATTCACAAGCTATGACGGCCCACATTTCAGAGGGATTAAATCGACAATAATCCACACATATCTAACTCAAACAATATAAAACACAGATAATCGGGGTTAATTAAGAAAAATAAGAAAAGAATCAAATAAATACAGAATCTCGCAGCAAAATGACAAAATATAATAATCAAATAAACAGTTCATGAAGCTGTTTATACTATACATTTGATAAGATTTTACAACATTTATCAAAGTTATATATACAACAGAGCAATAGAATAATGCAATAGAACACATGATGCAGGGAATAATGCTAGTAATAATAATATACCAAATCTTCATCTTCGTCCTCCAGAATAATGATCTTCAATGCGTTGAAAACTAAGGGCTGACCCGAGCATAATGAAAAGACAAAACAATCGAGTCAGGACTAAAGTATCTTTATGTGAGTCAAATCAATATAACATATAACAGGAGTGTAATAGTGTCAGAGATGTTTATGGGATTTCACATCTCATATCCAGTGTATAACATGCGTACAATGACTCAAGAGATGCTACGGGATTTTCCATCTCTTAAGGATCCGTCACAATATTTATATATAGTAGGATACGCTGTATATGTAATGTCTAATCAGTAAAATAAATATTTTTCTTAGCGTTACGGCTTTACATTAATCCCCCTTAATGCATTTTTAAGCATTGTTGTACAATTTGCATAGAACACCCCGGTAGCACGTCGAGGAATACGGATGTGTCATGATACGACAACGCTAAACCAAACTCATAGTGGTCTCGTATAGGGATAAAAGCATGAAAAGGCATGTGAGGCAATGCCCAAGCTATGATACAACCAGTTCGGATCGCAAGGCTGGTAGTAAGCATCGTAGCTATGACCACCCATTGCGTCCATCCATTCCATATTGATTTAAAAGGGAGGTCATCCCAAAATCAAGGAGCACCAATCAGAACCAACATCAAAAGTAATAGTATGGACCAAGTCCAAGAAGAAAATCGAAGAACGGATGTCCGCTAGGGCTAGATAGCCCATTTGACCCTATCAAGCAATCTTGTTTAGTCATTTCAAATTGACACAAGTGTCGGGGTCTATCCATCATCGTTCTCTTTCTTCAAATCCAGCAACGTATACCAAATCCAACCACTTTATTTTTGAGTCTCCTCCATGTACATAGTTGTTAAATTGGTTCAAATATTGACAGAGAGTATGCCAATAAGAGACCCAGGTCTCTTTAACAACCAATCGTCGTTATATGCACCGGTTAGTTTTTTTTACATTTTGAAAACGATTCATTCTTGATATCAAAGTATCATATTCGCTTCAAAATATCATCTATTTCAAAATATCATATTTACTTCAATATGCCAATTTCACTTGAAAATCATTTTCACTCCAATATCTCAACTTCTCTTCCAAAATTCTTTCGAGGTTATAACTTCATTTTAACCCAATTCGCATTTAAATCCACGATTTAAATATAAACATTCCAATCTTGACCAATTTGAATGTTTAGAAAATATTTTAAATTGTTTTAAATAGTTTAAAAGATAAAATAGTTTAATATAAAATAGTTTGAGTATTTAAAATGGTTTATATAGTAAAATAGCTTGGAAAATTAAAATAATTTGAATATTTAAAAAAATGGATTTTAAACAGTTTATATTAAAATAATTTATTTGAAAATAGTTTCAAAGTCAAACTTATTCAATTTCAAATCTTTCAATTCGAATCATCTTCAATCTCAATTCAATTCAAATCAACTCAATTTCGATTTCAATTCGAATTAACTTCGATCTCAATTTCAGTTCAAATTAATTTCAATCTTTATTTTCATTCTTCAAATTTAATTTCAAATCAAATTAAAATTCGAACTAACTTTAAATTTCGATTTTCATTTTTAACTTCATATTCGATTCAATGGTTTAAATTTTAATTCAATTCTTATTTTAAACCCTTTCAAATTAAATAAATTTCAAGTCCAATTTCAATTTACTGATTTAAATCACTTAAATAAAATTAAACTTCAATGTTCTAATTTAGATTTAAATCTTCAAAATAATTCAATTTTGAGCTCAAATTTTGAAATATCCATTCATACACTTTTCCTTAGACAGATTCGAAGTTCTAGTAAAAGTTCGAACCTTTAAAAAAATTTCAATTTCTTAATTCAAGCCATCTATCGATTTTACTTTACATTTCAAAATAAATTCTTAAAACAATTTCTTTTCCAATTTTGATTTCAATATTTCAAAGCCCGAATTAGAAATAATTCAATTCATATAAACTCGATTCCTTTATTTCTTTAAAACAAAATCATTTAAATAGATTCAAATTTAAGAATTTAAAATCATTTAATTTAACCAATCTGGTGTCCATATATAATTTTCTATCCTATGGCCAAGTGAATAGTTATTTTAATTTTAATTTTAGGGATGGATATATATCATTTCAATCCAAAATAAATTTCATAGGTATATATCATTTCAATCTATTTCTTAATTTATCCGAAATAATTCTAATAACAGTTAATATGCTGTCAAATAATTTACAGGGTGATAACAGGAATATATGAAAATAAATAAACAACCAATCATCCAATATATCATCTAATGGCCATCCATCACAATCAACATCCAAAGCAGTTAATAAATCATGACAGTTAACCAGTTATCAATAATCAGGAATTAACTAGCGGTTTAATTCCAATTTCAATTTGACTGTTAATTCAAAATTTCTAACAGTTAATTCATATGTCAATTAAATTACTAAATAATGGCCAATAAAATTTAATTTCTTCATGATATTAATTTAACAAACACAAAAATATTTTAGCCTTCGTGAGCATTTTAAACACTCACCTTTTTGAAACTGAAATTTTTTCAGCTTTAAATAAATACCACTTCAATTTCATGTCGTAGACGGCTTCGATACGATTCCAATGCGATTTGTTTCACTCAGATCGGACCTTGTATGAAAAAGTTATGATTTATTAGCGATATAATTAAGATGTAATTTAATACTAAAATAATTAAAACTTAAACCTATCTGACTTTCGCTCATCTCCTGGCGACTAGCGAACCCAACCGCGCCTATCTCTTCCGTGCACATGCAACCCTAGATCGCTGGACGTTGATCCAAACCCACCACCGAATGCGCCCGCCTCCGAGCCACCGCCACCAGAAGCGCCATCGCCTCCGCTGCAGTCGTTCACCCACGAGAACCAAAAACTATCATGACTTCGTGCTCAGATTCTGGCGATTTTGAAGCGTATCACCTCAATCCACCATTGGATATGTAGAGCTCGTCGTGCTCTACACTTTTCCTTTTGGTGGCATTTTATTTCGACGAGTGGATTTGGAGAAATCAAGGAAGAAAGACGAGGCGTTTTCAGCCATTGAAAATTGCAGGAGAGAGCGGCCGATATTTTGAAGGGTTAGGGTTACGCAAAATGAAAGATAACGCGGCCTATTGTATAGGTTTCCAACCCGATCCGTCGACGAAAATTTCGAACTTCAAAAGAAGCGTGCTGCTTGGCATTCTATATATTATACCCATATTCCGAACACAATGGAGCTAGTTCCGCGAGCCAATTCCATCATATTCAGAAAACAACTTTTCAAAGTCGATTTTTTTTAATAAATTCATTTAATTAATTTCTATGTGTTTCAAACTTGCACGGCCAAACGATAAGTCCGATCGCTACGAAACTTGAAATTCTATAATAGTTCACTATCACCGATCTGATGAAACAGGTTTCGTCGAAATCCAAGACAGTGCCCAAATAGACTATTTTTACACCTTAATTAAAACACGTAATTTTCCAAAATAAATTTATTCATTTTAATATCAATTTTAAAAGTTAAAAATCTTCATTCTTGTTTAAATAAAATTTAAATCAACTTCCACATCATTTTCATTCACAATAAATTTAGGATTCAATTATTTAAATAATTTTCAATATTAAATTTAAACAGTTTAATTATCCAATAAATCACATTAATAATCATTAAATTTCAAATTAATTTTAGTTATCAACAATTATTTTATTTTCATCTAAATAATTCAACGTTTATTATTCAATTCTAGCTATTTATTATAAACACATTCCATACAAAAAAATTCATTTCAATACTTGTTATTGCCTATAGCTTCGAAATTTGTTATTTCAAAATTTTATTCAATTTCATATTAAATAAATTATATAAATAAATCGTTAAATTTTTATTTCGAACCATTTTTGTTCAATAATTATATTAAATTTAATAATTTAATAATTTAAAATAGTTAAAATACGGATCGTTACACGAGCTATATTGCTCCATCGTTTCTTTTCAAAATAAAACGGTCTCAGACAAAAATTTCCTTTACTATAATCTATATATATATATATATATTTCTCACAAAACGTTTAATATATATATATATATATATATATATTCTCAAAATTTAATACTTACTTTTTTCATTAAAAATTCTTTTAAAGTTTATAATTTATAATTTTCCTCAATTTCCAAAAATCTCTTACTATTGGGTTGGAGTCAAAGTGGACTTCCGACTATTCTCTAAGAACATCCCCTATTCCATTTCCAAAGATCCAAAAATCCAATCACAAATTAAGGGTGACTATTTCACACCTTCTTAACGAACTTCTCCATATTCTAATTTCTATAACTAATGGATCCTTATTTTCACTTTACTTGGACCTATTGTATATCATCAATCGGCAATCAAATTGGAGATCAACAATTACTAGGCTATCAAAGCCCGATTAGGGAGTCAAGTATCATCCAGTTCTAGACATATGTAACTACTCTATAGACATAATTCTTAGGATTTTAGAATATATTATATTTATATTTTTAGTCAAAACCAAATACGTTCACTAATCGTTTACTAATTATTCAGGAATCGACTAACCTAAGATTTTTTGCCAAATTTAGAAACTTGCACTTCAATGGGCCTAGATTTTCGCTAACCCGAAAACAAAGTCCACCAAAATACGGATCACTAGTTTGGTATGTTGCAAAAAGGAAAATATATCAAAGTACTAATGGTAATAAATCACAGAGGAAATAAAAAAATAATAATGGATCAATATAATTACTAGCCAAAAATTGACATCTCAAATGTAAAGAACCTTAGTAGACAACTGCTCCAAATCAACATCAGTACCTGACCTTCTAAATCTTATGGGTTGTAATAAGGAAGGGGTCCGTACAATGTTCCGGTGACTGGTAAATCATACATCTTATGTTAGGAACCAGAGATAGTGGTTTTGATGACAACAACCTTTGTAACTTATTTTATTATAACTTATATGCTAACACTATTGTCTAGATATATATGAATGTTATTGTGCAGGATATATATAAGACAGGTACTGATTATTGAAGATGTACAGTATAAAGATCAAGAATGAAGAAATCAAGTTTGAAGACTCATGAGTATCAAGATTAAGATTTCAAGATAAGTGTCTAGTTTTTGTTAAAACTTCATAATAATATGGAAATCTTCGTTCCAAATTTCATTTGGGATGGAACCCATTTCTATCTTCTTAGTGGCTTACAAACCCATGACAAGTAGCTTACAAACCTACGACAAGTGGCTTACAAACCCACGAACATTCTGGTTTTGTACAAGTTCTCGAGTCCTGATGTGATGAGATATTCTGTAGGAAGAAGCTTGCAAAACTACTTCAAAAAGGTTTTTCAAAACTGCTTTTCAAAATGTTTTAGCCTTAAAAATTATCTTTTCAAATGATTTTTAAATATTCTTTATAATATACATATACTTGAGATTTAAAATCAAATTTATATATACATTCTAAAAATATATTTTTCTACTCTTCTTTATTTTAAAACATAGAAAAATTAGTTTATTTTACTCCAAAATCATTTAATCTTGTTTTCCTTTCAATACCATTTTCAAAACAAATTTTACATTGTTTTTTAACTACGGATGTCGACATCATGGGATACCCTATGTCAACATAGTTGCCGTTGAATTCAAAAGTTTCAATTTTCAAAAGAAGTGTCTATTCGTTTAAATCTCTTCACGAATGGTTATGACAGTTGGTGCTTTATAAATAGCCTTCACAGACAAATTTTTTAACTAACTAATTTCTTATTTTCTTCGCTCTTTCTCCACAAATCCATATTCTAAAATTTTCATATTTTTAAGATCGTGCCGAAATTCTGCCGAATTCTCAAGTGAATCAAATTAGAATATCATTCTTGTTTGATTCTCTGTCTTCTCTCGAAGATCAAAGTGCTATTCGGAGTTATAGGATCATTTTGTAATCAAAAGTTTATCGAGTCTCTCTATAAGTTATGGTTGTGCCTAAAAATCAATTGGGTGATCTTGTGTCCCATAAATAAAGAGAGTTTGCCTCGGACTCATGAGACAGGAGGGTACCTCAAGGCCTTTAGAAACTGAAGATTGTAATCTCTACATTGGTATAATAAAAATCTGCATGACGTGATTGTCATGGTACAGGACTGGATGTAGGGTAACTCCGAACCAGTATAAAATCCGGTATATTCTTTCTTTTACCGCTTTTTATTTACTTTCTGCATTTGTGTTTGATTCTGTGATTGTTCTATGATTAAATTCTGCATTTTTTTATATCATACTTTTTAAATTAGTTCATACAAGTCTTACATTCCATTAAACACTATTCACCCCCCCTCTAGTGTTAAATCAGCCTTAAGATCCTTAATTCGCACCCCCTTTCAATTGGTATCAGAGCGTAGGTTTTCATAGTTTTCACAATCTAAAACCTAAAAAGTTAAAAAGGGCATTTTTAGGAAATTTTGTTAATACTAGTTTGAGTTTATGCTAAGTATCATAAGTCTGCATATTTTTTTTTATGAAAAATCAAGTTATCTACTGAATTGGTTTGTCATGCAGGAATAGACATGTTACATGGCTTTTGAAGAATCAACAACCGATGGACAAACTATGCAAATTAAGAAAGATAAATGGATACTTGATGGTGGCTGTTCAAGGCATATGACTGGAAATCCCAAGATACTCAATGACATTATATATCAAGATGGTGGATGGTTAACTTTGAAGATAACTCAAAAGGATATGTGATTGACATCGGCAATGTCGGTAATTCTAAAACTCCTCTTATTTCTAATGTTTTGCTAGTTAGGAATTTAAAACATAATTTTCTTAGTATAAGTCAACTCAATGATAAAGGATTTAAAATTAAATTTAGAAAAGATAAGTGTCACATCGAAGATAATAAGTCAAATATTATTTTTGAAGGAATAAGGAAGAAAAATATTTACATCCTTAGTATGAAATTTTCAAATGATAACTTATGTCTTTTGGCTAATACAAGTGACCGTTGGATTTGGCATAAAAGATTTGGTTTTTTAAATTTCAAACTGTTATCTAGGTTATCAAAACTTGACTTAGTTAGAGGTCTTCCCAAGCTAAACTTTAAAGTGGATAGTATATGTAATGCTTGCCAATTAGGAAAACTTAAGAAAAGTTCATTTAAATTAAAAGATATAATTTTTACTTCTAAACCTCTAGAATTACTTCATTTAGATTTATTTGGTCCATCTCAAGTTCAATCAATTAATCACAATAAATATGTTTTTGTAATTGTAGATGATTATTCTAGATATACTTGGACAATTTTTCTTAAACTTAAAAGTGATGCTTTTGAATTATTAAAGAATTTTGTTAAAAGAATTCGAAATCAACTTTCTTTAAAAATAAAAACTATTCATAGTGATCACGGCGGATAATTTGAAAATGAAAATTTTGAGAATTTCTATTATTAAAAAGGAATTACTCATAATTTCTCTTTTCGAAGAACTCCACAACAAAACGGAGTGGTAGAACGTAAGAATAGAACAATTCAAGAATATGCTAGAACAATGCTTTCTCATAGTAACTTACCTAAAAACTTTTGGGCTGAAGCAGTCGCTACACCTTGTTATATATTAAATAGGATTTTAATTAGACAATTAACTAATAAAGCACCATATGAATTACTTTACAATAAGAAACCCATAGTAGCTTATTTTAAATTTTTTGGTTGTAAGTGTTTATTCTTATTACAAAACATAATTTAGATAAATTTGAACCCAAATCTAACAAAGGTATCTTTATCGGATATTCTAATAGAAGTAAATCATTTAGAGTTTATAATTTAAGAACTAACACCATTGAAGAAACAATGCATGTATCTTTTGATGAAAATTTTAAAGATACCATAAAAATTGAAGATGAAGAAGATTTTGTAACTTTAAATAATGAACCAATTGAAACTAATTATGAAATCATTCAACCTAATAAAAGAATTAGGCTATTAAAAGATCATCCTGTAGAAAATATACTAGGAAATATTGAATCTATAGTTAAAATAAGAAATCAACTAAATAATATGAGTAATGTAGCTTTTATATAATTTATTGAACTTAAAAATCCAAAGAAAGCATCATCTGATGATTCATGAATTCTTACTATGCAAGAAGAATTGAATCAGTTCACTAGAAATGATGTCTGGGAACTTGTTCCTAGACCTGAGAATAAAAGTATAATTGGAACAAAATGGGTTTATAAAAATAAAATGAATGAACTTGGTGAGGTCATGAGAATTAAAGCTCGTTTAGTCGTACAAGGTTATTGTCAAGAAGAAGGAATTGATTATGACGAAACCTTTGCACTCGTAGCAAGACTAGAAGCTATCAGGATTCTACTTGCTTTCGCAAACTATAATAATTTCAAGTTATATCAATTGGATGATAAAAGAGCTTTTCTAAGTGGTTTTGTAAAAGAAGATGTTTATGTTGAACAACCTCCAATTTTTGAAGATAATAAATTTCCAAATCATTTATATAAATTAAAGAAAGCTTTATATGGTCTGAAGCAAGCTCCTAGAGCTTGGTATGAAAGACTAAGATCTTATTTACCACAATCTGGTTTTGAAATTGGCAAAATAGATACAACTCTTTTTATTAAAAGGAACAAAAATGATATTCAATTAGTACAAATATATGTAGGTGATATAGTATTTAGATTAACTAATAACATAATGAATAAAGAATTTTCAGATATAATGACTAAAGAATTTGAAATGAGACATATGGAAGAACTAAGTTTCTTCTTAGGACTTCAAATCAAACATTAGATAAAGGAATTTTCATTAATCAAGAAAAATATGCTAAGGATTTAATTAATAAATTTGGATTGACCACTTCTGGTGGGAAACCAACTCCAATGACAACTAACGTAGCTTTAAGTAAAGAAGATGAATCAAAAGTTGTTGATTAAAAATTATATAGGGGAATGATTGATTCATTGCTTTATATAACAGCAAGTCATCCTGACATCATGCATAGAGTTTGTCTATGTGCAAAATACCAATCTCAACCTAAAGAAACTCACTTGAAAGCTGTTAAAAGAATTTTAAGATATGTAAAACATACTTTTGATTATGCTTTATCTTACCCTAAAAATGATGTATTCGATTTAATTTCATATTGTGATGCTAATTACACTGGTTGTAAATCAGACCGAAAAAGTACAAGTGGAACTTGTCACTTTTTAGGACATTCTCTGGTTTTATGGTTTAGTAAGAAGCAAAACACTGTATCCTCATCAACAATTGAAGCAGAATATATATCTGTTGCTTTTGCTTGTTCTCAAGTTATATATATACAACAAACTTTAAAAGATTTTGGATTAACTATAACTAAATCACCAACTTTATTATGATTATACTAGTGTAATAAATCTATCTAAAAATTCAACTCATCATGCAAGAAAAAACATATTGATATTAGACATCATTTTCTTAGAGATAATATAAGTAAAGAAGTCATAACTCTTGAATATATTAATACTGAAAAACAAATTGCTGATATATTAACCAAACCATTAAATGAACAAAACATTACTAATTATAGAAGAGAATTAGGTATATGTTCATTAACTGAAATATAAATTATTAATAATACCAGTATAGTTAATAATTAATCTAAATAAAGATTTCTTAAAAATTGAACTAGCCATGTCGACATGACCCATCCCCCTATGTCGACATACAGGCCGAAATTTTCAAATTTAAATTTCCCTCTAAAATTAGTTACTAAGTTATATATTTATATATTTTGACTTTTACTCCATTTCTCTGATCTATTTTCTGTAACAAACTTATGAAATAGAAAATTAATGGCTTCCACTTCTAATAATGAACCTTCTTCACCCACTTCTCCTCATTCTGGTCCTTTTCAATGTTCCATACACGTACGAGTCATCAAATTGCAAGAGAAGATGAAAAGATTTGCTTCAAATGATGATGGTGATTAAAGTGAGTCAACTGCGAATGGAAAGAGAACAAGATAGGAAAGGCAAATTCCTTAGGAATTTATAAAACTTCCTTATGGATAACCATGCCAATCCCATTGTCATCGAAGAATCATCACAAGCCGTGGATTCTGAAGAAGAAGAGCCTCTAGAAGAACCACAAGAAGATCAAGAAGAAGAACATCCTCTGTTGAATCCGGATGTTCATATGGACGAAGACGATGGCGTGTAGAGAGGTCCTTTTTCACGCTAATAGGAAATTGGTCGAACAATGTGGAAACTTTTGTCTCTACTATCCAAATTGTTCGGTCCATAAATCACCAATAGTTAAGGGTCCTCTCTAAGCTTTTTTTTCGTTTTCTTGATTGTATATTGTTTTATTAAATTGTATATAAGTGTTATCTTAATTAATGTTCTTTTAAAAACAATCTTTGATGTATAAAATCTTGAATTCCATTTAACTTAGGATACTATATTTCACTCATACATAGTTATTATTCTTATGTCATATGCAAGGTTTTAAATATAGAATTTCGGTCACGTTTCGTCTCGGAATTTTTACACAAGTTATCTCGTATCGGGGGAGATCTCGGAAGAGATGAGTACACATCGGATGTACATCTCAGATTGACATCTCGGTTCTTGTAATGCATCTCGAGAATATCTCGGATGTACTTATGTGTCTAAAATTGATGTGTCAAAAATATAAATAGTATCATGCTTGATTTACATGGAAAAAGGAATATTTTTAGAAGAGTAGTAGCTTGATTAGCTTAACTGATTTGGCAATGATTGAATAATATCCTTTTATTTGAACATAATAAAGAAGTGAAACCTTTCGCTTTGACTCATTAAGATAAAAAGTAAAGAGTATGTTCAAGAAATCGGTAAATTATAATTGGATTGAGTAGTTTCTTTTGAATCAATATGAAATTAAAAAATATTATGCAAAATAAGAAAAATGTATAATTTCGGGCGAGATCTCGGATTGAGATTTTGATCCACATTTTGGGTAAGATTTGAATATCTCGGACGAGATGAGCGTCGAGTGAGATATAGAGGAGATTTGATGTCCTGTCTCGTTTAAGTGTGAAAAGGAGATCTCGGAGGAGATCTCGAGCGATATATAGGAGATTTAAAACCATGGTCATATGTTTGTTTATCTCATTTTCTATTAAGTTCAAGGTTTATAGATTATTTTTGGTTGATGACAAAAGGGGAGAAGTTATATAAAATAGTATGCTTGGAGTAAGGGGGAGTTGTTGGTGTAAGGGGGAGTTATGGTATGATCGAAGTGGTAAGTGTAACAACTCGATATTTTCAGCCATTCGCATCCACACAAGTCAGACTTGAATTGCTCAAAATACCGCATTGTAAATATATTTGGAGCAAATGAAATACAATCACAGAATCACAGACATAGAAATATCAGAATAACTCGCAGCGGAAATTAAAATACCATTGTAGTTCATGAAGCTACTGTAACAAACTCTCAAAACATAATACATAATATCAGTCTGAAAAACATATACAATAGAGATCTCAAATACATAGCAGGTTATAAATACCAGAGCTGAAATAGAACAACTGAAACCGAAAGGGAACAGATAACTAGACAAGCAGAATCTCCAGCGATTCCTAGCTCCAGAAAAGAAATTCAAAGCTAAGCCGTAAATACTCAGGCTGATCCGAGCGTAAAGTAAAACACAAAACACTCGAGTCAGGACATATATACTTATATAATGTAAACCAACTCAAGTGAACTGTAGTAGAAATGTATAATAACTTAAAGGATGCTTGGGATCGCCCATCCTTTAAGAATCAGTTAAACTATAAATTAAATACATCCCGTGGTTAAAATTTCAAAATGGTATTTTATACTTTGAAATAAAATATCATTTCAAAATTCAATATCATTCAAAAATCCATTTCAAAATATCAAAATATTGTATCTTCCAAACCACATTCATTTATTTAAATACTATTTCAACACACATTTCAAAATAGTTTATATTTCAATACAAATTACTTCATTTTAAATCATAAAAATGAAGTTATTATATTTAATAATTAAACTATTAAATTTCCAAAATCTAAATCTTTCAAAGTTTATTTATTCATTTTAACTTAATAAAACAATGAAAAATCACCTTTCGCAGCATTTAGAAATTGCCACGGAAAGTTACTTTAAAACAATTCAATTTAACAAAGGACAACATTCAAAATGCTGTAATAAGATTGCTTTAATTCGAATAAAACCTTAGTTAAATTCAACAATTATAGCACTTACAAAGTGCTATAATAACCTTTAATTCAATTTAGCCATTTAGTTCATTTATATTAACTACAGCATTTACAAATGCTGTAATATCATTTACTTTAGAAATAATAGCATTTCAAAATGCTGTTAATTAAATTCCAAATATTCACTATACTTTCACAAACCATTAAATTTTTATTTAAACCAACTAAAACACATAAAATCATATATTTTTCACTTTTATAACCATCATTTAATTTTCCTTAAATTCATGATTTTATAAAGTTAAATTTCCATTCAAAAATCAATATTTAATAATAATTCACTTATTAAATTCCAACATTCAATTTCAATTCATATAATTAAATTTTTAACTTAACATTTAAGTTTAAATTTCAAAATATAACTTATTTTCATTTTATTTACTTAATTTCAACATTCACTTTTAAACAAAATTCAAACTAGCTCTGCTCTTCGGAGTAGGGTTTTTTGAAGAAAATTTTTCAATTTAAGTTATATTTCAAAATTCAACCCAATATTCATTTATTTCACATTTTTAACTTGTTAAAAATCCATTAATATATTATAAAATCATTTTAAATTCATTTAATTCAAAATATCATAAATTTATCATATTTTCATTTTTAATTTTAAATTCCATTTAAGTTATATTAAATCAAAATTTCCAAATTAACTTATATTTCAAATTTCCACTTTATCATTAATTTATTTCACTTATAAATTCTCAGAAAAATAAAAATACTTTACGAAATCATTTTTAATTAAGTTTAAATCGAAATATTATAATATTTACATTTCTAAAATATTTTAAATTTTTTAGAAAAATATACTTTAACCACGGGTCTGAATATAATTTTCTACACTAGGTAAAGTGATACGGGTAATATATCATTTCAACCCGTAATTTACAAAGAAAACCCAGGTTTTATCGTTTCAAACCCGCAGTCCTAAGTAAAATGAAATAATTGAAAATCGTTCAGGCCTATCATTACAGCCTATAACGATTTTCCCTTATTCTAAAGTCCGTTCGGGTTTGTATCATTTCAACCCATAGTGATTCTAATCTAAAGGGAACTTGCAGTGTGATAAACTGATATAAATAACAGAACAGTATAACAGGTAAATAAGCATGCGTGAACATCATATGATCATAACGTAGCAGATATAATATGGTGATGCATTTTACAGATTCAAATGTGATCGATTTACTAGTTATATAAGTATAAAACTATCTGGTGAGAATAACTCACAGGTATAACCTGGAGACAACAAACGAATGCACAACTGAGATCCACAAAAGCATGCCAGCACGACAAAGATTCGAGTGGGGGAGCCAAAGACTAATTTCCTTGAATACAATTCAAACAAAACAATATAACCACATAAGTTTTTCAACCCAAAATATAGTAAAACAATGTTAGAATTAACAGCATAAAAAAAAGCCAAAATCTTTGCACTTGCTTTCAACCTTCCTTAGGCTCGGCCATGGGTTAGAATACATCGCTAAGGCATGGGTTTTGATCTAGTTATGGGTCCAATGGGGTCGGGCTACATGGGTTTGATGATGGTGCAAATTATGGTGCATGAACAAAACAAGCTAAGGAACACCACATGGTTTCAATGCAAATCTAGGCCACGGCCAAGGCCATATGGGCACGGCCTGGGTTCAGGTGGGTCAGGGGTTGACATGGAAGAGGGGTCAGGTGAGGCAGGGGCTAGAGATGGTGGTGAAGGTGGCAGCTAAGGGGGTGTTTGTGGTGGTGGAAGGCTAGTGTGCTCGGCTATGGGTGTTTAGGTGAATCATTTTGCATTTTTTGTGGTGGATCTTCTATCTAGGGTGGCTCGGCTTGGCTAAGGGGTTAGAGAGGAGGTGGTGAAGGCTGGTTCAGGTGGTTGTGGAGGCGGGCAAGTTGAAGGAGTGGTGGGGCCGAACCTAGAAGAAAGGAAGCAAGAGCAAAATTACAAAAATCAAGTATAAAAACAATGAAAAGAAGTAAAGTTTTACCAATTTATTTTGAGATAGAGAGAGGCCGATTTTTTTTTTGATGAGGAAGAAAATTATTCACGTGAAAATGATATGGGAGTCGGCTGAAGATAGGGAGTGTAATGGCAGCAAAATTGAATAGGTGTTGGTTGAAATGTGAAAAGGTGTGAATATAAAAAGTCTTTAAGCAAATCAAAGGTCATAAACTCTTCAAATAACCATATTTCTTTTTGTAATTTTAAATAACTGAAATATATATATATATATATATACATATATATAAATCCAGTTAAAATACAAAAATTTAGTAAATAAAAAAAAATTAATTATATATAATTAAATTAAGAAAATAGCAAAGAAACTGAAAACTAGGCTAGAAAATTTGAAAATAAATGGAATGAACTTGGAAAATTTTTATGTACTTGAAAAATATTTATAAATAAAGATAAGAACACAAAATAAAAATGCATTCACAAAAATAAATAAATAAATTTTAATTAAATATAATTTAAATGAAGAAAATAGCAGAAAAATGGAAAGTAGTTTTTAAAAATAGCAAATAAATGCAATAAATTTTGGAAAATTTTTATTATCATTTTAAAAATATTTGTAAATGAAATATTACTAATAAAAAAAATTAAAATAATTTCAAAATAAAATAAAGTCAAATTTAAATTATATTCAAAAATCTAGGGTTGTTACAATCTTCCCCACTCAAATTTTTTCGTCCTCGAAAAGAACGGTAAGGAAAATAAACAGAAACAAGATAGAAAAACAAAATAGTACCTAAAAGGAATTATTCCAGATTCGAAGCATGAATGCTCTCCTCCGTTGCCCAGGTACAATCTCGATCGTCAGCACTCCACTGTACTTTGACCAGATTAACAGATTTCCTTCTAAGCTGCTTCATACTTCTGTCGACAATACGAAGTGGCTTCCTCTCAACAGTAAGATTAGGCTCAATATCCAAACTATCAAGAGCAGAAGGCTAAACAATAAGAGGTGGATCATGAAGATGATGGCGAAGGTGCAAGACATGGAATACATAATGCACTCCAGAAAGTTTCTCGGGCAAATCTAAACGATAAGCCAAAGAACCAACTTTTTCCATAATGCAGAAAGAAACCTCAAAGAAGAAGATAGGAATAGCTAGGAGGAAAAATAGGTTGGAACACAAGGATGGACCATTATTTTAAAACCATATACATTTTAATTTATAATTTTATATTTACAACATTTTAAACATTTTATAATATGATAAATAGTCATTTGATTCAAATTTGATAGTTCGACATAAACAATATTTAAGACATTTTACATTATTTAGAAAAGTAAAATAAATGATCAAAATATCCTTTATATAATACTTTATCAAAATACTTTTATAACTCGATGTCTTAACAAGTTTACTTTCGTTCTTGCAGACTTTGGCCATGCGTTGATCAGGCACAAAAGTAGAATTCTCCAGATACTTAGTAGACTTGTTTCAACACCCAGTGAATATACTTGAAAAACCTTTTAAAAACAAATATGGAAAGTACAATCCAAACAAATCAACCAAACCAAACATTTGTCTAACCATGGATCGTAGATACACAATGGTTACGCCTGGATCCTCAAGGAAATATCCGTATCCGTAAGCTATCTCAGCTCTGCGAATTACGCCATGATGACTAGTAGACCGCGGATACACAATGGTTATGCTTGGATCCCCCAGGAAACATCCGTACCCTTAAGCTATCTCTGCCAACGGATTTCGCTACTACGACGACCTACATAGATCGTAGGATACACAATGGTTACGCCTGGATCCCCTAGGAAACATCCGCACGCCCAAGCCATCTCAGCCAGGCGAATTGCGCTATGCAGTCGTAAACATAAGACCATGGAGATCGCCGTGGAATTCGACGGACACTCGAGTATCATATCCGAAAAACCCAAATCATAGAGAATAATATCGATAGAATGAATCCACAATGTGGGCACAAGGCGGATATCAAGTAGAAGGCACTTTCCATATCTTTACTTCGAAAATATGTATCATATAGTACCTTTCAAAATCACTTTCAAATATCATACTTATATAAAGTCCATTATATATAAGATTCTATTTCATATCGAATATTTTCCAAATCCATAGTATATCAAATCACACTTATATAGACTTCGATTATATAAGATTTCAATTTACAAATTGAGTATGAGTACCTTTTCGAATAAACAGTTTTCAAATCAATTTTATACAAATCAATTTTATACCTATACAAATCCATTTTATATAAGTTCGATAACTCCTAAATCACAGTATTTAGTAAAACAAGGTTCTCAGTTTCAATTCCTTTTCAATATCAATTCAGTTTCAAAATCATATATGATTTCGCCAAATCAATTCTTTCTAATTACATATATTCAGTTTCAAAGTTTATTAAAACAATAGATTTAGAAAATAATCCAAATTTCCAAATCAACAAAATTTATGTCAAACAAATTCATTTCCATTTCAAACATATATTCACTTTCAAAAATCGTAATGCTTTCAAAGTTATAAATCTTTCGAAACCAAAATACTTGAAATCGTTACACTTTGAAAATCATAACCTTTCGAAATCATACATTTGAAATCATAAAACATTCCTTTAATCCTTTACATTTCACAAATTTATTCAATTAAACCCAAATCTAAAAATTTCCAATTTTAATTCAATTAAAACCATCAGTTTCAATTCAATTTAGTTTTCCAAAAAACCATTTCAAATATTATCAAATTTCAAATAAAGATTTGATCCATAAAATAAACTATTTCAATCTTTAATATGTTTCAAAGCTTAAATATACCATATTTCAAAAATGATTTTATAATTTCATATATCTCAAATTTTACTTCATTATTACTTAGTTTTTGAAATATTCATTTCATAAATCCATCATTTTTAAATAAACTCAAATTACAAGTAAACCAAATATCCTTTCATACAAATATAAACTTCAAATATTCATTTATCAAAATCAATTATCATTTCAAATTCACATTCTTTATCAAAATAAAGATTAAATCATTTCCACACCGTTTCAATCATCAAAATATCTAAAATGGTTACAGAGTTTAAAACCATCTCTTTTTAAAACCTTCAAACTATTTATTTTAATATGAAAAAAAAAATCCAATTTACCATTGGAAAGATTATTATTCTATATATATATATATATACACTTTATTAAAAACATTTCAAATCTATATTTCATACCAGTATAATTCAAAATAGTCCTATTTATTTCACTCAACAAACAGTTCCAACCAATATATTATTTTATACTTTAATCATACTAAACTAAACTTATATTCTTTATCAAATACTTTATACCTTTCAAAATTTCTTAGCTTTGAAAAGTTAACCGTGATTTGGAAGTGTTCGAACCTTCAAAATAGTCGAAGAAATCATATTTTCAAATCCAAGAGTTGGAAATCACCAACAAATCAGTAAATCAATTCCAATAGATAAGGTTATACCAAAACAAATCTGAATCTCTAGGACTAAACACTGGTTTACTTTAAATCATTTCAAATATATATATATATATATATATATATATATATATATATATATATATCTTCCAAATATCAAATCATACTTCAAAATCTGAAATCAAAATTGGTTTCATAAAATCATTCGCATAGAAAAGCTACTAGAGTGGCCTCTCCCCCACTCAGAAACTCGAAAATAAATGTCGATGATGCATGCATTCATCACCGAAATTATTTTCCAACGACATAAGTGGGTTCTGGACTTTATTTTCTTGAAACTTCTTTGAAATCTCTTCGAAATCATTGGAATTCATTCGAATACATTTTAAACATTTCTTATTCAGAAAATATCTTTAAATCATATTATTATATATTTTCCAAAATCTTAAAATCGATTTCAAAACACAGGAGTTCGATTCCTCAAATTTAAATTCAAAACCCTTCAGTTATAAATCATTTTTATATAAGTCAAACTCTTAATTATAAATTTTCAAGATTGCCAATCCTTTCAAAACTTCAAATTTCTCGTTTTTAAAAAAAAGTATATAATCCTTATCGAAAACATTTCACCTTTATATACAATATACGGTCATCCTTATCAAAATAATAATTTCGACGTATGCACAAATTCAAAATACAATCAAACACAAATTTCGAAAGAATGATTCAAAGTTAGATTTCAAACTATACGGAGATTCGAATTTAGAGGAACTCTAATCAAATAGAATTCAGGTTCGAAAATAAGCTCGAACGAAGATAATTAAATTTTATTACTAAATAGAAGATGGATAAACACATATAAATCGCGGGCGATCTTAACCGGTCAACCGTGATTTCATGAATATAATCAATTCAGAAATCTAAGGCAAATCAACATTTGATCGCCAGAGATAGAATCCAGGTAGAGCAGGAGATAGATAGCATCGTAAACCGAGGATATAGAAATCTCCGGTGAATCAATGCCAATTGTAAAGGAGTTTCACCCCTTTACAAATCATTCAAAGATTTGCGGAAACACTGATCTTTATAGAGGTCATTACAAAGTGGAGTTATGGAATGTCTAAAATCAAAAGGGAAAATTAGGGAAGACAAGACTGGATTTCAGAGCCAGTGGGAGCGTTCCAAAGTTCAAGGAATCCTAATCGATATGAATCCTAACCAAGAGATTTCTAACAAGGTGGATATTGAAGGAATGAAGTTTAGAAAATCTTGGTTTCAAAAAAAGAAAATTTTTGTACCAAAATAATCTTCGAAAATCCTTTAAAAATCATTTGGAAATTATTTTATACTTCGAAAATACGCTCTCTCACAAGGAAATGATTCTGAGATTGATTTCACTCATTCTAGGGTATTTCTACCCTATCTCTAATGAGTTTTTGCTCCGCAGGCTATGGTTTGCCTAAAACCAAAGCTCTGATACCAACTGTAACAACCCGATATTTTCAGCCATTCGCATCCACACGTGTCGAACTTGAATTGCTCAAAATACCCATTGTAAATAAATTTGGAGCAAATGAAATACAATCAGAGAATCACAGACATAGAAATATCAGAATAACTCACAACGGAAATTAAAATACCATAGTAGTTCATGAAACTACTATAACAAACTCTCAAAACATAATACATAATATCAGTCTGAAAAACATATACAATAGAGATCTTAAATACATAGCAGGTTATAAATACCAAAGTTGAAATAGAACAACTGAAACCGAAAGGGAACAGATAACTAGACAAGCAGAATCTCCAGCGATTCCTAGCTCCAGAAAAGAAATCCAAAGCTAAGCTGTAAATACTCAGGCTGATCCGAGCGTAAATTAAAACACAAAACACTCGAATCAGGACATATATACTTATATAATGTAAACCAACTCAAGTGAACTGTAGTAGAAATGCACAATAACTTAAAGGATGCTTGGGATCGCCCATCCTTTAAGAATCAGTTAAACTATAAATTAAATACATCCCGTGGTTAAAATTTCAAAATGGTATTTTATACTTCGAAATCAAATATCATTTCAAAATTCAATATCATTCAAAAATCCATTTCAAAATATCAAAATATTGTATCTTCCAAACCACATTCATTTATTTAAAATACCATTTCAACACACATTTCAAATTAGTTTATATTTCAATACAGATTACTTCATTTTAAATCATAAAAATGAAGTTATTATATTTAATAATTAAACTATTAAATTTCCAAAATCTAAATCTTTCAAAGTTCATTTATTCATTTTAACTTAATAAAACAATGAAAATTCACCTTTCGCAGCATTTAGAAATTGCTATGGAAAGTTACTTTAAAACAATTCAATTTAACAAAGGACAACATTCAAAATGCTGTAATAAGATTGCTTTAATTCGAATAAAACCTTAGTTAAATTCAACAATTATAGCACTTACAAAGTGCTATAATAGCCTTTAATTCAATTTATCCCTTTAGTTCATTTATATTAACTACAACATTTACAAATGATGTAATATCCTTTACTTTAGATATAATAGCATTTCAAAATGTTGTTAATTAAATTCCAAATATTCACTCTACTTTCACAAACCATTAAATTTTTATTTAAACCATTTCAAACTTATAAAATCATATATTTTTCACTTTTATAACCATCATTTAATTTTTCTTAAATTCAGGATTTTATAAAGTTAAATTTCCATTCAAAAATTAATATTTAATAATAATTCACTTATTAAATTCCAACATTCAATTTCAATTCATATAATTAAATTTTTAACTTAACACTTAAGTTTAAATTTCAAAATATAACTTATTTTCATTTTATTTACTTAACTTCAAAATTCACTTTTAAACAAAATTCAAAATTTTCTAATTTAAGTTATATTTCAAAATTCAACTCAATATTCATTTATTTCACATTTTTAACTTATTCATAATCCATTAATATATTATAAAATCATCTTAAATTCATTTAATTCAAAATATCATAAATTTATCATATTTTCATTTTTAATTTTAAATTCCATTTAAGTTATATTAAATCAAAATTTCCAAAATAACTTGTATTTCAAATTTCCACTTTATCATTAATTTATTTCACTTATAAATTCTCAGAAAAATCAAAATACTTTACAAAATCATTTTTAATTAAGTTTAAATCAAAATATTATAATATTTACATTTCTAAAATATTTTAAATTTTTTAGAAAATATATATTTTAACCACGGGTCTGTATATAATTTTCT
Source organism: Allium cepa (assembly GCA_030765085.1). Lineage (NCBI taxonomy): Eukaryota > Viridiplantae > Streptophyta > Magnoliopsida > Asparagales > Amaryllidaceae > Allium > Allium cepa. Next base: position 453,851,803 of record CM060937.1, on the reverse strand, counting down.
ACACTAGGTAAAGTGATACGGGTAATATATCATTTGAACTCGTAATTTACAAAGAAAACACGGGTTTTATCGTTTCAAACCCGCAGTCCCAAGTAAAATGAAATAATTGAAAATCGTTCAGGCCTATCATTACAGCCTATAACGATTTTCCCCTATTCTTAAGTCCGTTCGGGTTTGTATCATTTCAACCCATAGGAATTCTAATCTAAAGCGAACTTGCAGTGTGATAAACTGATATAAATAACAGAACATCATAAAATAACAGTAATATATGATATAACATATAAATAAGCATGGGTGAACGTCATATGATCAGAACATAGCAGATATAATATGGTGATGCATTTTATAGATTCAAATGTGACCGATTTACTAGTTATATAAGTATAAAACTGTCTGGTGAGAATAACTCACAGGTATAACCTGGAGACAACAAACGAATGCACAACTAAGATCCACAAAAGAACGATAGCACGACAAAGATTCGAGTGGGGAAGCCAAAGATTAATTTCCTTGAATACAATTCAAACAAAACAATATAACCACATAAGTTTTTCAACCCAAAATATAGTAAAACAATGTTAGAATTAACAGCATAAAACAAAGCCAAAATCTTTGCACTTGCTTTCAAACTTCCTTAGGCTCGGCCATGGGTTAGAATACATCGCTAAGGCATGGTTTTTTTTTTTTGGTTTTGGGTCCAATGGGGTCGGCCTATATGGGTTTGATGATGGTGCAGATTATGGTGCATGAACAAAACAAGCTAAGGAACACCACATGGTTTCAATGCAAATCTAGGCCACGACCAAAGCCATATGGGCACGGCCTGGGTTCAGATGGGTCAGGGGTTGACACGGAAGAGGGATCAGGTGAGGCAAGGGCTGGAGATGGTGGTGAATGTGGCGTCTAAGGGGGTGTTTGTGGTAGTGGAAGGCTAGTGTGCTCGGCTATGGGTGTTTAGGTGAATCATTTTGCATTTTTTGTGGTGGATTTGTTATCTAGGGTGGCTCGGCTTGGCTAGGGGTTAGAGAGGAGGTGGCGAACGCTGGTTCAGGTGGTGGTGGAGGCGGCCAAGCTGAAGGAGTGGGGGGCCGAACCTAGAAGAAAGGAAGCAAGAGCAAAATTACAAAATCAAGTATAAAAGCAATGAAAATAAGTAAAGTTTACCTTTTTTTTAAACAGAGAGAGGCCGATTTTTTTTTTGATGAGGATGAAAATTATTCATGTGAAAATGATATGGGAGTTGGCTAAAGATAGGGAGTGTAATGGCAGCAAAATTGAATAGGTGTTGGTTGAAATGTGAAAATGTGTGAATATAAAAAGTCTTTAAGCAAATCAAAGGTCATAAACTCTTCAAATAACCATATTTCTTTTTGTAATTTTAAATTACTGAAATATATATATATAAATTCAGATTAAATACGAAAATTTAGTAAATAAACAAAAATAAATAAATAAATATTAATTATATATAATTAAATTAAGAAAATAGCAAAGAAAATGAAAACTAGGTTAGAAAATTTGAAAATAAATGGAATGAACTTTGGAAAAAATTTATGTACTTAAAAAATATTTATAATTAAAGATAAGAACACAAAATATAAATGCATTCACAAAAATTGATAAATAAATTTTAATTAAATATAATTTAAATGAAGAAAATAACAGAAAAATGGAAACTAGTCTTTAAAAATAGCAAATAAATGCAATAAATTTTGGAAAATTTTTGTTATCACTTTAAAAATATTTATAAATGAAATCTTACAAATAAAACAAATTTAAAATAATTTCAAAATAAAATAAAGCCAAATTTAAATTATATTCAAAAATCTGGGGTTGTTACAGTAAGTATATTTTATAAGGTTGTCATTATCAAAAAGGTGGAGATTGTTAGGTACTGGAGATAGTGGTTTTGACGACAACAACCTTTGTAACTTATTTTATTATAACTTATATTCTAACACTATTTTCTAGATATATATGAATGTTATTATGCAGGATATATATATATATATATATATATATATATAAGGCAGGTACTAATTATTGAAGACTATACAGTATAAAGATAAAGAATGAAGAAATCAAGTTAGAAGACTCATGAGTATCAAGATCAAGATTTCAAGATAAATGTCTAGTTTTTGTTTAAACTACATAATAGCACGAAAATCTTCATTCCAAATTTCATTTGGGATGGAATCCATTTCTATCTTCTTAGTGGCTTACAAACCCACGATAAGTAGCTTACAAGCCTACGACAAGTGGCTTACAAACCCACAGCATCCTGGTTTTGTACAAGTTCTCGAGTCCTGATGTGATGAGATATTCTGCAGGAAGAAGCTTGCAAAACTACTTCAAAATGGCTTTTCAAAATGATTTTTAAATATTCTTTATAATAGATATATATATATACACTTGAGATTTAAAATCAAATTTATACATACATTCTAAAAATATATTTTTCTACTCTTCTATTTAAAACATAGGAAAATTAGTTTATTTTACTCCAGAATCAATTCATCTTGTTTTCCTTTCAATACCATTTTCAAAACAAATTTTACATTGTTTTTTAACTAGGGATGTCGACAACATGGGATACCCCATGTCGACATGGTGGCCGTTGAATTCAAAAGTTTCAATTTTCAAAAGAAGCGTCTATTCGTTTAAATCTCTTCACGAATGGTTATGACCGTTGGTGCTTTATAAATAACCTTCACAAATGAATTTTTTGACTAACTAATTTCTTATTTTCTTCACTCCTTCTTCTCTATAAATCCATATTCTAAAATTTTCATATTTTTAAGATCGTGTCGAAATTCTGTCGAATTCTCAAGTGAATCAAATTAGAATATCATTCTTGTTTGATTCTCTGTCCTCTCTCGAAGATCAAAGTGCTATTCAGAGTTATATGATCAATTTGTAGTCAAAAGTTTATCGAGTCTCCTTATAAGGTGTGGTTGTGCCTAGAAATTAATTGGGTGATCTTGTGTCCCATAAATCGAGAGAGTTTGCCTCGGACTCGTGGGACAAGAGGGTACCTCAAGGTCTTTGGAAATTGAGGATTGTAATCTCGACATTGGTATAATAAAAATATGTATGAGGTGTTTTCCTTGGTACAAGACTAGATGTATGGTAACTCAGAACCAGTATAAAATCCGGTATGTTCTTTCCTTTTACTGCTTTTTATTTACTTTATGCATCTATGTTTGATTCTGTGAATGTTCTATGATTAAGTTCTGCATTTGTTTATATTATAATTTTTAAATTAGTTCATATAAGTCTTAGAATCTATTAAACACTATTCACCCCCCCTCTAGTGTTAAATTAGCCTTAAGATCCTTAATTCGCACTACCTTTCATCTTATACTTAACACTAGCTTAAGCAAATTGTTCACCATTTCATGTTATGTTAGATTTTATTATTAGTCGCTATGACTCCATTATTACGTACGAACCATTCCCATCTACACTATGTAGATCTACGTCTATATAGGTATACACACACACCCCAAGTCCACTAATGGACTTAGATATTGTTCCACTAGTATCAATCGCTTAACACCTCGTAAAGATCCATCGCCATCGTACCACCGAGGAAATCCTGTCGTGCGCACCAATAACCTCCAGTCCACAAGGTCCTAATGCTACGTAGAAGCTCTGTCTCTTCTTCATTTCTTTCCTCTACACAATTGTCACCAAGGTAGCTACTTTGGGCAATTCTAGGACTTAAAATTAGTCTAACCCCCGTACTTGTGACTAATTCTCTGTCAAACCCTTTGTAATCTCAATTAAATCTATAAGCAACAAAGCTATAAAGTGGTCGTTGCCAAAGATTGCCGAACCACTATAAAATCCCATGTCTCTCTTTCTTATTATTGTTTATTTCCCTTTACTGTTACTATTACCTACTATATCTAGGTCTTACATGTTTCATACAACCTATTCTTGGGTGTTGATCTATTTTTGACGTTAACAAAATATGTACATTTAATATTATTTTATATTATAACATATTTATATGTATGTATGTATGTATATATATTATATATATAATACTTTAATCATTATATATATATATATATGCATACCTTAAATAATTTTTTTGGTTTTGAATTATATAATATACATATATTTATTTTTGAAATTAATTTGTTAAATTAAATTTGAAATTGTGCAGATTTAGATCAAAAATATAAATTTTAGTTTGGCTTTGAAATTATAAATTATTATATTAATTTTAGAATTATTTTGCGATATAATTATATATAAATATATATATTTGTATGTATGTATGTGTGTATGTATTTTACATTTATAAGTAGTGTTTTATAATATGCAAAATACACATACGATACACACATACATACATATCTTTTATGTGTGTGTGTGTGTGTGTGTATTGATAGCACACATGTATACCGAGGGGAAAATGTGTCCATTGTGATGTAAATCCGGGCATTTATACATGGACATGTAAACCATGTACACTATATATTGTTGCACGTACACATTCACACATATGTGCATATGATACACATATCATGTTACATAATGTAAACTTAACGATAAATATAAATTTATTTATAAATAAACTAAAATATTGATTTTATTTAAAATAAATTTAAATAAGATCTAAATAAAATTAGACTTCATAAGACCATTAAGATCCAAAGGAAGAATTTTTTTTGAAATTTTCCCACTTAACCGCTACATATTGGTCTAGATCCAACATATATCAGTCTAGCCGCCTAGCTATTATGCTTCGGATAGGTGGATGGATAGCTTGTCGTTTACTTAAATGCCCATATGGTAAATCTTGCTAAGGTCCATATCAGGAATATGGCGCATGGTTGGGTACAAGATGACCAGGGGGTTGCCTGAGACTGGTCAAAGGCCGGTGTACTGAAACCAAGCTAAGGATGAGCCATTCTTAAGCCAATCTTGCTTGGTGTGCCGCCTGTTGAGGCGGGCTTGGAGTGGTGTCGGCCATCAATTAGAGTGATGTCGGGGGAACATGCTAACCTGGAGTTATGTTGGAAGTTGATTGACATAGGAAGGTTGGTCGTCGTTGTGCCAGGCCTGGTTGGACTTGAAGGGGATAAGCCCAGATCTTGTTTAAATGTGATAGGTGCTAAGTAATGAGGTGGTCGGGCCCCATATTGGTGCCTTGTTGGGTAAAAGGGTTGGTTTGAGACCAACATGGGTTTGGGCTGGCTTACGTGGGTCGGTTGTAGAATAGTTGGGGTAGCTTTGATAAGGCCAGACTGTCTTAAATCGACCTGCTAATTACTTATGAGAAAATTAAGCAATAATAAGGTACTCTAGTCGCAATGGATGTATGGTTTCATCTCTTGAAACATCTTGTCTTAGAATATTTAAAGCAATATATATTCTTAATGTGATGAATTTCTCACGATCACAGAACATTGCAATTATTTTAGATAACATATTATTTAAGAATTTTCTATTTGATATACTTAAATTAAATAATTAATTAACGTAACACAATATGAAAAGCATACATAGAAAAAAACACTTTTTATTTCAAATAAGAATTTATAACAGAACTAATAATTTTCAATAAATTATCGAATTGCCCCTAGGGAATATCCCTAACTCTACCAAAATATAAAGCAAGTGTAAGTGTTAGGTGTTAAAAGAGGGTAACAAATACGAAATTAGATCTAGATGTAATCACATAAAGATCTAAAAAAGAAGGAAATGAAAGGGGCATCACTGATTGATTCCACCCTTCCTTTTTAGCAAAATTTGATTGACGCGACATCTAATTATTATATAAGAGATGATATGATCTAAAAAAAATGAAAAACCAATAATCATTAACTTGTTAATATATACGTATGTAGATATTGGGATTTATACCTATCATGTATCTTTTTGCTATTTATATGTATATATACATATATATTATTACCTCAATTTTAAATTATTCAATAATTTAAAAAAACATATGCTTCTAAAACATACCTTAATAGTATAAAGTATAAATACACATAATGACACATACACACATACATACATATACATACATATATATATATATATAATGATTAACCCAAAATTTTATAAATGATTCAAAAGCAACATCCATATTATGTTAAAATTTTCTGATGTGTTTTCAAACATACATATACTTCAATTAATTGATGAAATACATATATACATATAAATAAAGTTTTAACTAAAAATAAACTTTATTTTTAATTTATATTATTATTAAATAATCAAAATATTATAAATTAAAATTGTATACAACAAACTAAACAAGAAATTAACAATCTTTTAAAACATTCAAAGAGAAACATTTAATGATTAGGATATTAACATACATAATTTCAAGATAAAGATCCATAATCAAAACATTATTTTAATCATATTTAATTTTTTTTTTGATTTTTCAAATTTAAAAAATCAAATCATTCAACAAATTATTTAAATTGAATAGCTAATTCTAAATCAAGAAAGGGAAACAATACATACTTATAAAATGGTGATAAAAAATTACGTCTAATAAAATAATTAAAATTAGAATATACCTTTTAGATCTAGCCAATAAGTTATAATAAATTTTGAAATCCTTCCTTAGATTCTTGAATCCACATCCAATCTTTGCAAGAATGAAAGAACCACATAGCTCTTTATTTTATTTGATGTTTTGATTTGATTCAGAGTCGATAATTTTCAAAAAAGTAGAGATGAAATTTTGGCATGGTTGAGGGAGGAAGAGAGAGAAGAAATTGAATGGGGAAATAAATGAGCGGAGTTTGTTTTAACGAAAGAATAGAAATCTTTCTTATTCTTTGTTTAAAACCTTCCCCATTAACTCCTAATCAATTTTCAACTGAGATGAATCTTCTCCTTTCGTTTGCATGGTCAGCAAATCATGTACATTTACTTGGACTATTTTTTTGGAAAGCCTATTAAGTAATTAACTGTATTTAAACCCTATTTAAATACATATCGATATCATCAATACATGCACATATAAAATTTATATATACATCCAAATAAATTAGTAATAATTAATATTTCTTAAATATTTATTAATTTATAAAATTTTATAAAATTACTAAATCATTGGTTTTTTGAAGAATTCACAAATGTGGTTGTGAGACTCAGAGGTGTGAATTTAGTCAGAATTCAATCATCGATTAATATCGAATAATTCAAATGTTAACATTCACACATTACCTTAACTAGTAGTGCAACTACATGGCTTAACTTATCACTTATATATCTTTTTGGTAAAATATAATTTCATATTTTCTTAAGTAATGCCTTTTAGCAATAATTATTTACACACATTATCTTCATCAACACAATATCACTTTAGAATTTATGGAGTTTGATTCTGGTCCAAATTCCAATATCATTCTTATTCAATTCAGTTAGTCCATAAAAATGTTCTTGGTTCAACAATAACATTTATTATTAACCATACTCCTCTAATACGATCTTTTTGCTTTGAGTTGACTAAGATTGACTATGATGCTAACCTCATACAACTACGGAGACAAATTCTCTATTGAATAATGTTTTCGCTTCCAATGATTCAACTCGAACACAACTATAGTCGCTCGATGGTATAATCAAAGTGTAGTATTCATATTAAAGTTCTATAATATTCTCAAGTCGGGGGAACTATATAACATCGTCACCCTATGATTTCCTGTTTGACTTAGTTGTTATTCACTAATAGAAAACTCTCGAATGAGTCATTCAATAATTATCCAATAACTACGACAACATAACCTCTTGGTTCCCCCAGCAGCTATGAGTAATACACCGCCCAACATTAGGAGAGCATTACGCACTCTGGTCTTACGGATGTAACGATATCCTTTCTCGGAACATTATGACTGGGAATATTTAAAATAACATGTGATTATATGTTACGATAATTTTCTCCTGATTACAACTCCTTGTAATTTTTAACACATAAATTATCATTTAAGGATTTTTTATATTAATATAATTAAATTAATTACTTAATCAATATGTCATAATATAACAAGTATATAATTGAAAATTAAACACCATTATTACAAACAAGATTGGTTGTAAAGTTAGATATATATAACAAATTATGTGATTTCCCCTTAGGTATACCCTTAACCCTCTCTGATATAGTAATTAATCCTCGACTTTAGTTTTTAAGGCAGAAATAAAAGCTTCACCAATTGTAGAAATAGGTTCTAGAGAGTTAAGGTTTAAGTGTCTATAAAAAAGTGTGGAGGCTGGCTATTGATAGCCAATGGTCGACACCTTTCTCTCCATCTTTTCCTCTAGATCTAAATGTGTTGAGATTAGTCCTACATCGGGCAATTTACAATATGAATTCTGCAAAAATACTAAGAGACCTCCCTTCACATTACCAATTGGTTTTGTGAAAATATATGGTTCTCTAACATGGTATCAGAGTGGTTTTTAATTGTGTCACACGTCACCCTCAATGAATGTCCACGTGTTTGGCTGATGATACGCCACACGTGTGGGGGCGTGTTGAGATTAGTCCCACATCGGGCAATTTACAATATAAATTCTGCGTAAATACTAAGAGACCTCCCTTCACATTACCAATTGGTTTTGTGATAATATATAGTTCTCTAACAAAATGACTTTTACTACTCTTCCCCATTCAAAATGGTTGGCCCTATGCTTGACCAAGCATGGTCGCAACACTTTGACTCCCATTTAAAACAATTAATTATTTAATTTAAGCTCCTTATTCAACTGATCCGACGTACAACTTTTGCACATTGTTGTGATCGATTTTAAGCTTTAAATATATAATTAAAATTGCCCTAAATATTAATAAAAAATTAGTATTAATTTATTATTAATTTATAACATTAATAAATTAATTTTGCTACCATTGGTTGAACTTAGAAATAACTAACAATGCTGTTTATTAACTCTGTAGTGTCAACTCTATACTTATTCAATAGCTAAACAATTTAAATCTAAATCCTATACAGACTTTACTGAAGCATAGTATCCAGCCAAATTCAACACTTATAGACCACTTAGGTGAAATCTATTTTATGGTCTAAGATAAATGTTGCGCCAAAAGTTAACATAACATCCCATATACAAAAAAGCAAGATGAAATCAATAAAAAATGAAATGGAAACGAGGAATACACATTTTTAAACTGGTTCGACCTCAAATCGATTGCCTAAGTCCACTATTCATTCATTTCAATGAATCCTTACCATTACAGCCAGTTTTAAATAATAAGTATAGTTCTGACACTAGTTGATAGCAAAAAAAAGTAGAACTTTTGTGTAAGGAGCAAAGAAATTAAAAAGTCCTTATTTCATTGCTCAAGGATGGATTTTTATAGTTAAATCCACCTCTCAAAGTCACTAGCTCGTGGAAGATTTGCTAAAAAGTCTAATCCATGGTTTTAGGCACGAAGAATGAGTAAAAATCATAAGTCAAATCAACCTGGTACCGACATGGTTTCCTTCGATATCGACAAGCTTTGTCATTTTGCATCTTTAACTTTCCTACATACTTATTCAAGTCTTTAAGTTGTGATCACTAAAAAAATTGCCCCTATAGATCATGTCGGCACCGACATGATTTGCCCTATGCAAGTCTTTGTCTTTTATTCCAAAGTACAAGACATCTTCACTTATAACTTTAGAGTCGGTCCTTCATATCCAATCATGTCGGCTGTGACATGATTTCCTTATGTGATTCTTACTTATTCCTCTTGTGCTTTATAACTTCATTATATTAGACACCTCCTAAGATTAAGGTTGCATAAAGGTTGGGATTGATTGGGTCGGGTTTGACAAGATACTTCACTCAACCCATATATGCATGGGTTAAAGTCTAAAAGATAGTTCCACCTATTTGTTATCTCATATGTGGTTGGGTATTGGTTGGATCGAAGTATGGTTTGGGTCAAGTTTAGTAATGTTAGGTCAGGCTATATAAACCTAACAACAAAAATGAGAATTTTGAAAATGAATAAAAATAACATATCAAAATATTCAACTCAAAATAGTATATTTTAGCTGCCATAATGCCTTAAAATGGAAAGATTCACCACAACACATGTTTTACTAGAATTTCATAACAAAATACATCACATTTAATCTATTCACTACATACATGGTTAAGGGTTTCATTCTAAAATATATTAAACTACTCTTAGCATATTCCAAAAAAGTTCACAACTAACCAAATGGATTTTGCCCACTTCAATTTTACTTGGCTAGCATCAAATATGATTTTTTTTAAGTATATTTTTTCTAGAATACTTATACTTTATTCTAGGTTTTGACTACTCTAATTTATTTGATATCGAATAATTTTTTTAAAGTACGATGGAGTTGAAATAGAGTTGGGTTGAATATAGTATTACACCCTACCTGTATATAGTATGGATTGTAAATTGTAACGCATATCCAACCCAAACAATGGTGGGTTGGGTCGGATCAAATATGGGTTGTGTGCCCCTTACCTAAGATTCTCGATCTACTTATTCATCATCTTGAAGTCCAGATCTATCGATATATTGCTTGGTTCAAACTTCTAATAACACTTGCCCCTAATGTATGCTTTTGTGAAAATAATGTATGTTTTTATGAAAACAAAGCATGCTTTGGATTGAGGCAAGTGACCAGATGCTAACTATGAAGGAGTCATCAAATGACCAATTATCACCGTGAAACATCACGTCTATTCTAGGAACATTAGTTCATTGCTTCAAATAGTTGCCAAACATCTCCTATCTATTGCAAAGTCAGAACCTTCGGCTTTTTGGAGGCTGCATCACAACTCGATCCAATAGACTTCTTTTATTTTTCTTTTCTTTTTTCCCTTTTCTTACATATGAAGTAAAACTTGTCAATGCCGACATGATTCTTCATAATCATATAACAATAGGACTAAGAAAATTTTCTAAGTCCATACTCATTTCAACACTTCTATATTTTTTCCTTAGCAAATTTGGTCATCATCATTGCCTTACCTTCATCAACATTTTCATCTTCGAACTTCAATGCCACCATGACCTTAGCGTCGCCATCATTTATTTCCTCTCAATAAGTCGACACCGACTTTTTTGACTCAAACATCCCCTAACCTCAGTGAACTCTACTCAAGATTTTGATCTAAGGTCGGATGCCTTATTGTCTTTAACTTCATCATGGTCATTGATGTTGCCTCGTCATTACCTTGCCGCACCATCGTCTCTACCATGGCGATCAATGTTTGTAGCTAAGTCGACTATTCCCTTAAACCGTTGCTAATTTTTTTCAACACACTCATGGCTTGGCTTGATTTTTTCAAAGGAAACCCATGGCCATTCTTGAGTTTGATAAGGGAATTTCCAAGTTCAAAGCGGTGATATATGGCAATAGTTATAAAAGAATAGTCCAAGTCCTTAAAGTTGTTCTCGACGTGGGCATTTTGGATTGGATGAGGAACCTTAAGAAGTCCCTTCAATGAGCATTTTATAGCGTTCGATAAATTTATACAACAACATTTTAAATTGAGTGGCCCAATTATATGATCCAATGAAGAATGCTCTGCGTCGTTCTGGATAATGGTTCCATTATATGATAACGGTAAAAATTTGACACATGCTTCTGTAGTATGATGGAGCTTGTTTATTTGCATAATCAGGCTATCGACATAAAGTGTTCGCGTACATCGTGCTATGGAAACAGGACACACTACATATATTAACATACTGTACTATCTGGGTCAATGTACAGAACCAATTAGTCAATAAATATCGATATTTGTTAGGCTCATTGGCTATACAGATTTTTGTTTTAAATAAACACTAAGATAAATCATAACTAGCCATGACTGTTATCAAGTTTCTAGTATACAACGGTATGCCTCAAACGATTTTCTCATCTTCAAACTGGAACCAACCCTTCTACACCTTAGGAAGCTTGCTCATCTATCCTATCGAAAGTATGACTATCGATCACCTAAGAACATCAACTACAGGCTGGTTTTGTAGTTTAACTTTATAGCTCCACCATTCCCCGGGATGAATGACCCATCCTTACGGTTCTAGATAATTCTCCTGACCAAACCTCTAGGCTGACTACAAAAGAGCCGAGGTCGATTTCCTTTAAACATAGAATCCCTAAGGACGAAGTTCTTCTTCCTAAACCCCAACAAAGGGTTTGTCTTTCACCAGTTGGTTATACCACATGTAACAGATGCATGTGTCTCACCAAAGCTATGCTTCCTTTCTATGAATTCCTTAAGTTTGTTCATTAAGAGTTTAGGCTAGCTCCAACCAAATACATCCTAATAGTTATGCAATATTAAGCTCCCTTTATATTATATTCATTATGCATTTGGGCTATCCCCTACCTTCGAAGAGCTCTCCTACCCACTCCGTTTCAAAAGAAGGCGAGAAACCCCCTCGCTGCTAATCATCAAAGCCTTCTACCACTGCAAAGTTTTCTAAGGGCTTTATAACAAAAGGAATTACTTCAAAAGCGAATACTTCTTTGTTCGCTGCCTTGAAGGTTTCAACCACTTCTAGTTATCCGATCGTAAGCTCCCTTACCCAAAAACTTCAACATACATGGTCTTTCTTCCCCTAAGCAATCAACATTCTTTCTATATCCCTAACAAAAATTCCTTAACAAGTCCTAACTTTATCTCTAACAAATACTCTAGCGCTTTTGATTGGAATCATTCTAGCTCTAAGAAAAACCTCCTTTCTTATCACTAACGCTCGCATGTGTCAACTCCATCTTCTCTATAGTGGAAGGAATGTCATTCCTAATCCAGTTCCTACCAAAGCGAATTGAGTTGCTCTAAGTCCTTCTGCTCCATCTATCAACTCCGACGATGACGCACAAGAGAGCAAATAAGACCAAGGAGTCGAAGTGGATCTTAGAGAAGAGAAAGAAAATAGAGGAGTTAAAAACTTAGTTGAAGAAGGGATTGGAGGAGGCAAGAATATAATCGGAGGAGGAGACAGAGAATAGGGTGAAGAAGAAAATGAGGAGAAAAAATAAGAACAGGGTGATGACTATGACAGTCCAAGAAGAACCGTTCAGAGAAACCTCCCTTGAAGGCACTCTAGGCATCTCACCTCCTAAACTGAAACGATTAATCATCAAGTCTTCCCATCTTGCGCTTAAAACACACCATGACACTGCTGAATAGTCAGCTCCTCCAACAGGCTCATTCGACAACATCTTTGGTTCTCTAAGAGATCTTGAGAATCATTCAGACTTCCCCACTTGAGGGCTGAACTTTGAAGACATCCTCGCATCTAGCCCTTGCGAATTTAGTTTTCCATCAGGCGAAATACTTCGGGCTGTTAAGGGTGAAGAGACTCCATTCATAGATCCCTTTGAACATGATCCATAGACTACCTAGGGCACGCCAACACTTCACATACTTCTAGGATCACAAACATGACCACTTGATACTTGTTTTCAATTTGTTTTCTTGATTCTAATCCAATCCTTCTTCTTTTCAGTTATAATATGGAAATCTAAACAAATGGAGTGACTTCATGAAGGCATTGGGCAATACCGCTCCGTAATCCAAGGGCCTTTGTAACATCCTATAATTAAACATAATTAATTAAAAAAGAAGTTAACTAAAAATTAATAAAGGCTAAAATAGAAATTTCACAAATATTAGAATTTGGCTACAATACTTGCACTGTTGTGTTCATGGTGATTTTCTGATCAATTTTGATACATAAAGTTTTTTGATTGGAGTTCAAACAAAAAAGTTATTAACATTTGAAGTTTTTGGGTCAAAATATTTTAGAACAAATTAAGGAAATAAATATTAATAGCTGAGCATTTAAATAGACATTAAATGTAATGTTAATTAAGGGTGTGCAATCAAATTAAATCTAAATAAGATATCATGTACGTAAATAGATTGAGTGCGGAAGGAAATAAGTGTCATTAATTTATTATTTTGATGCTAAATTAAAACATCAAATGTTAACACCTGAATTATATGGAACTAAATTTGATTAAATATAACACATAAGGAAATAAATGATTATTAATCCATAGTGAACTAATATTTAATCTCTAAGTAACGTTAAATTAACATTAACATTGATATGAGATGGAATAAAATTAGTTACAGAGGGAAAGAAAACAAACAAAATAAAAAACTTATCGTATATACATGTGATCGGTTGACCTCTTATTGGGACTGATCGACCACTAGCAGTCGACCAGTAGGGGTATAGCAGTTGACTGGTGGCTGTTGTGGTAGGGAGAATGAACTCAGGCCTAATGTTTTGGATTTAATAAATTAAAATCTAACGGATGATATTGATTTTTACACCTATAAATACATTCCTAACCTCTTACTTTTCTTCGCATATTTTATGAATCAAAGAGAAAAGCCCTGGTTTCTATTCTACACAAATTATAGGACATATAGAAATTATAAAATAGTGTGTGTCTATATATATATATATATATATATATATATCTATATATATATATATCCGTGTGTGTAGAGTAGCGGAAAATAAAAGAGCAGAAGAATAAAGGGATGAATCGATTCTACAGAGAAAAGGTAAATTATGGGTCGTTACAGTATGCAATATATTTTCAAAATATTTTTAAAAGAATTCATATAGAAGGCACTAATTTTGAATCATTCTGCATGCATGTCTTATATGTTGTGATACACCATGCACTTGTACACGTTTGTCTTTAAAATATGTTGTACACTAATTGGTTGGATAGCGTAGACTAGTTGCATGCTATGTTACATGATTCAACCCTTGGAGAATTTCAGGGATGAAATTCTATTAAGGGAGAGAATGTAAACCCATAAAATTAACGATAATTAATCAATAATCAATAAGGCTTCGAAAATGAAATTTGAGCAAACGATGGAATTTGACCACGAAACTTATGCCATTGTGTTCAGCGATTTTCCAAGCAACTTTTATATTTAGAGTGTCGTGATTAGAGCTCAAACGAAGAAGATATTCGCGTTTGAAGTTTTCAGAATGAAAATAATGAAAAAACGAAATAAGGAAATAAATAATAATAAATGTAGGACCCCACGGATGAGCCCCTTAATTAGGACAGCCGATCGCTAGCTCTCGACCGCTTAGGGTGCAGTCGATGGGTCTTCATGTGGCAATTAGGGTTTGAACCTAAGTCAAGTGTCCCGAATTTAATTATTTTAATCTAATAGTTATAGTTGATTTGAACACCTATAAATACAAGCATAAACCCTTACTTCACTTCTCATAATTTCTGATCCAAGTAGCAAAGCTCTGCCATTTTCTCTTCTCCATTATTTCTATTGATTACAAAATATTATACACACACAAAAAATAATTGGAGAAGGGGAAAAAGATAAAAGAGAAGAAGCAAATTAATGTTACGGACAGAAAATGTAAGATTTTATAATTATAAATCTATATTCCCCTTAACCCCAAATCTCTTCTCAGATCGATAATTCTAATAGTACATATATAACTTATTATACATATTCATTCGGATTAGAATGGAAAATGATTCAATTAAAGGAATGGATTTAGATTAGGAAGAATCGAAAAGTTAGAATGGTGAGTGGAAAATTATAAAATTTATTCATCACATTGAAATTTATATCGCTGAGTTTTATTTAAATATTATGCCTAAGCAAGATCTATAGAGTCGTTGGCTTAGGAAAATGAAATATCGCCTACATATTAAATAAGATAGTTAATGAATGGAATAGTATGTGCAACCTTGTCTGGAAATTTGAAGTCAATCAGAAATATTTATTAAAGTAGAATGTTTGTAGAGTTGTAAGGTTTATTCTGGGTTTATAATGGGGTTGTAATTTAGGGTACCCTAGTTGACTTGGAATGTAAATTTATATGTTTTAAATTTATTAGAAGCAGAGTACAATTTAATTGTATCTATTTCGTGTAAACTCCATAAATTATCTAATTCCATATAAAAGGTGCATCGTTTGATTTAGCAAGGAATGTAGCAAAAAGGAAAAAGATGTGTAAAGTATGGAAATTCTTCTTTGAGTTTGTGATATTTATTTTAGTAAACGAAAAGAGATAATTTCTTATAATTTCAAAAGATGCAAGAGTCTCATTTTTGGGTAATTTATGAAAAAATATAACGGTAATCCTTTTTGGAAGATAGCTCTGATAAATTAAACAAGGAAAGGAAATGTTCTAGTTTAGGACTTAATAGTTAGAAATAGGAAAAATATTTATATATATGTATAGCCACGCTTATTGATTAAAAATAAAGATATAAACCTTGCGTAATTTTCGATGGTATTTGTATTAATTATTAATAGCATAGTAACTACATAACTAGGAGGTTAAAAAAAAGGAAGGAATAGTAATTTCTAAATATATGGACATTAACTACAAATTTGATGGGCAATAAATTTGTAGTTAATAGAGAGTTAAAGGAATCAAATGAGGACTGATTAGAGAATTTAAGATCATACTTATAGTGAAATTGAATAAGCATAATAGGTGGATTTTGAAACGAGTAAATAAATACCATTAGAGATTTTTCAATTTTGACATTAATGACCAATTATTACGGACAACTGACATTTATTAGACTTAAGAAGGAAATGGGGTAACAAAACCTAAGCATATAAAAAAGGAATAATTATGTAGCGAATAAGTAAGTATTAATACTATTAAATATATGTAATTGGCAATATAATTTTCACAGTAGGAAATTATATAGCTTCAATTATAGTTTAGAACAAGCGAGAGATAGCTGGCCTAGCCCAACACTTACGCTTTGGGTGATTGGTTTGGTATGGGTTGAGATGCAAGGTCAGTAGAGGTACATAACAAAAGTCCGCCTGCACTAGAGGCTACCAGCAGTTGTATATACTCACTACTGATGTAGAACATCTCCAACCATAAGACCCATAGGGAAGGAATATAAGTTATGGAAGATAGGAAAACATATACCAAGGGTTCGTCTCAGATTTGAATTATTAAACGATCCAGTACTTTTAAGGAAACGTGATGCTTCATTTCTAATAGCAGGTATTAAGTAATCGAAAGGAGCATTTTCCTTGACTTACTTAGGTTAATCTAAACATGATGTCAGTTGTGAAAAGTCGACAAGCTATATCATTGTTTTGTATCGGTATTTAGTAGTAGGTCTGAAATATAGGCTATGACCACCAACGATCCCGAGAAAACAATAGGAAAGACATGGGTTATGCCCTGATGGATTTTGTTTCCTACTAGTATGGAATCTGTATGGGAGATGCACATACCTTAAGTAGATGGTTAGATAAAAATTTGTTTATCGGAGTCGGGCTAGTTAACCTTTAGATGAGTCTTTAAGATTCGCTAGTAGTACGACAATTAAATTAAAAATTATAATGTCATATGTAGCAATCTTTGGGTACTGTGGCTAAAACCAATTGACTAACATTTGCGTTGTAGAGGGCCCGCTTCAAGGATCGAGGTATTAAATGGTCGTTAGGTCTGCCTCCACTTTATTCAAGAAGTATTAAGTGGTCGTGGTTTTTGGGTAATATATGTTTAGATATATATGTGTATAGACACATATATATAATAGTTAAACCTCGGAGGAGGTTAGGCATATCATATGTCCACTTAGGATTTAATGGATTAGCGGTAAATAATAGACATAACATTTAAATAGAAATCGATCAGCATAAATTAATGTTAGAGGTAAAATGCGAAATTTTCTTGTCAAAAGAACAATATTCTGACCTCCTCCTCATTACAACCCATACGATAGATCTAAAAGGATAGGCATCTGGAGCAAGATGGGAACGGTAGATGGAGAAGTCTTCTTATTCATGCTGGGGCTAACTAGACATCTAAGGAATAATATTGATCCCAAGGTGGTAATTTTAATCAATATGTATGTTCTGTTATATTTTTCTATTCCGCTGTGAGTTTATATTGATCCACACTGATATACTTCTATATTACATGTTACCAAAACCAACGATCTGTACCATAATGAACTTGAGTTTCGATTTAGTTGAAATTTGGGCCCATTACGGTGTGGTTTATTACAAGTAGATAAAGAAGATGAAGAATAAAATGGCTAAAAGTCCTCTCCAAGATGCTATATGCCTTTTATTTACAGGAGAGTTACTCAACGAACTGGATCACGAAATACTTATTCAAACTCTAGATCTTAGAATGTGGAAGGGGAGACGAGGCCCCTTATTCCGTAAAATCATATTGGTACCAACATGATTAGGTCAGTATCGATAGGATTTGCTATTTTCAAACCACACAATTTTCCTCTATTCCTCCTTCTACCATCGATTCGTCAAGTTTCGAGCACTATTTTCCTTAGAAATCAGGTTGTTAACAAGAGGTTCTAACACCTTTAGCACTAGTCCTTTCCTTCAAAGCTTTTTGGAGTTGTTCACCTAATCCTTTAGAAATGGGCCCTATGACTATCACTTTAGCCATCATCATCTCGACATAGTTCTAGAGTTCCTCAAAGTGCGTGAAATCATGTCGGTATGGACTTGAAAAGAGGTTGGTGTCGATCATTCTCTTAGCCTATTTTTGCACTCTACCTCCTTAAAGCTTCTTCCCTTACCATTCCCAGCTTACCTCCAAGTCCTTGAACCATATTGTCTTCATCCCGATGTCTGGATTCATTTGAAAGTTGCTTGGTCTTAAAGCTGGATAACATATATTAGTTGCACAAATTTATCGAAGTGGATTATTTTAACATGTATATCATATATTCTTACAATATTATAAAAGTTAAATGTATTCATTTCATTTTTTTAAGAAGGATCCCTTCGATTTTTTATGTTTCTCTAAACTCAAAATGAGATATAGAAACCTTTTGACTCCTCCAATGAGTGTTAGGACTCGCTTGCCTTGGGATTCTGACCTTAAGGAATATCAACAAATCATAGGCGTATAAGCAATGGATAACGCTTTATCAGTTGTATCACATAAAACTCCTAACTTGTGGTCTTTTTCCTAATCTTATTGGAATGTCAACAAACTGAAAGAAATTATTCATTCGTACAAACCATTTCATGACAACCTAAGTATAAATGCACGTATCTTGAGGAATATAAAAATATGTGCATATATCTCTAGCTCAAGAAATATCAACAACTAAAGAGCATGAAAGCGATCTATTAATATATAAATTATAAAGGACAACATCTGTATTTTTGTAGAAATAAAAGCATTATTATTTTGCAAAGGTATATTGGACTATAATGGTCATACCACTTCTAGAAATTATTACATGTGTAAGGGAAAAGTCCTCTACAACTAATAGACTCATTATAGCATGGGAGCAAGGCGATAATGTCTTGACTACTCAAACGGAAAACATAAACTATCCACCCTTAGAAGAGGAGTCACTTCCATCAAAAGGAAGTTTAGGCCTAATGACATGCAAATAACTAGAAAACAAGGAGATGGATTGGAACATAGTCCAAAGACTTACCACCATATATATATCTCCTGTCCCACTAGTCATCCCTGAGATTTACACATTCCATTTTCCAAGATCACAAGAGGAAATAAGAGACATGCCAACTTCTGTAATTTGGTAAAAATGCTTTTGTTGTCCTTCAATATCACAACATACTTATAGAAACCGCCTCTCCTAGGATCTAGACGCATCTCAAAGCTCCTATGTACCCAAGTATGCTCATAACGATTCCACTTTATCACGGCAAGAGGATAATGGGAACTTCCATAGTGCTATCAATAATAGTAGGTGTATAATATACGATATTGACAATACGGGGTTGAATATCCATGGAAGGGGAAGCAGTTGTCTGATTACACACTGGAGCTCCGCTGGTGAAGAAAAGTTGAAGTTAATGTAAATTTAAGGACCTACTTCATGGAAGGAGGACAAGAAAATGGGTTTTGGTTGGAATAGCCAATGGTGTAACATCACATGTAGCAGAAACTAAAGTAGGACCATATTTACAAGTCCCAACAGTGACCAAAGAAGTGGCATGTCAAACATATATCAAGCAACCAACTATAGTGCACATCAACTATTGCAACATGGCCTTCTGCAGCTTGAACTTTAAGTTTGGTAGGAAAAGGGTTTTCAGGGAAAATATCAATTATTACCTTAGCATATACTATCCTCCTTCTCACCACAGTGTTTTCATCAAAGAACTTAAGATTCCCAATGAAGCTGGCTAATCAGTTGAGCCCAATCATGGGTTGCAGAACTGAAGAAATATGGGAGAAATGTGCCCATATTGTATTGGATAACAAATATTCTCTTGATCTGTCAATTGATGGATTCCACATAGTGCTAATAAACGCCTTACCCTTAATGAAAAAAGGCTCCACTTTAAGAACCTGTTTCCTTTCTCCAACATTCCAGAATTTGAAAAAGAACATTGAGTTTTCATAATGTATTTTGAGGCCACCTTGAGCTTCCAATTGCAGTGCTAATGCTCTCTGACTACAAAATAATGCGAGTTCGAATTAAGGAAAAAGCCAAGCAAATAGTTCGATTAAAATTTATTGTCAGCTTGTACAACTTTTATTAGAGGACAATTATACCATCTACTACTATCGTTTCAAAAGTTCGTAGAGTGTATACTCTTACATTTCTCGGTAAGGAAGAGAATAAGGATTTCCAACTGTTTATTGATGAGGTTTGTTGTAACATCCCCACCCCAAGACTCGAAAATAGATGCTGACGATGCTACAGTCATCACTAATACATTTTCAAACTACATAGTGTGTTCATTATTTTTTTACAACATAATTAAACAGAGCAATCAAATATCTTTTTCATTACATCAATTTGAATTAAAAGCTTCATTGCATCATTATACACAAATCGTTCTCACATAGGGGTAAATGTGTAATAAGAAAATCAAAGTAGTGTGTGTCTGATATATGAAGATGCCAACATCATTCTTAACCAGTTATAAAACCTAATTTTACACCACGGGAATTTTAAAATACTTTTATTTAAATAGCAAGCCTTCAACTTCGTCTTTGAAATCTTTATTTGTCTTTAAAAGAGACATGTGTGTAATCCATAAACTTAGCCTACTCGAATGAGTACCTGTGAATTTATGGAAAATAATAAAAACTCGGGTAAGACAATAAGTCTGGTATGAGTAAAACCTTTACCCTAAACATTCATATATAGTTAGACCATGCCACTAACGTGGAATGGGTTTTCCCCTCAATTTATCATCACAACATAATATACATCAATGTATTTAATAAAAATATATATATATTATAGAAAGCAACCACATGTATATATTCAGTCAATAAGTGCCCCCTACGCTTGTCAAACATTTATATCAATTCAATTCAAGTATGCCCTATGCTCATCATTAAAATACAAACCGAGTCTTACAATCGATCATCTTCCGTTCGTCTATCACCTAATCACTTGTTTTAGATTTTCTTCATTAAGTTATCATTAACTTATTTTAGTGATCACCTCCCTAGGCTTTTCTATCATTAATTCAATTTTTTGTTCAAACAACGTCACTGGGTGAAAATGTCTATTCGTTTCTCCATAGGAGCCACACCGGCTAGAGTCCCTTGGATCCTTCTAAGAGGTTGAATGTAAGCACTCTAAATACATTCTCGTAAGCATCCTTACTAGATGTCAATAACCCCTCTTAATCCCTAAACCGCTATCGTTCACATTGCCTGTTTAATTATAACATCTTCCCAGGATGTTTTGACACTCTGTTATAACTTCTCTGTAGAGTTTAATAATATTATTAGGTTATACCCTAGCATGACTCACAACCATATACCATTAGATTTTAGACTATTAGTCAAGGTGCTCTACCATCTAGTAACTCCATGAGTTAGTATAAGTTTACAATCAAGGTTCACCCCTTTTTCTTATACTTATAGTATATACTACACATTCTTTAAATAAAATGTTTTTACCTTTTATTTAAATGATACTCTATCAATTATTAGCTTCTTTAAGTTTACATCATTTCAAAAATAAATTGATACAATTTTAACTTCTAAAATTTTCCATTTATTTCGTTGCTATGAAAAGTTCAATAATACTTGGAAACTGTCTTCCAAAATGCCATAAATATTCGTTATTTTACTAAGAAAATTATAGTTTTCCAAGCTATTATAGGTTGCATTTTACTTCTTGTATATTGGTTGTTTCATAATCTCGTGTTTAATTAAAATGCAATTAATTATCGCTTGCGATTTTCAAGCTAACCCGTACTACTATCGTGTTTAATTTCCTATTTAGTTGTCGTGTTTAATTTCAATAGAGCCATCATGAGCTGTCCGTATAGAAGCGTTTGTGTGCTATCATTTATGGGTGTGTAAACATACATAGTTGCCTTCACTTTCGCATACTATAGGTGTAAATATATTTTTCATGTATTATATTTACATTCATGTGTCATGCATATTTACTCGAAGACCTTGTTATTATATCCTTGTTTCCATGCATATTAATATATGCTAATACATCCTAGTTTCCATGTAGTAAGGTTTAAACTTCGTGTATTGTTTTAAGTTAAAAGAAATGCACTATATTATTCGTATGCTGCATACCTTGGGTCCAAGTTCGCAAATTTAGTCTTCATATCCTTTCCATTCGTGATGTTCACATGTTATCCATTCATATGATTTATTTAATTTGTTCATGTGCTATACATTTGATTGTCTTTTATTTTTTGTTTGGATCTGCTGTTGCATGTAAAGTCAATTGTACAGACGTGTTTTGATAACTATTCGATATCATTTCCTTGAGCTTCATTTACCTTGGATCCACAGTCACTTATTTAGCACCATCATGAGTTTCCGATCAACACATGTGACAGGAAAGAGTAAGATTGATTATTCAAATATAAATGTGGGACTCATATCATATGACTCATGATGGTGCTAAACAAAAAAGGCTGCGAGTCCTAGCTTTTATAAGATGAGCGCATGCTTAAAATTGTATTTTAGTCCTTTGATGTCGTTGCTTTATGTCGTCTCGATACACACACATGTTTTAAATTGTATTTGAGTCATTTGCTTTCGTTGCAAGTTATTGGTTTAAAATCGCAAGATGCATTATAATTCACATGCAATAATAAACCTTTAGCTAATTTTCATTTAGTGCTAGGTTAGCTATTGCATTATATATGTACATATTTTTCATTTATTTACATCTACCATAGCAGTATGTCATCCCTACAAGTTTATTGTCCTGGTTATTAGGAGCATTCGCCGATAATTTATGGATTTTGTGCATTAAAAATACCGGGTCACTGTTTGGTGCCAACTTTTATATTCTAGTTTCTAACCACGGTTTTTCCTGATTCAATGTAAAGTTATGCCTAGGATATTATATTTTACTTGATCAAAAATGATTTAGTGATAGTTTTGTAATTAAATTAAAAACTAATTTACCATCCCCTTAAGCAACTTCTTTTTACCAAAACTCATTTGATCTCAACTTCTCATTTGATAATTTTCTTATCACTATAGTTTCCTCAGAAAATGTTAAACGTCTATGTTAATTAATAAATTAACTAATTTCCCTTAATTATTTAGCGCTTTCCTTCACTAAATAATTCATATAATAGAAAATTAATGGAAAGGGTCCCAAAATTCACCAAGAATCTATTTTATCATGTTTTGCCTCCTGTAAAAATTTCAAGTCATAATAATTAATTTTATTATTTTTAATATTAATTAACCTAAAATTAACCATTTTTCCAAACTTAGGAAATTCATAAAATATTCCCATTAGTTCCAAAATTTATTAAATTGAAAACTCATCTCTATTTCATCATTAAGCATATCATATAAAAATTTCATGGTATTTAGAAGAAATATGCTGGCAATATGATTACATTTTTGATACATCCTTAAAGCGGATAGATTTCATTGCAGATTTGATGTTGAGAATTTTTCTACTTTGGTTATTGATCCTAAAATTGTCTTTCTGTTGTACTTCATTTTTTTTCTTTTAGTTATCCATGGTTATGTATGACTTCTTAGTACTTCTAGTCGGAACTCGGTCCCCTTTCATTGAATTGGCTTCGATTCGATCGAAGAAAGCCAAGTTGAAGGAACATTGAACCACTTAGGGATTAGGGATTATGTATTTAGGGTTACCATCCCTTCTGGACACATTCATCTACCCCCTGAGGGACTCATTTTTTTAATGCTTGAAGACGTCAAAAATGAAATTTATCTTTTTCTTGACTCCATCATCAAGGAGTTGTTAGGCAATCCAAATGTCTTCCATTTTCTATTATCTTTTAACATGTACTTACATTTTATATGTCAAGCACTTAACCGTGCCTACTTTTTGAGAGTTAATTTTCTAATACTTGGTTCATAAAAATATTACTGTAGGCAGTGATGGTTTTCATTACGTTCAAGCCACGAAATATATTTTCCCATTTTCTCATGTAAAACTCAAAAGTGGGTGGACCAATCTTTCTAAGCTCTAATCGAGATGGTTTTATTCCTTCCTTTCAATCTTCTAGTATTGTCTCCATTGTATTTTATCCTTCTTTCTGCACTAATATGCGTGTTGTTTTGGTAAACACACTGACTTCCCTAGCGTTGATTGGGAATTGTTTATGGTGCACATAGCGAATGCGCATAGTCTTGACAAAGATACTCGCAATGGCTCTAATATTTTTACTAATTCTTTGACGTGCAAGCATGGCTTCTTATGCCAACATCATCATTTTTCACATTCAATGTTCGTTTATGTTTTTGATACTTCTCCATCATATGGTATAGTTCTTTATTATGTGAACATATTATTGCACATGCATCATGATGCGTGCATATTTTCATATATGTTCGAGTGATGGTTGATCTTATTTTAATAATTACTCATTTGTTGCCACATGTGCGCATAGATGCATTGTTTTCCAAATTATGCAGGTACGATGTCTAAGATACGTGATGTTTTAAGCTAAGGAAGACTAGCGACAAAAATAAGAGGATAGTGGGAGTGGATTACCTGGAGTTGATCTTCCTCTTCATATTTCTTCTTCGACTGCTACTGCAATATCTTTGCCTCCTCTCACTATGCTTCCATCTTCTCACCGCTTCCTACCTATCGCAAAAAATGATGTTGCTTCCACTTTAGTTAGGAAAATGGGTTGTCTCATAATTGATGACGTCTTAGTTCTCATTTTTGCTTCTGCATTTCCAATGCTTCTCCCTGCTTTAGGACCACCTACTACAGTGATCTTCCTGTGTCTCCATAGAAGCTTGTCTCTTGTACTAATTTGAGTTAGCATTATTAGAATTATTATGAAGTTATGTACGTAATTTTTATTACGTATTTTTTTAATCAAAATCTCTGTGAGGATAAGCTCTTGCCATGAAGTTACATCGTCCAATGGAAACTTCTAAGCCTGTATTGGTCAGTGCATAGGCTGAAGTACAAAAGCTAAAGGGAGATTTTAAACACTATTGCACCTGAAATTGAGGCTAGATGCCAAAGAGATGATGGCTTTAAGCAGCTAGAGGAGCTCAACGAAAAATTCAAAGAGATGGAGTCACGTGCTACATAGGAAGAGGATTCGCTAACGAAAACAGAAGAAAAATGCAGAGTTGACTAGGGGAGTGAAACGGTAAGAAAATAAATCGTCGAAAATGACGAAAGATCCTGATCCCGCTATTTTCAATGTTCTTTATCAAGTTTATGCGCAGGTCAGGAGATAATTTTTCATATAATGCCTTGACTATCCTGATGTAGAAGTGAGTTTCAAGTTCTTGTGTGATCACGAACTTATTAAGTCTGCTCAGAAACATGGTCGCACCTCATGGGTTAAGAAACGCAGTGGAATTGCTACTTCCCCCTTAGCCTCTGTACAAGAGTTATCAGACGGTTATGATCTGAGGATACCTTTCTTACTACATCTAATGCTAATCTTGATCAATTATGCCCTTTGATTTTGATGAAGTAACTTTTCGAACCTTCGCTCTATTTTTTAGCCGTTTCCAAGTTTTCATGAAGCTTGTAATAATATTTTGGATGTCATATCTTTAGTTGTTGTCATGATTGTTTTTATTAAACACACCTATAATTAATGAATGGAATTAGGCGCTATATGTTTGACCTTAGTTTGGCCGTTGTGCTTTATTACAATTACTAGTTATTAATGGTCTTATGTAGTTGTGTGTTTAAACTGATACTCTTTTCCTTTTAGGTTGTAATTATTAGTGCTTATAAACCTCTTTTATAAAAGCCATTCAAAGAAGATAGTCTAGTTTAATATTTAAAAGGGTATATCAAAAGTTTATAAAAACAAGCTACTGAAAAACTATCAAGAAGAATTTCTTTCGTATAAAGATGGTAAACTGAACTGGGAAAGAGTATTGCACATCTAAAGAGGAAATCCTAATGGCTCTTATTTAGAATTATGCATGTTATCCATGAGAGGGACATACTCTATGAATTTGTACTACGAGAAGTAGAGTCTTTCTTAGATGAACTATTTTTAAGGCATCCTTATTTATTTGGTTTAAAAATAGATGTAGCTATATGTAGTTGTGATAGCGTGTATGATATGTATTGCATAGGGTTGTATAACTCAATAAAACCGTCTTTGTTTGCTTATGCACTTTTTTGTTTAATCACTTTATCTTTTATGTGATGTGTAGCTCGACATTCCATCAACAACTGACCCAACCCTAGTTAGCGTTTTCAAGGTGCATAGAGATGATGGCGGTGTCTTGGAGCTCACGGATAACAACCCTCTCAAACTCGTTATGGAAGAGTATGGAAACCAATGTCCAAAATTTTAAAAATGAGGTAGATGAGGCAAACGGGCTTTGCTTACGCAGTGCAATTGCATTACTAAGTAGTGAACTAGTATGGATGCTGCAATAAAAAATAGATAGTCTTGAGAATTAAAATCGTAGGAGAACGTAGCCGCTTTAGAGAAGCTGTTAAAAGATGCGGAGGGATTGTACACTCCTTCTTACGAAGATAAGACTAAGAAACTCGAAAAAAAAACAATGGAAGAGCTATCCCCACAAGTTGCTCACCAATCGGCTAAGGCATCTTCCTCTAGGGTAGTTCTAGCTCTTTCTCTTCGTTTGGACAACAAATCGACCTCACGATAGAAAAAAAAAGTGATAGCTTACCCATAAAAAAAGTTAACAAGTTGAAGGTTGTCTATGAAAAGAGGATGAAAGGTTCTAAGAAAGAGAATAAGGCAGCGGGTGCTCATCTGCTTATAAATTATTTGGTGCATTCTCAAAGAAGACTAAGTGAAGTTTTGGACGATCTAGAATGTGTGCGATGCATAACTATCACACGTATCATGAGCATGAAGGTCATATATCTAGATCGGCTCCAACTACACGGTCCTAATATTTGTCTTCATTACATTTGCATCCTTTAATGCCTATAGTTCCTGACTCCATGCATTCTGATTTGGCTGAAAAGCTCCAATAAGATATGGTTGGCATGTTATGGCATCAAAATATATGAATTTAAGGATTGCAACTATTTGCAACTACAATCACATAACATTTCATTTAAGGATTTTCTTATTTATATATTTTAAATTAATTAACTAAGTAATTATATAACTATATAACAAAGTATATAATAGAAATCAAATACCTATATTATGAACAAGATTGGTCACATGTTAGATATATGTAGTAAAATACATAACTTCCCCTAAGGCATACTCTTAACTCTCAGTATCTCACTTGCACTTAGTGTCAATTCATATTTTGACCAGTTTTCTCAAAACATATCGAGTTGGTCCCTTAATGAATGGGTAAACTATATTGTTTTGATTATCTGTGTTGTTAATCAACTCTCTCCAATATTGATAAACTGCCTTTATTATGTGGAACTTTTTAGAATATATTTCTTGACTTCTAGTAAGATCTAGATTCTTTCACAAATGGCATCATGACATTGTTATCACATAATAATGTCATGAGAATCTCAAAGTTTGGAATCATCCCAAGCTCAGTTATAAATTTATGCATTTATATATATACATTGCTTTTATAGCTGCGTTTATCCATAGCGATGTACATAGACTAATTGTTGAATTAGCCACAACCTCTTGTTTGAAATATTACCAATTTAATGCTTCCAAACTAAGATTGATCATAAATTTAGGATTGATATACTATACATGATATAACTTATGAAGTTCTAGTTCGAATACTCCTTCATAAGGAGTTCATCATTTCTATAGACAATTCTATTCTATTTTGTAAATACTCAAGTACACTCTAGACTATCATTTAGTGATCTTAGTTTGGATTTGATACTTTTTTTATGTATCAAATACATAAGCAAAATATCATATTATAGACAATACAGTATGTATGATAAATTCTATTACCGATGAATAAGGAATCCATCATACATGGTTTATATTAAAAAAATTAATATGGTATCTGTGTTTATCATTTATGACATTCCCAACATCCTTTTATACAGATTATAAAGGATGTCATTTTCAAACCTAGTGTAAGTATTAAATAATCAAAATAAATGATATTTACATGGATACATTTTAACAATCATAAGTTTATTGTTTAATTATAGTTTTAGAAATATTTTAGTACCTTTAATGTTCTTCCTTATAGACACACGCTTCCTCTAAATTTTGGCTGAAAATTAAACTATTTGATTTCTTTATAAAATTATTTGATCAATTCCGATGCTCATCGAAAGATACTTTTGTATCAGTACTTGGATCATATCCAAGACCCACAAACTTAGTATCTCTCCCACTAAATTTGGGACACTTTGGTTGTTATGTGCAAATAGTCTATTCTAAATAATTATTAAGAATTTCTATTTCAACATATATGTACCAAAACTCAAAGTCATATCAGGAGTAATTTTGTGAGTAAAATCTGAATTAGTTTAAGCACGTTGAATGATGATTTTATTACATTAATGTTAACAATTTAAATTTATATTGTTACGATTATCAACATTCCTTATTATATTCCAACTGCATTGGTCTTTTTCTTAAAGACCCATTTGCAGCTGATAGATCATATCCCTTGCGCTATAACTGTAATGACCCACCTTTTTGGATGGTTTAAATCGACGAGAAACCATACACGTCGGACTCAAACCATTCAAAATGGTCAATTGTTACAGGGTAAATAAGAAAAAGAAGAGAAATGAATAAAACAAACACAGAATCTCATAGTAGAATGATAAAATATAATAATCAAATAACAGTTCATGAACTGTTATTTGATTATACCATTACAATAGAGATCAGAGTACATACAACAGTAATAAATAAATAAATAATGTAGCGAAACAACATGATGTAATGGGATAAACATAATATATAATATTTGTATACAAATCTCCGTCTTCGTCCTCTAGAAAAGCAGCCTTCCATACATTGAAAAACTCGGACTGATCCGAGCGTAATGAAAAGACAAAACACTCGAGTTAGAACTAAAAGATCTTATGTAGGTCAAATCAACGGTAAATAAATACGAGTGTAACAAATTCAAAGATGTTTACGGGTTTGACATCTCCTATCCAGTGTCAACATGAGTGCAATAACGTAAGAGATGTTCGGGATTTCCATCTCATAAGGATCCGTTAAACTATCTACGTACATAGTACAATAGTGTCTACAGTAAAATGAAGTATTAAAATGGCGTTAAGGCGTTACCCATATCCCCCTAAACATATTTTATATATTCCCGTAATCTATACTGTACCGCACCAAACCGGTGCTTTACCCAGAGGGCACTCCATAGGTATGATACAAAACAAAGGCATGTGACAATGCACGCGAGGCAATGCCCAGGGTTGGATACTACCGTTTTGCAGATCTGGACTGGTGGTAACGCAGAGCAGCTACTACCGCTGACCTTGCAACACACTCCTAAAATAAAATTAAGGAGTGGCCACCAAATCAATCACAAAGTCATGATATGGTATCGAAGAAATATGTCCGATAGGAGGTGCGACCTCACTTGGCCCGGCATGACTCCTATTTTAGCCACATTAAGCTGACTCATGGGAGTCAGGGCTACGTTAATACCTCATACAGAATCGTTCGCCAAACCATTCTACTTCATTCTGGAATCTCCACCACATACACGGTTGTTAAAGTATTTTTCGGTATTGGCAAAGAGTATGACAATATCGATCCTGATCCCTTTAACAACCAAATGTTATTTTACACCCAGATGGTTCTTTTAAATTTCCAAAACCAATTCATAATTGATATCAAATATCATACTCAATTCAAACCATATCGCTTTCGAGATCATATTCACTTTCAAAATCATATCCACTTTTGAAATTATCGATAAGATAGATTAGTTAAATCCTTATTCCAAAATCATCATATTTACTCAAATATGTCATTTCATAAAAAGTTATCAATTTCAAATCCCAGGTTATATCATCATCAAGGATTTAAATATAAATAATTCAACTTTAAATAATCTGAAATTTTAGAAAATAGTTTAGATAGTCATAAATAGTTTTTATAGTTTTATAAATAGTTTAAAATAGTTAAATACTCTAAAATAGTTTAAATGGTTTATATAGTTTAAAATAGTGTAAAATAGTTAAAATAGCTTAAAATATTATAAAATAGCTTGAATAGTTTAAAAGATTAAATTAGTTTGGATGGATTTAAGATTTAAATAGATTTAAAATCATTTTAAATAGATTTAAAATAGTTTAAATTGGTTTAAAATAGATTAAAATTAGATTAAAATGGGTTAATTAGTTTAAAATAAGTTAAAAAAGATTAAATTGGATTAAATATATTATAATAGATTAAAATAAATTAAAATAGTTTAAAATTGGTTACATAGTCTAAAATAGTTCAAATAGATTACATTAATTTAATAGTTTGAAAATCTTATTAATTAGGATTTTTAAAATAATATATTTTTAAAACAGTTTATGTTAAAATAATAAATTTGAAATTAATATCAAATTAAACTATTTCTTTCATTTCAATACATCTGGATCACGTACAGCTTTCAAATTTCAATTTAAGTCCTTTAAGCAATTCATTTAACCACTATCAATTTCAACATTTAAAGCTTGGATTTTGAAAATAATTCAGTTTATATAAATCAAATTTTTATTTCAAAATATCATTTATCTGAATTCACAAATTTAGGATTTAAAATCATTTAATTTAACCAATCCGGTGTCCATATATGATTTTCTACCATATGGTCAAGTGATGCAGACATATATTATTTCAATTCGCAAATATTTAAATTGACGGTATATATAATTTCAACCCGCAATCCCGAACTAAAATAAAATCCACAAAAAACGCTCGAGTCTATCATTTCAACCCATAATGATTTCTCTCTAATCTATCAGATTATTCGGGTATGTATCATTTCAACCTACAGGGAACTTGTAGTGTTATAACAATATAAAAATGTAACATCCAGTCATTCAATATCAATAATCAAACATTCGTCAGAATCATCATTCAATCAACTAATAATTAAAAACAATTAACTAATCATCAACGGGTATTCAATTGAAAATTAAATTCAGTATTAAATTAAATGACAATTAAATGCAATGAAAGACATATTTAACTGGAATGACTATTTAAATATACCAAATATCAACCAATCAATTTCTCCTCGCGTCATAAATTTAAATCATCCAACATAAGGCAATTTAGTAGTTGTGAGTGGGTTAAAACACTCATCTTTGATTTCAAATTGATTTGAAATCCAAAACAAGGCCCAAAATTCAACAGTCTCGGAATTCGTCTAAACCAGTTCCATAATGTCCAGAATTTCGATACGACCCCAAGAAATGATCCGTGCACAAATCCGAGCATGTATGCAAAAGTTATATACATTAGAACATAAACGATTTAACTTTAAAACAAATAAAATAGTAATATAATTGCACACATTTCTTACCACGTTAGCCCCAACCATTGTTCTCAACCCTAGAACCCCTTACGCACACGATGACTGGAACCTAGCTGCTGCCCACGAATGAACGCCACGCCTCCACGCTAGGCCATGGCCTGCCAGAGCTCTACCCTCGCAACCTCCGTCCTCCATAAAGGACCACGCACGATCACCATGATGGCCACGCAAGCTCTGGTCGCATCCGAATTTATTTAACCCTAGGAAAATTTTCAGGCTTGATCTAACCATTGATACAACGAACTACCTACGCCGATGAACTTCTCTACTCTCCACCTGCCCATGCCCTTGAATCGACGATCTGTCGACTATGATCAAACCCCAATGAACGTCGGAGATTTAATTGCCAACTTCTGGACACATGGAGACCTAAATCGAAAAATAAACTATACATTTGAATTGCACTTGTTGAGGGCTTTGAATCGGTATATAATATGATAGGAGAGAATTTTGATTTTCAAATTAATTTGGAAATTTGAAATTGAATTGGGATTTAGGGTTCATATTCTGTCGTTTGAGAAGGAGGAACTGGTAGAAGTATAGTACGTACACGAATAAGAAATGAGAAATAATTAGGGTTTATAACAGCCTATATATAGGCAGATCTGAATTAGAAATGAATGGACCAGATTGGATTGATTGAAACGACTATGCGACCCAAAAAGCCCATCTGACCCCGAAACGAATATAGGTCGTCCCATGTATTAAGATAGATGTTTTCAATATTTTTAAACTCAATGGAATAGGATTCACGTCCTAATTCCATTGTATGAAGAAGTTAACTTTTAAAATTAGCTTATTTCAATTGAATTCAATTAAATTCATTCTATGCATTTCGAGTCTGTGCGATCAAATAACAAGTCCGATCACACAAAACTTGAAATCCTACAATAATTCACCATTACGGATCCGATGAAACTAGTTTCATCGGAATCCGAGACAGTGGACAAAATGGCTATTTTCACGTTAATTCAATAAATTATTAATAAAGTGATTAAATCATCTTTCAATTCAATTTTATAGTTAACATTTTTTATCATTTCTAATTACATAGATATTAACAATCTTTTCAAAACCAATTCCCTTGTCAAATTCAATGTTAATTATTTCACTAATTAAAGTGTTAAATTTCAATTGCAATAAATCCATTAATTATAATTTAAATTCTAATAAATTTATTAACTTGATTTCAATCTATTTATTCAATCAATCTTTACCTAATGGATATAATTAACATTGGGTTACCTATTAATATATCAATACTCTTTCGTTATCATCTTAATTCACATTAACTACAATAATTGATTACATTTAATTTCAATTGATTTCAAATTTAATCCAACAGATTAAATAAACACGTAACAAATAACAATTGTTCCTTTTTTCTTAATTTAATCAAATTTATAAGTTTATTATCTACAAACAAATGTTATAACTATTGAATATGCTAGTATATGATTTTTGTTTGATGATAATAAACATATATATTCATTTAAATGTATTTTTTATTGTACTATTTTATTTTTCACATAATTAAATAAATATTTGTAGAATAAAATAGATAACACAAAATTTAAATTCAAACAGATATTTTATTTAAACAAATATTTTACTACAATTTTGAATAGTACAAATTTGAGCTCTCGCTATATATACACAATTTCAATCACAATACAATTTCAAATTTTAGTATAATTTTTCACTATACAACGTTTACATACATTTTCACTCACTACATATCACTCATTCACTTGTATTTATCTTCAAATCTATTCCAGATTAAATCCAGCATCTGAAATATCGCAAAATAAACACTAACACGGTAAAATTGAAAAGAAATAATTTTTCAGTGTAAAATAAAATGTGTGTTTTTGAAAATATTATTTTCCTCAGTTATTTGTGTTGTTCGTCATCATTTTCGTTTTGAATTCATCAAACAGGGACAACTGTGACATGTACATAGTGTCATTGTATATGCCACAAGGCCATGCACACCGATATAAACTTAATAAAACTGCATGGACAGGTGTGCACAAGTTTAAACCCGAGCCGAGGATGGATTCAACTCACGTGCAATACGAAACAAGTCATGAAGTCTCAAATAAACTAGAGCCTGCATATATACCTGTGTACACGTACACACGTGCACTGCTCGGCATCTTAAAATTTTAGCCAAGAGACATAAGTACACACGAACTAATATGAACCAGACCATTCTTACTCGAGGCAGGTCATTTCAAATGGCAACAAGAGAAAAGTTCAAAAGCAACATGATAGCTGGCTTTAAACAGGACTGAAATTAAAATCAAGAACATACAAGTTCAAATACAACATAACAACAACACCACACATATCAAAATGAAAGCATTCAGGCTTTCAGTCACATGGTTCAGGGATGAACATGAGCATGCAACACAGTCTCGACCAAAACAACAAATCAATTCAGGTCCAACTAGCCCCAAAACAAAATGCACTCACATGTAGACTCCAAGATGAACCGGTGTACATGCATACAACATGAAGTGGACTCAAGGAAGATGGATTCGGTGCATTACAAGTATGTACACAATTAGAGAAAACTACAAGTGCACAAATGTGCACATGAAGCCAGCAACACTAGTTCATTATAAGCAAGCAGAATGAAGGCAACTTAGGCATGAACTGGCTCGAAGCAACTGGTAAGTTAACTCGAAGCAGAACAAGCTCTTAACCAGACTCAAATCAACAATATGCAAGCATATAAAAACAATTCTAACACGAAATGGTACAAGAACTAAATGAGCTTTAAAATGAACCATGGACCAGACTTCATAACAAAACTAGAACCAAGTTCAACATGCTCAAATGTACAAAGGTCAAAAAGAAAATGAATAGTTCAGAACTGAAGTGAACCAGATTTCATGAATACAAGATCAATGTGCAGTAATAACCAAACTTCAACATGAGGACTACAAGTGGATCAAGAAAAGCATGAAAACAATTCAACATACTGTTAACCTGCCTTTTGGCAAAGCCGTAAGCAGGCAGATTTAAATAAATCAATTGCACGGTTGTAGAGGATGTAATATGATAGGTTTGAGTCGACTGGATGGAGGGGTGATGCAGCGCGCTTGGAAGATGGATATTAGATTGGATAAAGCTGGATCGGTTATAACTTGGGTCTAGGAAATATGGACCGGCATCAAACTGGTTTAGCATCTTGGAGCTTGACTCCAGATTGGCCTTCATACTACATTCGAATTGGCAGCTCCGTTTTGGAGATCAGTGAGGTTGGTTCGACATTGGTGGTTCGGCCACGATGGCATCGGCCTTGGTGGTTCATCACATTCTAGTTCAGCCAAGGCAGTTAGGCTGAGATTGGGTCAGTCATGAGCGTTCAGCCATGTGCTGATCGGCCCAGGTAGTTAAGCTAAGGTGGGTCGGCCATACTTGGTTTGGCCATAGTAGGTCGGTCGGCATAGAAGGAGGTTGTGAGTAGGAAAAAGGGTCGGCGAAGAGAGGTTAAGTTGTCATATTCAAGAGGATCGAAATTTTTGGTTCGGTCGAGTTAAAGCCGATCGGCATAGGAGGGAATGGTGCAGGTCGGCATCCCTGGGTCGGCCTGTGGTGGTTCGGCAAGTATGGGTTCGGTACAACCTTGCTTCGGGTTATGGAACGAGCTACTTCGAGTCAAACATAAGGCTGCTTCGAGTCACCTCCTAGGAAATATCAGTTCAGTATATTCTGAATTCAAGGTCGGTTGTGATGTTGAGTCTGGAGCGGTAATGGTTTTGATGGGCCCGGACTGCTCAGGAACCCAGTAACTCGGGTTTTGTCTACAAATACAACAGATGAGGCTCCAGAAAAGGGACCTTGATTCTACTTCCCTTCTTCTTCCCTATTAAGGATATCTTCCATTATTGTTTTACTCTGGATTACAACTGTAATTGATTCGGATATCAATAGAATGGAATTTTTTGGAGTGGACGTAGGCCGGAGTAAGACGAACCACTATAAATCCCCTGTTATTATTGCTTTCTTTTTAATTTCTACCATTCTTCATATTTGTACTCTCTACATACACTCTATCTATGTTCTATAACTGTGATTTGATGCTTTCATCTGAATTTGGGCATTAGTGACCAATTTTGGCGCTAACACATACAACTCTGCATAAATAAAAATGCCTCAACACAGCATACATATATACATGCATGTTCACACATGTATACATGTATGAGTTCAGGTATGAGGAACTCAAGTGCAAAGCACAATGCCAGAGAGCCAAACACATATGCACTGACAACAAGACATCAAGCCAACCAAGTGAATAGGTATAAAAACCACACACATATATACATACATACATGTATGTATGTATGTATGTATACACATGATGAACATCACATGAAACCAATACAAGCTACTGGACATAGATGTTCAAGCAAGCAGTGACAAAGCAACAACTGAACAAGTGGAATCAAGTCAATCACATACATATGTACATATATGTGTGTGTGTGTGTGTGTGTGTGTGTGTATGTATATGTATATATGTATAGAGACAATCAACCAAAGTAGTATAACATGAATTAACTCAACTGCATGAACATCAACACAGCAATCAGACTCAAATGCAAATATATCATGAAGCCAGAAAAATCATGCAAATTTACAGTAAATACCAGTAGCATGAATTGAATAAGTTGAGAATCATGAATCAAGGTAGCAGCAAGTTCGAACTTAACAAATTAAATTCCAAAAATCCAGTGGTGCGGTTCGAACAAAAATCACGGTAGCGGTTTAAAATCAAAGTAGTAGTTTTTCAAACCAAGTCAAGTTTAAATGCCAAAGAATCAAAGCCGTGTGACCTACAATAAATCACAAATACGATGAACAAGTCCAGATTATCACAATTTCAAATGGCCGAAGTAATAGGTGAAATGAACGGAATCGACTAAAATATATTCAAGCAAATTCAACACGAACGAGTCAAAATATATCACAATGGTTCAATCAAGAATCGAATGGCCAATCAATACAAGTGACGAGTTTCAAGTCAAATATAGAAATAAAAACCTAGGGACTTTAATCCCTATTCAAACAAAAAAATCATCATCGGCTAAAAACAACGAATTCGAGTTCAAGCAAATCACAGAGCCAAGTTTCAAATTATATACCAAATCAATAGCTCGAATTAAGTCGAGCATAAGCAAATTGGAAAAGCAAAATCACATACCACTTTTATCATTCGAGCTCGACGCATTGGAGCAGCCATATGAAAATCAAAGCCACAAGTTGATTGACAAAGCAAACTGAAGAAAGATCATCATTCAATTAGACAGTTTGAATCGGCATCCTCAATTTCCAGAACCCTAGCATTTTGAAAAGGAATGAAGGAACGAAAGAAGTTGGCCAAAGTTTTAACATTGAAGAAATAAAATAAAAGGATTTTTTGTGGGTCGGCTTTATTAATGTTTTGGGCTTACAGTGATTAATAATAAGGTTTTATTCATTTTACTAGTTTTTATTTCCTTTTAAATTGTGTAGCTTTCTAGTCGTATGACTAGGGACGAACTACGATGGTGTAGTTCGAGAATTCACAACTCAGTGGCTGAGTTGTAGCAAGGTTTTGAGTATAGAGTTAGGTTATTCGATAGTGGGTGTCGTAAGTTTATGTGTGTAAGTGTAACGCCCCACCTCGAGACCCACCTTAGTAAAGAGAATTAATGAGTAATTCTGTCTACTAAAGCAGAGACTAGGGTTGGTTAAGGGCGACCATCTATAACTTTGTCTTAAACATCTACTGAATACGTCGATAAATGCACTATGATTTTTCTTTTCTATCTTAATGGATCGACATACACAATAAATGCTTAATCCAAATCTATAGGTGGCTAACGGATCTATCAGAACAAAATAGCATATCTAAATATAAAGCACATCACAGAACGGTAATCAACATCATATATATACATATACACTGATACATGTTTAGTACAATACAATATGAATACAATAAAGGTGGTATTCGACCACACTATATACATGGAATCGAATATAAATACATCAGAGAAAAGCGGAAAGAA
This sequence comes from Allium cepa, assembly GCA_030765085.1. Taxonomy (NCBI): domain Eukaryota; kingdom Viridiplantae; phylum Streptophyta; class Magnoliopsida; order Asparagales; family Amaryllidaceae; genus Allium; species Allium cepa. The sequence continues at coordinate 453,813,812 of CM060937.1, read as the reverse complement.
ATATAAACCACAAAAGTGCTAGGATGATATCCAAGCAGATGCATCAAAGCAAAGTCCCGTAACTGATAGCTAACCTGAAACAACTCGGTCTGACCCGAGTGATAAACACACGGGTCAGGCAACTGAATCTTATCGTTAGAAAGGAATACGATAAGGTAAAGAGAAGAGCTTCGCAATGGGATAACATAAGTAGGTATGAACATCTAGGTTTGATATCAAGTAACTTCACTATGTCTCTATGGTGGTTTGCATATACATATACTTGGGTTAATCTGAAGGAATTCATGTATATGGTATAAAGGAAAACATTCAAACATTATCCATGAATAAATAAATCTCTCAAGTCGTATATAAATCCCAAGTATAAATCCATAAAATTTGAAATCACCAAAATCCTCAAAGAAATCATATTTGCCTTATTTACATCTATAAGGCTAGGTAAACACATCAAAAATGGTGAAATCGAAATCATCATAACTCATAAAAGAAATCTCATATTGGCCAATTATTACATGCAAAAGCATGTTGCACGTGCTATTTACCAGTACTGTTCACCATCATGGTACCATATCCATCTCTCGACCGGAATCCTCATCTCGAATTAATCCGGTCTATGACGTCATCTATATTCTCCCCGAACACCCGCCATCAAAAGTGATTGGAGCACCTCACTCCAATCGGTGTCCGCTGAGTCCCCGCCATCAAAAGTGATCGAGTCAAGTATTACTTAACCCGATCGGGACTCTAAGTACTGGTAGTTCTCCCAGAATGTGTCAACAACTCTCGGATAGTAACCCGAAAAGTGGTAACGTATGTCCCATACCATACGCTCTCACTTAGCGGTTTTCTTGCCGCTAGTTCGTGCCACACTAAGAAATCATCAACATCATCAAAAGAATCGCCTCATGTCATCGGCATATGGTATAAGATGCTAAACCCTTATCATCTCATCGACGAGTAGAAACTCCATAAAAACATCAAACTCATCAAATTCCATCAAAATCTTGCCTCATATCATTGGCAAGTATATCTCCATCAATATAGTCCTAATCTCGTATATACTCCCGAATAGGAGATCTCGGACTATACGTATTAGCCAAATGGACTAACATAATCTCAAACTCATACCACAATGTGGTTAACATCAAGGAGGAAATCAAATGATTCCTCAAAATCTTTTCGGTAGTACAAGTCCGAAATTAACCGATAAAGTAAATACTCAAGTCTCATACCTCGCGGATTTACTAAATCGTTTAATTTATTTCCTTATACGTCCGAAAAAGCATCAAAGTAATCAAAATAAATTAAATTAATTATAATATATTTTACTAGAGAAAATGGGATTTTAAACCAATTTATAGAAATTTATTTAAAGGATTTTGAGTGAAAACCCATCATTTAAAGAATTTTAATGACTTTTGAAAGCCTAGAAAATAAAGAATAATTGTTTAAACACCTTTAAAAATGTATAAAAACATTTATTGCTCAAACCATGATTTTAGAAGATTTTATGCAATTTATTTGGATTTTTAAAACTCAAAAAAACATCAATTTGCAATTTAATCGGCAAAAACCGATATTCAAATTTTAAATCGAATTTAAAACCAATTTAAATTCAAGTCACATTCTAAATTTACTAGTCCATTGCTGGACAAAAGAATCAAATGTTAGCATCAAATTTTGTAGTAAAATTCTTGCAAAAGCATGCAAATGAAATCATCAAAGTCGAACAATTACATCAATATTGGGGCAGTTCATAACAGACCAACATTGCAAAACATTAATTTTCCACCATGCAAACTTCGAAATTCTACAAAACACAAAATACAAAAATTGTAGCCAACAGCCTCAGGTTTCTAAAACTTCATAAATTTTGATATTCCGATCAGTAATGAAGAAGTTATGATAGAAATACTACTAAGAAAGAAATTATTTGCGCTACCTGTCAACACAGGACAGCGATGAAAATGCCAATTTTTCACTATGTAGACTTCTAAATCAGTCAAAACCGAAATCATGAAAGTTTTTGCATATTTCACAAGGATTTCAGATCATCCATGAAATCAGAATTCCGATAAGTATCACAAAAGTTATGGCGAAAACACTAACCAGCCACTAGAATATTCTGGGCTTAATCCCTCTCGAATTTTCATTTTTGACAGCAATTAAGAAGGTCCAAACGGACTTAAATCCCAATGAAATTTAACATGAACAAACTATAATCAGTCCTCTACAATCTGAAAAAAGAGTGGCATCAATCCGATATCGGACGAGCCAGATATGAGCAAAACAAGACAGGGCATTTTCAGCATCAATCAATATAGAACAGAGGTAAAATTCAACATATTTAACCGAATATTTCAAGCAAGAGATTATTTGCTGCTGAAATTTATTCACTTACAGTTGCTATAAGCCTTAGCTTACCTATTAGCAGCAAAAAGATGATGATTTAGGCTTGAAGATGGAAGTTTTCAACTCGAATTCGCATTTGCCGTGCCTATGATTGCTGAAAATAGGCATGTAAGAGAAGATAAATTACAAAACAAGAATTACAATAAACAAATATAGATTTCTCCTCAAATTTAAGATAGAGAAGGATGGAGATTACCTTCTTGTTGAATTAGACCCTAATTTCTATTGATTTAGCAAAGAATTTTGTTAATTATGGCTAGGGTTTGAGAAGACAGCCATTATTTTTAAGTTTCAGAAGTTTTGAAGAGAAGCCTTATACAATGAAGAAGAAGAACGTACTTTTTCTCTAGATGTTTCTCATTAGGACTAATGTGTATGGGTTAGGTAACTAGGCCCAAAATTAATTACTTAACAAAAATAATGAAGTTGATCAATTTACACTTATACAATGCTTAAATCTTCATAACTTCTACATTTTTACTCCGTTTTTAATGATTTTGGATGCGTTGGATTCGTTATGTCATCTGGTTTTTAATAAAATTATCAAAACATAAGTTTTAACAATTTTGTTATTAAATTTCCATTTATTACTCAATTTATTCAATTTTTCCATAATTGCAAAATAAATTGCAAATTTAATACAATTGGTTAAATAAAAAGATGTTATGTACCCAAAACAAAACAAATACAGGTTTAGACATTATTAAATTATTTCTCACATTTTTAATCATATTTATCATGATTAATTATTTTATTAACTCATTCTTATATATATATTTAATTAATAAAATGACAATATTGGCAAACAAGCACAATATTGTACAAATTATCAATTTAATCAAATGTAGTCAATTAACTACATTCAAATTCATGAAATAAAGTAGAAACTTTTTTTTACTCATGTCCATCATTTTTTATACTCAAAGAAGATTATTTTTTTCTTCTTATTCCCTACATTTTATTTTACAATAAAATGTATTATCGGTTTTAAAATTACCAATGTGATTTCCCGAACCCAAACAAAATTCCATTAGTTATTCCAAACCACTCCAACCATCGAAATGGAGTGATTAATTTATTTTTGTTACAATTCATTAGCCCAAAAATTCAAATTCATTATGCATATGATGATTAAACAATTATTTAACAATTTTCTTTGTATTTAACAAAGAAAAGATGCAATTTGGCAATAAATTACATTATCGCCAAATCGTACATGTTAATTGAATATAGTTGCATCTCTATATTCAAAATTCATGAAATAAAGGAACAACTTTATCTCACACATATGTTTATTACTATTAATACAATAAAATCTTTCTACTTCTATTTTTCCTTTTATTTTACAATAAAAGGAGAATATTGGAATAAATTGCCAATATTCCTTTAATGCTCCTACTAAATTCCATCAATGACAATTTCCAACTCAAAGATCACAATTAAGTTGTTTACTTCATCTTTCCTTCATCTTAAATTTTCTTCAATCATTTAATTTGAAATAAACCTTATCTTATATTGTTCTCCCAAAATTTATTCATATTATATTGTTTATTCCAAATAAACAATATAATTCATCATTTTCTTCCAATTAATTCAATTAATTCCAATATTAAATTATAATATTCATTATAATTTAATATTTACGGTAATCTCCAACCAGGGTTGTTACAGTAAGCGTCTTACTACTTAATTTCTAGTAGAAACCTTGGGGGTAGCATGTTGGTAGGGTTTTGCCGAAGATAGGTAAATCTGTGATTTTTTATTTCTGCTTTTATTATTCTACTATTATCTGGTGCAATTATTACATATATTTCCGCATTAATTATTATTATTATTAGTATCACCTTATTTACCCTCCCCCCTCTAAGGTGAAATCGATCCTACAAGTGTTATCAGGGCTAGGAACAAAAACCAATTTTTTGTTTTAAAAATTTGATTCTTTCAAAAATCGATCTTTTTCTAAAAATTTGATTATTTAAAATGGCTTCATTTAATAATGCTTTTACTAAGGGCCAATCCATAGTTAGACCACCTATGTTCTATGGTGAATATGCTTAATGGAAAAATAGAATGATTTTTTTTCTAAAAATCATTAATGCATGGAATATTGTTGAGACAGGATATAGGACACCAACTATAGTGGCATATAATTAAGAAATTGACAAAACCGATGGATCAATGGATAGATCTAGAAAATAAACTACACAATGCTAATGCTAAAGCTATGAATTCTATTACATATTCATTGGATCAAATTGAATTTAATCGTGCCTCACATTGTCTAACTGCGTAGAAAATCTGGCACACACTTGAAGTGACTCATAAAGGAACTTCCCAAGTCAAAGAATCACGCCTTGCCATGCTTAGTAGCGAATACGAGAACTTTACAATGGCCAAGGATGAAAATGTCAAAGAGACGTATGTAAGACTTTCCAATCTCGTATACAAATCAAAAGCTCTCGGAAAATCATACACAAAGTTGGAAATAGTATAAAAAATCCTTAGAGTCCTTCCACTGAAGCAAAAGGTACTGCCATTCAAGAATCAAAAGGTTTGAGACAAGTTAAAGTCGAAGAACTCATCGAAAATCTCACCACTTATGAGCTAGAAATGAGATTCAAGAAAGAACGCGAAGGAGGTGATATGCGAAAGAAAACAATAGCTCTCAAAGGAACAATAGAAAGTGATGATGATGATGAAGTAGCTGGATTGGCACTATTAATAGAGAGATTCAAAAGTTGGAATCATAAATACGGAAATCCAGTTCTAAATCAACATTTGGAAAGCAGAATAGTCGAAGTACCAGACAACTCAGAAGAGCAAGAGATCATTTGTCACAAGTGCAATAAACCTGGTCATATCAAGCCCAATTGCCCTCAAAATCTACTTAGCTAAGGAAAGAAACCGATAATGAGAAGTTTAGCGGCTACCTGGGATGAAACTGATGAAGTTGATAAAAGCACTGGTAGTGAGAGTGAAAAAGAAAATTTATGTCTTCAAGGAGAAACAACTGACAATGATGATGATGAGTCAAGCGAGGTATCAAAACTTAACCATTCGGAACTACTTATATATTTTCACGAATTAAATGGCTTTTTTGAACGATTTAGGGAGAAGGACGCTAATATTGAATCATAAAGAGATAGTTTGATAGAATTAAATAAAAAGCTTGATTAACTAGTTAAAAACTATCGAAACAAGAGCCCTAAGTGTGACAAGTGTCCATCATTCGAAGAAGAAATTTAAAAATCAGAAATTAAATTTAAATCGCTTGAAAATGAAATTCTGATTTTGAAAGAAAGTGAAAACCACGAGGATAAAAAAATCTATTAAAAAGTGCACTTTCTTATTGAACGAAAATGAATCCCTCAAAACACAAGTCCAATAATTGTCTATGACTTTAGGAAAATTTTCAAAAGGAGAAAGATCGCTAAATATGTTATTAGGAAAACAAACTGTTAATACTGTTAGATAACGACTTGGGTATACTCAATATGAATGTATTAGAAGCGAAATTAATAAAATCAATTCCAAGTGCATGATTTGTGGAAAAATTGGAATGATAACAATAATTGGTGGTATAGACCCAAACACGTGAAAACCATACCAATTTGGGTTCCTAAAGGCACGAATATAAAATCCCTTAAAGTCTAACAAATCTGGGTGCCAAAAGGAACAAAAATAAATTGTCTTGGGTCTCCAAAAACATATTTTTCAAAATCTTTTGTCACTAACAACCATGGACCTATAAAAACAAATAGGTCACAATTGTTTTTTCTCATGTAGCTGTGGTGATAGGCTAAGGAACAACAATAGTGCTACCTGGATTATGGCTGTTCTAGGCACATGGCGGGCAACAAATCAAAGCTCCTTAGCCTGGTACAAAGGTGGCAGAGTCACAATGGGTAACAACGAAAAATTATCGTAAAGGTAAAATAGGTAACAGTGCACTTATCTTTAATGATATATTAAATATGAAAATCTACACCATAATCCGATTTAATTTAGCCAGTTATGTGATAAGGAAATAGATGCTGATTTTGGTTCTGATTGGTTTAAAAATGTTGACCAATCATCTTTGAACTATTTCATATAAATTCACTTGGACTAACGATATTAAAAGTTTAGGAGGTAAGAGATAGTGTCTTGTGTTGGTTGGTGATTACTTTAGATACTCATGGATAGAGGTGATGTTATATAAAACCAAACATAAGCTCTCTTTCATTCTTTCATTGTTGCTTCTAGATTTAACACTATGCTCACTGTTTACGCGGTTTCAATTCAAATTCAAAAGAATTTCATTTAAAAGCTGTAAAATGATTTTTAAGGTATTTGTTACAACTTCATGGTCTGGTGTATGACATCTAATTAATGATAATCTTGAGTCAAAGGGAAATTCGGATGTAGATTACACTGGTAATCTAGTTGATAAAAAAATTACTAGTGGAACGTGTTTTATGTAGAGACATCCACTAATTGCATCACATTTTCAAAGAAAATATATGCATATTTTTCATTTCAACCAATTTTGAATCAGCAGACATTTTTTTATGAAACCCCTTCTAGAAAATAGTTTTTGTCGACTTCGTCTTAGTTTATGCATTTAGAAATTTGATTCTATATTTTTGATTTTGATCTTAAATGCCTATGTTAACTCATCTGACTCCTTAGTAATTATCAAAAGAGATAAATAGTGACTGAAATATAAACGACGAGTGGATATTAACATATATTATGACTTGAGATAGTATATTCAGTAAATTTCTTTAAAATTTTTAAACAAGATCTATAATAACTTTCGTTGGTAAAAATTCCATGACCATTTATTTTTCAATCATGTTTTTAGTGACCATCACTCATCAAAATCCAATATAGTATGTCAAAATGTGGTATTTTAAACAAGAAATTATTCTTTTTTATTTTATTTATTTTTTAATAAAAACATCTAAAGTATTCACTCTCATTTAAAGTCCTAACGGTTATGCCTGGGTGAATTACTTGGAATATTTGTATATGCACTTTCATGCTCATTTAAAAATCTTCACGGTTATGCATGTATGGAACACATATCAAAATTGATTATTAAATAAACAAGTTGATTCTAATCCCATTTAAAATTCCTCATGGTTATGCATGGTTGGAAGATACTTGAAATTTGTTTTTGTTTTTTAAAATTTGGGAATACTATTAATCTCATTTAAAAATCCTAATGGTCATGCATAGTTAGTAGATATCAAATTCCTGATATTAATATACCACAGATAGACACAACTATATGGTTTTATATAACAACATCACCTCTATCATTCTAAAGTGGAATATGCGCCTAACAGAGTATTTATGATTTTTTTTTATTTTTTTTATTGAAATTTAATATTTATACTTTTGGCATTAATGTTGTATTAATGTCTATCATTTTATCTCCATTTTTCTAATACAATTACGCTTCTTCTGATAACAAAAGGGGGAGAGAGAAGTTTAGATTTTGGTTGGGAAATAATTCAAGTCATATTTTTTATTTGCTTATTCTCATCTATGTTTATTTGCTTATTTTTATTTATTTTCATGCATATATGAAGGGTTGGTGTATGGGGAGCATTCAAATGAGGGAAGCAAATTGAATGATCAAATACATTTAATAAATTTAAAATATTAAATATATGTTTGTTATCATCAAAAGGGGTAGATTGTTGAATATGTTAGTATATGATTTTTGTTTGATGATAATAAACACACACACACTTATATATATATATTCATTTAAATGTAGTTGTTATTGTACTATTTTATTTTTCACATAATTAAATAAACATTTGCTGAATGAAATAAATAACATAGAATTTAAAATTCAAACATATAATTCAAAAAAATATTTTATTACAATTTTGAATAGTACAAATTTGAGCTCTCACTATATATACATAATTTTCAATTTAATACAATTTCAAATCACAACACGATTTTTCAGTATACAATTGTTATGTACATTTGCACCTCACTAGATATCACTTAACACTCGTATTTGATCTTCAACTCTATTCCATTTAAAAGTCCTAACGCTTATGCATGGTTAGTAAATATTCAAATTCTTGATATAAATATACCACAAACAGACACAACTATATGGTTTTATATGCCAACATCACCCCTATAACTATAAAATGGAATATGCATCTAACAGAATATTTATGATTTTTGTTTGATTGAAATTTAATATTTATGCTCGATCGGGTATTAATGTCTATCACTTTATCTTTATTTTTTTGACATTATTACTCTTTTGCTGATAAAAAAGGGGGAGAGAAAAGATAAGATTTTGGCAAATAAAGGTCAAATATTTTCATTTACATATTTTTTTACTTATTTTCATGCATACGTGAAAGGGAGCTTGGTTGTAGGGGAACATTCAAATAAGTGGAGCAAATAAGGTTCATCAATGACAAAATACATTTAATAATTTCAAAATCTTAAATATATGTTTGTTATCATCAAAAGGGGGTGATTGTTGAACATGCTAGTATATGACTTTTGTTTGATGATAATATATATATATATATATATTCATTTAAATGAATTTGTTGTTGTACTATTTTATTTTTCACATAATTAAATAAATATTTGCTGAATAAAATAAATAACACCGAATTTAAATTCAAACAGACATTTTATTTAAACAAATATTTTACTACAATTTTGAATAGTACAAATTTGAGCTCTCACTATATATACACACAATTTCAATTGCAATACAATTACAAATTACAACTGTTAGCGCCAATATTGGTCACTACCATCCAAATCCAGATGAATGCACCAAGTCACAGTCACAAATCGTAGATAGAATGTACGTAGGGAGTATAAATATGAAGAACAGTAGAAATTGAAAGCAGTAATAACATAGGATTTATAGTGGTTCGGCTAACTCTGGCCTATGTCCACTCCAGAAATTTTCCATTCTATTGATATATGAATAGTTATAATCCTGAGTTTTTAAAGCAACAATGGCAGAGTTTCCTTAATAGGGAAGAAGAAGGGAAGCAGAATGAAGATCCCTTTTTTGAAGCCCCACATGTTGTATTTGTAGGCAAAACCTAAGTTGCTGGGCTTCCTGAGCGGCTTGGGCCCATCAACACCATAGCCGATCCAAAATCATCATTATGGCCGAACCTAAACTCTGAGCATGCCGATCCAATCTCATCTCGGGAGCGACTCAAACAAAATTCATCCCTGGCCCGAAGTAGAACAGCGGTTGACCCGAAGTAAACTTCACTTCTTCCAATGCCGGCCCCATGCTGAATTACCATGGCCTACCTGAGCTTCATCCTACACCGACCCGGAGCTGGCATGTCTACAGATCCCATTGAGGTATTAGGACATGCCAACCCAAGTACAACCCTATGCCGATCTGAAGTCCACTGTTGCAAGACCAATCCACCGATCTGAGTCTATCTCGAGGACAAGCAGGCACCGACCATCCAAATGTCGAGCCATACTAATACCGACCCACTTCTATCACCGAGCCACACCACCAAGACCAACCCACTTCGACATTCTGAACCACCTCAGCCTAACTACCTTAGCCGATCAACACATGGCCGAACGCTTATGACCGACCCATGCATGATCCCCTCTCCTTGACCGAGCCACTCAAACACCGATCACCAAGTGCCGAACCACTCTCACCGATCCCCAAAACCAAGCCGCAAATCCGAAGTTAGTATGAAGGCCGATCCGGAATCAAGCTTCGAGATGCCGAATCAATTTGATATCCGTCCAAAGTATTCCCAAAACTAATCCTAAAACCATAATACTGATCGCTAAGAAACCCAAAGTAAATCCTGGAATGACCCCAAGTATGTGCTTTACTGACCCCAAAGCAACCCCTTCAACGACTCCAACTAGTTCTTCAAACTATACCGAATCATATTTAGCCGATCCATATTTCCTAGACCCAAGTTATAACCGATCCAGCTTTATCCAATCCAATATCCATCTTCCAAGCAGTTTGCATCATCCATCCATCCAGTCGACTCAAAACTATCATATTCCATCCTCAATAACCGAGCAATCGATTTAGTTAAATCCGCCTGCTTACAGCCTTGCCAAAAGAAGGGTTAACAACAACATAATTTTTCACCATACAATGTTTACATACATTTTTACCTTATTAAATATCACTCATTCACTCGTATTTATCTTCAACTCTATTCCAGATTGAATCCAGCATCTGAATCATCTGTAAAATAAACACTGACGCAGTAAAACTGAAAAGAAATATTCGTGCAGTGTAAAATAAAATATGTGTTTTTGAAAATATTATTTGCCTCGGTTATTTGGGTCGTTCGTCATCATTTTCGTTTTGAATACATCAAACACGGACAACTTATGACATGTACAGTTTTTCACCGTACATGTCATAAGGCCTTGCACACCGATATAAATTTGATAAAACTGCAGGGATAGGTGTGCACAAGGTCAAACCCGAGCCGAGGCTGGATACAACTCAGGTGCAATACGAAAACAAGTCACAAAGTTTCAATTACACTAGAGCTTGCATATGCACATGTGTACACGTACACATGTGAACTGCCTCAGTATCTCGAATTTCAGCTAAGAGACATTAGTACACATAAACTAATATGAACCAGACCATTCTAACTCAAGGCAGGTCATTTCAAATGGCACTAAGATAAAAGTTCAAAAGCAACACGATAGTTGCCTTTCAACAAGATTGGAATTAAAATGAAGAACACATAAGTTCAAATACAACATAACAACAACACCAGACATGTCCAAATGAAAGAATTCAGGCTTTCAATCACATGGTTTAGGGATGAACACGAGCATGCAACAAAGTCTCAACCAAAACAACAAACCAGTTCAGTTCCAACCAGCACTAAAACAAAATGTACTCATATGTAGACTCCAAGACAAACCAGTGTACATGCATACAACATGAAGTGGACTCAAGGCAGATGGATTCAGTGTATTTCAAGTATGTACATAACCAGAGACAAATACGAGTGCACAAATGTACACATGAAGCTAGCAACACAATTTCATCATCAAACAAGCAGAATGAAGGCAACTCAGGCACGAACAAGCTCGAAGCAACTGGTAAGTTAACTCGAAGCAGAATAAGCTCCTAATAAGACTCAAATCAATTATATACAAGCACATGAAAACAGGTCTGAACATGAAATGGTACATGAACTAATCCAGCTTCAAAATGAACCACAGACCAGACTTCGTAACAAAACTAGAACCAAGTTCATCACGCTTAAATGTAAAACGGTCAAAAAGAAAATGAACAGTTCAAAACAGAAGTGAACCGGACTTCATGAATATAAGATCAATGTGGAGTAACGACCAGACTTCAATATGAGGACTACAAATGGATCAAGAAAAGCATGAAAACAAACAACATGCAACTCTGCATAAATATAAATGCCTCAACACAGCATACATATGTACATGCAAGTTCACATATGTATACATGTATATACACAGTGAAAAACATATGCAGCAGAGGAGACAGCAATGGAGTATGTATGAGTTCAGGCATGAGGAACTCGAGTGCTAAGCACAATGCCAGAGAACCAAGCACATATGCACTGACAACAAGACACAAGCGAACCAAGTGAATAGGCATAAAAACCACACACGTATGTACACACATGTATGTATGTATACTTTAACGACCCATAAATTTTCGATCATTAAAATAGCTAATTTCATAAGATTTCGTGATTTAGTGTTAGAAAAAAATTTGTAAGTCGTTTGGAATAATAATAACTAGAACGAAATGCAACAAGATTCTATCTAAGTTAATTATTTAGGAATTGAATAAAATTCCAAATCAATCGAAATGATATGTAGTCAAAGGTAATTGAATGAATTTGTATTGTATAGGTAATTGTGACACTTGTTTGTAAATAATAAACTTATAAGTAATTAAAAGTTAACAGTGATAATTATTTAAGTTACATATTCATTTAGTTAGTCGAATTAAATTTGTGAACCAATTGCAATTGAAATGGAAGTTTATATATTAGTTGAGTGAATTATCTCTAACTGTAGTTAAATAATAATGTAGAGTTCATTTGATGTAATATAGTAAATCGACTGATAATGAAATTTTTATTTAAAAATCCAATATTGAAATCCGTCAAATATTGAACAATTAAATAGTTTAGATTTAATATTTGGAATTTATTGAATTAATTAAATAACTGTTTTAATGAAAATGGTTGTTCTATAATTTGAATTAGTTAAATTTTATAAGTTCGTTTTGAATATTTCAAAAGATAGTGATTTCAGAATAATCAAATTTGTTTAAATTTAATATTACAAATGTTGAATAATTAAATTCCGAATTCGATATGATCAATTTGATATTGAAATTTAATATATGAAAATAGAGCGAATAGTTGAAATTGATTTAATATGATTCAGATTGGTTTCCAAAGTGAATATAAGTTATATTGTGATTATAATATAGTTAATAAGATTTTAAAATTTGAAATTATTGAATAATTGAATAATGGGTTAATATGATTAAAAATGACTTGTAAAATTTTATTGTATCATATTAAAGTAAGAATGATGTTGTAGAACTTTTAAAATTGAATTAAAAGTAAATTTGTGAAAATTGAATATTTTAATATTTAATTATCGACTGAAAAATAGCCAATCTTCGAACAGTCTCAGAATTGGACGAAACTAGTTCCATTGGATCCATAATAGTTAGTTATTATCGGATTTCAATTTTCATAGCAATCGGAGTCGTCGTTTGACCGTGGCAGCTCGAAACGCATCGAAATTGTTTTAATATTAATTTAACGAGTTAAAATAGTCATTTTTCAAACGGTCTCGGATTCCGACGAAACTAGTTTCATCGGATCCGTAACGTGATATTATTGTAAGGTTTCAAATTTCGTGTCAATCGGATTTACCGTTTGTCCGGAGCAAGCCAAAACGCATAGAATTAGTTAAATCGGTTTAATTTAAATTTGATCGTTTATTGCCGTAACTCGCACATATGATCGAATTAGCCTTCGAAACCTATTTCATTGTGTCCGAAAAGTGGGGTAAACCCTAGAAACGCCAGCCGGCACGCTTCGTTTGGAGTTCGGAAAATTTTCGATGAATAGTGTTTTGGCGATTTTCTATAAAAGGACCCCCACTTTCTTTGTTTTGCATAAACCCTAGGGTTTCAGCCCTTAGCCGCCACTTTCATTTCAATGGCCAGAAAATTTCGAAACTTCTTCCTCATTTTCCTCTTAATCCATCAACAATTAGCAAAAACTCTCAACTACAAAGTTGTAGAGGGCATAAAGATCTAGCTATCCAACGGTGGAGATCGGAAACGGAGCCACGGATCGGCGGAAAATCGCATTCAAAGACGCTGCATTTTTCACGCATTTCGAGACGCCAAGGGGGGCCGAGCTCCACCGCCTTCTGGCCGTTAGTAGCTCGCGTTACGAGCTTCGAGGCGCCGCTCTCCGATCGTCTCCAGCTTGCTCGAGTTGTTCGCGATAATTCAATATTGAACGGCGGCTATGGGTTCTTGTAACCCTGGGCACGAACGTGAGAGAGGAAGAAGGAAGGAACACTTCAGATCTGAGGTAAAAGGAATGGACGGCCGTGATCTGATGTAGGGTTTGAGATTAAAAATAAAAGCTGAAATTGTTTATTTAAATTCGTGTAATCTTTAAAATAGCATAACTTTTTCATACGAGGTCGAAAACGCACGAAACTTTTTGCGTTGGAATCATATCGACGAGCACTACGCAATGGAGCTGGATTGGAATCATTTGGAGATAGTAAAAATTTCGGGTAAAATTAAACGCTCGTTTAATTTTATTCGAAATAAAGCGCTGGAACTACATTGAAATCAAGGTGAGTGTTATAACACTCACAACGTACTAAATATCTTTATGCTAGTTAAATTTGACATTATGAAGTGTTATGAATTTTATTTGTCGTTGTTTGATAAATTTAATTGTCATATAGATTGTCATTTGAATTAACCGTTGAAAATTAAATTGACCGTTAAAATTGAAATTGAAATTGAATTGCGATAAAATTACCTGACATTGATAACTATGAAATTGCTATGAATTGTATTGTCTATTGGATGTTTTATTTCGATGGATGCTATTGGTAGATATTTAAATGTTTGGATGTTTATTGCTTATATATAACCTGTTATGCATACATATGACACTATGATTGATTTAAGTGATATATATTCATCCCTGACATTTAATTTAAATAAATAATTACTCTGCCACAGGATAGAAAATTATATTCGGACACCGAATTGGCTAAATTAATAATTTTTAAAATCGTCGATTTGAAATTTATTTAAATGTTTTGATTTAAAAGTTATAAATAGAAATCAATTTATAGAAATCGAATTTATCGAAAAATTGAGTTTGGAACGTTGAAATAGATTTTGGTTAAAAGAAGTTGTTAAATGATTTAGGTTGAGACTTGAAATTTAAAATTAGGTTATGTTTGAATTTCGAAAATGTATTCGTTTTAAAGATTGAACCTTAATTCGAGCTTCGAATATTACTAAGTAAAAGCGATATAAAATGATATTTGGAATTGAGCTTGAAATTGAATCATATTTGTAAGTGGGATTTAAATTTGAATATTGAAGGAAAATTTTGTTAAGTGTTAAAAATTGATATTTTGAAAAATCAAGCTAAAAAAATTCGATACACATTGGAATTGAATAAGTTGAAGGTGAATGTAAAATTGAATAAATTTGATGTCAAAGTTGACATTGATTTGAATTGAAATCGAAATTGAATCGGTAAATTGGAAATCGAAATTTATTTGAATTGGGAAGTTATAATTGAAATGGGATTGGTTTTGAAGCTGTTTTAATTTGTTTTTCTAAATTACTCTGTTATATAAACCATTTTGAATACTTAAACTATTTTAATCTATTTTTAATCTACTTAACCCAATTTAAATTATTTAAACTAATTTATCTATTTTAAATCCATTTTAAAGATTTTAAGTATTTTTAAGTATTTTAATTATTTAAACTACTTTTAAACAACTTAAACTATTTTCTAAAAATTTCAAGCTGGTTAATAAGGTGAAATGTTTATATTTAAACCTTGAATTTAAATACGAATCGAGTTAAATGAAGTTGCAACCTAAATTGAAATTCGAAATGATTTTGAAACCGAAATGAGATATTGATGTGAAAAACGATTTTTGAAACGAAATCTTATATTTGAAAGGATACGACGATATTTGAAATGGATATGATTTTTGAAGCGAAAATGATATTTTGATATCAATTATGAATCGATTTGAAATGTAAAAGAGCCAACGGTGTAATAATACGTAGTTATTAAAGAGACCGGGATCAGATATGGACATACTCTCTGTCGATACCAAACACCACTTTAATAACTATTATACGCGGAGTGTTGATCCAGAATGAAGTGGATGATTTGGTGAACGCGTTGACTGAAGAAAGAGAACGATATTGGATGACCCCTGACATGACTAAAACAGGAGCCGCGCCGGGCCATTGAGGTTCGCCACCTCTAGCGGACACGCTTCTTCGATACCATTTCTATTACATTTGTGATTCGATTTGGGTGCACCCCTTGATTTGGTAGTGTTGTTTCGCGATGTTGGGGTGGCTGCTGGCTATGCCCAACATCAGTCCGGATCACGCAACTACTAGTATCCTAGTTGGTATCGCCTCATGTACCTTGTCATACTGATTATCCTATTCGCGACCACTACATTATGCTTTGTGTTATACCTATGGGGTACCCTCTGATAACCACCAGTTTACGGTGGGGCTTACGGTGCTATATAGACTATGGCATTATAAAAATGTGTTAAGGGGGATTATGGTAACGCCTTAATGCTATTTTAATACTTTATATTACTGATAGGCATTATCTACTTAGCGTACATTACTATATAGTAGATAGTTTAACGGATCCTTAAGAGATGGAAAATCCCGTAACATCTCTTGAGTTATTGCACACACGTTGACACTGGATATGAGATGTCAAACCCCGTAAACATCTCTGACGACGTTACACCCATATTTATTTACGATTGATTTAACTTTTGTAAGGATATTTTAGTCCTGACTCGAGTGTTTTGTCTTTTCATTACGCTCGGGTCAGTCCTGAGTTTTACAGATTTTTGAAGATCCATTCTGGAGGATGAAGACGAAGATTTGGTATACTATTACTATTATTACCCTTGCATCATGCTATCTGCTGCATTATTTTATTTGTTCTGTTGTATATGTATAACTCTGATAAATGTTGTATAAATAATTGTCAAAGTATAGTAAACAACTTCATGAACTGTTTATTTGACTATTATATTTTATCGTTCCACTGCGAGATTCTGTGTTGTTTCATTTCCTTTATTTCTCTTTCTTTTTTTTGTTATTTACCCCAATAACTATCTGTCCAAAAAGGCGGTTCGTTCCAGTTGGTATCAGAGCTTTGGTTTAGCGATAAACCTTGGCTCTAGTGGGGAATAACTCATCGAAATATAGGTAAACTATATGAATGAGTTGAGTGTATATGAGAGAGCGTGCTGGTTATTTGATATAAAATGGTTTTATATTGTGTTAACTTTGTTCCGTTGAGTATTTATGAATTCTGGTCGATACTTGGGACGCCAAGGCGTTGATAGGAATTTCTAAACACTCGAATAGGACAAACCAACACAATATCGTTTTGGAATATATTTTATATAAAAGAATTATTCGAATATTTATTCATTTTGATTGAATTGATTGTTAGGAGATGATAATATTAGATTATTATCGTTATTGTTTGATTAGTCAATATTTACAACAATTGGTTAAATAACAATGGATTTAGGAAAATGAAATCTTGTAAACACAATTTATAATGAATATAAATGAATTTTAACTTGGATTTGGGAATTTAAATTCCGGTTGTTGAAATTGACTTACAAGAATTTGAAAAATATAATATGAATATTATATGATAGTATAATTGAGTTGAAATTGTTTTCGAAGGATTTTTTTTAATGATAAGTGTTATATTCCCTTCTCTTGACGCTAGAAAATGATTTTGGTGATGAGTGCACGCATCATCGGCATTTATTTTTGAGAGTCCGAGTGGGGGAGACCACTTAATAGCTTGTCTAAACCTTGTTTTGATTCAAATTTTATTTTATTCTGTATTCTCTATAGTATGATTTGATATATAAATTATATAAGTATATATTATTTCAAAACTTGATTTGAAATGAAACCGGGATTGGAATTCTTAAGTCCTTTAATAATTAATGATTTTTTTTAATGATTGAAATGAATTTAGACTTGAATCATCAAGGAACTTCTGAATTGTGAAATGAGAAATGAACTTAAGAGCTAAGTGAAAATATCAATTGAAGTAGAAATCCTTAGAATTAGGAAATTATGAACTTAAAATAAAATTGAAACTGTAAAACTCGCATAGTATTAAATTTCATTCTATAGCATAGATATAACTTACCAAAATATTTAAGAAGTTCAAAAATGTTATATGGATTGTTAATTGGATAATATACAAGTATAGGTTTGAATAATGAAATATGCATTTAATTAATGGTTTGCAAATATAAATAAAATTGTTAGTAAATAATTGGAATTTAAATTAACATTTAAAGGTGATTCACAATTATGTTAATATAAAATGGAAATACTATATGTGAATGTAAATGTGAAATTAAATTATAGTGAAATTTAAGTAATGACTTAAGAATTAATTAATTGAAAATTCAACTTTAAATGAAAAGAAGTTGTATGTTGTTTAACTACATTCTATTTGCATAACTATAACTTACCAAATACTTAAAAGGTTTAAAATGCTAATAAGGATAAGTAGAGGAATAATATACCAGTGTGAGAGTGAAAATAAAATGTGAAGATCTATTGATAGTTGTAAATATAAAAGAAATTTAAGCTGTAAAATGAATGATATATCTAAGTGAATAAGTAAAATATAAAATTAATGAAATATAAAATTGGTAAATGGAAACTAATTAAATTTGAATATAACTAAATGTCAATAAACTTGAAAGTGTATGAAATTAAAATTGACTTGGAAATGTAAAATTGATTTAGTGTAGATTTTGGATGGTTGTTAATGTTTGATTTGCATTGGTTGTTAGATGGATGAAAATTAATTAAGTAGAATTCATTAGTGTTAATGAAATTGAATAAACGGAATAAAATATTAAATAATAAAATTCAAATTTGAAGCAAAGTGAAATTAAATATAATTGAGTTCAATTTAAATTGAAGCAAATTGACTTGAATTTAAAATGTGAATGAAACAAACTTGAATAAATCGAAAACAAATTGAATGTAAACCTATTGCATGGATGAATAAGAAAATAAATGACTTTGTGTTTATGATTGTTCTTTAGAAAATTTGAAGTTTTGATGGTTTGTACTTTGAAATAATAAAAGCAAATTTTTGGGAAAAATCCAAAATTGTCCAATATATGCTGAAACGAAAACAACCATAACTTTTAAATGGCTGAACGAAATTCGACGATCTTAGAGTTTTTGAAAAGCTTAGAAATTATAGCACAACTTTTGTTTGGATAACTTGAGAAAATTCCTCCGTCTACTAGGTTAAAAACTTGAAGGTTACTCGCTGTCCTGTGTAAAAATAAGTAAAATCAGCAGTATACACCCTTAGTATTTTCTCCATATCTTTTGACTGGTTTGTCGTATTTTGATGATCTTGCACTTTCTGGAAAGCTAAGAACTTAACCTAAAACTTTTGTTTTAAGTGTTTTGTGTTTTGATGTCGTTTAGAAGGTCGAAAACGTGGGCGAACGTTGCTGACCTGCGCAATTCATTGCACAGGCTGAGGCGTATCCTCTAAGTAAAACGGCCATAATTTTTGAACGTATGGTCCGAATTCAATGATTTTGGACATTCCGGAAAGCTTGAAATGAATGCAACAACTTTTGTTTAGATTCTGTTGTCGAATTTTATTGTTTAGGTGTCTTAAAAACTAAGATTTGTTTGCTGTCCTGAAATTGGAATCTCGGTTTTGAAGCTAAATATGTTATATATATGTTGTGTAGGCTAAGTATATCGATCTATTTTTATATGCATGGTTCTAACTTAGTTATTAAGTGTTTAGTAGGTGCGGATTGCGCTTGCTTCGCATTTGGAGCTCGCTTTCGTGCTATATTAGCCGTATATGCTCGCTAACAATATATAAGATACATATCTCGGATTACATACCGTACTTTTACACTTTTTCCCTGCGGGATGCCTCATCACTTGATGAGATGTATATTTGTGATATATATACTGTTATATTTTTTTCCGATCGAGCCGCGCAAAGGAGTCTCTGTCGAAATTTTCCGTAAAATCCGGATGTTAGAAAATTTTTCAAGTTTAAAATTTTTTATAACTTGTTTTGATTACTAACTTTCAAAGTTAGGAAGCCGTTCAGAGTAACTTAGTGGAAGCATAATTATGACTTTATAAATAGAATTTCATTGTTTATAAGTGGATAATTTTTAATAAAATATATCAAATGTTGAATTCTTTACTTAGTTCATTTTCCCTTCTTTTTCCTTTTCGGGGACGAAAAGTTTTGAGTAGGGGAGAGTGTAATGACCCATAAATTTTCGATAATTAAAATAGCTAATTTAATAAGATTTCGTGATTTAGTGTTAGAAAAAAATTTGTGAGTCGTTTGGAATAATAATAAATAGAATGAAATGCAACAAGATTCTGTATAAGTTAATTATTTAGGAATTGAATAAAATTCCAAATCAATCGAAATGATATGTAGTCAAAGGTAATTGAATGAATTTGTATTGTATAGGTAATTGTGACACTTGTTTGTAAATAATAAACTTATAAGTAATTAAAAGTTAACGGTGATAATTATTTAAGTTACATATTCATTTAGTTAGTCGAATTAAATTTGTGAACCAATTGCAATTGAAATGGAAGTTTATATATTAGTTGAGTGAATTATCTCTAACTGTAGTTAAATAATAATGTAGAGTTCATTTGATGTAATATAGTAAATCGACTGATAATGAAATTTTTATTTAAAAATCCAATATTGAAATCCGTCAAATATTGAACAATTAAATAGTTTAGATTTAATATTTGGAATTTATTGAATTAATTAAATAACTGTTTTAATGAAAATGGTTGTTCTATAATTTGAATTAGTTAAATTTTATAAGTTCGTTTTGAATATTTCAAAAGATAGTGATTTCAGAACAATCAAATTTGTTTAAATTTAATATTACAAATGTTGAATAATTAAATTCCGAATTCGATATGATCAATTTGATATTGAAATTTAATATATGAAAATAGAGCGAATAATTGAAATTGATTTAATATGATTCAGATTGGTTTCCAAAGTGAATATAAGTTATATTGTGATTATAATATAGTTAATAAGATTTTAAAATTTGAAATTATTGAATAATTGAATAATGGGTTAATATGATTAAAAATGACTTGTAAAATTTTATTGTATCATATTAAAGTAAGAATGATGTTGTATAACTTTTAAAATTGAATTAAAAGTAAATTTGTGAAAATCGAATATTTTAATATTTAATTATCGACTGAAAAATTGCCAATTTTCGAACAGTCTCAGAATTGGACGAAACTAGTTCCATTGGATCCGTAATAGTTAGTTATTATCGGATTTCAATTTTCATAGCGATCGGAGTCGTCGTTTGACCGTGGCAGCTCGAAACACATCGAAATTGTTTTAATATTAATTTAACGAGTTAAAATAGTCATTTTTCAAACGGTCTCGGATTCCGACGAAACCAGTTTCATCGGATCCGTAACGTGATATTATTGTAAGGTTTCAAATTTCGTGTCAATCGGATTTACCGTTTGTCCGGAGCAAGCCAAAACGCATAGAAATTAGTTGAATCGGTTTAATTTAAATTTGATCGTTTATTGCCGTAACTCGCACATATGATCGAATTAGCCTCCGAAACCTATTCCATTGTGTCCGTACCGTGGGGTAAACCCTAAAAAGGCCAGCCGGCATGCTTCGTTTGGAGTTCGGAAAATTTTCGATGAATAGTGTTTTGGCGATTTTCTATAAAAGGACCCCCACTTTCTTTGTTTTGCATAAACCCTACGGTTTGTAACGACCCGAAATTTTCACACCCGAAAATTCCAGATAGTTATGAAAAAGAAGAAAGAGATAGAAGAAGAAGATCAGAAATATCAACATCTCACATTCGCAGCGGATAAAATATAATAATAAATAATAACAATAACAGTTTACAAAGATTACTATTTCTGTCAATTACAATTATATACATCAGAGTTTTACATATATACAGTCACTGAATATTTACAATTATTCTGTCTCAGATTAACAATAGTATAAACACAGCGGATATACTCTATACGATATTGCCATCCATCTCGCCTCCTGAGCTCCAGAACGTACCTACCTGAAAATCTGTAATACTCGGTCTGACCCGAGCATTACATCAAAGTAACACCCGGGTCAGGCTGGAAACCAGCGTGAGTAAACCCATCTAACATGGAATACCAAAGCAAACAACTTATATAAAACCCGGATAACTTATATCAATTTATCCCATTTCACAATTTACTATAGACCACACTTATTTCATATATAAATTTTCTAAGTACCAAACTTAGATAAAATAATCCAATTCACTTAAATCATTTCATCCCAGTCTATTGATTCACACATCAATTTATTTTAAATCCGAAGTGGTTCCGGGTATTTCCTAATACCCGATCCCGGTCTCCTCGGATCTCAAGTTATCCTAAATCCAAATTTTCCAAATGAAATACACACATTTCATATCAGAGATATCAACTCATTCAAAGCATCCCATACCATTCAATCATCCATAAGCAATGCTTAATCACATACAAATTAATTCAATTGATTCTAATTGAATTTCCTAACCACATTCACTTAGATTATTAATTAACCCCAAATCAATTAATTAGTCAACTCCTCTATACCCATTCATCTTAATTAACAGCCCTGGATTAATTACCTTCCAATTCCATTCGAGTAATTCTCTTTAATTAATTTCACGATATTAGTTACTTTTACCAAAGCAATGAGTAATCTTTAATTACTTCCCAAATTAATTTACTGTAATCAATTACGTTACTTCTTAATTACTTATATTAACTGACTTCTCATAAGTCACTTAATATGAATTGATTAATCTCAATTAATCAAATCTTTAATTACTTTATTAATTATATAAATTAATGATTTCCAATTATATTTCAGTTTATCCTAATCCAAATTAATTACATCAATCAAACCACAACATTAACAACTCTTAATTTAACTCAACCTATAATTAGCTATCCATTTATTTCCTTCATTTAATAAATCAATTTCTCCTTAGTTAATCATCTGAATTAATCTCTTGAATGATTATACAAATTGATTATATATTATTAATTGCATTTAGTAATTACTTAACAAACCATCCAATAAATATTTTTTCTGAATTACTTACACTCAATCCATTAAGTTAAAGCTTAATAAATTAATTAATTCAACTCTTTAATTTCTAAATTAATTAAATTTGAGTTCAAAACTATTCAAAACCCGAATGCCTCGAGTCAAACAACAACCAACTCACGAATCAACCAAAACCAAGCTACCAGATCATTATTTCACAGTGCATAACAAATCAACTCAATCATTCAACGGTTATTTAAATTAACCATTAAAATTTATATAAAATACAGCTGAGTGAGATTTACTCACCTTTAAATTTTTGTTTGGCGATCCAATTCCATCTCCGCCATTATCTCCCCATTTTAGACCTTGTATAAATATTACATAACTTATTAATATCTGGGATAATCAGATAATCCATTACTATTTATTGATTTTAATCTATCTAATAATTTGAATAATATTTTCTTTGATAAATTTAATCTAATTTAAACTAAATTTTAATTTATCTAAAAATTAAATTTTAAAAATAACTTTCTGTAAATATCTTAAAATAAAATTAACTGCTAATTTTTTTTCGGCTACACATTTATTATTCATACTTGTATTATTGAAAATAAAAATTAATTGGAAGAAATAATCTATGATTACCTCTAAAGAAAACTCGCAGCAGCCTCCCCATTATGCGACCATACCCCGACCAAGATCCGCGAGCCGCCACTCCTACTCGAGATCGCATCCCCATCAGGAGCCGCTCGACCACGCGAAGATGTTCGTGACTGAACCCTAGGTGAAAACGTGACCGCCACCCAACTGCCCCTCCACGAATCGACCTCGCGAATCTCCCCAAATCGAACGCGAGTAAAGTCCTCGAATGTCAGCATTCCTTACTCGCGAGTTCACGGCTCGATCGAACTCGAGCTCAAATTCCAGTTAGCTGAAGAGAGGTGAAAATGGATTCAAGTTTCTCTTCTTTTCTTTTCCGCCCTTTGTTTTGATTTCGTGATGATTCGATTGCTCATCGTTGCTATCGAACAAGAGAGAGGGGCCTCCATTTTTTTTTTTTAACGAGAACTGGAAATCGTTTGAAGAGAGAGAACGGGAAGCTTGATTTTGATTTAGAAGAAGAGGGGTTTGGCCCTTTATGTGTTTTCGTTTATCATACGAGGCGATGGAAATTTACCGAGGTATCGGCCATTTTTTTTCGAGTTCGATTGCCATCAGGAAGCTTGAGGAAGACAAAGATGTATATAGCTTGAAAATGGCTTCCTGCGTACGATTGGGACTTACAAAAATATCTTGTACAGTTAAAAAAATATCTTTGGAAAATTTATATTTAACTTTTTATTATCTTATATAAATTTTCCGATTTTAACTTCAACACGTTACTCATCCGTTCGGACAAACAGTAACTCCAAACGCTACGAAAATTGAAATCAGATAATAACTAACTATTACGGATCCAATGGAACTGGTTTCGTCAAATTCCGAGACTATGCCTCGGAAGACTATTTTTAAATTCAATTTAAACGATATATTATTAAAATTGAACAAATTACCTTTAAATTAAATTTCAACCATTCTATTATCTTCAGTATTCTCATTATAGATTTTATAAGCCTTCAAATTATTTTAAACAGGCTTCGAAATCCCAGATTCAACAATTTACCCAATTTCAATTATTTAATTCATTTCTTAAACCCTATAATTCAATGATTTAATTATCAAGTAAATATCGATATCTTAAATTCAAGTTAAAATTAACTTTTAAATATTTTAAAATCAATTAACAATTCTATTTTAAATTGTTGGAAAAAATTTGGGTCGCCACATTCCTCCCCCCTTAAAAGAATTTCGTCCCCGAAATTACTAGTTAGGAAGAACAGGAAATTATTGTCAAGGACAAAATTTTACAGCTTTTTAGCCTCAAGGACAGACCTTCAATATTTTATCCTAAAGGATAACTTTCTGTAGGTATCAGTTTTTAATTATTTATAACAGTTTTTAGGTATCAGTTTGTAGTTATCGGTAGCAGTTTTAGGTATCATTTTTAGCTAGATAGCAGTTTTGTTGTCCTTATAAATAATTTTGGAAAATGTTTGTCCTGATGAATAATTTTTAGAAGAATGTTTGTCCTTGTGCTAAAAATATTGAGGTCGTGTCCTTGAGGCAAAAAATATACAAATCTTTGTCCTTTAAATTAATTCCCCCTTAGGAAGAATGTCCCATACCGGTCAACTTTTTCCCATAACCAAACAGTTCTACAACTTAACAATTATCTTTCATAAAAACCCCCTTTATTATTCTTACTATCTCCCAAACTCTTCCACAATATCAAACAATACCCCTTTTCTCGATCATTTAAATGTCCATTTAAAACCTAATTTTTGAACTATCAAAATTATCTCAAAATTTTTCTAACACCCTAAATTCCCGAAATTTTTTGCCAGCGTCTCCTTTGCGCGGCTAGCTCGGTACTACTACAAAAGACCTCTACGGGCTCCCAAATTCCAAAAAGAAAACAAAAGCCAAGTGGCTGCATCAAAAACCCAATCCAATTTCATACAGAAATTTAAATACATACCTTTTTGTTGGGCAATTTGAATTTATCTTTTGGAACCAAATCTAATTTCTTTTCTCTTTGATACCTGCATATCTCACTTAGCAACAATATCCAATCGTAACCTTATAAATCATTTTATACATCTCTTTACATAA
This sequence comes from Allium cepa, assembly GCA_030765085.1. Lineage (NCBI taxonomy): Eukaryota > Viridiplantae > Streptophyta > Magnoliopsida > Asparagales > Amaryllidaceae > Allium > Allium cepa. Next base: position 453,788,175 of record CM060937.1, on the reverse strand, counting down.
GTTTCATACCCACTTCTATTCAAATTAGTTTTCGCCGTTTCATTTGAATTCAGTTTATTTTCGATTTCTAATATTGAGTTATATCTTTCTTTTAAACTGATTCATATTAGTTTCATTTATTAGTTTACTTTAACTTCCAATTTTAAATTGTTTTGTCGTTAACCAAAATTTTCAAAAATTTTCTAACTCCCAAAATTTTGGCAGAGTCTCCTTTGTACGGAGGAGCTTTTGCAATTTGACAATATATATAAATATGTATACATCGACCCACACGGTCGGAAAAAGCAAAAACAGTTCATATTTCCTATTTTTATTGCGTAGGCGTACCTTATTTAGCATTTTAGCAAGCAGCTTATAAATTCTAGCAATTAACATACCCAAATCTAGCCAAACGGCTTCCCTGTACCTGTACTTACTCAATTTAAATATGTAAGTGCCATATATAGAAATTTTATTAACCTAACACTTACTTTCAAAAGCCAAACACATGCATGACATAAATAACAAGCACCGAACATTTCCAATAAGCAATTTATATGTTTTAAAGCACATCTAATTGTTTCCAACCAAATTTATATGCCTTTTCATTCAATCTTAATGGTTTACACACAATTACATGCATTCAACTCATTTTAAGCGAAACAATCTCATATTCACTTCAATTGATTCAAAAATCAATTATATCGCTTCCACTAATTCATAGCATTTAATTTGATTACATCTCGCTTGCGTTAAACGATAATCATTTCTACGCAATTTGATAATATCCATGTGAATAATTAATTGTTTAAGTTTTATAACCAATTAAAATTGATCCCAACTCAATTTTATTTCATTCAATTCCATTTTATCTTATTCACACCCATTCATACGCATCTCATTTCATCACCTTTTGACTTCATTCAAACTATTTAGTAAGCTTAGCATATTCAATATTTCTAAATTTATAACCATTTCCAAATTAATTTTATCCAAGCTTTAATTTAATAGACTTTTATCCTTATTCGAAGCCAAGCTTCCATAAACTTTAAACTTAAGTTAATTACTTTAATTTATTCCAACATCAACTTAAGTTCACTTTCATTAAATTTGATTCTCATTAAATCAAATTCCATTTAATTCAGTTAGTCCATCTCCTTCATTGTAAATTTAATCCACCTTCTCAATTTATCAAAACAATATCCGGGCACATATGCCACCGAACTTAAGTCCAGTCTGATAATCCAATTCCAATGAAAGTTTGATTCAATTTTTTTTTTCATCAGGCTTCATCCATTTATTATATAATTCCAGTGATCCCATTAAAATTTTTAATTTACTTGTTTATTTCGAATTTATTTTATTAATTTACAATTCATTTATTAACCAAAGTTAAATTTTATTAACATACTCCATCAAGTAATTATTTTGTTAATTAGCTTACTTCCAACTTTCAAATCAATATGCGATTTTATTTCAAAGAATCGCTTCATTGAAATTTCCCGAGTCCAATTTTATTTTATAATTCCAGTTTGAAATCCCATTTTTTTTTCTTTAAAATTTAGGAATGCCTTCAAATTTAGACAATACAATTAAAATAGCTTTTTATAAAAATATTTCTTATAACTCGATGTCTCAACCAGTCCATCTTTGTTCTCACAGAAATTCAGTCATACGTTGATCAGGCGTAGGACTGAAAATCTATAAGTACTTGGTAAAGCCGTTTTCAACACCCAGTGAAAATACTTGGAAAACAATTTTATTGAAATATAGAAAACAATTTCGAAAATAGAGGAAATATTTTTTTTATTTTTATTTTTTTAGTGAGGATGCTCTGGAAATCATCACCCCCATTCCATGGTCACAGTTACATACCAGGGTTACGTTGCAGTCACAACAAAAGTCCATGTAACTGCAGGCTCTCCACGGCACTCTCGATTACGCCATGGAACCCACACAACAGATCACAGTTACATCCAGGGTTACGTTGCAGTCACAACAAAAGTCCATGTAACTGCAGGCTCTCCGCGGCCTCTGATCTCGCTATCAAAATGAAACTTCTCCACTCTTACATAGGTCGCAGTCTACCGAGATAAACTCAAACGCAGACTGTTGGCTCTCAGCGGGACACACGACTTTCGCTATGTTATACCATAGGTCGCAGTCTACCGATATAGAATCAAACGTAAACTGTTGGCTCTCCGCGGCACACACGACTTCCGCTATGGTATACACTACTCATAATCCCCAGGAACTAGTTTTGTCCGGACTCCTCACAGGATTAACTTTAGAACCCCCTCGGGCTCCAGGCAGCACCACTCAGTGGCACTCCTGAGAAGTTCATTTCAAGGGAGCGCCTTTTTCCCCAGAGCTATCATCAAAACACTTTATACTATACACATATAGTATCTTTCAAATCATACACCTAGTATGAATTTTATCAAAGCTCCTTTACACAAAATCAATTATCCCAAAATCGATAATTCTTCCAACTAGGCTTTCCAAATTCAATATTGATTTTACCCAAAAATCAAAAGCCTTTCCCAAAATCCTCATAAGATCCTTTATATATATTCAGATATATATATATATATATATATATATATATTTAAAACTTTGGATCCTTACTTTCTTGTATAAAACACCTTTTATACTCCTAACACTCTCAAAAACCATAGAAATATCTAATTTCCACCTTTATTCATTTCATATTTCTCAAAATATTCTTTCAGTTCAAAAGAACCATTTCACATTCCTTATTCACCTTTACATTAATTCCCATTTGGATTATTACTTCAATCCTTATCTTAGTTGGGTACTTTAATCAATAACAGTTTGAACTCCGACCAGTTTAGAAAAACAGCTTGAAAATTTTAAAAATAGGTAAGTAGTTGAAAAACAATTATTAGTTGCAAAATAATTGTAAAATAGTTAACTAATTGTAAAATAGTCAAAAAATAGTTGAGTAGTTCCAGAGATTTTTAGACAATTGAAAGATAGTAATTTATTTGTAAAGTAGTGGAAAAATAATATATAGTTTAGGAAACAATTGAAAAATATTTAAATAGCTCCAAAAATAATGGTAAAACAAATATAATAAATTAGCTTTAAAAAGAAAGGCTGTATATATTTAATAGCTTAGAAAATAAGTTTATATCAAAACAATTTATATTGAAAATAGTCAAGAGCCAACTGTTCACCTCCTCAACAATTCAATTTAAATCTCCATTTAAAGTGACCCAATTCCAATCCAAAAAACTCCAAATTCCATTAGACTTGATTAATTCCCAATTCAAGTTGAATCAATCTTGATTCCTTCCCAAATTTAAATCAAATTCTAATTGATTTTAATCCTGTTCAATTTTAACTATAATTTCATAGTATTCCAATCAATTTGAATTATTATCAATTTAATTTCAGAATCCAAATCACCTCAGTTTAATCCATTCCAATTTCCCATTTAAAATTTTTAAACTTATATGTTTTCAATCGCCAATCCAATTACTTCAACCCAAATTAAATTTTGAACTAATTCAATTTCAATCTTGAATTTTAAACTTCCTCGAATTATATAAATTCGAGTTAAATTCTCAAAGGTTGATTTAACCTTTTAAACCAAATTATCTTTTATTTAAAGTTTTTAAACAATCTCAAATTTCTGAGTCCAATTCTTCATTTCAACTTATCTCTACTTATATTTTTTTATTATTCCATAAACATTTTATCAAGATTCCAGAATTTCAAATCCAAACCCAGTTCACAAACAATTCCAATTAAAAACAATTTGGTAGAAATTTCTCTTCTAGAAACTCGAAAATAAACATCGATAATGCTGCAGTCATTACCGACGTTATTTTCCAGTGACCGAAAGAGTTCAATGCTTTTATTTCTTTAAAAACATTTCCAAATATTTTTAATTTCAAATCTTCCAGATTTCCAATTCAACACCAAAATTATTTACGAAATAATACTATTATTTCTCCAAAACCTTTGGAAACCACTTCCAAATCCAAAGGAATTCTAAATTTTTCCCAACAATTCCAACTTCAAATTTATAACCATCTCAAATTATATAATTCGAGCTAAATTCTCAAAGATTGGTTTAACCTTTTTAAACTAAATTTAACTTTGGTCATTTGAAGTTTCAAACAATTCTAATTTCTGAGTTCTAATTCTAGAATTTCATTTTTAATTAATTTAATTTTAATTTGGTTGTATTATAGTTCTTCTTAACTTAATTCCAATAATTTAACACCCAATCACCTTAATATTTATTAGTAGGAAATATTGTTTTATATATAAAATATACTTTTATATAAAACCATTTAAAACCTTTATATAAGAAAATAACAAGTACGCGCTCATATATATACACTCAACTCATTCTAGAGTACTACAGACTCTATTTAATGAGTAATTCCCACCAGAGCCAAGGTTCTCGCTTAACCTTCTGCTCTGATACCAAATGTAACGACCCGAAATTTTCACACCCGAAAATTCCAGATAGTTATGAAAAAGAAGAAAGAGATAGAAGAAGAAGAACAGAAATATCAACAACTCACAATCGCAGCGGATAAAATATAATAATAAATAATAACAATAACAGTTTACAAAGATTATTATATCTGTCAATTACAATTATATACATCAGAGTTTTACATATATACAGTCACTGAATATTTACAATTATTCTGTCTCAGATTAACAATAGTATAAATACAGCGGATATACTCTATACGATATTGCCATCCATCTCGCCTCCTGAGCTCCAGAACGTACCTACCTGAAAATCTGTAATACTCGGTCTGACCCGAGCATTACATCAAAGTAACACCCGGGTCAGGCTGGAAACCAGCGTGAGTAAACCCATCTAACATGGAATACCAAAGCAAACAACTTATATAAAACCCGGGTAACTTATATCAATTTATCCCATTTCACAATTTACTATAGACCACACTTATTTCATATATAAATTTTCTAAGTACCAAACTTAGATAAAATAATCCAATTCACTTAAATCATTTCATCTCAGTCTATTGATTCACACATCAATTTATTTTAAATCCGAAGTGGTTCCGGGTATTTCCTAATACCCGATCCCGGTCTCCTCGGATCTCAAGTTATCCTAAACCCAAATTTTCCAAATGAAATACACACATTTTATATCAGAGATATCAACTCATTCAAAGCATCCCATACCATTCAATCATCCATAAGCAATGCTTAATCACATACAAATTAATTCAATTGATTCTAATTGAATTTCCTAACCACATTCACTTAGATTATTAATTAACCCTAAATCAATTAATTAGTCAACTCCTCTATACCCATTCATCTTAATTAACAGCCCTGGATTAATTACCTTCCAATTCCATTCGAGTAATTCTCTTTAATTAATTTCACGATATTAGTTACTTTTACCAAAGCAATGAGTAATCTTTAATTACTTCCCAAATTAATTTACTGTAATCAATTACGTTACTTCTTAATTACTTATATTAACTGACTTCTCATAAGTCACTTAATATGAATTGATTAATCTCAATTAATCAAATCTTTAATTACTTTATTAATTATATAAATTAATGATTTCCAATTATATTTCAGTTTATCCTAATCCAAATTAATTACATCAATCAAACCACAACATTAACAACTCTTAATTTAACTCAACCTATAATTAGCTATCCATTTATTTCCTTCATTTAATAAATCAATTTCTCCTTAGTTAATCATCTGAATTAATCTCTTGAATGATTATACAAATTGATTATATATTATTAATTGCATTTAGTAATTACTTAACAAACCATCCAATAAATATTTTTTCTGAATTACTTACACTCAATCCATTAAGTTAAAGCTTAATAAATTAATTAATTCAACTCTTTAATTTCTAAATTAATTAAATTTGAGTTCAAAACTATTCAAAACCCGAATGCCTCGAGTCAAACAACAACCAACTCACGAATCAACCAAAACCAAGCTACCAGATCATTATTTCACAGTGCATAACAAATCAACTCAATCATTCAACGGTTATTTAAATTAACCATTAAAATTTATATAAAATACAGCTGAGTGAGATTTACTCACCTTTAAATTTTTGTTTGGCGATCCAATTCCATCTCCGCCATTATCTCCCCATTTTAGACCTTGTATAAATATTACATAACTTATTAATATCTAGGATAATCAGATAATCCATTACTATTTATTGATTTTAATCTATCTAATAATTTGAATAATATTTTCTTTGATAAATTTAATCTAATTTAAACTAAATTTTAATTTATCTAAAAATTAAATTTTAAAAATAACTTTCTGTAAATATCTTAAAATAAAATTAACTGCTAATTTTTTTTCGGCTACACATTTATTATTCATACTTGTATTATTGAAAATAAAAATTAATTGGAAGAAATAATCTATGATTACCTCTAAAGAAAACTCGCAGCAGCCTCCCCATTATGCGACCATACCCCGACCAAGATCCGCGAGCCGCCACTCCTACTCGAGATCGCATCCCCATCAGGAGCCGCTCGACCACGCGAAGATGTTCGTGACTGAACCCTAGGTGAAAACATGACCGCCACCCAACTACCCCTCCACGAATCGACCTCGCGAATCTCCCCAAATCGAACGCGAGTAAAGTCCTCGAATGTCAGCATTCCTTACTCGCGAGTTCACGGCTCGATCGAACTCGAGCTCAAATTCCAGTTAGCCGAAGAGAGGTGAAAATGGATTCAAGTTTCTCTTCTTTTCTTTTCCGTCCTTTGTTTTGATTTCGTGATGATTCGATTGCTCATCATTGCTATCGAACAAGAGAGAGGGGCCTCCATTTTTTTTTTTAACGAGAACTGGAAATCGTTTGAAGAGAGAGAACGGGAAGCTTGATTTTGATTTAGAAGAAGAGGGGTTTGGCCCTTTATGTGTTTTCGTTTATCATACGAGACGATGGAAATTTACCGAGGTATCGGCCATTTTTTTCCGAGTTCGATTACCATCAGGAAGCTTGAGGAAGACAAAGATGTATATAGCTTGAAAATGGCTTCCTGCGTATGATTGAGACTTACAAAAATATCTTGTACAGTTAAAAAAATATCTTTGGAAAATTTATATTTAACTTTTTATTATCTTATATAAATTTTCCGATTTTAACTTCAACACGTTACTCATCCGTTCGGACAAACGGTAACTCCAAACGCTACGAAAATTGAAATCCGATAATAACTAACTATTACGGATCCAATGGAACTGGTTTCGTCAAATTCCGAGACTGTGCCTCAGAAGACTATTTTTAAATTCAATTTAAACGATATATTATTAAAATTGAACAAATTACCTTTAAATTAAATTTCAACCATTCTATTATCTTCAGTATTCTCATTATAGATTTTATAAGCCTTCAAATTATTTTAAACAGGCTTCGAAATCCCAGATTCAACAATTTACCCAATTTCAATTATTTAATTCATTTCTTAAACCCTATAATTCAATGATTTAATTATCAAGTAAATATCGATATCTTAAATTCAAGTTAAAATTAACTTTTAAATATTTTAAAATCAATTAACAATTCTATTTTAAATTGTTGGAAAAAATTTGGGTCGTCACAGGGTTTCAGCCCTTAGCCGCCACTTTCATTTCAATGGCCAGAAAATTTCGAAACTTCTTCCTCATTTTCATCTCAATCCATCAACAATTAGCAAAAACTCTCAACTACAAAGTTGTAGAGGGCATAACGATCTAGCTATCCAACGGTGGAGGTCGGAAACGGAGCCACGGATCGACGGGAAATCACGTTCAAAGCCGCTGCATTTTTCACGCACTTCGAGATGCCAAGGGGGGCCGAGCTCCACCGCCTTCTGGCCGTTAGTAGCTCGCGTTACGAGCTTCGAGGCGCCGCTCTCCGATCGTCTCCAGCTTGCTCGAGTTGTTCGCGATAATTCAATGTTGAACGGCGGCTATGGGTTCTTGTAACCCTGGGCACGAACGTGAGAGAGGAAGAAGGAAGGCACACTTCAGATCTGAGGTAAAAGGAATGGACGGCCGTGATCTGATGTAGGGCTTGAGATTAAAAATAAAAGCTGAAATTGTTTTTTTAAATTCGTGTAATCTTTAAAATAGCATAACTTTTTCATACGAGGTCGAAAACGCACGAAACTTTTTGCGTTGGAATCGTATCGACGAGCACTACGCAATGGACCTAGATTGGAATCATTTGGAGATAGTGAAAATTTCGGGTAAAATTAAACGCTCGTTTAATTTTATTCGAAATAAAGCGCTGGAACTACATTGAAATCAAGGTGAGTGTTTTATAACGCTCACAACGTACTAAATATCTTTATGCTAGTTAAATTTGACATTATGAAGTGTTATGAATTTTATTTGTCGTTGTTTGACAAATTTAATTATCATATAGATTGTCATTTGAATTAACCGTTGAAAATTAAATTGACCGTTAAAATTGAAATTGAAATTGAATTGCGATAAAATTACCTGACATTAATAACTATGAAATTGCTATGAATTGTATTGTCTATTGGATGTTTTATTTCGATGGATGCTATTGGTTGATATTTAAATGTTTGGATGTTTATTGCTTATATATAACCTGTTATGCATACATATGACACTATGATTGATTTAAGTGATATATATTCATCCCTGACATTTAATTTAAATAAATAATTACTCTGCCACAGGATAGAAAATTATATACGGACACCGAATTGGCTAAATTAATAATTTTTAAAATCGTCGATTTGAAATTTATTTAAATGTTTTGATTTAAAAGTTATAAATAGAAATCAATTTATCGAAAAATTGAGTTTGGAATGTTGAAATAGATTTTGGTTAAAAGAAGTTGTTAAATGATTTAGGTTGAGACTTGAAATTTAAAATTGGGTTATGTTTGAATTTCGAAAATGTATTCGTTTTAAAGATTGAACCTTAATTCGAGTTTCGAATATTACTAAGTAAAAGCGATATAAAATGATATTTGGAATTGAGCTTGAGATTGAATCATATTTGTAAGTGGGATTTAAATTTGAATATTGAAGGAAAATTTTGTTAAGTGTTAAAAATTGATATTTTGAAAAATCAAGCTAAAAAAATTCGATACACATTGGAATTGAATAAGTTGAAGGTGAATGTAAAATTGAATAAATTTGAAGTCAAAGTTGACATTGATTTGAATTGAAATCGAAATTGAATCGGTAAATTGGAAATTGAAATTTATTTGAATTGGAAAGTTATAATTGAAATGGGATTGGTTTTGAAGCTGTTTTAATTGGTTTTTCCAAATTACTCTGTTATATAAACCATTTTGAATACTTAAACTATTTTAATCTATTTTTAATCTACTTAACCCAATTTAAATTATTTAAACTAATTTATCTATTTTAAATCCATTTTAAAGATTTTAAGTATTTTTAACTATTTTAATTATTTAAACTACTTTTAAACAACTTAAACTATTTTCTAAAAATTTCAAGCTGGTTAATAAGGTGAAATGTTTATATTTAAACCTTGAATTTAAATACGAATCGAGTTAAATGAAGTTGCAACCTAAATTGAAATTCGAAATGATTTTGAAACCGAAATGAGATATTGATGTGAAAAATGATTTTTGAAACGAAATCTTATATTTGAAAAGATACGACGATATTTGAAATGGATATGATTTTTGAAGCGAAAATGATATTTTGATATCAATTATGAATCGATTTGAAATGTAAAAGAGCCAACGGTGTAATAATACGTAGTTATTAAAGAGACCGGGATCGGATATGGACATACTCTCTGTCGATACCGAACACCACTTTAATAATTATTATACGCGGAGTGTTGATCCAGAATGAAGTGGATGATTTGGTGAACGCGTTGACTGAAGAAAGAGAACGATATTGGATGACCCCTGACATGACTAAAACAGGAGCCGCGCCGGGCCATTGAGGTTCGCCACCTCTAGCGGACACGCTTCTTCGATACCATTTCTATTACATTTGTGATTCGATTTGGGTGCACCCCTTGATTTGGGAGTGTTGTTTCGCGGTGTTGGGGTGGCTGCTGGATATGCCCAACATCAGTCCGGATCACGCAACTACTAGTATCCTAGTTGGTATCGCCTCATGTACCTTGTCATACTGATTATCCTATTCGCGACCACTACATTATGCTTTGTGTTATACCTATGGGGTACCCTCTGATAACCACCAGTTTACGGTGGGGCTTACGGTGCTGTATAGACTATGACATTATAAAAATGTGTTAAGGGGGATTATGGTAACGCCTTAACGCTATTTTAATACTTTATATTACTGATAGGCATTATCTACTTAGCGTACATTACTATATAGTAGATAGTTTAACGGATCCTTAAGAGATGGAAAATCCCGTAACATCTCTTGAGTTATTGCACGCACGTTGACACTGGATATGAGATGTCAAACCCCGTAAACATCTCTGACGACGTTACACCCATATTTATTTACGATTGATTTAACTTTCGTAAGGATATTTTAGTCCTGACTTGAGTGTTTTGTCTTTTCATTACGCTCGGGTCAGTCCTGAGTTTTACAGATTTTTAAAGATCGTTCTGGAGGATGAAGACGATGATTTGGTATACTATTACTATTATTACCCTTGCATCATGCTATCTGCTGCATTATTTTATTTGTTCTATTGTATATGTACAACTCTGATAAATGTTGTATAAATAATTATCAAAGTATAGTAAACAACTTCATGAACTGTTTATTTGACTATTATATTTTATCGTTCCGCTGCGAGATTCTGTGTTGTTTCATTTCCTTTATTTCTCTTTTTTTTTGTTATTTACCCCAATAACTATCTGTCCAAAAAGGCGGGTCGTTACATATACGCATGATGAACATCACATGAAACCAATACAAGCTACCGGATATAGAACTTCAAACAAGCAGTGGCAGTGATCAAGCAACAATCGAACAAGTGCAATCAAGTCAACCACACACACACACACACACATATATATATATATATACATACATATATGTATGTATATATGTATGGAGACAATCAGTCAAAGTAGTATAACATGAATTAACTCAACTACGTGAACATTAACACAGCAATCAAACTCAAATGCAAATATATCGTGAAGCCAAAAAAATATACAAATTTACAGTAAATACCAGTAGCATGAATTGAACAAGTTGAGAGTCATGAATCAAGGTAGCAGAACAAGTTCGAACTTAACAAATCAAATTCCAAAAATCCAGTGGTGCAGTTCGAATAAAAATCAGGGTAGCAGTTTAAAATTAGGGTAGCGGTTTTTCAAGCCAAGTCAAGTTTAAATGCCAAAGAATCAAAGCAGTGGTCACCAAGGTAATAGCAACAATAAATCACAAATACGATTAACAAGTCCAGATTATCACAATTTCGATTGGCCGAAGTTGTAGGTGAAATAAACAGAATTGACTAAATTATATTCAAGAAAATTCAACACGAACGAGTCAGAATATATCATAATCGTTCAATCAAGAATCGAATGGCAAAGCAATACAAGTGACGAGTTTCAAGTCAAACATACGAACGAAAACATAGGGACTTTAATCCCTATTTAAACCCAAGAATCATCATCGGCTTAAAACAACACATTCGAGTTCAAGCAAATCACAGAGCCAAGTTTCAAATTAAATCCGAAAACAATAACTCCAATCAAGTCGAGCGTAAGCAAATTAGAAAAGAAAAATCACATATCAGTTTTATCATTTGAGCTCGACGCATTGGAGCAGCCGAATGCAAATCAAAGCTATGAGTTGATTGATGAAGCAAACAGAAGAAATATCATCATCCAATCAAACAATTTGAATCGACGACCTCAATTTCCAGAACCCTAGCTTTTTGAAAAGGAATGAAGGAACGAAAGAGATCAGCCAAAGTTTTAACACTGAAGAAATAAAATAAAAGGATTTTTGGTGGGCAGGCTTTATTAATGTTTTGGGCTTAGAGTTATTAATAATAGGGTTTTATTTATTTTACTTGTTTTTATTTTTTTAAATCGTGTAACTTTCTAGTCGTGTGACTAGGGACGAACTACTGTGGTGTAGTTAGAGAATTCGCAACTCAGTGGCTGAGTTATGGTAGGGTTTTGAGCGTAGAGTTAGGTTAGTCAATAGTGGGTGTCGCAAGTTTACGTGTGTAAGCATCTGACTACTAAATTTCTAGTAGAAACCTTGGAGGCAGCACGTAGGCAGGGTTTTGTCGAAGCTGGGTAAATCTGTGTTATTCTATTTCTATTTTTATTATCCTGCTATTATCATTGCTGCAATTATTACATATATTTCCGCATTAAGTTTTATTATTATTAGTATCACCCCCTCTCTAGGGTGAAATCGATCCTATAATAATTACTCACACAACACTGATTTTATCAATTAGTTACATATTGTTTCACTCGTTAATAAACTATTGTTTATTTCCTTATTTACAATTTATAACCAAATTTTATGTTTACACTCATTTCAATTTATTGAAATTGCGTTAAAATAATTATCAATTGCCTTAAATTAACATTATTAATTTCATTCTAATTATCATTCTCATTAATAATTCACAAAATTTTATTTCTTCCCATATTAAATTACAAAATCTTATTAAATTCAATATTTTTTATTATCGTAAATTACGGGTCATTACACTCTCCTCTACTCAAAACATTTCGTCCTCGAAAAGGGAAAGAAGGAATTAATATATCTTATTCAAAGTATTAAATTTATAAACAAAAATTTTACATAATTGAATAATTTAAATAAAATATATCAATTTATAAACAATTAAATCCTTTGTTGCTCAAGTTCAATAAAAGTTTGAAAAACATTTCCACTTGTATAGAAAATTTCTAAGTTCAAAGTCCATGAATTTTTTTGAAAGATTCTTCTTTGTGCAGAGAGTTCTGGGAGAAATAATAATATCTATAATAAACATGTATACATACATACATACATACATACATACATATATATATATATATATCATATTCCAAAATAAAATATCCCAAACCACGGAAAAATTATAATATCTATATAAAGCCGTAATCCGAAAACGTACCTATTTGTCGGGCAAACAACGCTTATTTATGAAACCAAATGTAGTAGCTAATGCTTCCGTACATCTGTATTTCACTTATATAATCCAAAAGAGTTAGAAATATGCAAAAAAGAAATATTTACGTTGTTTCAATTATTAACAACAAATCAACACAACATAACAATAGTCACTTTGCAAACAAAACATACAATCATTACATGCAATCAAAGTAATCAATCATCCATCCATAGCAACAAAAAAAATGGTTTGTCTAGGTTTAGACATTTTTGATCATATAGAATAATAAATAAACTACTAAGTATACCATACACTCAACAGTATTAGATAAAACATAATTGATTGTCCATACATCCTAAACAATTTAAAGTATCACTCACCAATCATCCCATAAGCCAAACAACCAATAAATTCAAATGTAATGTAGTTTTGCTTATTAATCTCCTTCATATTATTTACTTTTCTTCGGTTTCATTCATTCATGCAATGCTTATTTTCATAAATTTACATTCATTATTCTAAAAATTTCATTTCTCATTTATACATTCAATGCTATGTTCTATTTCTTTACATCTATTTACTTACATAATCACTTATTCCATTAAATTATTTAAAATAATCAATGAATTCATTATTCAAGTATTACGTACTTTTTATTTCAGTTTACTTCACATTTATTATTTACTTTGATTTCCTTTTTACATCAATATTCATGTGTGAAGCAACTTATACTTATTTTTTATTTTTTTTCTTTTCACTTTTATTTCTTTCACATATAGTATTCACTTTTATTATTTACCTTTTACTTTATAAGTGGCTTCAATCATTAACTTAAGTTTATAATCATATGCTTTCTGTATTCACCTTTTCTATTAAATTTAATTACTAGCATCTCAAATTATTAGCTTAAGTTTATAACATTCTTATACATTTTAATTCTTTTTATAGAAATAATTCCATTAGAGCACTTTCGTTAATTAAGTTTTACTTGTACAATATTCCATTGCATGTTCTATTAACATTTCAACTGTTAATATTTTGGTAAGTTATATATATGTCCTTTAGAATGCAATTGGATATAACACAAGTTCATCTTATTCATTTGGCTAACAAAATGTTCAATATTTTATATCTCCTGATTTACAAGTTACAAATTTCTAATTTCTTGTATATTTCATTAATTTCTTAGCTTCTATTTCTTATTTTCCTTTTAGAGGCTTCCAGTTATTAAAATAGTTAAGATTTCATTCTATTACAATAACTAAAAACTGTATACTATCAGAAAGTTTTTAAGAACCATGCTTCAGGTTACATTTCAAATCATTTTAACATAATATATATACTCATAACATAAATATATCCAATCACATTTAGAAATTAAATTCAAGATGCCTTATCATAACAAATGTGTAGTTAAACTACTATAGCGGTCTTCCCACTTTGAAACTCGAAAATGAACGTCAATGATGCGTGCACTCATCACCGAAATTATTTTCCACTGACAAAGAGGGGAGTACAAAACTTGTTTCCTTTAAATTTCTTCAAAACATTTATTTCAAATCGTATTGAAATATTTATATCAAAAAATACTTCCAAATAATACTGATATTATATTCCAAAGTCCTTCGAAAGAAATTTATGAAATCCTAGAAATTAAGTTTTCAAATTCTTAGTTCTTATTCACTTAATCTATAAATCTTATTTTACAAATAGTATTTATAAAATTTCACTACCTAACAAACTACATATTACATCCAACTATATCCATTTATAAAATTTATTCTTTTATATACAAAATATAATACTACGCAAAATCATTTCACTTACCTAAATGTCAAAACAATATTATGTCTGTCTGCCCTATTAAGTGTTTAGAAATCCCTAACGATGCCATAGCGTCCAATGTATTGACTAGAATTTATAAATACTAAACAGATTATATTTTGTATATAAAGGAAATAATTTTTCAGGAATTATTAAAGTGTATATGAATTTAATTGTTTGGTTGTTTAAAATGTAAAATTATATATAAGTTAATAAAAGATGGTTGAATAATCTTAATCGAAGACAACAATTGTAAAAGAATAAATTATATAAGCAAATAAGTTATAAAAGATGGAATTACAACTAATATGATTTACAATTGTGAAATGATCTTATATATATGAGAAATGAAACTATATGAATATATTTATAAACACAAGATATAAATAAAAATGGACTTAAACTAAGAATTTGAAAATTTTGAATTCTGTTGATTTGAAAGTAGTTTTTCAAAGTTAAAGGGGTTATATTATTAAAAATAGAAAATAAATGAAATTATATAAGTAAAAGATTTGTAAATGTGATTTATATAAATAAAAAAAGGATTTTAAAAAATTTAAAGCACTGTATTCACTACTGTTGCTGGAAAATAATAAGGGTGATGACTACAGCATTATCAATATCATTTTCGAGTTTCTGTGTGATGGATTTGCTAGAAAAGTAAAATTGAAGTTTTGTTTTGATAAACAAATATGATTTAAAATCCAAGTTGAAATTGATAAATATAAGTAAAATAAATTTTGGACTTATAATATATGAGATAATAAAATTTTAGTATTGGTATGAAAGAAATTTGAGTTAGTAAGTGAATTATATGATTGAAATTTAACTAAGGAAGGTTAAATTAAATTGGATTTGAATTGGATTAGAGATGTTATTGGAATGGAAAATTAAACTTAAGATGGTAAATGATTACATAGTATGAATTTGAAAGTTTATAAAAATAAGCTGTATAACTTATAGAATAAGATAAGGTAAGTAAAACCAATTGTTAAAATGGTTAAACACTTTTGGTTAAGCAAAACAAAATTTGAATTTGAATATTGATATAAATTTGACTTAAGTAAAAAAGGTAATTAAAATATAATTTCAGTTAAATTAGAAGTGAACTTAAGTTGTATAGTGAAAGTGAAGGTAAATGAAGTTGGAATGAAAGATAACTTAAGTGATGTTAAATGAAGTTGGTTTTGGTATCAAAGTAAATTAATAAAGTGAAGTGATGAATGTGAACTTGAGTTATATAAAGAAATTCAACTTTAGTGGTAAAATGAATTAGCAACTGAATTAATAAATGGATTGAATGTTAATCAATCGAATGTAAGTAAATTGATATGGAATAGTGGATGCAAGTGTTAATTCATTAAGCTAATGAAATTTGAAATTAAATAATTGAATGAATGTCAATTTAACGTTAAACCAATTTGAAATTAAAAGTGTTAAACCAAGTTGAAGGTAAACGAAGCAAATTTAATAAATTTGGTAATGGTGGATATGCATTGTGAAAGTGGGGGTGAGTATACTAATGCACGTACTAATATAGTACACACGGATCGTGTAATATGGACTATAATATAAATGCGGAAAATAGATGATAGTAGCAAAGCAAAAATAAAAATAGAAAAATCACACCAGAGATTTTTATACTGGTTCGGAGCACCGTCCTACGTCCAGTCCCAGACTTCTATCTGGATTTTCACTATTAACAACCTCGCTTCACCCGGAGGAACAGGTTTACAACACCCGAGCAACCGAACGGGATTTCACGCCTCTAATACACTGAGGACTTCAACACTTGCCTCTTACAACACCGAGGACTTCAACACTTGCCTCTTACAACACGAGGACTTCAACAAAAACAAATACAATTGTTGTTGACAACTTGTGTTCTTGAAAACACGGATTTGTCACTAGTAGTACACCCTTCCTATAATCTTATCCTCAAAGAATATGAATGATGTTTTGTAAAGATTAAAGAAGGTATTTACTTATTGAATCAAAAGATATGAAATAATTTCAATGATTCAATAAGCTAAATTAATTTTTAGAATGCAGGAGTGTTAGAGATTAGATTAGAGAGCATATATGATCGTGTAAAAACTTGTGTTTGAATCAATGATTTAGATGAGTATATATAGAGAAAAATAGTTGTAACTCTTTGTGAACAGTTGCCATTAAGAGTTATGATCATTGATGAAAGATAGGAGATGCAACCTTTGGAGAAGAGAAGTGTCTTTTGGAAAAGTTGCTTTCTGTTTAAAAACGGTCGACAGGTCAAAAATGGACCGGTAGACAGGAATTCAAATATATATACGTTATGTGCATGTGTGCATGTTATCTGTGCATTCTGGGCAAAAACGGTCGACCACCTTATTTTCAACCGGTCGACCGGTTTAGTCCAATTTGCACAGTTAATGTGCATATGTATATATATTGAAAGATTGAAGTTATATGATTATTTGAGGATAGATTTTAACATAAATTACTAACATACCAAATAATCAACCTCTAATATATGGAGCTCTTTGTGTTTCTTAAATGAATAACTTCTTTTTGTCGATCACGGCTTATTCCTTTGTCAGAAATCAAAACTCTATAAAAATCTTGACTCAACATTCTCCCCCTTTTTGATCGATGACAACATATATCTGAAGTTCTGAATCTCCCCCTGAATATGTGATCTCCCCCTGAGATTTTGTCTTATATATATATATATTCCTGCAAATAATTGTTAGCACTTTCTCCCCCTTTGTCATCGACAAAAAGGAATAATAGATAATGGAATAATATAGGAGTATATCAGCCAGAATATCCATTTTCCTCTTTTCTTAAGTAGGACCTGCAAAAAATAGAATTAAGTCCATGGTACCCACTTTTTATAGGGTCCTAAGAGTTAGGTCTTAGGAGTCCAAACCCATATGGGTCCGGTATCCCCTTTATATATATAATTATTATTAAGATGCACAGTATTCATGAATTGCTGAATGTATTTGTTCCTAATCAAATTGTTATTTGTTTTAGGAACCCATATTTTGATAGTCTTGACATCTTTCTTTTGAAATTTCACTATTGGTTTTGGTTTGAAATATAATAAACTAAGATTTTTCTTAGCTTCAGTTTTTTGTACTTTCTTCTTCCTTTTATTTCTAAGATGTTTATATCCCAAACCTTGTTTATCTGAAATAGATTGTGAACTTTCAATGATTTTAGTCAAATTTTCTCGACCTTTGTTAAAGTTAGAAACATTTTGAGTAATGTCATCAAACTTTGTTTGTAAACTAGCTTTTTCTAGGTCTAGAATTTTGACTTTTGCTTTAAGTTCATGATTTTCAGTAGTGAGAGCATTATTTTTCTCTTTTTGAGCTTCTATTTCTTGACTCAAAAGAGATATTTGAGAGTCAACATTAGATGATGATTCTTGAATATTTTCAAGTTCTTCTTCTAATATTTTCTTCTCATCTTTTAACATATCTCGTTCAAACTCTGCTCTACTTAAATCTGCTTTGACTACTTTTAATTGACGTTTTATGTCTTTATATTTGACTATCAATTCAGCATTAATATCAAGTAATTCATCAAATGTAGGAATTTGTACCTCATCTTCTGTTGCCATAAAGCAAACATTAGCTTGTTCATTCTCCGAATCACTTTCACTTTCTGATGAAGATGACTCTGAATCATCCCATGTTACTGAGAAGGCTCGTTTCTTTGATTTGTCCTTCTTATATTTGAATTTGTCATTTTCTGACTTTTTCTTTTGTTCTGGACAATCCTTCTGCATGTGTCCCTTTTTATGGCAGTTGAAACATTCTATAGCAGATGAAGATGGTTTATTTGATCCAGGTTTCCTTTTATTGTAGCGACTGGCTTTTCGATATTTTAGGAATTTTTTGAAACCTTTAGCAATGAACGCCAAATCTTCATCTTCAGAATCTGATTCATTTTCATCTTTCTCAACATGAAATGCTACATTTTTTTTTTCTTCTTTCTGTTCTTTTCTAGCCTGCAAATTTGCTTCATATGACATTAAATTTCCTATCAATTCATCTGGCTTCATGACGGAAAGGTCATTAGCTTCTTCAATTGCCAATACTTTTCCTTCCCATTCACTAGTCAGAGAATGTAGGACTATTGAAACAACATCAAAATCAGAATATTTTTGTCCTAAGCCAATAAGTGCATGGTGAATAGTTTGAAACCGTGAATACATTTCATTGATTGTCTCATTTGGTTTCATTTTGAAATTTTGAAATTGACTTTTCAGCATTGCTATTTTGGCTTGTTTAACCTTGTTAGTACCTTCATGTGTGATTTTTAGCGTTTGCCAAATTTGATATGCAGTAGTGCAGATGCTAACACGGTTATATTCATTTTGGTCTAATGCACAGAACAACATATTTATTGCTCTTGCATTTACGGCTGCTGCCATTTTCTCAGCAGCAGTCCATTCTGAATAATCAGTTGTTGGATTCACTATTTCTCTTTGAGTAGCATTCCAAGCATCATAGCTACTTGATTGCATAAAAAATGACATACGTGTTGCCCAATAACTATAGTTAAGACCATTGAAAAATGGAGGTCTTTGTGTCGATTGACCTTCCGTGTAAGTGGTGTTTTGAGTGCTAGTACTTGCGTTATTTGCCATATTACAAGAATATATCAAATAACTGTGTTACGGTTATATGATAACCTCGCTCTGATACCAATTGAAAGTGGGGGTGAGTATACTAATGCACGTACTAATATAGTACACACGGATCGTGTAATATGGACTATAATATAAATGCGGAAAATAGATGATAGTAGCAAAGCAAAAATAAAAATAGAAAAATCACACCAGAGATTTTTATACTGGTTCGGAGCACCGTCCTACGTCCAGTCCCAGACTTCTATCTGGATTTTCACTATTAACAACCTCGCTTCACCCGGAGGAACAGGTTTACAACACCCGAGCAACCGAACGGGATTTCACGCCTCTAATACACTGAGGACTTCAACACTTGCCTCTTACAACACCGAGGACTTCAACACTTGCCTCTTACAACACGAGGATTTCAACAAAAACAAATACAATTGTTGTTGACAACTTGTGTTCTTGAAAACACGGATTTGTCACTAGTAGTACACCCTTCCTATAATCTTATCCTCAAAGAATATGAATGATGTTTTGTAAAGATTAAAGAAGGTATTTACTTATTGAATCAAAAGATATGAAATAATTTCAATGATTCAATAAGCTAAATTAATTTTTAGAATGCAGGAGTGTTAGAGATTAGATTAGAGAGCATATATGATCGTGTAAAAACTTGTGTTCGAATCAATGATTTAGATGAGTATATATAGAGAAAAATAGTTGTAACTCTTTGTGAACAGTTGCCATTAAGAGTTATGATCATTGATGAAAGATAGGAGATGCAACCTTTGGAGAAGAGAAGTGTCTTTTGGAAAAGTTGCTTTCTGTTTAAAAACGGTCGACAGGTCAAAAATGGACCGGTAGACAGGAATTCAAATATATATATGTTATGTGCATGTGTGCATGTTATCTGTGCATTCTGGGCAAAAACGGTCGACCACCTTATTTTCAACCGGTCGACCGGTTTAGTCCAATTTGCACAGTTAATGTGCATATGTATATATATTGAAAGATTGAAGTTATATGATTATTTGAGGATAGATTTTAACATAAATTACTAACATACCAAATAATCAACCTCTAATATATGGAGCTCTTTGTGTTTCTTAAATGAATAACTTCTTTTTGTCGATCACGGCTTATTCCTTTGTCAGAAATCAAAACTCTATAAAAATCTTGACTCAACACATTGATTGTTAGATGGATGTTAATTGATTGTATAAGAAATTCATATGAAATTGAATTAATCAAATTGAAAGCTAAAGTAATTGAATTCAAATGGGAAGTTAAGTGAATCTAAATAGAATTGAATTTGATTTGATTTGGAAGTAAATAAACTTGAATATGAATTAGTGAATGTAAACTAATTGAATTTGAATGAATAAGTTTTAGTAAAATCCAATGTTAATGAATCAAATGTGATTTAAATTGAAAACCAATTCATTGAATATTAATGAAAATGAATGTATATAGATTGATTATGGATGTTAGTTGGATGATAGTTGGTTGACGGTTGGATTTGTTCTGGTGATTGCATTTGTTATATTGGCATATGTAGTTGTTGTAGTGGTATATGTTGTATATTGATATTACTTTCATATATACATGTTTCTCATGGTATAACGACCCAGAATTTTAATTAATTAAAATTTGTATATTTAATTAAATTTAAATATTAATAAGTGAAATTTATTAGTCGAATAAATTTTATTTCGAATAATTGGATTTAATTGGATAATTAAATCGATAATTTAATATGTGAAAATACGGGAATAATTTAAAATTGGGTAAACTATGATTAAAAATGATTCGTAAAATTTTATTTTATCATGTTGGAGTTAGAATGATGTTATAGAACTTTTAAAATCGAATTAAAAGTTAATTTGTGAAAATTGAATATTTTAATATTTAAATCGACTAGTGAAATTAGCCAATTTTTGAACAGTCTCATATTGGACGAAACTAGTTCTATTGGATCCGTAATAGTTTGTTATTACCGTATTTCAATTTTCTTAGCAATCGGAGTTGTCGTTTGACCGTGGCAGATCGAAACGCATCGAAATTGTTTTACTGTTAATTTGGCGAGTGAAAATAGCCATTTTTCAAAAAGTCTCGGATTTCAACGAAACCAGTTTCATCGGATCCGTAATGTGAAATTATTGTAAGGTTTAAAATTTCATGTCAATCGGATTTACCGTTTGTCCGAGGCAAGCCAAAACGCGTAGAAATTAGTTTAAATCGGTTTAATTTAAAATCGATCGTTTATAGCCACAGATGATCGAATTAGTCTCCGAAACATGTTCCATTGTGTTCGGAATGTGGGGTAAACCTTAGAAACGCCAACCGGCACGCTTCGTTTGGAGTTCGGAAAATTTCGGGTGAATAGTGTTTCGTCAAATTTCTATATAAGGACCTCATTCTTTGTTTTTGCACTCAAGCCCTTGTCTTCAATAGCAGCCGGCCCTAGATTTCAATGGCTGAAAAATTTCGAAACTTCCTCCTCTATTATCTCCAAATCTACAAACAATTAGCGAAAGTCGTCAACTATAAAGTTGTAGAGGACGATGAGAGCTTCAAATCCATGCGGAGATGATCGAAAACGGAGCAACGAATCAACGGAAAATCGAGCTCGAAGCTGCTGCGTTTTTCACGTTTTTCGAGGCCAAGGAGGTGGCCGAGATGCGTGCAGTTCCAGGCGGTTGTAGAGGGGAGCACGAGCTTCGATTTGGTGGTGGAGTGATGGAGTTTAGTGCGTTGTGGTGGCCGAAATCTTTAACCCTAGTTTATTGCTATGGGTTTCTTGGTTGCGTGTATTTCCTGAAGAAGAAATGTGAGAGAGGAGGGAAGAGGAGTGCGGCCTGGATTTTCTTGGCTAGAGATGCACGGTTGTGATTAGTTGTAGGTTTAGAAAATATAAATTATGTTGTAAATTTTATATTAAAAATTCGTGTAACTTCTAAAATTCGTATCTTTTTCATACGAGGTCGAAAACGCACGAAACCAGTTGCGTTAGAATCGTATGGACGAGCACTACGCTATGAAATTGGATTGGAGTCATTTGGAGTTAGTGAAAATTTCGGGTAAAATTAAACGTCCGTTTAATTTTATTCGAAATAAATCGCTAAAACGGAATTAAAATCAAGGTGAGAACTTCTCACTCAATCGAATTGTTTCGATTTATAATTTTAAATAGTTAGATTTAAAATTGTTGATTGTATGTTAAATGATGATTTTTATCTATTGATTGTTAAAATAGACATTATGCGCCGTTAGTAAGCGGATGTTATTTATTAAAAACATATACCGCGAATATTTCATAAATAGTGAAATTGGTATTATATATAATAGCAATATATATATGTGTATATATATATATTGGCATATGTATATATTGCAGTTGTTGATTTCCCGCATTTTATAGCGGATGAGACCCTATTGCACCGTCTATTAAGCGGATAATATTTTAAATCCCATATACCTCGATAATTCCGTACTGGAGCGGAATTGGTATTGTGCTAACATCTTTGGATGCAGGGAAACAGGTTGGAGGGATCCAACTGGATTCCTCAACTGTATTGATTTATTTACAGATATTTTGATATTTATTGATTATCATACCGATATATGATATTTGGATGTCGTGATTGACTATTTGGTGTTGCTGCATCATCGGATCCATTTTTGAAGTTTTAAAATAATGATTTTGGTTTTTAAAGGAATTTTTAAAGTGATTTTTAAAAGTATATGTTTTATTAAAATTTTGAATTGAGTTATTTTAAATAAATTAACGTCATAAGTTTAATGTTATAAAAGTTGTAATTTTTGTAAAATATAACCAAATTAAGATTTTTGAAATAAATAGTGATTAATTTATAAAATGGTTTAATTGGAAATTTTTGAATTATAAAAAAAACGATGTGTATAAAAGACTTATAAAATTGATATTTTATAAATTAAAAATATTGGAATATTTAAATGAGTTTTTATAAGTGTTAAAAATGAAATAAAAATGGATTTCACAAGTGAACGAAATTTATAGATTTATAAATTGTGAAGTTATAAAATGAATAGATTTTGTGAAATAGAAGATTTATAAGTAATTATCTTATAAATCGGATTTTGGCATTTAATTGAGATATAAATGGAATTTGTTAATAATGAGATTTATAAATCGAAGCTTATAAATAGAAATGGAATTTATAAACATTGTTTATAAATTCAAAATCAATTTAATTTGACAAATTGAATAGTGAAGTTTATTAAAGGAAATATATTCACGATTTTGGACAATGAATACCTTATTGAATAAAATGGTCATGTTTGGCAAAATGAATATTATAGAATAATGTTAATTATTTTAAAGATGTTTTAAAAGGTATTATGAATCGAAACCATAGATTTCAACATTTATTGTTGAAATAGACGTTTTCGAGAAAGAAGGAAATGGTGGACTATAACACTGTTGTTATAGTAAATGATTTCCGAAAGGAAATGTTTTATATAGTATTGGGATTTACATATCTATCTAAATTTCGAATCCTTATACTAGTGATTTTGGGTCGTCGTAACGATTTTTTATGTAACATTCGTTTTAGCCCAAACAAATGTGTTTAAGAGAATGATTTCTTAAAGAATAAAATATATACTTAATTTTCGATTTAAGTATATTGAATATTTTCCAAGTGTTGAAATTGAATGGATTTGTGAATTACTTATGAATAAATAAGTATGGAAATGTTTTTCCAATGTGAAATGAGATGTTTTGAGAATTTATCCTTTTGAGATAAATTGAAAATGAATAATTGAAATCGATATTCATAAATATTTTGGAATGTAAATTCACTATGGAATTTATAAATGAAAAGGGGAATTTGTTTAAAAATAAATGTTGATTTATTTTTTGAAACTATGGGAATTAATTTATGGATTTGGAACGTAAATATAAAGTAAATCATTAAGGATTTATTTAATTGGTTTAAATAAACCATTTTGAAATGAAAGTATTTTCGAGAAAGGAAAATGATTGAAATTTGTTTTCAAAAATGGTAAAGGATTGAAAAGTGATTTGAAAATTAGTTTTCAAATGTTTGAAGTGTGGGAAATTTTATATCTAGTAAAGATATTTTGGAAAGTAAATAATTTGGGAAATTATTTGGAATTTGGTGATGTTGAGCATGCCTATTGATAGTTACATAATCCGACTATCAATATTTACCTTTAAATAGGTATTTGATGTGATTGTTTGAATTTGAATGCCACACTTATTTTTGAATAAGCGCTCACTATTCGGGTTATCCGGAAAAGGACCTTGGGGTCGTATAACCCATTCCGAATATGTGATACGTCGTTATGGATTGCATTTGATGACCGGTGTTGAAGACTAGATATTTGTGAAAACGTAAGGATTACCGTCGAGTTACTCTACATCGGCTGATCTCCGATATAGAGGTTTTATCACCCTTAGTGACGGGAAGTCCGGTCGTGATTAGTGAATGTCCGAATTGCAAGGACTTCTCTGTAAGTGCCTTCGGTTCTGTTCAAGTCCGGAACAGACTTGTATAGATTGTATGTCTGACATTACAAATTGAGATATAAAGCTGATTTCTTTCAAATATATTTCTGTTGGTGGCGGAGAATTTATTCTTTTAGCTTAACACCCTTCTCTGAGACGTACGAGCTTAGAGGTTATATAGTTGAAGGTTATTAGTGATATACTCCCAATTTGGTAGTGTGGCATGCTGAGTGTTGCTGTGAAATGATCATTGTTTGATCATTTGTGATAGGATCATTTATTTGATCATTTATCTTGGTGATCATTTCTATGATCATTTGTTGACCTAAAGCACGGCTTTTGTATAAAGCGTGGCTTTGTGGACGAGACTTCATCGGACCTCACACCCCGGAAATGGTCAAAACAGGAAGGATGCAGCAAGGTTATTAGAGGGCAGCGCCCCTTTAGTGTATGTCATTCCTTCTGGATAGAGGTGGTATCATGGTATGGAGCCCAGATATTTAACCTATGTTGTTGCTGCATATTTTGTGGTTGTTGGAAATCGAGGATCCTCGAATAGATCGGTTACGATCGGGGGATGACATATTCGTGTCAGTAGTTACCCAGTTAGGGGTAACCCGACCTTGTGTTGACAGAGATCCGGTTTGGTTCTCGGGACGTCATTCCAGAGGCGTTTCCATGTGGCAATGGGAAGTTCCTTGGCCTGACCATTTGTTGGAAATCCAAAGAAACAATACGATCTTGTACGGTTTTGGTTGTAGAACCTATCATTCACTTATGGCGGCGCCCCACTGTTTGGATGGTAGCTATAGTAGGCATAGTTCGAAATGTCTATGCTTGCTAAGATTAATATTCTACTTTTGAAATGTTTTCCTACACTATGCACTAGTAATAGTATCAAATGTTTCTTTTTAATGCGTATCTAGCATCTTTGACTATCATAAGGAGAAATCTCCTCCGATTCTGCGTTTGCATTGTGTGTGTGTGCGGGAGGCCTTATGGTAGTCTCATTTTTAAAAAGCATTGCGAATTGACTTTAAAAATATTCCTCTATTTTGATTTTTAAGATAAATAAACTGTTTTGAGTTCCCACACCAGTCACATGACTGACTCGGAGTTTATTGTTTTCCTTCCTAAACTTTGGGTGCCCACCAATTTCCACACGGGCAGTCAAGAGTTAAGGTTTATTCAGGATATTCAGGAGTTGCTGGAGGCAAGATGGATGGCATGGCGTATTACTAGTATATAGTATTTCTTTTCCGCTGTAGATGTTGTTTGTTGTTGTACACTCTGATGATGTAATGTAATGTAATAACTGATATAGTTCTTTGTTTAAAGATTATTCATTTATTTATTATATGTTGTTCCGCTGCGAATTGTGAGATTCTGATGTTGTTCTGTTATTTCTTCTGTTCTGTTCTATCTTTTTCTATCTTCTTTTACTTTTTCTTTTTCTAAAACCCTAACGGTACGGTTTTTTGGCTTTCGATTGCTCGGCAGTTGATACAATGGACGTATTGATGTTGGTTTTCGTCAACGAAAAATCGCAGTCGTTACATTTGGTATCAGAGTTTATGGTTAAGCGACAATCATGGCTCTGTTGGGTATAACTCATTAGAGATAGAGTCAGTAGTACTCTAGAATGAGTTTGAGTGTAATAATAGATACGAGCGCGTATTTGTTAGTGAATATAAATTTTTTTATATTGCGATGGTTGGTTTGTTGAGTGGTATATGGATTTTGGTCAACAGGAGTAATTAACGTTGTTGATAGGGATCTCTAAACACTTGAATAGAACAATTCGACACAGTATTGTTTTAATAGGGTAAATGAAATAATTTTACCTTGATTATATTTTATATATAAAAGAATAATTTTTCAGAATTATTAAAGTGTATACGAATTGATTGTTTGGTTGTTGAATAAGTTAAATAAAAACAACAGCTGTAAAAGAATGAATTGTATAAACAATTAAATCATAAGTGTGAAATTATAATTAATGTAATTTACAATTGTAAAATAACCTTATATATAAGAAGTGAAATTATATGAGTAAAAGGTGTGTAAATGTGATTTATAATATGAAATGAAATTCCAAAGAAGTATTTTGAAATGACTTGGTATTTTGAAAAAAAAAATTGTTTTGAAGAGATGAAAGCTCTAAACTCTTTTCGGTCGCTGGAAAATAATTCCGATGATGATTGCAACATCATCGGTGTTCATTTTCGGGTTTCCAAAAGAGGGATTGCTGCCAAATTGTTTACAAGAAGGTTATTTGGAAAATTTGGGTTTGGTTTTGAAAATTCAAAAGAAATTGGATTGATTTCAAAAATGGTTTTGAAAGGTTGAAAAGACTCTGGAATCCTATTTAGAAATATTTATAGGGATGGTAAACGAATTGATAACTTATAGAATTGAATTTTGGTAGAATAAATTTAACTTAAAGAATGGAGTTAAATTAAAGGAAGTATAAGTAAATCAATAAAATCCAAGTTGAAATAATTTGAGTTGTCATCAAAGACACGTGATTTGAAATTTAACAAAAGGAAAGTTAAATAAATTGATTTGGATTTGATAAGATGTTTGAAATGGAATATAACTTAAGTGAATTTGAATGAAGTAAATTTTGGTATCGAAGTAAATCAATAAGTGAATTAATGAAGTGAAGTCATTAAGAATTTGAACTTGAGTTATATGTATGAAATTCAACTTTATATTGTTAAAGGAATTAGCAATTGAATTGATAAATGGATTGAATGTTAATCAATCGAATGTAAAAGAATTGATATGAAATAATGAATATATAAGTGATAATTCATTAAAAGATAATGTTATTGGAAGTTGAATAAATTGAATGGAAGTCAATTTAATATAATCCAATTGGAATTAAAAGTGTTGAACCAAAATGAATGTAAAATGAATAAATTTGGTTATATTGGATGTACATTGGTTGTTATATGATTATTAGTTGATTGTATAAAATTCATTAAGTGTTAATGAAATTGAATTAGCAAAATTGGAAGCTAAGTAATTAAATTCAAATTGAAAGTAAATAAATTTGAATAGAACTGAATGTGAATTGGATTTAATTAGTGAATGTAAACTAACTGAAAATTGGACATGAATGAATGTTAGTAAAATTCCAATGTTAATGAATCAAATGTGATTTAAATTGAAAACAAATTCATTGAATATTAATGAGAATATGAATGAATATTGATTTGGTTATGGATAATAGTTGGTTGATGGATGCATTCGTTGTTTGTTGCATTTGCTATGTTGGCATATGTAGTTGTTATGTTGTTATATGTTGTATATTGATACTATTTTCATATATGCATGATTCTCATGTTGTTGTTGAGTGTTTAGTAGGTGCAGATTGCGCTTGCTTCGCATTTGGAGCTCGCTTTCGCGCTATATTAGCCGTATATGCTCGCTAATAATATAATAAGGTACATATCTCGGATTACATACCGTACTTTTACACTTTTTTCCCTGCGGGATGCCTCATCACTTGATGAGATGTATATTTTTGATATATATACTGTCATTTTTTTTTCGGATCGAGCCGCGCAAAGGAGACTATGGCGAATTTTTCCGGAAATTTAAGGCGTTAGAATATTTTTGAGAAAAATTGGAAAGTTTTGAAAACTATAACTTTGATTTGGAATTGAAAGTTAAACAATAGTAGTTTGTTTTTGAAAAGATAACTAAGTATGATTTAAAAACTTAGTAAAGTTTTGTAAGAAGTTTAACTATGGATTTTGGGAAAGTTAATAGATTCTGTAACTTTTCTTACTTGGTAATTTCGAGGACGAAATTCTTTTAAGGGGGAAGTATGTAACGACCCAGAATTTTAATTAATTAAAATTTGTATATTTAATTAAATTTAAATATTAATAAGTGAAATTTATTAGTCGAATAAATTTTATTTCGAATAATTGGATTTAATTGGATAATTAAATCGATAATTTAATATGTGAAAATACGGGAATAATTGAAAATTGGGTAAAATATGATTAAAAATGATTCGTAAAATTTTATTTTATCATGTTGGAGTTAGAATGATGTTATAGAACTTTTAAAATCGAATTAAAAGTTAATTTGTGAAAATTGAATATTTTAATATTTAAATTGACTAGTGAAATTAGCCAATTTTTGAACAGTCTCAGAATTGGACGAAACTAGTTCCATTGGATCCGTAATAGTTTGTTATTACCGGATTTCAATTTTCGTAGCAATCGGAGTTGTCGTTTGACCGTGGCAGATCGAAACGCATCGAAATTGTTTTACTATTAATTTGGCGAGTGAAAATGGCCATTTTTCAAAAAGTCTCGGATTTCAACGAAACCAGTTTCATCGGATCCGTAATGTGATATTATTGTAAGGTTTCAAATTTCATGTCAATCGGATTTACCGTTTGTCCGAGGCAAGCCAAAACGCGTAGAAATTAGTTTAAATCGGTTTAATTCAAAATCGATCGTTTATAGCCACAGATGATCGAATTAGCCTCCGAAACATGCTCCATTGTGTTCGGAACGCGGGGTAAACCTTAGAAACGCCAACCGGCACGCTTCGTTTGGAGTTCGGAAAATTTCGGGTGAATAGTGTTTCGTCAAATTTCTATATAAGGACCTCATTCTTTGTTTTTGCACTCAAGCCCTTGTCTTCAATAGCAGCCGGCCCTAGATTTCAATGGCTGAAAAATTTCGAAACTTCCTCCTCTATTATCTCCAAATCTACAAACAATTAGCGAAAGTCGTCAACTACAAAGTTGTAGAGAACGATGAGAGCTTCAAATTCATACGGAGATGATCGAAAACGAAGCAACGAATCAACGGGAAATCGAGCTCCAAGCTGCTGCGTTTTTCACGTTTTTCGAGGCCAAGGAGGTGGCCGAGATGCATGCTGTTCTAGGCGGTTGTAGAGGGGAGCACGAGCTACGATTTGGTGGTGGAGTGATGGAGTTTAGTGCGTTGTGGTGGCCGAAATCTTTAACCCTAGTTTATTGCTATGGGTTTCTTGGTTGCGTGTATTTCCTGAAGAAGAAACGTGAGAGAGGAGGGAAGAGGAGTGCGGCCTGGATTTTCTTGGCTAGAGATGCACGGTTGTGATTAGTTGTAGGTTTAGAAAATATAAATTATGTTGTAAATTTTATATTAAAAATTCGTGTAACTTCTAAAATTCGTCTCTTTTTCATACGAGGTCGAAAACGTGCGAAACCAGTTGCGTTGGAATCGTATGGACGAGTACTACGCTATGAAATTGGATAGGAGTCATTTGGAGTTAGTGAAAATTTCGGATAAAATTAAACGTCCGTTTAATTTTATTCGAAATAAATCGCTAAAACGGAATTAAAATCAAGGTGAGAACTTCTCACTCAATCGAGTTGTTTCGATTTATAATTTTAAATAGTTAGATTTAAAATTGTTGATTGTATGTTGAATGATGATTTTTATTTATTGATTGTTAAAATAGACATTATGCGCCGTTAGTAAGCGGATG
This sequence comes from Allium cepa, assembly GCA_030765085.1. Lineage (NCBI taxonomy): Eukaryota > Viridiplantae > Streptophyta > Magnoliopsida > Asparagales > Amaryllidaceae > Allium > Allium cepa. The sequence continues at coordinate 453,757,624 of CM060937.1, read as the reverse complement.
TTATTTATTAAAAACATATACCACGAATATTTCATAAACAGTGAAATTAGTATTATATATAATAGCAATATATATATATATATATATATATATATATATATATATATATATATATATATATATATTGGCATATGTATATATTGTAGTTGTTGATTTCCCGCATTTTATAGCGGATGAGACCCTATTGCACCGTCTATTAAGCGGATAGTATTTTAAATCCCATATACCTCGATAATTCCGTACTGGAGCAGAATTGGTATTGTGCTAACATCTTTGGATGCAGGGAAACAGGTTGGAGGGATCCAACTGGATTCCTCAACTGTATTGATTTATTTACAGATATTTTGATATTTGTTGATTATCATACCGATATATGATATTTGGATGTCGTGATTGACTATTTGGTGCTGCTGCATCATCGGATCCATTTTTGAAGTTTTAAAATAATGATTTTGGTTTTTAAAGGAATTTTTAAAGTGATTTTTGAAAGTATATGTTTTATTAAAATTTTGAATTGATTTATTTTAAATAAATTAACGTTATAAGTTTAATGCTATAAAAGTTGTAATTTTTATAAAATATAACCAAATTAAGATTTTTGAAATAAATAGTGATTAATTTATAAAATGGTTTAATTGGGAATTTTTGAATTATAAAAAAAACGATGTGTATAAAAGACTTATAAAATTGATATTTTATTAATTAAAAATATTGGAATATTTAAATGTATTTTTATAAGTGTTAAAAATGAAATAAAAATGGATTTCACAAGTGAACGGAATTTATAGATTTATAAATTGTGAAGTTATAAAATGAATAGATTTTGTGAAATAGAAGATTTATAAGTAATAATCTTATAAATCGGATTTGGCATTTAATTGAGATATAAATGGAATTTGTTAATAATGAGATTTATAAATCGAAGCTTATAAATAGAAATGGAATTTATAAACATTGTTTATAAATTCGAAATCAATTTAATTTGACAAATTGAATAGTGAAGTTTATTAAAGGAAATATATTCACGATTTTGGACAATGAATACCTTATTGAATAAAATGGTCATTTTTGGCAAAATGAATATTATATAATAATGTTAATTATTTTAAAGATGTTTTAAAAGGTATTATGAATCGAAACCATAGATTTCAAAATTTATTGTTGAAATAGACGTTTTCGAGAAAGAAGGAAATGGTGGACTATAACACTGTTGTTATAGTAAATGATTTTCGAAAGGAAATGTTTTATATAGTTATGGGATTTACATATCTATCTAAATTTCGAATCCCTATACTAGTGATTTTGGGTCGTCGTAACGATGTTTTATGTAACATTCGTTTTGGCCCAAACAAATGTGTTTAAGAGAATGATTTCTTAAAGAATGAAATATATACTTAATTTTCGATTTAAGTATATTGAATATTTTCCAAGTGTGGAAATTGAATGGATTTGTGAATTACTTATGAATAAATAAGTATGGAAATGTTTTTCCAATGTGAAATGAAATGTTTTGAGAATTTATCTTTTTGAGATAAATTGAAAATGAATAATTGAAATCGTATATTCATAAATATTTTGGAATGTAAATTCACTATGGAATTTATAAATGAAAAGGGGAATTTGTTTAAAAATAAATGTTGATTTATTTTTGAAATTATGGGAATCAATTTATGGATTTGGAACGTAAATATAAAGTAAATCGTTAAGGATTTATTTAATTGGTTTAAATAAACCATTTTGAAATGAAAGTATTTCCGAGAAAGGAAAATGATAGAAATTTGTTTTCAAAAATGGTAAAGGATTGAAAAGTGATTTGAAAATTAGTTTTCAAATGTTTGAAGTGTGGGAAATTTTATATCTAGTAAATATATTTTGGAAAGTAAATAATTTGGGAAATTATTTGGAATTTGGTGATGTTGAGCATGCCTATTGATAGTTAAATAATCCGACTATCAATATTTACCTTTAAATAGGTATTTGTTGTGATTGTTTGAATTTGAGTGCCACACTTATTTTTGAATAAGCGCTCACTATTCGGGTTATCCGGGAAAGGACCTTGGGGTCATATAACCCATTCCGAATATGTGATACGTCGTTATGGATTGCATTTGATGACCGGTGTTGAAGACCGGATATTTGTGAAAACGGAAGGATTACCGTCGAGTTACTCTACATCGGCTGATCTCCGATATAGAGGTTTTATCACCCTTAGTGACGGGAAGTCCGGTCGTGATTAGTGAATGTCCGGATTGCAAGGACTTCTTTGTAAGTGCCTTCAGTTCTGTTCGAGCCCGGAACAGACTTGTATAGATTGTATGTCTGACATTACAAATTGAGATATAAAGCTGATTTCTTTCAAATATATTTCTATTGGTGGCGGAGAATTTATTCTCTTAGCTTAACACCCTTCTCTGAGACGTACGAGCTTAGAGGTTATATAGTTGAAGGTTATTAGTGATATACTCCCAATTTGGTAGTGTGGCATGCTGAGTGTTGCTGTGAAATGATCATTGTTTGATCATTTGTGATAGGATCATTTATTTGATCATTTATCTTGGTGATCATTTCTATGATCATTTGTTGACCGAAAGCACGGCTTTTGTATAAAGCGTGGCTTTGTGGACGAGACTTCGTCGGACCTCACACCCCGAAAATGGTCAAAACAGGAAGGATGCAGCAAGGTTATTAGGGGGTAGCGCCCCTTTAGTGTATGTCATTCCTTCTGGATAGAGGTGGTATCATGGTATGGAGCCCAGATATTTAACCTATGTTGTTGCTGCATATTTTGTGGTTGTTGGAAATCGAGGATCCTCGGATAGATCGGTTACGATCGAGGGATGACATATTCGTGTCAGTAGTTACCCAGTTAGGGGTAACCCGGCCTTGTGTTGGCAGAGATCCGGTTTGGTTCTCGGGACGTCATTCCAGAGGCGTTTCCATGTGGCAATGGGAAGTTCCTTGGCCTGACCATTTGTTGGAAATCCAAAGAAACAATACGATCTTGTACGGTTTTGGTTGTAGAACATATCATTCACTTATGGTGGCGCCCCACTGTTTGGATGGTAGCTATAGTAGGCATAGTTCGAAATGTCTATGCTGGCTAAGATTAATACTCTACTTTTGAAATGTTTTCCTACACTATGCACTAGTAATAGTATCAAATGTTTCTTTTTAATGCGTATCAAGCATTTTGACTATCATAAGGAGAAATCTCCTCCGATTCTGCGTTTGCATTGTGTGTGTGTGCGGGAGGCCTTATGGTAGTCTCATTTTAAAAAAGCATTGCGAATTGACTTTAAAAATTGTAACGACCCTGTATTTTGGCCCCGTTTATTTTATTAAATATTTGATTTAATTAAATAAAATGTAATCTGATCATATTAAAATGAATATAATTTTGGAAATATTGCCATTTATTTATAATATATATTGGTATTTTGAAAGAAAATAAAATTTAAAATTTGGAACAAATATCTTAATAATATTTACAATAAAAATCTATCTTATATAATTTAATTCAAAATACTTTAATATTGTTTATGATTAGAATAAAATAATACTTATGGATAGTAATGTTTGAAAATTCTAAAATAAATTCCCTTATAATATTTATCTTTCATTATTAAATTAAAATACTTTCTTTTGGTTAACATTTAGATGATAATGTTTAATATAAATATAAATATTATATATTAGACAAACACATGTATATAATTTAATAACGGGTAGCTAAATTAGGGATACAAATGAATGTATAAAGCGAAAAATATAAGCACTAGTATAAAATAAAATTCGTCAAAATATAAAATATAAGACAAAGGGTTTTATACAAAACAAATGTCTTTATACTCAAGACATTGATCTGACAAGTATGTATGTATTTATTCAAGCTAGGAAATGTAAACTAGAAGAAATGAACAAGGGGTTATCATGCAAAACATCAAACTGAAATATATTGTTTCCAAATAAAAATAACAAGACAAATGAGTAGCTTCATATACAAGCCATGTTTATCAGCAAAAGTACAACCTGCAAGCAAATATCTTTAAAGCAGCCAACCATAATGCTATGATGTAAGCTCAGTTAGGAACCAAAGTGTTAATTGTTACCATCTCAGCATAAAAACAATCAGGGAACATTAATTGTATGTTAACACATTTGAAGACATATTCATTAAAGCTAAGTAGATTTTGTCATTTCAGGCTACAAATTAATGTTTCAGCCGAACTGTCATATTGCAGTAAATTAATTCACAATCCTATTTGGTCAAAATCAAATAAGGCCTGTCCAGATGATACTTCTCCATACCACTGTTATCTTTTATATATGCAGTTGCTTGTTAGTTCTGGTTTGTTCAACAAAACACATAACCAAAAAAAAAACTTGAGAACACTAAGCTGGAAAAGGAGAGCAAACTCAAATTTAGTTCAAACAAAAACAGATTCAAAAATTGCAGTTTTAAACTCCAAGCAACCAAGTTTCAAAACATCTATACTTTCTGTAAACAAGCAGGTGAGTAAACTTAATTGTTTTCAATTTAAATTTTGTAGTTTTAGCTTTCAATTTGTATGATATTTGCTTGAATGATTAACTTTGAGTACTTCATGTTGCTCTGTAGTATATGTATAGTGTTCTTCAGGGCCTTGAATAACTGAACAGAGTAAAGCAATGAAATTGCAAATAATTCTTCAAGTAGATGTTTTAATATTTGGATATTGATGCAAACTTAAGTTATTATCAAAATCATAAGGGCTTACAGTATTTTACCCATGCTGTTTGTTCAAGTATCAAGGAAAGAAAATTAAAATTTAAAGTTTGAATGTTTAAATTTGAAATTTTAATAACATAATCAGATTTCATATGCATAATTAGGATTTTTAGCATAAAATTTTTGATTTATGAGTAAAGATATTCGGAGCAGTTTTAAAAAGAAGTATCACTGCATTTTTGTCAATTTTGGAAGGTCAAGATGATTTTAATTTCTGAAATTTAGTATGAAGCAAGGTAGAAGTAGTATTAACACAGGAAAAATACTTAAAAAAATTTATAATGCTTAGATTTTGCAATAGAGGTAAGAGTAGGGTTTAGTCACGTTTCTGATGGGTCTATTTTACTCGATGATTTCTTCATCAATGAACGACCAAGTTGGAAGTGCGTTTGAGGGATGGAGGAGTAGGACATGGGTGATGTGTGGAAGGAAGCACAATGCAAACTGTGGTCGACGCTAGGAGGATGAGGAATTCCGTTGTCGCTGTTCAATGGCAGTTCACCCAAAGGGGTATTTTTTCGAATCATTGATCTTTGATTCGAGTTGGCCGTTGAATTCGTGTGGGAAGTCGAATTGGAGTTTGTGGAGATGGTCATGGGTCGCCGGAAGCACGGCGGACCACCGTGCACGTGCACGGTGGTGATGAATATCCGGTTGTAGTGACTATAACAGTCGCGTGGTCTCTCTCCCGAGTCGCGCTCGTGACGTTGCTGGGTTTACTCCGGGTTTGTGTTCGAGTGGAAGTCCTGATGCTTATTTTAGTTTACCTTAACTTAAACTAAATTATTGAAAGAAGAAATAATAATAATAATGAAGAAGGAGGAGATGTTCATGGAAACTCAGGAAGTTTTGCGTGGGAACTCGAAGTAACTCTCGAGTGAGGGTAGGGTTATTCTCGGGTTTTTAGTGGGAAGTCTCACATCCTTTGATCTGCCGTTTTAGTGGAAATATTTTACAAATTAAGATAAGATTTAATACTGTTTTAACTATGAAATTAACGTGTCACAATGTTTCAAAAATTTTAGCTGCTATCTAAATTATAGAATTAATTTAAATTAAGTGTTAGATTAACTAATAATTAATGTTGTAGTTAATACTATATTTGATTATACAATTTAAAGGAAGACTTTTACATATTTAATTAAGTTGAACATATAAGATAAATAAATCATTAACAATTATTTTTCTTAAATTTAGAATTAACGGTAGATTAATTCTTGGTGGGAGTCGATTGAGAGTAATTACTTTACAAGCAGAGATCGAGTAAATAATTAAGGGAAGGGGGTAAAATTGGAAATTATTTACTTAAAGTCAATTTTATGAATGATTAATAGTTGGTTAGTCGAGTAAATTAATTTAGAGTAAATAAATGGTTAAATAAGTAATTAGCAGTTAATAAATGGGTAATTAAGTTGATTAATAATTAAGATTATTAATTAAAGTAAATAACTGAGTTAAGAAGTAATTAAGTAATTGATAATGTGAAATAAAACAATTATGTAATTAAGACTTAAGGATTAATAAAGAAATCATTAATTAAACAATTTGAAATGAAATAAGTAATTGATTGTTAATTAATGGTTAATTAAATAGAGTTAAGTGTGTAACCCTCAGGTAATTAATTCTAAACAGAATTAATTACAAATAAGACTTAAAGGTGATTGCTTATGGACTATTGTATTGAATATCTGATTGTGATATTTATGTGGTGATATTCTGTGATGTTCTGTGATATGTTATGTTATATCTTGATGCTTGTATATGCTTTATCTATGATAAATGCTATGTTAACTCAATTGTTAAATTTAAATTATTTAATCTGTTAAGTTAATTAGACAACTTGGCCCTTAAAATGGCGTTTGGATTCGATGAGACCGGGATCGGAAGAATCAAATTTGATTCTCCGAAAACCACATCAATCCAATTTAAACGTTAGGTCGTGAATCCTGAAATGGAGATCGAGATGGTGTTTTCAGAATGCAAGGGTTATCGTCGTTGACTCTGAGGGTGATTCCAAAATGAGTGTGACGAGATGCCTTCGGTTTCGTTCGAACCCGGAACGAACTTGTATGGATTGAATGCTTTCAACACATCGTCAGGCGGACGATGAGCATTCTAAGGATAATGTTCAATAAAGGTAATCGTAATCTCAAGCCTCATCAACTGGAAATGGCTAAAACAGGGGAGATGCAGCAAGGTTAGGTGGGTCATGCCCAAGCAGGACAAGATATTTCCCCTGTCTAGATGTCCCTTTTTATATTTCGGCTCAGTGGGCGGTTGCTAGCTACAACCGCGGGGTTTATCTTGTTCGGAACTGTTCAGTAAGGAATGGTTCCGGCCTTGTGTTGAAGGGGATGAAGAGAGTAATCCTCGGTACGGTGATCTAGGCCCCGTACTGTGACGGGCGGTACCCCAGTAGCCCTGCCATTGTTGGAAATCCATTTTCCCTACGAGACCCTACGGTTTTGATTTGTATTACCCACTTTTGTGGCTAGTAGCTGGAATTTAATCATGTAACAATTTCGGCTATTTTCTATTTACTTGAAAACCCTAGACACTACTATAATATCACTGGATTTCCTATGAAATGTTTTGGTTAGCGTAAGGTAAAAACTTACCCGTATTTATTTGTGGGGAGTCTTACGTGATACCTTTATTTTCAAATGATTTCAAAGTTAAACAACTTTAAACCGTTTACTCATACCAGACCCGTGTCTGACCCGGAGTTTATTTTGTTTTTTTCATAAACTCTCGGGTACCCAAATTTTTACGGGTAGCCAAGGGATTCAGGTTGGATTTGACGAATTCTGGAGGAGCGATGAAGCAGGAGGCTTCTACGTTGTAGATATATGTATTTATATAGTGTTCTGCTGTGTTGATATTTGTGAGCTGTTTATCTGTATTGTATATTAACTTGTGTTGACTAGACAGGAATTTATAACTGTCTAGTATGTGTTGTATGATCTGTATAGCTCTGATATATGTAAAACTATGTAATATTTATGTGATATATTATATTTTGTTCCCTTCCGCTGTGAGATTATGATGTTGTTGTTCTTTCTTCTCTATCTTTTCTATTTTCTCATCCCTTTCTTTCTTTATGATGATACGCCTTTCTGGTAGTAGAAAGGTGGGTCGTCACAGTTGGTATCAGAGCATAGGTTGGTGATAACCTTGGCTCTGGTAGTGATTACTCTAAAATAGAGTTTGTAGAACTCTAAAATGAGTTTGAGAGTATAAATAGATATGAGCGCGTATTTGTTAGTGAATATAAAAATTGTTTTTATATTGTGTTGATTTATCTGTTGAGTGTTAATGGATTCTGGTCGATGTGTGGGACGCCATTCCATCGATAGGGATTCCTAAACTCTTAAACAAGATTGACCGACACGGTATTGTTTTTAAAGTAGGGTAAATGAAATAATTTTACCCAAAATTATATTTTGATATAAAAGAAATATTTTTCTGAAATAACTATATATACTTGGATGTTTGATTGATAATAGTATAATCAAATTTAAATGTGAGTGGTTTATAACCAAATAAAATTATTTAAGAATGATTTTAAATAAAAAGGAATATAACTAAAATTTGATTAAACAGAATTTAAGTCCCGGGAATTTGAAGTTGTTTAAATGTATTTAGACAAAAGAATTTGGGAATTTGAAATCTTGGAAATGTTTGAAATGTTTTTCCAAAGATTTGAAGTCAATAATGGAGTATTGTTTTGGAAAATATTGTTGAATGGAAATTATTTTGGGAAAATTTGTGAAAGTAAGGAAGCACTGAACTCACTTCAGTCGCTGGAAAATAATCCTGATGATGATGGCCACATCATCAGTATCCATTTTCGAGTTTCTAAAAGTGATGGATTGTTACCAGGATAGTTGATCATGATATTGTTTGGACTTGTTGGGTATACAAGTTGTTTTAGAAATTTCAAAGGGGAATTTGTTTTGGTGAAAACAAGTGTTTGGAATTTGAAAATTTGATTTAATATACCAAGTGGGTATGGGAAGTTATCATGATTTTGGAAATGAAAACTGGGCAATCGGATTATAAGAAATTCTATAATGTGAAAGGTTTAAATAAATCAACTATTAAACTTATAAAATAAGGTTGATATTAATAAGAAGAAATCGGGAAATTTAATCCCGGAATTAAAATTTAACTTAAGTAAATAAAGATAAACAACATATTAGAGTTTAACCTGAAGATAAGTTAAATGGAATTGGAGTTCAAAATGAACTTAATTGAATATAAACCTGGAAGGGAAAATAATTGTAATGGCAAAATGAAATGTATACCCTAAGATAGTAAGAGTTATACATATGTCATCTGAAATTGGGGTTATATGATGAAGTGACTCAAATGAGCAATATAAGCTGTTAAGTAGATAAATAAGTTTTGAGCTCACATATTGAGAAATAAATTTAAAGATTGGTAAGTAGCTAAATTTAGCTGAAGTTGAGTTGAAATAAGATTACATTTAGATGAATTCAATCGAGTCATAAATAATATTGAATAAAATAAAATTCTTATGTAAATAAGTAAATGTAAACCAAGTAAGTCTTGGATTGGATTTAAATAGAAATGGTGTGAGTTGTAAACAAGTCTAATTAAAGCATAAATTGAATGACTTTATTATAAAGTCAATAATGAATTGTTAATGTAAATTAAGATTTAAGGATGGATGAAAGAATAAACTAATCAAATAAATCAGTAAATAATTGGGATTTGATTAAAGGAAAATCAAATCAAAGATTTGAATAAAAAATTGGTGAAATAGAATAAACTTAAGTTGTTAGGTGGAATAGTTTGAAGGAAATAATAACATGAGTAAATTGTGAAATGGTTGTTTAAAATATTGGTTGTTGAGTTTGATAAAATGGTTTGAAATCAAACCTGTTGAAATGAAAGAAAATGCAATGAAAGGATTGTGAATAATTTAATTATGATGGAATCAAGTGTAAATTGAATTGGAATCAATTTAAGATTTGTTATCAAGCTTAAGTGATTATCTATTCACAATAATATTGTTAAATTGCATATGGAAATGGGTTGTTTGAAGTAAATGAGAATTAGAAAAATTCTATGAAATATTGGAAGCAAAATAGGATGATTTTGAATATGAGTTTGTATTGCTTAAATGGATTATATAAGCAAGTAAGTTGTAAATTCCTTTTTATTAAAAGGAAAACGTTTGAGAATTGATTGAAATTAATTGTGCTGAGGATTGGGACCTTACTTATGTGCTTATGAAAATATGTAATGGAGAATATGTCAAAGCTTTTCAGAATTTGAAAACTATAAAAAAAATTTAGCAACAAAACAATTTCAAATTGAAAATTTAAAGTAAACTAATGAAAGAAACTAATTTAAAAATAATAATAGGAATCAGTTTTAAATGGAGATAGTCAATAAAGGTTCAATATTCAGAGTTGGAAATAAATTGAAATTCACAGGAAATTGGAAATAAGAAGATATAAAAGCTATGGTGGTAGAGTAATAATATAAGAATATATATAATGCTTATATTAAGCTTAAGAAATGAATGGTGGGATTCTTAAGTAAAATTTGATATTGAAGAAGAAAAAAATTATTCCAAGTGGATAGAATCAGGATAATGTGGATAAAAGAAAATTGATATGGTTGATAATCAATGGATATAAATACGTAGGATGTACGTATATTATTTTATTCGCATAAAAATTTGATTCAGATTCGAGCACAGAATTTCGTGATAGTTATATCGATCCGAATTAGGATTTTTCACTCGATTTTCGACGACGAACCATGGATATGGATTTTGATTGGTTCTGGGAATTCTCTATCATAGTTGTGACTATGCAAGGAGAATGACAATTTTGATCAAGAAACCAGATCTGAGTCCGCACTAGGAAGTCGGGTGGACAATACTAGTTCGAAAGTGAAATTGTGTGATCGAGTGAGTGATCGGATTTGGTATTGCGTACGAATGGTATATGTACATCGTACGGGCTTGATTGAATAGATATTGAAATTCTGCAAAAGAGTCAATAAAATTTAGAAAGAGTTAATACTGTAGCTTTTAAAATTGAATTGCTAGAACGGATGTCTGAAATTTATTGTGAATCCCATATATCTCAGGAAGTTTGTTCATGATTTATCATTAGTTGTTAAACAAGTAATTTAGGAATTTGGAAATTGAATCAAATTTAATTGTGGTCAAGAATCCAGATGGATTATTGATCATCGAGAGATAAACTCTCGATAGTTTTAGGAATGCTTATCCGGATTTATGTTCGGATAAATAGTAATGTTTGTTAGAGTAGACTGTTTGATTATTTACTAATATATAAATGTGCTAATATATAAATGATATGTATGTTTAAATGGATGGAATAATAGCTTTTAAAATATCTTTGTTTTAAATTTCGGGGACGAAATTCTTTTAAGGGGGAAGGAATGTAACGACCCTGGATTTTGGCCCCGTTTATTTTATTAAATATTTGATTTAATTAAATAAAATGTTATCTGATCATATTAAAATGAATATAATTTTGGAAATATTGCCATTTATTTATAATATATATTGGTATTTTGAAAGAAAATAAAATTTAAAATTTGGAACAAATATCTTAATAATATTTACAATAAAAATCTATCTTATATAATTTAATTCAAAATACTTTAATATTGTTTATGATTAGAATAAAATAATACTTATGGATAGTAATGTTTGAAAATTCTAAAATAAATTCCCTTATAATATTTATCTTTCATTATAAATTAAAATACTTTCTTTTGCTTAACATTTAGATGATAATGTTTAATATAAATATAAATATTATATATTAGACAAACACATGTATGTAATTTAATAATGGGTAGCTAAATTAGGGATACAAATGAATGTATAAAGCGAAAAATATAAGCACTAGTATAAAATAAAATTAGTCAAAATATAAATATAAGACAAAGGGTTTTATACAAAACAAATGTCTTTATACTCAAGACATTGACCTGACAAGTATGTATGTATTTATTCAAGCTAGGAAATGTAAACTAGAAGAAATGAACAAGGGGTTATCATGCAAAACATCAAACTGAAATATATTGTTTCCAAATAAAAATAACAAGACAAATGAGTAGCTTCATATACAAGCCATGTTTATCAGCAAAAGTACAACCTGCAAGCAAATATCTTTAAAGTAGCGAACCATAATGCTATGATGTAAGCTCAGTTAGGAACCAAAGTGTTAATTGTTACCATCTCAGCATAAAAACAATCAGGGAACATTAATTGTATGTTAACACATTTGAAGACATATTCATTAAAGCTAAGTACATTTTGTCATTTCAGGCTACAAATTAATGTTTCAGACGAACTATCATATTGCAGTAAATTAATTCACAATCCTATTTGGTCAAAAACAAATAAGGCATGTCCAGATGATACTTCTCCATACCACTGTTATCTTTTATATATGAAGTTGCTTGTTAGTTCTGGTTTGTTCAACAAAACACATAACCAAAAAAAAAACTTGAGAACACTAAGCTGGAAAAGGAGAGCAAACTCAAATTTAGTTCAAACAAAAACAGATTCAAAAATTGCAGTTTTAAACTCCAAGCAACCAAGTTTCAAAACAACTATACTTTCTGTAAACAGGCAGGTGAGTAAACTTAATTGTTTTCAATTTAAATTTTGTATTTTTAGCTTTCAATTTGTATGATATCTGCTTGAATGATTAACTTTGAGTACTTCATGTTGCTCTGTAGTATATGTATAGTGTTCTTCAGGGCCTTGAATAACTAAACAGAGTAAAGCAATGAAATTGCAAATAATTCTTCATGTAGATGTTTTAATATTTGGATATTGATGCAAACTTAAGTTATTATCAAAATCATAAGGGCTTACAGTATTTTACCCATGCTGTTTATTCAAGTATCAAGGAAAGAAAATTAGAATTTAAAGTTTGAATGTTTAAATTTGAAATTTTAATAACATAATCAGATTTCGTATGCATAATTAGGATTTTTAGCATAAAAATTTTGATTTATGAGTAAAGATATTCGGAGCAGTTTTAAAAAGAAGTATCACTACATTTTTGTCAATTTTGGAAGGTCAAGATGATTTTAATTTCTGAAATTTAGTATGAAGCAAGGTAGAAATAGTATCAACACATGAAAAATACTTAAAAAAATTTATAATGCTTAGATTTTGCAGTAGAGGTAAGAGCGGGGTTTAGTCACGTTTCTGATGGGTCTGTTTTACTCGATGATTTCTTCATCAATGAACGACCGAGTTGGAAGTGCGTTTGAGGGATGGAGGAGTAGGACATGGGTGACGTGTGGCAGGAAGCACAATGCAAACTGTGGTCGGCGCTAGGAGGATGAGGAATTCCATTGTCGCTGTTCAATGGCAGTTCACCCAAAGGGGTATTTTTTCGAATCAGTGATCTTTGATTCGAGTTGGCCGTTGAATTCGTGTGGGAAGTCGAATTGGAGTTTGTGGAGATGGTCATGGGTCGCCGGAAGCACGGCGGACCACCGTGCACATGCACGGTGGTGATGAATGTCCGGTTGTAGTGACTATAACAGTCGCGTGGTCTCTCTCCTGAGTCACGCTCGTGACGTTGCTGGGTTTACTCCGGGTTTGTGTTCGAGTGGAAGTCCTGATGCTTATTTTAGTTTACCTTAACTTAAACTAAATTATTGAAAGAAGAAATAATAATAATGAAGAAGGAGGAGATGTTCAAGGGAACTCAGGAAGTTTTGCGTGGGAACTCGAAGTAACTCTCGAGTGAGGGTAGGGTTATTCTCGGGTTTTTAGTGGGAAGTCTCACATCCTTTGATCTGCCGTTTCAGTGGAAATATTTTACAAATTAAGATAAGATTTAATACTGTTTTAATTATGAAATTAACGTGTCACAATGTTTCAAAAATTTTAGCTGCTATCTAAATTATAGAATTAATTTAAATTAAGTGTTAGATTAACTAATAATTAATGTTGTAGTTAATACTATATTTGATTATACAATTTAAAGGAAGACTTTTACATATTTAATTAAGTTGAACATATAAGATAAATAAATCATTAACAATTATTTTTCTTAAATTTAGAATTAACGGTAGATTAATTTTTGGTAGGAGTCGATTGAGAGTAATTACTTTTCAAGCAGAGATCGAGTAAATAATTAAGGGAAGGGGGTAAAATTGGAAATTATTTACTTAAAGTCAATTTTATGAATGATTAATAGTTGATTAGTCGAGTAAATTAATTTAGAGTAAATAAATGGTTAAATAAGTAATTAGCAGTTAATAAATGGGCAATTAAGTTGATTAATAATTAAGATTATTAATTAAAGTAAATAACTGAGTTAAGAAGTAATTAAGTAATTGATAATGTGAAATAAAACAATTATGTAATTAAGACTTAAGGATTAATAAAGAAATCATTAATTAAACAATTTGAAATGAAATAAGTAATTGATTGTTAATTAATGGTTAATTAAATAGAGTTAAGTGTGTAACCCTCAGGTAATTAATTCTAAACAGAATTAACTACAAATAAGACTTAAAGGTGATTGCTTATGGACTATTGTATTGAATATCTGATTGTGATATTTATGTGGTGATATTCTGTGATGTTCTGTGATATGTTATGTTATATCTTGATGCTTGTATATGCTTTATCTGTGATAAATGCTATGTTAACTCAATTGTTAAATTTAAATTATTTAATCTGTTAAGTTAATTAGACAACTTGGCCCTTAAAATGGCGTTTGGATTCGATGAGACCGGGATCGGAAGAATCAAATTTGATTCTCCGAAAACCACATCAATCCAATTTAAAAGTTAGGTCGTGAATCCTGAAATGGAGATCGAGATGGTGTTTTCAGAATGCAAGGGTTATCGTCGTTGACTCTGAGGGTGATTCCAAAATGAGTGTGACGAGATAATGCCTTCGGTATCGTTCGAACCCGGAACGAACTTGTATGGATTGAATGCTTTCAACACATCGTCAGGCGGACGATGAGCATTCTAAGGATAATGTTCAATAAAGGTAATCGTAACCTCAAGCCTCATCAATCGGGAATGGCTAAAACAGGGGAGATGCAACAAGCTTAGGTGGGTCATGCCCAAGCAGGACAAGATATTTCCCCTGTCTAGATGTCCCTTTTTATATTTCGGCTTAGTGGGCGGTTGCTAGCTACAACCGCGGGGTTTATCTTGTTCGGAACTGTTCAGTAAGGAATGGTTCCGGCCTTGTGTTGCAGGGGATGAAGGGAGTAATCCTCGGTACGGTGATCTAGGCCCCGTACTGTGACGGGCGGTACCCCAGTAGCCCTGCCATTGTTGGAAATCCATTTTCCCTACGAGACCCTACGGTTTTGATTTGTATTACCCACTTTTGTGGCTAGTAGCTGGAATTTAATCATGTAACAATTTCGGCTATTTTCTATTTACTTGAAAACCCTAGACACTACTATAATATCACTGGATTTCCTATGAAATGTTTTGGTTAGCGTAAGGTAAAAACTTACCCGTACTTATTTGTGGGGAGTCTTACGTGATACCTTTATTTTCAAATGATTTCAAAGTTAAACAACTTTAAACCGTTTACTCATACCAGACCCATGTCTGACCCGGAGTTTTTTTTTTCATAAACTCTCGGGTACCCAAATTTTTACGGGTAGCCAAGGGATTCAGGTTGGATTTGACAAATTCTGGAGGAGCGATGGAGCAGGAGGCTTCTACGTTGTAGATATATGTATTTATATAGTGTTTCGCTGTGTTGATATTTGTGAGCTGTTTATCTGTATTGTATATTAACTTGTGTTGACTAGACAGGAATTTATAACTGTCTAGTATGTGTTGTATGATCTGATAGCTCTGATATATGTAAAACTACGTAATATTTATGTGATATATTATATTTTGTTCCGTTCCGCTGTGAGATTCTGATGTTGTTGTTCTTTCTTGTCTATCTTTTCTATTTTCTCATCCCTTTCTTTCTTTATGATGATACGTCTTTCTGGTAGTAGAATGGTGGGTCGTCACAAAAATATTCCTCTATTTTGATTTTTAAGATAAATAAACTGTTTTGAGTTCCCACACCAGTCACATGACTGACTCGGAGTTTATTGTTTTCCTTCCTAAACTCTGGGTGCCCACCAATTTCCACACGGGCAGTCAAGAGTTAAGGTTTATTCAGGATATTTAGGAGTTGCTGGAGGCAAGATGGATGGCATGGCGTATTACTAGTATATAGTATTTCTTTTCCGCTGTAGATGTTGTTTGTTGTTGTACACTCTGATGATGTAATGTAATGTAATAACTGATATAGTTCTTTGTTTAAAGATTATTCATTTATTTATTATATGTTGTTCCGCTGCGAATTGTGAGATTCTGATGTTGTTCTGTTATTTCTTCTATTCTGTTCTATCTTTTTCTATCTTCTTTTACTTTTTCTTTTTCTAAAACCTTAACGGTACGGTTTTTCGGCTTTCGATTGCTCGGCAGTTGATACAGTGGACGTATTGATGTCGGTTTTCGTCAACGAAAAGTCGCAGTCGTTACACATGGTTTGTTGAGTATTTAGCAGGTGTGGATGGCGCTTGCTTCGCATTTGGAGCTCGCTTTCGTGCTATATTAGTCGTATATGCTCGCTAATAATATATAAGTTACATATCTCGGATTACATATCGTACTTTTACACTTTTTCCCTTCGAGATGCCTCATCCTTGATGATGAGATGTATATTAGTGATATATATATTGCTATTTTTTTGGATCGAACTGTAACGACCCAGAATTTTAAACAATTTAATTTGAAAATATTTAATTAATTTTTAATATTTGAATGATGGTTTGGATTGAATTTTCAATATAACTTTGAATTTGGCGAGTAAATTATAGAATTTAATCTATTGAAAGTTGAATAAAAATTTGAATCTTCAATTTTAAGCCAATTAAAAATATTTCAAAGGCTTGTAAAATTCATATTGATAATACTGAAGGTAATAGAAGCTTCAGAATTGAATTTGGAAGTGAATTGCTCAGTTTTGAATTAAATCGTTTGAATCGATATTTAAAAATAGCCGTCTGAGGCACAGTCTCGGAATTCGACGAAACCAGTTCCATTGGGTCCGGAATATTGAATTATTCTAGGATTTCAAATTTCGTATTTTTTGGAGTTAATATGTGAGCACACGACACATAAACACGTCGAAATTTTCAACGATTTAAATTTAAATTTAAATTTAAATTTGGTCAAACGAACACACGTTCTTTTCCCTAAAGTTATGCCTAATATCACGATGAAGATCGTGCAGCCACGTTCTTAACCTTTTTAAATGTCCCTCTCCCTCTCTCAGAAATCAAGCAGAGATAAGAAAATGGCCGAAGCCAATTCAAATAAGAAAAAAAAAAATTTGCGTCTTTATCTTCCTCTCCTATTTCCTCTTCCCTTCCCCAAATCGAATCGATGCCGAAGCCTCTCAGTGTCAAAATAAAAAAATAAAAAAAAAGAAAGGCTGAAGCCCTAGATTGAATCGCGCGCGTGCGTATGGGATTTGCGCAGCGTCGCGATTGGTGCTAGCACGAGGGGGCGGCGCGCGATGTCGTGGCGCGAGATAGGGCTCATGTGCGCGCGAAGTGATTGGGGGCGCGCGATTCAAGGAGGCGCGCGAGTTGATGGCAGTGGCAGCGGCAGCGCGAGGTCGCGGTGGCTCGTGTGGATGTTGGGGAGCATCGTGCGAATTGGGGGAGGAAGCTCGTATGGGAGGCGCGACGGCGATTGGGGCTCGTGCTCGAGACTGCGGCGATGAGGTGGGGACTCGAGTTCAGTTTGGGGATTTCGAATGCAGTAAGGTAATTTTAATTTTTTTTATAACGTATAAGTATTGAAGAAGAAAAAAAAAGATATACTTACATATAGGTATTAAAAATAATTTAATAAAGGAAAACTTAGTTTTAAAAATAAATTGAAATTAAATATTGTTATCATGTTTAAACCTAGAATGAATATTTAATAGTTACATTAAAGTGATTAACTCGTTAACAAATATTTATTTGATTCGTTTAAGTTACTAAAAAAAAAAAAAATTTTAATGGAAGTTTAATTGTTTAAATTAAATTTTAGTTAAATAAATTATAAAAAGGAAAACTTGTTTTATAAAAGGGATTTTGTTTAAAAATTTATAATGTTATTAAAGGAATAGAAATTTTAGTTTCAAATGGAAAATATTTTGTAAAAGAAAATGTGTTAGAGATTTAATTTATTTAATAAAATGACTTATCAAAAGAAATATTATTATTTTTGGAAAAATGGGTTAAGAATAATTTATTAAAAGAAGAAAATTTAGTTTTAAAAATTTAATTGTAGTTAAATAAATTTGTTTAAAGAAAAATTAGTTGATTTGAATTTATTAGTTTAATTGGAAATTTCTAGTTAGAATTATTTTTAAAGGAAATTTAGTTTTAATAAATTTATTTAAAGAAGAAACTGGTTTAAATAAAACAATTGATTAATTAAACAATCAAGAATGAAAATTGAATAGTTCGATTTAATTTGAATATTAATAAAATTATTGGCTAATTTAATTTACCTAATAAGAATTTAATTTATTGGATAAATAAATTAAAGGAATTCTGGTTTAGGATTTAAATCTTCAATTAGATAATTTTATTGAAAGTGAGTTTGGTTAATTAAATTAAAATTTTAGTTAAAATAAATTATTAAACAAAGGAATTTTAAAAGATTTAAGGAAATTTATATAAGCAAGATGTTAGAATTATTTTAAAAAGAAAATCAGTTTGAATCTTTAATTTTTAGCTTAAAATAAAAATCATTAACTTGAGATGAAATAATTAGTTGAATAATTTTTTTTTTAAAGGAATTGGTTTAGAACAAAACCGATGAATTAAAATTATAAAATGGAAAATTTATTATTCGATTATTTCGAATATTAATAAATTGTGTAAATATTTATACAAGGTATAAATGAAGAAAACAAGTTGAATTGGAAGTGGATTGCAAACAGGAATAAAGGTGAGAATTTCTCACTCAAAAGGAATTTTGTTGTTTATTTAAATTTTAAATAGTTAGATTTAAAATTGATTGACTGTGTTGATTAAATGCTTGAATGATGATTGTTATATATATATTGGATGTGAATAGACCCTATACGCCGTTAGTAAGCGGAGGTTATTTATTACACACATATACCGCGATATTCCACCTCGAAGTGGAATTGGTATTATATTATATATAGCAATATATATATATTGGCATATGTATATATTGCAGTTGATTTGATTTCCCGCATTTTCTTTTAGCGGATGAGACCCTATTGCGCCGTTAGTAAGCGGATATATATTTATAAAATCCCATGTACCGCGATATTCCGTCCTAAAACGGAATGGTATTGTGCTAATGTCTGTGGATGCAGGGAAACAGGTTGGAGGGATCCAACTGGATTCCTCACAAATATTTATTTGATTTCATATATTGTGATATTTGATTGTTTATCATGGATGATATATGATGTTTGAAAGTCGTGATTGACTATTGATGTGTTGCATCATCGGATCCAAATTTGAAGTTTAAAAATAACGATTTTTGATTTATATACGTTTATAAAATATTTTTGAAATTGATTCATCTTAAATAAATAAACGTTATAATTTTAATATTATAAAAATTATGATTTTTGAGAAATACAGTTAAAAGTTAATTTTTGAAATTATGGGATTAGTGATTTTATAAAATAGTTTGAACTGGGATTTCTGAATTTATTATAAGAAGTCTAAAAATAGGATTTATAAAATTTTTATTTTATAAATCAGAATGATGAAAATTATGAAAGAGTTTAAAGATGTTTAAAGTAATAATATAAATTGATTTATATTAAAAGATTTATAAGTTGATATTTATAAATTTAGAATATCTTGAATTATAAAACGAGCTTTTATAGGTGATAGAATGATTTGTAAATGAATTTCATAAAGGAATGAAATCTATAGAATTTATGAAATTTGATTATTTTATAAATTAGAATGATGAAATTATAAGGAGCTGAAAGATGTTTTAAATAGTAATATAAATTGTTTTATATTAAAAGATTTATAAATTGATATTTATAAATTAAAAATATTGGAATTATAAAACGAGCTTTTATAAGTATTAGAAAGAATTGTGAATGAATTTCACTAATGAATGAAACTTATAGAATTATAACGGTGAAGTTCTAAATAGAATTTTATAAATAAAAATTTATAAAGTTATTTAGGAAATAGATGTGGATAAATAAATGAATCTTATAAGTTATAAGATTTATGAAAATTTATGAAGTTTAAAGGAACGATTTTATAAACAAATAAATTATAAGTATTTAACTTATAATATGAATTTTTAGTATATCATTGAGATATGAAATTGAATAGATTTATAAAGGAAATTTATAAAGGAAGTTGTTATAAAATAAATAGAAATAGAATTTATAACATTGTTTTATAAATCCGCAACGACTTATTTTGATAAGGAATTGTTGTAATTTATTTATGGAATTATATTCATGTTTTTAGATAGTGAATAATTCTTTAAAGTAAAATGAATAAAAGAATGAAATTTATTAACGTAGTATATTCACGTTTTTGAATAGTGAATAATATGTTAAAGAAAATGTTCAGAATGTGATATTTTAAACTAAATTAAAATGATCTAACGATGTTTTAAAATGTGTTAAGATTCGAAACCATAGATTTCAACATTTATTGTTGAAATAGATGCTTTCGAGAAATAAAAGGAAATGGTGGACTATAGCACTGTTGTTATATTAAATGATTTCCGAAAGGAAATGTTTTTGTATAGTATTGGGATTTATATATCTATTTTAATTTCGAATCCCTATACTAGTGATTTTGGGTTGTCGTAACGATGTTTTACGCAACATTCGTTTTGGCCCAAATAAATATGGTTAAGTGAATGATTTCCTTAAAGAATGAAATATATACTTAATTTCGATTAGGGTATATTAAATATTTTCTAAGTATAGAAAATAAAAAGATCCGTGAATTACTTATTTTTAATAAGTATAGAAATGCTCTTCCAATATTAAGTGAATATTTGGAATTTATCTTTTTAAAGATAAATTGAAAATGAATATTAAAAATTGAATGGAAATCGTATATTCATAAATATTTTGGGAATGTAAATTCCTTATGGAATTTATAAATGAAAAGGGGATTTGTTTGAAAATAAATGTTGATTTATTTTTGAAGTGTGAAAACTATATATCTTATAAAGATATTTTTGGGAAATAAATAATTTGGAAAATTATTTGGAATCTGGTGATGTTGGCATATCTATTGATAGTTCAATGACCGACTATCAATATTTACCTTTAAATAGGTATTTGTTGTGAATTGTTTGAAATTGAATGCCACACTTATTTTTTTTTTTAAAATAAGCGCTCACTATTCGGGTTAACCGGGAAAGGACCTTGGGGTCGTATAACCCATTCCGAATATGTGATACGTCGTTATGAATTGCATTCGAAGATCGGTGTTGAAGACCGGATATTTTCGAAAGCGAAAGGATTTCTTGTTGATTGTCTCTGCACTGGCTGATCCTGGTATTGAGATCTCCATATGTGATGGGAAATCCGAACGTGATTAGAGATTATTCGGATTGCAAGGACTTCTTTGTAAGTGCCTTCGGTTTTGTTCGAGCCCGGAACAGACTTGTATGGATTGTATGTCTGACATTACAAGTTGAGATATAAAGCCGATTTCATTCAAATATATTTCTGTTGGTGGCGAAGAATTTATTCTCTTAGCTTAATACCCTTCTCTGAAACGTACGAGCTCAGAGGTTATATAGTTGAAGTTATCAGCGATGTATTCCCAATTTGGTAATGTGACATGCTGAGTGTTGCTGAAATGATCATTGTGTTGATTATTGTGATAGGATCATTTATTTGATCGTCTATCTTTATGATCATTGTGTTGATCATTTGTTGACCCAAAGCATGGCTTTTGTATAAAGTATGTTTTTGTGGACGTGACTTCGTCGAGCCTCACACCCCGGAAATGGTCAAAACAGGAAAGATGCGGCAAGGTTATGAGGGGTAGCACCCTTTAGGGTATGTACATTTCCTTCTGGATAGAGGTGGTATCATGGTATGGAGCCCAGATATTTAACCTATGTGGTTACTACGAATTTATTACTTTGTGGTTGTTGGTTTTCGGGATCCCGTGAGAAAGGTCGTTTACGATCGGGGAATGGCGTGCTCGTGTCAGTAGTTACCCAGTTAGGGGTAACCCGGCCTTGTGTTGGCAGAGTTCCGGTTTGGTTCTCGGGGATGTCTTTCCAGAGGCATTCTCATGTGGCAATGGGAAGTTCCTTGGCCTGACCATTTGTTGGAAATCCAATTCCCAATACGAAACTTGTACGGTATTAGTTGTAGGACCTGCCATTCACTTATGGTGGTCACCACTGTTTGGATGGTAGCTATAGTAGGCATACGATAATGGTCGTATGTTGGCTAAGATTTATATTCTACTTTCAAAATGAATTTTTCCCCTACACTATGCACTAGTAATAATATCAATTGTTATTTTTAATGCGTATCAAGCATCTTTGACTATCATAAGGAGAAATCTCCTCCGATTCTACGTTTGCATGTGTGTGTGTGCGGGAGGCCTTATGGTAGTCTGATTTTTAAAAGCATTGCGAATTGAAATAAAAATATTCCTCTATTTTTAAAGATAAATAAACTGTTTTGAGTTCTCACACCAGTCACATGACTGACTTGGAGTTTATTGTTTTCCTTCCTAAACTCTGGGTGCCCACCAATTTCACACGGGCAGTTAAGAGTAAGGTTTATCAGGATATTCTGGATATTCTGGAGTTGCTGGAGGCAAGCTGGATGGCATGGCGTATTACTAGTTTATATAGTATTTCTTTTTCCGCTGCATTGTTTGTTGTTGTTGATGTTGTACACTCTGATGATATGATGTAATGTAATGTATAAAATGTAATAACTGATATAGTTCTTTATTTAAAGATTATTCATTTATTATTATATGTTGTTCCGCTGCGAATTGTGAGATTCTGATGTTGTTCTGTTGTTTTCTGTTCCGTTCTATTTTTCCTCTATTCTCTGTTTCTTCTATTTTAAAATTTTCTATCTTCTTTTCCCTATCTAAATTTTCTATCTTTTTCTTCTTCTTTTCCTAAATTCTTTTTCTTAAACCCCTAAGGGTTCGTATTTTCGTTCATCTTGAATTAATCAATGGAGATTAGTGTCTATTCAAGGAGTACGGATTTACGGGTCTTTACACGAACCACGCAAAGGGGACGCTGGCGAATTTTTTTGAAAATTTAAGGCGTTAGAATTTTTTTGAAAAAATTGGAAAAATTTGTGAAAACTAAAAGTTTGATTTTTGAGTTAAAATTTAAACGATAGTAGTTGGTTTTGAAAAGATAACTAAGTAGGTTTGAAAACTTAGAGAAGTTTTTGTAAGTTTAATGAATGGATTTTGGGAAAGTTAAACATTTAAGTGATTTTGGTAAATCCAGTTTTAACGAATTATTTTGAAAAGTTAATGAATTTTGTGACTTTTTCTTACTTAGTAATTTCGAGGACGAAATTCTTTTAAGTAAGGGGGAATGTAAAGACCCAGAATTTCTGTCATTTGAAATTCAGATATTTGATTGATTTTAAATATTTAAAAGTTAAATTTATAAGCTGAATAACCTATGTTAGAAATATAGTGATTTAATTGGATAATTAAATTATTAAATTTATATTTGAAATTGCGTAAATAATTGATATTTGGATTAATGTGAATAAAAAATGATTTATAAAGTTGTAATAAATTCTATTTGAATTAGAATGATGTCAGAGAACTTTTAAAATCGAATTAAAAGTTAATCTGTAGAAATTGAATATTTTAATATTTAATTGACGAGTAAAAATAGACATTATTCAAAAAGTCTCGAATTTTGACGAAACTAGTTTCATGGGATCCGTAATGTTAAATTATTGT
Source organism: Allium cepa (assembly GCA_030765085.1). NCBI lineage: Eukaryota > Viridiplantae > Streptophyta > Magnoliopsida > Asparagales > Amaryllidaceae > Allium > Allium cepa. The sequence goes on along the minus strand of CM060937.1, from coordinate 453,733,816 downwards.
GAGGTTTCAAATTCCGTGTCAATCGGGTGTACGGTTTGTCCGGGGCAAGCTAAAACACGTAGAAATCGGTTTAAGTGAATTTTAAATTTAAATAATTCGATTTGAAAACCTATCTTTCAAATACGATCGAATTAGCTCCCAATATATATTGAACTGCGTTCGGAATAGGGGTAAAACATTATAAATGCCAGACGGCATGCTTCGTTTGGAGTTCGGAAAAAATCGGATGAATAGTGCACAAATATTTTCTATAAAAGGACATTCATTTTTCACATTTGCAAACCACTAGGGCTTCAAACCCTAGCCGCCACCCTATCAATTAATGGCCAGAAAATCACCTCCTTCCTCCTCGTTTTTCTTCAAATCTGCCCATTAATTCGAAAAACTACCAACTAGTAAATTGTAGAGATCGTTGAGAACTACAAATCCAACGGCCATGATCGATGATGGTGGCTTGGATTCGCTGGAATTAGCACGTGAAGGTGCTGCGTTCGAATGGGTTTCGTGAAGCAACGACGACACTATAAGGGACCGCACTTGGCGCGGAAGTCGAGGCAGGGTAGGGTTTCATTGCAGCATCTCTTGATCGTCGTCAAAACGTGAGTATAGGTCGCGTTAAATCAAGTGCTTGCGGCGGCTATGGGTTTGATGCACACGATTTTGAATGGAAGGAAAAAGAAAGCAACACTCGGCCGAGATTCTATCAAGCAAAAACGTGCAGCCTGGATGATAAAGGTTTTAAAGATAAAAAAAATGTAAATATTTATATATTAAATTCGTTCAACCTTTAAAAATTGATATCTTGTTCATACGAGGTCCGTTTCGCACGAAACTAATTGCGGTGGGTTCGTGTTTGCGAATACAACGCGATGGAGCTGGATTGGAGTTGATTAGAGCTAGTGTGAATTTTGAGTAAAATTAAACGGTCGCTTAATTTTATACGGAATAAAACACTACAACTACTATTGGACGCAATATGAGTATAACTCATTCTTTCTGCCTCACTGATATTTTTATATAAGTAAGAAATAATTTATTATATGATGATTGATGATTGTTTGGATGATATATGATATATTGATTGGTATTTGGATATATACCTGCCTATTGGAGCAGATGAGACCCTATACATTCCCGTATATGAGCGGATGACCCTTTGTACGTGCGTTTGCCTTGAAGCGGACATTGTACACATATTCTAATATGTATATTTGTTGCAGGTGACAAGTTGGAGGGATCCAACTGGATTTCTCAACCGTATTGATTTATTTACAGATATTGTGATATATTCTGTTATCATACGATATATGATGTTTGGATGTTGTGATTGATGTATTTAGTGCTATTGCAGCATTGGGCCTGCTTTGATAATTTAAAAATGTTATAGTGATGATTTCCAAATTTAAAAGGATTTTAAAGTTATTTTTGAAAGTATACGTTTTATTGAATTTTGGAATTGATTCATTTTAAATAAATAAATGTGATAATTTTTATGTTATAAAAATTATGATGTTTTGGGAAATATAATTGAAATGTGATTTTTGTGAAATATGGAGTTAATGATTTTGTGAAATGGTTTAAATTGAGATTTTTGACTAATATGAATGGTTTATAAAGAAGATTTATAAAATTGAATTTTTATAAATCAGAATAATTGAATTATAAAGGAGTTTTTATAAATGTTTAAAATGAAGTTATAAATGGATTTTATAAGTGAATACGATTTATATAATTCGTGAAGTTATGAAAGAACGAATTTGTAAATAAATGATTTATAAGTAATTAACTTATAAATTGGATTTTGGCATTTAAATGAGAGATAAATAGAATTTGTCAATTAAGGGATTTTATAAGTTGAAGTTCTTATAAAATAATAAATGGGATTTGATTTTATATATGGATGTTTTTATAATATAAAAGGAATTTATAAACATTGTTTTATAAATCCGAAATCAATTAAATTTGATAAGTAAATATAAATGCTTATTAAAGGAGATATATCCATGATTTTGGACAGTGGATAATCCTTTAATTAAATATGTAGAAGTGTTGAATTTGGTAAACAATTTATATTCACGATTTTGGACAGTGAATAATATATTAAAGAATTGTTTTGGGAAGTGATATTTTAAATAGAATTAAAATGATTTGAAGTTGTTTTAAAATGTGTTAAGGATCGAAACTATAGATTTCAACGTTCATTATTGAAATAGATGTTCTCGAGAAGTAAGGAAACGATGGACTATATCACTGTTGTTATAGTAAATGATTTTCGAAAGAAAATATTTTTGTATAGTATTGGGGTTTATATATCTATCTTATTTCAAATCCCAATACTATTGATTTTGGGTTGTCGTAACGATGTTTTACGCAACATTCGTTTTGACCCGAATAAAGATGTTTAAGAGAATGTTTTCCTTAAAGAATAAAATATATACTTAATCGTGTTTTAAGTATATTGAATATTTTCTAAGTGTTGAAAATAAATTGATTTGTGAATTACTTATTGTTAAATGAGTATTTGGAAATGTTTTTCAATATAGAAGTGAAATGGTTTTGAAAATATATCTTTTTAAAGATAAATTGAATTGAATATTTAGAAAATGGTTTAATTAATAAAAGATTAATTAAAAGGGCCTAGTGATTGTTATGGTGTTGAATATTTGTTTGTTTGTTTTGATAATTAAATAACTGACTATCAAACTTGGCCAAATTTTAGTTCCTCGACTTGATGTAGGAACTATTTAGTCGTACATTTAGTACGTAGCCTTCCATGTAGGCATGATTATCATTTGTGTTGAGGATGTTGATTCGTATAGTGCGGAGTATTACTCCAATTTATGGAGCTTCCTTCTTGGCCCGAAGGATAGCAAGTTGAAAGTTGGAGATGTGATAAATCTATGAGACTTAGTTGCTGTGTGAGGTTGAGAAACGCTTTTGCGTTGTTGGTGCGAAGAGACCGGGATCAGATTTATCTGAAAACCAATTCGGACCAACGTATATGCGACGACTTATGCAGGTTGCTTATTGATATTATGGAGTTTCGTAGTGGGGGACTGTTTGTTGATCATTTGGGGTTAAAATCCCAATATACATCTAGTAGCAATGGTCTCTTCATTAAGAAATATCCAATGCGAGGACTATTCGCTACTAATCCTAGGGATTTCCAGACAGGATGTGGTAGGAAAGTACCTTCAGTTTGTCCTGTTCTTGGATAACTTGTATGGATGTTTGTCTGACATTGCATTTCTATAGATTACGTACATTGGTTTTTACAAACGTGCATCAGTGGTGGCGGAGAAGGCAACTTCTCTTAGAATAACACCCTCCTTGAGACGTATGAGCTTAAGGGTTGTATTTTTGTGGAAGGCAATTAGTAGTCAACGGAAATGGCCGTGTGGCATTCTAAGTGATGTGATATGTGATTGTGAAAGGTAATCGTTATCTCATCAGGCCTCATCAACCGGAAATGACCAAAACAGGGTTAGATGCGGCAAGGCTAAGTGGGTCACTCCCAAGTAGGATATGATCATCCTCTTCTAGATATATCTTTACACGCTATGACGTCGTGTATCTGATTATTGTGGTTTGTATGCTATGAGGGCCCTCGATAAGGTCGGTAATGACCGGAGGATGATATATTCGGTTCCATCTAGTTATAGAGGTGGGCCGGTCTTGTGTTGGTAGAGGATCCTTAGTGATGGTCCTCGGTACATTATTCCAGAGATGTACTGCCGAAAGGTAGTCCCTTCACCTGGTCATTTGTATGGAAATCCAAAACCCACTACGAGTTGTGATTTTTTTTGTAAAGGCGTAATGAATAGCCTTGAAATGCTATATGGGTAACCATTTCGACTATGATTAATATTATTTGTATACTAGACACTAGTATAATATAAGAGGATTTGATATGAAAGAAATTTTTAGTTATCGTAAGGTAAAAACATGTCCATGTTTATGTGTTGACGTGTCTTATGAGATACTTTTATTTTGATAAAGGAAAAGTTTGGTAATTTAATAAATTCAGTTGAATGTGTTTCTTACGCTGGTTTACCAGACTGATCCGGGCGTTCTTCCCTTTCAATGCTCGGGTCAGACCGGGTATATCTACAAGTTATGCTTTGGTGCTTTTGGAGCTTCGGCAGGAGAGCTAGAGATCTTCATTTCGTATATGCTATCTGTTTTGATTACTGATTATCCATTTGCTTAGTTGTTATTATCAGCATTTATGAGGACATGTTATTATAACTATTCAAGCTGGCAACTATTGATTGATTATTGGACTCTGATTGATGTGTATATATATGCAGTTTCTGTTTTGTAAAAATCATTGATATGATATTATATATTTTCCCCACGATGTGAGATTCTGTATTGTTTTATTTGGTTCTATCTTCTCTCTTTCTTCTCTTTTTCTCTCGTCTTTTATTTCTCTTGACTTTCCGTCAGTTGTGCTTTTTGGGTCGGACATGTATGGATTATTGTCGATTCAAAGGGTATGGATTTTCGGGTCGTCACAGCTGGTATCAGGGCTTAGATTTTGTATATTCCTAATCTTTGATGTGTAATCATTATAGATAGGGACAATAGCACCCTAGATTGAGTTTGAGTGTATTATCTATATGAGCGCGTATTTGTTAGTGAATATAAAATACTTTATATTGACTTTGCTTATCCGTTGAGATGTTTTTGGATTCTGGTCGTTATGTGGGACGCCATGTTATCGATAGGGATTTCCAAACACTTAAACGAGGCAAGTCAACATAATATCATTTTAAATTGGGTAAATGAAATATTTTTTCCCTAATTCTATTTTGTATATAAAGGAAATAATTTTTCAGGAATTATTAAAGTGTATATAAATTGAATTGTTTGGTTTTAAAATGTAAAAATATATGTAAGTTAATAAAAGCTGGTTGAACAATCTCAATCGAAGACAACAATTGTAAAAGAATAAATTATATAAGCAAATGAGTTATAAAAGATGGAATTATGACTAATATGATTTACAATTGTGAAATGATCTTATATATATAAGAAATGAAACTATATGAATATATTTATAAATACGAATTATAAATAAAAATGGGCTTAAACTAAGAAGTTGAAATTTTTGAATTTTGTTGATTTGAAAGTTGTTTTTCAAAGTTAAATGTGTTATATTATTATAAATAGAAAATAAATGAAATTATATAAGTAAAAGATTTGTAAATGTGATTTTATATAAATAAAAAAAGAATTTTTAAAAAAATATAAAGCACTGAATTCACTACTGTTGCTGGAAAATAATAACGGTGATGACTGCAGCATCATTAGTATCATTTTCGAGTTTCTATGTGATGGATTTGCTACCAAAGTAAAATTGAAGTTTTGTTTTGATAAACAAATTTGATTTAAAATCCAAGTTGAAATTGATAAATATAAGTAAAATAAGTTTTGGACTTATAATATATGACTTATAATAAGCTTTGGTAAAGCTGAAAGAAATTTGAGTTAGTAAGTGAATTATTTGATTTGAAATTTAATTAAGGAAGGTTAAATTAAATTACATTTGAATTGGATTAGAGATGTTATTGGAATGGAAAATTAAACTTAAGATGGTAAATGGTTACATAGTATGAATTTGGAAGTTTATAAAAATAAGTTGTATAACTTATAAAATGAGATAAGGTAAGTAAAACCAATTGTTAAAATAGTTAAACACTTTTGGTTAAGCAAAACAAAATCTTTGAATATTGATATAAATTTGACTTAAGTAAAAAAGTTAAATAAAATAGAATTTCAATTAAATTAGAAGTGAACTTAAGTTGTATAGTGAAAGTGAAGGTAAATGAAGTTGAAATGAATGATAACTTAAGTGATGTTAAATGAAGTTGATTTTGGTATCAAAGTAAATTAATAAAGTTAAGTGATGAATGTGAACTTTAGTTATATAAAGAAATTCAACTTTAGTGGTAAAATGAATTAGCAACTGAATTAATAAATATATTGAATGTTAATCAATCGGATGTAAGTAAATTGATATGGAATAGTGGATGCAAGTGTTAATTCATTAAGATAATGAAATTTGAAATTAAATAATTGGATGAATGTCAATTGAATGTTAAACCAATTTTAAATTAAAAGTGTTAAACCAAGTTGAAGGTAAACGAAGCAAATTTAATAAATTTGGTAATGTTGGATATGCATTGATTGTTAGATGGATGTTAATTGATTGTACAAGAAATTCATATGAAATTGAATTAATGAAATTGAAAGCTAAAGTATTTGAATTCAAATGGGAAGTTAAGTGAATCTAAATAGAATTGAATTTGATTTGATTTGGAAGTAAACAAACTTGAATACGAATTAGTGAATGTAAACTAATTGAATTTGAATGAATGAATGTTAGTAAAATCCAGTGTTAATGAATCAAATGTGATTAAATTGAAAACCAATTCATTCAATATTAATGAAAATGAATGTATATAGATTGGTTATGGATGTTAGTTGGATGATAGTTGGTTGATGGTTGGATTCGTTGTGGTGATTGCATTTGCTATATTGGCATACATAGTTGTTGTAGTTGTATATGTCGTATATTGATATCACTTTCATATACACATGCTTCTCATGGTTTGTTGAGTATTTAGTAGGTGTGGATGGCGCTTGTTTTGCATTTGGAGCTTGCTTTCGCGCTATATCAGCTGTATATGCTCGCTAATAATATATAAGGTACATATCTCGGATTACATATCGTACTTTTACACCTTTTTCCCTTCGGGATGCCTTATCCTTGATCATGAGATGTATATTTGCGATATATATTGCTATTTTTTTTTCTAGATTGAACCGCGCAAAGGAGATACTAACGAATTTTTTTGAAAATTTAAGGCGTTAGAAAATTTTTGAAAAAATTGGAAAAACTTGTGAAAACTAAATTTTGATTTTTGAGTTAAAAGTTAAACGATAGTACTTGGTTTTGAAAAGTGTAACGACCCGCAAATCCGTACTCCATGAGTCATCTCTATTCTACAACAATCAACTCAAGTTGTACAGAAATACGAACCATTTGGGTTTAAGAAGAAGAGGTAGAAGAAGAGAAAACGAAATCAACATCAGAATCTAACCATCGCAGCGGAATAAAATATAATAGATAATAAATAATCTTTACTCAATCAAATATATCTCTGTTTATATATTACATCAATCAAAGTACATCAACCACAACTCAACATCATACAAATGGGTACACAGCAACTCAACACAGCGAAATATGTATATATATATATATACAAGTACGGGAATACGTATCGCCATCCTGCTCGTCTCCTGAGCTCCACAGCATCATATCCTGTATTCTATAATACTCGGTCTGACCCGAGCATTACAGTTAAATAATACCCGAGTCAGTCTGGAATACCAGCGTGAGAAAATCACACCCAATTGATTATTAAAGTTTCTAAAAAAATCCTTTAAAAACAAAAGCATCTCGTAAGACCACGCCACAAATAAACATGTCGGGTTTTTACCTTACGATAGCTAAAACAATTTTTATAGAAATCCTCTGATATTATAATAGTGTCTATAGAAAGTAAATAGAATCTAGCTGAAATGCTTGCATCTCACGTTTCAGAAATAGTTGGGCACAATCAAAACCGTACGGACGTGTAGGGAAAATGGATTCCAACTAATGACTAGGCACTGGGGTACCACCTGTCATAGTACCTGGTCTAGATCAGCGTACCGAGGAGCCACCCCAACTCCCCTGCAACACAAGACCGGAACCATCCCTTACTGGACAGTCCCGAGCAAGATCACCCCGCGGTTGGGATCAACAGCCGCCCACTAAGCCGAAATAAAAGGGACATCTAGACAGGGATGACCTCACCCTCCAGTGGGGGCTACCCACGAAGCCTTGCTGCATATCCCCTGATTTTCAGCCATTCCCATTTGATGAGGCTTGAGGCTAAGCGTTACCTTTTTAGAATATATCCCTTAGAATGCCCATCGTCCACCTGACGATGTTTTCGCAAGCATTCATCCATACGAGTCCATCCTGGGTTCGAACGGAACCGAAGGCACTATTCCTACTACATCCATTTTGGAAATATCCTTAGGATTAGTAGCGACTAGCCCTTGCACTTCACTGCTCCATCTTCGACTCCGAACATGTTTCACGAAACGTACAAACCGGATCGAAGTGGTTTTCGAGAAATAAATTTCGATCCCGGTCTCTTCGTAACGATCAACATATTTGTCCAATATTGATAGTCGATTATTTAACTATCAATTAATATTCACAAACAACCATCCAACAATAAATAATTTCCCATTATTTATTTATCTCAAAATATCTTTACAAGATATATTTTCACTTTTCAAACCCTTTCGAAAACATTTCAAGCTATCTTCCCTTTTCTAAATAAATTTCCCAAATATTTTCTATTTCTTCTGAAATCACCAAGTATAACACTTAGATTTTTAAAATAATTCCAAAACATTTTATTGTAAAATATGTCTAACATTTAATTTAGAAAATTTACTTTAGTGCTTAATTTAAAATAATACTTTAGAAATAATTAAAATAAGTTTACTTATAAATATAACTAGATTTTCTTCTTTAAACAAAATACCAAATCATTCTTCAAATAATTATTATAATAATAGATTTAAAGAAAATACTTATTTGGAATTTACTTTAAAAACATTTAAGTTAAAACTACTTCAATAATTGGTTGAAATACATACAATATAAATATTTGAAATATAATTACTTAACAAAATATAAAACTAGATTTACACTTTCTAAAACAAAATACTAAGTCACTCTTTAAATAATTATTTCTATAATAGATTAAAAGAAAAGATTTAAAGAAAATACTTACTTTAGAATTTTAAATATTTAGAATAATAAATTTCTAAAACTTGCTTTTTAAAACAACTTAAAAACCTTTAGTTATATTTTAAAATTTTACTTTGAAAACGTACTTGGTTATCTAGGAAGAATTCCCAACCACAATCACTTAAAATCAATTTTCCAAATTGATTCCCAATTTATTCCATCTGAAATAAATTTCTTTACTTATCAGTTTAACTCAAAGTTCATTAATTATGGACTTTATTATTATTTATTTTTTTATTATTATTTTCCCTTATTAAACTTAAGATTTATTTATTAGAATTTTTAAGGCACTTCATTTCTTTCCTAATTCATTCTTAAATTTATTCAAGTTTCCATAATTATTTTACTTACAGTTTAACTTCTTTATTTTCATTCCCAAACTCGAATTATATATATTTGGTAATTCATTATTGCCCGAGTATAACAATCAAGCCATAGCATTCCATGTTTCCACATAATTCATTACAGGATATCAAATATTCAGAAATAGAATATTAAATAATTAAATAAAGTTGAGGGGTCCAGTTGGATCCCTCCAACCTGTTTCCCTGCATCCACAGACGTTAGCACAACAGAATATGCCACATTCAAAATGATATCATATTATATCACATCAATCAATTCAAGCATTCAAACAATTATTTAAATTTAACCATTTGGATTTAAATTTAAATAATTAAACTGAGTGAAATTAACTCCCCTTCGGTTTTGGTTTTGCCAATCCGATCCAAACCTGCTTGTTTTCTTCCTATTTCAGACCTTGTAAAAACATTTTATATGATTTATTAATATTTGAATTGATCGAGCAACTCTATTATTATTTGTCCCTTTATTTTAAACCTTGTGTAAATATTTATACTATTTATAAATAGTTGAACTGATCGAACAACTAAATTCCCAGTTATAGATTTCCAATTAACTAAAAATTTTGGGTTTCAACTCGTAAATTTGATTTTGAACAAATTTTCCTTTTTAATAAAATATTTCTAGCAATTAAAATAAAACAAATAAAAATGTTTAAACTTGATTGAATACTCATATATATACATAAAAATTGAAACTGCACACACACATATATATATATTTTACTGTATATATCAATACATATACTTTCTGTCTACAAATGTATTTCTTCCTATAATCATCTATCTGTAGATTTTAAACTTAAAATGTGCATAACATTTTATTTCTTCAGTTAAAGATCAAACAAAAGAATACCTCACAAATAACCTAGGCTCACGATACGAACGTCGCTCGACGGCCGCCTCACTCGCGCAACTCGTCGCCGACTCTCCTTGCCTCGCGATGCCGCTGATTCCCACCATCACTCGACGCACAACATTTCACGAATGTTGCTACTTCCTCCACGAAGCCTAGGCGTACGCAACAACCCCAAGTCGAAAACTCAGGGGTCTCCAAAACCCTAATTGCGACCGGCCCTCACGCCGCCGCTCGCCAAACCCCACCTGAATCGAACGCCAACCCCTTCATCAACGAACTCGGTCAAACTCCCCTTCTACCAAGCACGAGAGCACTCACTAGGTCATGCATTCGATTCGTTTTCCATCGATTAATAAACCTCGATTAGGTTTGAATAGAGGAAGCGGCCCCCCTCCTCTTTTTTTTTTCTTCGAACGAAAATAAATTTCGTTCATTTGATTTCCACGGCCATTTATTTATATTTTTTTTCGTTCTGAACTCAAGAAGATGGAAGGAAAAGGACGCGATATAAAGTTGAAGGATGCGTGTTAGGAAAGGTTGGCTACAGTGACTTGAAATGAAGGGAAACAGCTGATGTGATATAATTTCGGCTGAAGTTGACGGGATAACGTATATAATTTAAATTCAATTTCAAACTGTCTTGATAAACGCAACTTAAAATTTTGAATTCATATCGAGACGTGCCACTAGACGTTTATAATATTAAACCCCTATTCCGAACACAATAGAAAAGGTTTCGAGTCCTAATTCGATCGTATGGAGAAGATAGCTTTCTGAATCGAATTAAAAAATTAAAACTTCGATATAAATCTCAACGCGTTTATATATCGTACGCTTACACACTAACTCCAATCAATACGAAATATGAAATCCGATAATAATACTATATTACGGATCCAATGGAACTGGTTTCGTCGAATTCCGAGACTGTGCCTTGGAAGGCTATTTTTAAATTAAATTTAAACTATAAAATTTTCAAAACTGAACCAACCACTGTTAGTTTTAATTTTACAACCTCTATTATCTTCAGTATTATTAATATAAATTTTATAAGCCTTCAAATTATTTTTAACAGGCGTAAAATTCTAGAATCAACAATTTACCCAATTACTAATTATTAAATTCTATTATTTAATTATCAATAAATAGCGATATTTGTAATTCAAGTTAAGATTGCACTATTGAATACTTAAAATCAATTAAATATTCTGATTTTAAATGCTTGAAAATTCCGAGTCGTCACATTCCTCCCCCCTTAAAAGAATTTCGTCCCCAGAATTACTAATTAGGAAGAATGGCCCAAAACCCGTTACTTTTCCCAAAACCAAACAGTTTCTAACAATTCAACATCTTACCAACTATCTTTTTATAAAAGATCCATTATCATTCTTATTAACTTCCAAACCTTTCTCTAGTTTCAAACTATACCATTTGTTTAACCAATTGAGTTTCAATTAAAAATCAAATTTTGCATTATCAAAATTTTCTCAAAATTTTTCTAACTCCCTAAATTCCGAAAAAATTTCACCAGCGTCTCCTTTGCGTGGCTAGCTCGGTACTACTACAAAATGGCTCTACGGCCTCCCAAATCCAAAAAGAAAACAAAACGCCAAGTGGCTCAATTCAAATCCCAATCAAATTTCACATCAAATTTAAATACATACCTTTTTGTCGAGCATTTCAAATTTATTTTCTCTGAAATCAAATCCAATTCCCTTTTTCCTTTTATAATACCTGCATATCCTGCTTAGCACTAATATCCCATTTACAATATTCCCAAAAAAATTTATCGACTTCCTTACCAAATGCCAATTTTCATCCAAATATCAACTTAGAATATATTTGCAATATTCAAATTCCAACTAAGAATTGGCCATTCCTTACTTAAGTTAACATAAGCACTTTATATGTTTCTTATATTTATTTTCACCTTACCATTTTGGTTTATATCCATTTCTATTCGAATCGATTCTTTCATCTCCATAAGAATTTCAATTTATCTTTAACTCTGAGTATTGGAATTTTATCCTCCATTTGTAACTAATTTATATCATTATTTTAATTAGTTCCATTTACTAACTTATTTCAATTTTCCAGTTTAAAATCGTTTTGTCGTTATCAAAATTTTCCAAAAATTTTCTAACTCCCAAAATTTCTGAATTTTTTTGGCAGAGTCCCCTTTGTACGGAGGAGCTTTTGCAATTTGACAAAAGAGATAAATATATATACATCGACCCACCCGGTCGGAAAAACTAAAAACAGTTCATATTTCCTATTTTTATTGCGTAGGCGTACCTTATTTAGCATTTTTAAGCAGACAGCTTATTTATTTAGTAGTTAACGCAATCCAAATCCAGCCACACGGCTTCCAAAAACCTGTACTTACTCAATTTAAACATGTAAGTGATAAATATACAAAGTTTATAGCATTTCACTTAATTTCAGTAGTTAAACACATGCTTAATATAAACAATATACACTAAACACTTCCAAAAGCAAATTAATAAGGTTACGATACAAATTTAGTTGTTTACAACTAAATCACCCATCAATTTCATTCCATTTAAATGATTTACACTTCATTTCTTACATTGTACTCATTACATTTTAATCCAAACGAACACATATTTATCTCAATTGATTCAAAAATCAATTTCATTGCCTAAATTAACTAATAGATTTTTAATTACTTCCATTTACATCCAACGACAATTTATTCCATGCAATTCGACGAGATTTATGTGAATAAATAAGTTTTATGTTTTATAACCAATTTAAATCGATTTCAGCTCAGTTTATACTTAATTTCATTCCATTTTTAATTTATTCACAATTCATATATTCTCATTTTCATTGCACTTAAAGTTGAATCAATTCACTTGCATTTCATTCCATATTTGTTTATTCCAGACTATTTTATTTAGCTCAAAGACAATCTAAGCTATTTTATTCAATAACCATTTCAATTTTTCTTATAGTCTCCAAGTTATTACAATTTCTTAACAATTTAAATGGTTTTACAATTATTTATTTAAATATTTCATTCCATTAAATATTATATGCACTCACCGAATTCTATTTCGATTTAAATTTATCTTCACTGGATTTAAATCCAACCCAATATCATTAAACTTAATTCAAGTTGATTTAAATTCAACTCTCTTCCATCTATTCAGCTTAAGTCGATTTATTTCAATTTATTCAAATTTTATTCTTAAGCTCATTTTCATTTTACCAGCAAATTTTACTCCTTTATACTCAACTTAACTCAGTTGATTCCAAGGCCATATCCAATTTATTTCCACTTATTGGATTTCATTTACACATTCAAACCATTACTATTTTAATCCATTTACATTTTATTTATTCGACACATTCCTAACTATATTCAATCTGTTAACACTTCAAGTTAAATTTTAATTTATACTCAAGTTCCGAATCCACTATCCATTTCCAATTTTCACCAATTTCATGGACTCACAATTCAATTACATTCTTAGTTCATTTAATTAATTGCAAGGCCACTTTCAATGATATTTTCTTCATCGACAATTTAAGTCGAATTTAATTATAACTTGAGTTTTATTCTAAATCCTCATCATAAACTCACAATTCAATTCATTAACTAATTTATTATCTAATTAGTCTTTTTCTCCAACTTATAATCCAAAACTTAATTTTAACCCCAAAATCTCTTCATTTAATTTTTCTTAGGTTCAAATTTATTTTATAATCCAAGTTTTGATTTTTATTTTATTTTCAATTCATCAAAAATATTTATTTAGGGTTTCTATCCCCTTTTTTTCAAATTTTATAAGTCATAACTTATTATTTTCACACAATTCCATTCCTCATAGGCTTGAATATATTATTCTTTTATTTTTAACTCAAGCCATATGCTTATTTATAACCCAAGCATATTTTATTCCATGGATTTTGATTCGTTTACAAGTTATTCTAATTTATTTATTTCAATCCAATCCTTAACCAATTTAATTTCCATTTATTCAGGTAAGAATCTAATTTCATTCAATAATTCAATTGAATTCTTATTCCAACTCAATTTTATTTAACTCAATTCGATTTCAACTTAATTCGAATACAACTGGATATTATTTTCAACTTACTTATTTTATTCCAATCCAGTTAAATTTTTATTTCCCAAACCAAGTTAATTTCATTTTTTTAACTTTACACCTTTAATTCAAATTCCAACATTCAAAGCTTATATTTCCTTCCTGATTTAAAAATCATCTCAAATTATAAGCTTTCAACCCATCTTATCAGGATTTTTAACCTCCGGGCTTTGGTTTCAAATCATTTTGAAATCTCCAACATCTCAAAATCACACTTCTCAAATATTTTAAACCAATCTTGGATTTTTATTTCCAACAAATTTCCTTTGAGATTTTCAAAAACTACTAGCTTTTCTGAACTAATCAGCTTTTGGCAGCAATCCGTCACCAAGAAATTCAAAAATGAATACCGATGATGCTGCCGTCATCATCAGGATTATTTTCCAATAATCCAAGTGATTTCGATGCTATATCACTTTTAAAACCCATTTAAAACAGATTTACATTCAGAAATATCTCCAAAACAATAATGCTATCATTTATCTTTAAAACACTTCCAAATCTCCGGAATTTAAATTTCCAAATCCTGCTTAATTCAATTTTACTACAATTCATTTGCATAGCTTATGCTCATTCAAATTCTTATTTGATTATATTTCAATTTATAAATTTCATTTATAATTCATATTCATGAATTCCATTTTATAATTACTTTATTCCCTTAAACTTAAGTTATATGTTCAGTTTCTAGTTAAATTTTCACTCAAAAATGATAATACTTTAAATATCATCATTCCTAACATCCAAGCAACCATATATTAGTTAAATAGTTTACAAAAACTTTCTTTATATCAAAATATATTTTGGGTAAAATTATTTCATTTACCCGCATTTAAAACAATACCGTGTCAATTGTTCTATTCAAGTGTTTAGAAACCCCTTCAATACAGTTGCGTAGACTGTGTCGACGAAGGTTCATATGCCACTCAATAAATCAATCAACACAATATTAAAACAATTTATATTCACTAACAAATACGCGCTCATATCTATAAATACGCTCAAACTCATTCCAGAGTACTACAGACTCTAATTTAAATGAGTAATTCCCACCAGAGCCAAGGTTATCACCAACCTCGCTCTGATACCAACTGTAACGACCCGCAAATCCGTACCCCTTGAGTCATCTCTATTCTACAACAATCAACTCAAGTTGTATAGAAATACGAACCATTTGGCTTTAAGAAGAAGAGGTAGAAGAAGAGAAAACGAAATCAACATCAGAATCTAACCATCGCGACGGAATAAAATGTAATAGAAAATAAATAATCTTTACTCAATCAAATATATCTCTGTTTATATATTACATCAATCAGAGTACATCAATCATTACTCAACATCATACAAATGGGTACACAAGAACTCAACACAGCAAAATATGTATATATATACAAGTACGGGAATACGTATCGCCATCCTGCTCGTCTCCTGAGCTCCACAGCATCATATCCTGTATTCTATAATACTCGGTCCGACCCGAGCATTACAGTTAAATAATACCCGAGTCACTCTGGAATACCAGCGTGAGAAAATCACACCCAATTAATTATTAAAGTTTCAAAAAAATCCTTTGAAAACAAAAGCATCTCGTAAGACCATGCCACAAATAAACATGTCGGGTTTTTACCTTACGATAGCTAAAACAATTTTTATAGAAATCCTATGATATTATAGTAGTGTCTGTAGAAAGTAAATAGAATCTAGCTGAAATGCTTGCATCTCACGTTTCAGCAATAGTTGGGCACAATCAAAACCGTACGGGCGCGTAGGGAAAATGGATTCCAATTAATGACTAGGCACTGGGGTACCACCTATCACAGTACCTGATCTAGATCAGCGTACCTAGGAGCCACCCTAACTCCCCTGCAACACAAGACAGGAACCATCCCTTACTGGACAGTCTCGAGCAAGATCACCCCGCGGTTGGGATCAGCAACCGTCCACTAAGCCGAAATAAAAGGGACATCTAGACAGGGATGACCTTACCCTCCAGTGGGGGCTACCCATGAAGCCTTGCTGCATATCCCCTGATTTTCAGCCATTCCCATTTGATGAGGCTTGAGGCTAAGCGTTACCTTTTTAGAATATATCCCTTAGAAGGCCCATCGTCCACCTGACGATGTTTTCGCAAGCATTCATCCATACAAGTCCGTCCCGGGTTCGAACGGAACCGAAGGCACTATTCCTACTACATCCATTTTGGAAATATCCTCAGGATTAGTAGCGACTAGCCCTTGCACTTCACTGCTCCATCTTCGACTCCGAACACGTTCCACGAAACGTACAAACCGGATCGAAGTGGTTTTCGAGAATTAAATCTCGATTCCGGTCTCTTCGAAACGATCAACGTATTTGTCCAATATTGGTAGTCGGTTATTTAGCTATTAATTAATATTCACAAACAACCATCCAACAATAAATAATTTCCCAAATTATTTATTTATCTCAAAATATCTTTACAAGATATATTTTCACTTTTCAAACCCTTTCGAAAACATTTCAAACTATCTTCCCTTTTCTAAATAAATTTCCCAAATATTTTCTATTTCTTCTGAAATCACCAAGTACAACACTTAGATTTTTAAAATAATTCCAAAACACTTTATTGTAAAATATGTCTAACATTTAATTTAGAAAATTTACTTTAGTGCTTAATTTAAAATAATACTTTAGAAATAATTAAAATAAGTTTACTTATAAATATAACTAGATTTTCTTCTTTAAACAAAATACCAAATCATTCTTCAAATAATTATTATAATAATAGATTTAAAGAAAATACTTATTTGGAATTTACTTTAAAAACATTTAAGTTAAAAAAACTACTTCAATAATTGGTTGAAATACATACTATATAAATATTTGAAATATAATTACTTAATAAAATATAAAACTAGATTTACACTTTCTAAAACAAAATACTAAGTCACTCTTTAAATAATTATTTCTATAATAGATTAAAAGAAAAGATTTAAATAAAATACTTACTTTAGAATTTTAAATATTTAGAATAATAAATTTCTAAAACTTGCTTTTTAAAACAACTTAAAAACCTTTAGTTATATTTTAAAAATTTACGTTGAAAACGTGCTTGGTTATCTAGGAAGATTCACAACCACAATCACTTAAATCAATTTTCCAAATTGATTCCCAATTTATTCCATCCGAAATAAATTTCTTTACTTATCAATTTAACTCAAAGTTCATTAATTATGGACTTTATTTTTATTTATTTTTTTATTATTATTTCCCCTTATTAAACTTAAGATTTATTTATTAGAATTTTTAAGGCACTTCATTTCTTTCCTAATTCATTCTTAAATTTATTCAAGTTTCCATAATTATTTTACTTACAATTTAACTTCTTTATTTTCATTCCCAAACTCGAATTATATATATTTGGTAATTCATTATTGCCCGATTATAACAATCAAGCCATAGCATTCCATATTTCCACATAATTCATTATAGGATATCAAATATTCAGAACAGAGAATATTAAATAATTAAATAAAGTTGAGGGGTCCAGATGGATCCCTCCAACCTGTTTCCCTGCATCCACAGACGTTAGCACAACATAATATGCCACTTTCAAAATGATATCATACTATATCACATCAATCAATTCAAGCATTCAAACAATTATTTAAATTTAACCATTTGGATTTAAATTTAAATAATTAAACTGAGTGAGATTAACTCATCTTCGGTTTTGGTTTTGCCAATCCGATCCAAACCTGCTTGTTTTCTTCCTATTTCAGACCTTGTAAAAACATTTTATATGATTTATTAATATTTGAATTGATCGAGCAACTCTATTATTATTTGTTCCTTTATTTTAAACCTTGTATAAATATTTATACTATTTATAAATAATTGAACTGATCGAACAACTAAATTCCCTGTTATAGATTTCCAATTAACTAAAAAAATTTGGGTTTCAACTCGTAAATTTGATTTTGAACAAATTTTCCTTTTTAATAAAATATTTCTAGTAATTACAATAAAACAAATAAAAATGTTTAAACTT
Organism: Allium cepa; assembly: GCA_030765085.1. Taxonomy (NCBI): domain Eukaryota; kingdom Viridiplantae; phylum Streptophyta; class Magnoliopsida; order Asparagales; family Amaryllidaceae; genus Allium; species Allium cepa. The sequence continues at coordinate 453,715,545 of CM060937.1, read as the reverse complement.
GATTTTATACTCTTATATATATACAAAAATTGAAACTGCACCTATATATATATATATATATATATTTTACTGTATATATCAATACATATACTTTCTGTCTACAAATGTATTTCTTCCTATAAGCATCTATCTGTAGATTTTAAACTTAAAATGTGCATAACATTTTATTTCTTCAGTTAAAGATCAAACAAAAGAATACCTCACAAATAACCCAGGCTCGCGATACGAACGTCGCTCGACGGCCGCCTCCCTCGCGCAACTCGTCGCCGACCCTCCTTGCCTCGCGATGCCGCTGATTCACACCATCACTCGACGCACAACATTTCACGAATATTGCTACTTCCTCCACGAAGCCTACGCGTACGCAACAACCCCAAATCGCAAACTCGGGGGTCTCTAAAACCCTAATTGCGACCGGCCCTCACGCCGCCGCTCGCCAAACCCCACCTGAATCGAACGCCAACCCCTTCATCAACGAACTCGGTCAAACTCCCCTTCTACCAAGCACGAGAGCACTCACTAGGTCACGCATTCGATTCGCTTGCCATCGATTAATAAACCTCGATTAGGTTTGAATAGAGGAAGCGGCCCCCCTCCTCTTTTTTTTTTTCTTCTAAGGAAAATAAATTTCGTTCAGTTGATTTCCACGGCCATTTATTTATATATTTTTTTCGTTCTGAACTCAAGAAGATGGAAGGAAAAGGACGCGATATAAAGTTGAAGGATGCATGTTAGAAAAGGCTAGCTACAGTGACTTGAAATGAAGGGAAACAGCTTATGTGATATAATTTTGGCTGAAGTTGACGGGATAACATATATAATTTAAATTCAATTTCAAACTGTCTTGATAAACACAACTTAAAATTTTGAATTCATATCGAGACGTGCCGCTAGACGTTTATAATGTTGAACCCTTATTCTGAACATAATAGAAAAGGTTTCGAGTCCTAATTCGATCGTATGGAGAAGATAGCTTTCTGAATCGAATTAAAAAATTAAAACTTCGATATAAAACTCATTGCGTTTATATATCGTACGCTTACACACTAACTCCAATCAATACGAAATTTGAAATCCAATAATAATACAATATTACGGATCCAATGGAACCGGTTTCGTCGAATTTCGAGACTGTGCCTCAGAAGGCTATTTTTAAATTAAATTTAAACTATAAAATTTTCGAAACTGAACCAACCACTGTTAGTTTTAATTTTACAAGCTCTATTATCTTCAGTATTATTAATATAAATTTTATAAGCCTTCAAATTATTTTTAACAGGCGTAAAATTCTAGAGTCAACAATTTACCCAATTTCTAATTATTAAATTCTATTATTCAATTATCAATAAATAGCGATATTTGTAATTCAAGTTAAGATTGCACTATTGAATACTTAAAATCAATTAAATATTCTGATTTTAAATGCTTGAAAATTCCGGGTCGTCACATTAAGATAACTATGTAGGTTTGAAAACTTAGAAAAGTTTTTGTAAGTTTAACGAATGGATTTTGGGAAAGTTAAACATTTAAATGATTTTGGTAAATCTAGTTTCAACGAATTGTTTTGAATAGTGAATTTTGTGAATTTTTCTATCTAATCCCATTTGCTCCCCTAGCTTTCGTCTCTCAGGGTTAGTGTCGGCCCAGTAGAGTGCTTTCGCCATTGGTGTTCTTCCTGATCTCTACGCATTTCACCGCTCCACCTGGAGAGTTGACCGAAATGAGCACTAAATACTTTTCGAGAGATCTCCTCCAAATCGCTGGTATGACTATTGGAATCGAGAGCATCAGCATGTAGGTTCCAGATCCATGTGGTAGTATCGGGGCCTTTAGCTATTGTTCTTGAGAAATGACTAGGTCTGGCCCATTCCTCGAAAGACGTTTTTACAGGCATCCTAACAGACCGAGAGATTTGAACCTTGTTCCTACACCACTTGGCCATGCCGCCAAATTCGATCCAAAATAAAATGGATAAAAATATTAGCCATATTCTATTTCTACTACCATCTCTTTCTTTTATCTTGAATCCCGTTGTACTTAATCCTCAAAAACACATCCTTTTTTTTTTGCCCCCCATTCTTCGAGAATTAGAAAGATCATTTTCGAGTTTGAATTTTTTCATTTGGAATCTGGGCTCTTCTATTTTCTACTTATTTTTTTATTCTTTATTTCATTTTGATTTTCTTTCACTCTCTTTTCTTTTTATTTTTGTCGGGTAAGTTCCGACCCGCACGAAAGGCGTAACGATCTGGACACTGTCTCGGAGAGAGGCTCGGTGAAATAGACATGTCTGTGAAGATGCGGACTACCTGCACCTGGACAGAAAGACCCTCTGAAAAAAAAGTGCAGCGCCAATAAATCCATGAGAGAGTATTTGTAAAATGGCTCCGTTAAGTCCCATGTCGATTATAGAACTAATTCTTATAATTGTGAAACCCATGTGTGATACAGAAGAATAGGCTATTCTTTTTTTTAGGGTTCATTGATATTCCTGGTATATTAGATGATATCACACATACAATCATACTCCATTCGATGGAATTGTTTGATCTTAAGGGAGATCTTCTATAATTTCGTGTGACTTTTTCTTACTTAGTAATTTCGAGGACGAAATTCTTTTAAGTAGGGGAGAATGTAACGACCCAGAATTTCTGTCATTTGAAATTCAGATATTTAATTGATTTTAAATATTTAAAAGTTAAATTTATAAGCTGAATAACCTATATTAGAAATATAGTGATTTAATTGGATAATTTAATTGTTAAATTAATATTTGAAATTGCGTAAATAATTGATATTTGGATTTAATGTGAATAAAAAATGATTTATAAAGTTGTAATAAATTCTATTTGAATTAGAATGATGTTAGAGAACTTTTAAAATCGAATTAAAAGTTAATTTGTAGAAATTGAATATTTTAATATTTAATTGACGAGTAAAAATAGACATTTTTCAAACAATCTCGGGTTTCGACGAAACCAGTTTCATGGGATCCGTATTGTTAAATTATTGTAAGGTTTCAAATTTGTGTCAATCGGGTTTACGGTTTGTCCGGGGCAAGCTAAAACGCGTAGAAATCGGTTTAAGTGAATTTTAAATTTAAATAATTCAATTTGAAAACCTATCTTCCAAATACGATCGAATTGGCCCCCGATATATATTGAATTGCGTTCAGAATAGGGGTAAAACATTATAAATGCCAAACGACATGCTTCGTTTGGAGTTCGGAGAAAATCGGATGAATAGTGCACAAATATTTTCTATAAAAGGACATTCATTTTTCACATTTGCAAACCACTAGGGTTTCAAACCCTAGCCTCCACCCTATCAGTTAATGGCCAGAAAATCACCTCCCCCCTCCTCGCTTTTCTTCAAATCTACCCATTAATTCGAAAAACTTCCAACTAGTAAATTGTAGAGATCGTTGACAAATCCAACGGTCATGATCGATGACGGTGGCTTGGATTCGCTGGAATTAGCACGTGAAGGTGCTGCGTTCGAATGGTTTTCGCGAAGCAACGATGGCACTATAGGGGACCGCACTTGGCACAGAAGTTGAGGCGGGGTAGGGTTTCGTTGCAGCATCTCTTGATCGTCGTCAAAACGTTAGTATAGGTCGCGTTAAATCAAATGCTTGCGGCGGCTATGGGTTTGATGCACGCGATTTTGAATGGAAGGAAGAAGAAAGCAACGCTCAGCCGAGATTCTATCAAGCAAAAACGTGCAGCCTGGATGATAAAGGTTTTAAAAATAAAAAGAAAATGTAAATATTTATATATTAAATTCGTTCAACCTTTAAAAATTGATATCTTGTTCATACGATGTCCGTTTCACACGAAACGAATTGCGTTGGGTTCATATTCGCGAATACAACGCGATGGAGCTAGATTGGAGTTGATTGGAGCTAGTGTGAATTTTGGATAAAATTAAACGTTTGTTTAATTTTATTCGGAACAAAACACTACAAATGCTATTGGACACAATGTGAGTACAACTCACTCTTTCTGCCTCACTTATATTTCCATATAAGTGAGAAATAATTTATTATATGATGATTGATGATTGTTTGGATGATATATGATATACATATTGGTATTTGGATATATACCTGCCTATTGGAGCGGATAAGACCCCAAACGTTCCTGTGTATGAGCGGATGACCCTTTGTACGCGCGTCTGCCTTGAAGCGGACATTGTACATATATTCTAATATGTATATTTGTTGCAGGTAATAAGTTGGAGGGATCCAACTGGATTCCTCACCCATATTGATTTATTTACAGATTGTGATATATTCTGTTATCATATGATATATGATGTTTGGATGTTGTGATTGATGTATTTAGTCCTGTTATAGCATTGGGCCTGCTTTGATAATTTAAAAATGTTGAAGTGATGATTTCCAAATTTATAAGGATTTTAAAGTGATTTTTGAAAGTATATGTTTTATTGAATTTTGGAATTGATTCATTTTAAATAAATAAATATGATAATTTTTATGTTATAAAAATTATGATGTTTTGGAAAATATAATTGAAATGTGATTTTTGTGAAATGTGGAGTTAATGATTTTGTGAAATGGTCTAAATTGAGATTTTTAACTAATATGAATGGTTTATAATGAAGATTTATAAAAATGAATTTTTATAAATCATAATAATTGAATTATAAAGGAGTTTTTATAACTGTTTAAAATGAAGTTATAAATGGATTTTATAAGTGAATACGATTTATATAATTTGTGAAGTTATAAAAGAACGAATTTGTAAATAAATGATTTATAAGTAATTAACTTATAAATTGGATTTTGGCATTTAAATGAGAGATAAATAGAATTTGTTAATTAAGGGATTTTATAAGTTGAAGTTCTTATAAAATAATAAATGGGATTTGATTTTATACATGGAAGTTTTTATAATATAAAAGGAATTTATAAACATTGTTTTATAAATCCAAAATCAATTGAATTTGATAAGTAAATATGAATGCTTATTAAAGGAGATATATCCATGATTTTGGACAGTGGATAATCCTTTAATTAAATATGCAGAAGTGTTGAATTTGGTAAACGATTTATATTCATGATTTTGGACAGTGAATAATATATTAAAGAAATGTTTTGGGAAGTGATATTTTAAATAGAATTAAAATGATTTGAAATTGTTTTAAAATGTGTTAAGGATCAAAACCATAGATTTCAACATTCATTGTTGAAATAGACGTTTTCGAGAAGTGAGGAAATGATGGACTGTGTCACTGTTGTTATAGTAAATAATTTTTGAAAGAAAATGTTTTTGTATAGTATTGGGGTTTATATATCTATCTTATTTCGAATTCCTGTACTATTGATTTTGGGTTGTCGTAACGATGTTTTACGCAACATTCGTTTTGACCCGAATAAAGATGTTTGAAAGAATGTTTCCTTAAATAATAAAATATATACTTAATCGTGTTTTAAGTATATTGAATATTTTCTAAGTTTTGAAAATAAATTGATTTGTAAATTACTTATTGTTAAATAAGTATTTGGAAATGTTTTCCAATATAGAAGTGAAATGGTTTTGAGAATATATTTTTTAAAAGAAAAATTGAAGTGAATATTTAGCAAATAGTTTAATTAATAAAAGATTAATTAAAAGGGCCTAGTGATTGTTATAGTGTTGAATATTTGTTTGTTTGTTTTGATAGTTAAATAACCGACTATCAAACTTGGCCAAATTTTAGTTCCTCGACTTGATGTGGGAACTATTTAGTCATACACTTAGTACGTTGCCTTCTGTGTAGGCATGATTATCATTTGTGTTGAGGATGTTGATTCGTATAGTGCGGAGTATTACTCCAATTTATCGAGCTTCCTTCTTGGCCCGAAGGATAGCAAGTTGAAAGTTGGAGACGTGATAAGTCTATGAGAATTAGTTGCTGTGTGAGGTTGAGAAACGCTTTTGCGTTATTGGTGCGAAGAGACCGGGATCAGATTTATCTGAAAACCCCTTCGGACCAACGTATATGCGACGATTTTTGTAGGTTGCTTATTGATATTACGGGTTTCATAGTAGGGGACTGCTTGTTGATCGTTTGGGATTAAAATCCCAATATACATCTAGTAGCAGTGGTCTCTTCATTATGAAATATCCAATGCGAGGACTATTCGCTACTTATCCTAGGGATATCCCGACAGGATGTGGTAGGAAAGTACCTTCGGTTTGTCTTGTTCTTGGACAACTTGTATGGATGTTTGTATGACATTGCATTTCTATAAATTACGTACATTGGTTTTTACGAACATACATCAGCGGCGGAGAAGGCAACTTCTCTTAGATTAACACCCTCCTTGAGACGTATGAGCTTAAGGGTTGTATTTTTATGGAAGGCAATTAGTAGTCAATGGAAATGGCCGTGTGGCATTCTAAGTGATGTGATATGTGATTGTGAAAGGTAATCGTTACCTCATCGGGCCTCATCAACCGGAAATGACCAAAATAGGGTTAGATACGGCAAGGCTAAGTGGGTCATTCCCAAATAGGTTACGATCATCCTCTTCTAGATATATCTTTACACGCTATGACGTCGTGTATCTGATTATTGTGGTTTGTGTGCTATGAGGGCCCTTGGTAAGGTCGGTAACGGCCGGGGGATGATATATTCGGTACCATCTAGTTATAGAGGTGGGCCGGTCTTGTATTGGTAGAGGATCCTTAGTGATGGTCCTCGGTACATTATTCTAGAGATGTACTGCCGGAAGGTAGTCCCTTCACCTAGTCGTTTGTATGGAAATCCAAAACCCACTAAGAGCTGCGATTTTGTTTGTAAAGGCGTAATGAATAGCCTCGAAATGCTATATGGGTAACCATTTCGACTATGATTAATATTATTTATATACTAGACACTAGTATAATATAAGAGGATTTGATATAAAAGTAATGTTTTAGTTATCGTAAGGTAAAAACATGTCCATCTTTATGTGTGGACGTGTCTTATGAGATACTTTTATTTTGATAAAGGAAAAGTTTAGTAATTTAATAAATTCAGTTGAGTGTGTTTCTCACGCTGGTTTACCAGACTGATCCGGATGTTCTTCCCTTTCAATGCTCGAGTCAGACCGAGTATATCTACAGGTTATGCTTTGGTGCTTTTGGAGCTTCAGCAGGGAGCTGGAGATCTTCATTTCGTATACGCATATCTATTTTGATTATTGATTATCTATTGGGCTTAGTTGTTGTTATTATCAGCATTTGTGAGGACAGGTTATTATAATTGTTCAAGCTGATAACTTTTGATTGATTGTTGGACTCTAATTGATGTGTGTATATATATGCAGTTTCTGTTTTGTAAAAATTATTGTTATCATATTATATATTTTCCGCTGCGATGTGAGATTCTGTATTGCTCTATTTGGTTCTACCTTCTCTCTTTCTTCTCTTCTCTTCTTCTCTCTTCTTTTCTTTCTCTTGACTTTCTGTCAGTTGTGCATTTTGGGTCGGATATGTGAGGATTATTGTCGATTCAAAGGATACGGATTTTCGGGTCGTCGATTCTGGTATCAGAGCTTGGATTTTGTATATTCCTAAGCTTTGATGTGTACTCATTATAGATAGGGACAGTAGAACCCTAGATTGAGTTGAGTGCATTATCTATATGAGCGTGTATTTGTTAGTGAATATAAAATGCTTTATATTGTGTTTGCTTATCCGTTGAGATGTTTTTGAATTCTGGTCGGTATATGGGACGCCATGTTATCGATAGGGATTTCCAAACACTTAAACGAGGCAAGTCAACATAGTATCATTTTAAATTGGGTAAATGAAATAATTTTACCTTGATTATATTTTGTATATAAAGGAAATAATTTTTTAGGAATTATTAAAGTGTATATAAATTAAACTGTTTGGTCGTTTAAAATGTAAAAATATATATAAGTTAATAAAAGCTGGTTGAATAATCTTAATCGAAGACAACAATTCTAAAAGAGTAAATTATATAAGAAAATGAGTTTATAAAAGATGGAATTATAAATAGTATGATTTACAATTGTGAAATAATCTTATATATATAATAAATGAAACTATATGGATATATTTATAAATACAAATTATAAATACAAATGGACTTAAACTAAGAATTTGAAAATTTTGAATTCTGTCGATTTGAAAGTTGTTTTTCAAAGTTAAAGGGGTTATATTATTATAAATAGAAAATAAATGAAATTATATAAGTAAAAGATTTGTAAATGTGATTTATATAAATAAAAAAAGAATTTTTAAAAAAAATATAAAGCTCTGAATTCACTACTGTTGGTGGAAAATTATAAGGGTGTTGACTACCGCATCATCAGTATCATTTTCGAGTTTCTATGTGATGGATTTGCTGCCAAAGTAAAATTGAAGTTTTGTGTTGATAAACAAATTTGATTTAAAATCCAAGTTGAAATTGATAAATATAAGTAAAATAAGTTTTGGACTTATAATATATGAGATAATAAAATTTTAGCTTTGGTAAAGTTGAAAGAAATTTAAGTTAGTAAGTGAATTATATGATTTGAAATTTAACTAAGGAAGGTTAAATTAAATTGGATTTGAATTAGATTAGAGATATTACTGGAATGGAAAATTAAAATTAAGATGGTAAATGATTACATAGTATGAATTTGGATGTTTATAAAAATAAGCTGTATAACTTATAAAATGAGATAAGCTAAGTAAAACCAATTGTTAAAATGGTTAAACACTTTTGGTTAAGCAAAACAAAATCTAAATTTGGATATTGATATAAATTTGACTTAAGTAAAAAAGTTAAATAAAACAGAATTTCAATTAAATTAGAAGTGAACTTAAGTTGTATAGTGAAAGTGAAGGTAAATGAAGTTGAAATGAAAGATAACTTAAGTGATGTTAAATGAAGTTGATTTTGGTGTCAAAGTAAATTAATAAAGTGAAGTGATGAATGTGAACTTGAGTTACATAAAGAAATTCAACTTTAGTGGTAAAATGAATTAGCAACTGAATTAATAAATGTATTGAATGTTAATCAATTGAATGGAAGTAAATTGATATGGAATAGTGGATGCAAGTGTTCATTAAGCTAATGAAATTTGAAATTAAATAATTTAATAAATGTCAATTGAATGTTAAACCAATTTGAAATTAAAAGTGTTAAACCAAGTTGAAGGTAAACGAAGCAAATTTAATAAATTTGGTAATGTTGGATATGCATTGATTGTTAGATGGATGTTAATTGATTGTACAAGAAATTCATATGAAATTGAATTAATCAAATTGAAAACTAAAGTAATTGAATTCAAATGGGAAGTTAAGTGAATCTATTGATTGATTGTTGGACTCTGATTGATATGCATATATATGCAGTTTCTGTTTTGTAAAAATCATTGATATGATATTATATATTTTCCGCTGCGATGTGAGATTCTGTATTGTTCTATTTGGTTCTATCTTCTCTCTTTCTTCTCTTCTCTTCTTCTCTCTTCTTTTCTTTCTCTTGACTTTCCGTCAGTTGTTCTTTTTGGGTTGGACATGTGTGGATTATTGTCGATTCAAAGGGTACGGATTTTCGGGTCGTCACAGATGGCCACCAAACCAACCCTAAAATCATAATATGGTATCGAAGATGTGTCTGATCAGAGGTGTAACCTCATTCGACCCGGCATGGCTCCTATTTTAGCCACATCAAGCTGACTCATGGGAGTCAGGGCTACTTTAATACCTCATACAAAATCGTACGCCAAACCATCCTACTTCATTATGGAATCTCCACCACGTATACAGTTGTTAAAGTGGTTCTTGGTATTGGCAGAGAGTATGACAATATCCGATCATGGTCTCTTTAACGACTAAACGCTTAGTTCACACCGGATGGTTCTTTTACATTTTCAAAACCAATTCATAATTGATATCAAATATCATATTCAATTCAAACCATATCGCTTTCAAAATCATATTCACTTTCAAAATCATATTCACTTTTGAAATTATCGATAAGATAGCTTAAATAATTCCTCATTCCAAGATCATCTTATTTACTCAAATATGTCGTTTCAAAAAAGGTATCAATTTCAAATCCCTACATAGGTTGTATTATCATCAAGGATTTAAATATAAATACTTCAACTTTACATAGTCTGGAATTTAAGAAAATAGTTTAGATAGTCATAAATTGTTTTTAGTAGTTTTAAAAATAGTTTAAAATACTTTGAAATAGTTTAAATGATTTAAATAGTTTAAAATAGATTAAAGTAGTTTAAATAGTTTAAATAGTTTAAAATGTTTTAAAATAGTGTAAATATTTTATATAGTTTAAAATAGATTAAATTAGTTGGGATGGATTTAAGATATTTTAAATAGATTTAAAATAGATTTAAAATAGTTTAAAATAGATTTAAAATAGTTTAAATAAAATAACTAGATTTAAATTAGTTTAAAATGGGTTAATTAGTTTAAAGGAAGTTAAAAAATATTAAATTGGATTAAATAGATTATAATAGATTAAAATAAATTAAAATAGTTTAAAATTGGTTAAATAGTCTAAAATAGATTAAATTAGTTTAATAGTTTGAAAATCTTACTAATCGGGATTTTTAAAATAATATATTTTTAAAATAGTTTACATTAAAATAATAAATTTGAAATTAATATCAAATTAAACTATTTCTTTCATTTCAACACATCTAGACGACGCCCAACTTTCAAATTTCAATTTAAGTCCTTTAAACAATTCATTTAATTAATTCCACTTTCAATATTTAAAGCTTGGATTTCGAAAATAATTCAGTTTATATAAATCAAATTTTTATTTCAAAATATTATTTATTTGAATTCAAAAATTTAGGATTTAAAATCATTTAATTTAACCAATCCGGTGTTCGTATATAATTTTCTACCTAATGGTCAAGTGATACAGACATATATTATTTCAATCCGCAAATATTTTTAATTTACAGGTATATATCATTTCAACCTGCAATCCCGAATTAAAACAAAATCCACAAAATCGCTTGAGTCTATCATTTCAGCCCATAACGATTTCTCCCTAATCTATTAGATCGTTCAGATATGTATCATTTCAACCCATAGGGAACTTGCAGTGTTATAACAATATAAAAATATAACATCCATCACAATCATCATTCAATCAACTAATAATTAACATCAATTAACTGATTGTCATCAACAGATATTCAACTGACAATTAAATTCAATATTAAATGAAATGACGATTAAATGCGCTAAAATGCATATTTAACTGGAATGACTATTTAAATGTACCAGACATCAACCAATCTATTTCTAATCACATGATAAATTTAACTTAACGAACATAAGACAATTTAGTAGTTGTGAGTAGGTTAAAACACTTACATTTGATTTTGAATCGATTTAAAATCCAAAATAAGGTCCAAAATTCAACGGTCTCGGAACTCGTCCAAATAAGTTCCATAATATTTGAAATTTTGATTCGATCCCAACAAAATAAAATGCATGCAAACCGGGCATGTATGCAAAAGTTGTATACGTTAGAACATATACAATTTAACTTTAAAACAAATAAAATAATAATAATATAACTGCACGCGTTTCTTACCACGTCAGCCCCTACTACCATTCTCAACCCTAGAACCCCTTACGCACGCGATGACTGGAACCTGGTCGTGGCCCACGAATGAACGCCACGCCTCCATGCCTGGCCACGGCCTGCTAGAGCTCCACCCTCGTAACCTCCGCCCCCCATAGAGGACTATGTACGATCACCATGACGGCCATGCAAGCTCCAGCCGCGGCCAAATTTATTTAACCCTAGCTAAATTTTCAGGCTCAATCCAACCATTGACACGATGAACTACCTACAAGGATGAACTCCTCTCGTCACTCTCCACCCGCTCATGCCCTTGAATCGACGATCTGTCGACTATGATCAAACCTCAATGAATGACCGAAATATAATCATCAAATTCTGGACACATGGAGACCCAAATTGAAAAACGATCTGCAGATTTGAATTGGGCTCGTCGAGTGCTTCGTATCTGTATATAATACGATAGGGTTTTCAGAAGTTTGATTTTCAAATTGATTTCCAAATTTGAAATTGAGTTGGGATTTGGGGTTTCATATTCTATCGTTCGAGAAGGAGAAACTAGTAGAAGTAATGGTATGTACAGGGATAAGAAATGAGAAATAATTAGGGTTTATAATAGCCTATATATAGGAAAATCTAAATTAGAAATGAATGGACCAGATTGGATTGATCGAAACGACTACGTGGCCCAAAAAGCCCGTTTTGAACCTAAAACAAAAATATGTCGTCTCATATAACAAAATAGATGTTTTCAATATTTTGAAACTCAATGGAATAGGTTTCAAGTCCTAATTCCATTGTATGAAGTAGTTAACTTAAAATTAGCTTATTCTAATTGAATTCAATTAAATTGATTTCTGCACGTTTCGAGTCTGTACGATCAACTGACAAGTCAGATCGCTACGAAACTTGAAATCCTGCAATAATTCACAGTTACGGATCCAATTAGATTTGTTGAAATCTAAAACAGTGGCCAAAATTGTTGTTTTCACGTTAGTTCAATAAATTATTAATAAATTGATCAAATCACCCTTCAATTCAATTTTTATAATTAACAAATTTTTCATTTCTAATTACACAGAAATTAACAATCTATTCAAAACTAATTTCCCATGTCAAATTCAATGTTAATTACTTCACTAATTATAGCATTAAATTTCAATTGCAATAAATCCATTAATTATAATTTAAATTCCAATAAATTGATTAACTAGATTTCAATCTTTTTATTTAATCAATCTTTGCCTAATGGATATAATTACATTGGTTTACCCGTTATTATATCAATATTCTTCCATTATCATCTTAATTCACATTAACCGCAATAATTGATTACATTTAGTTTCAATTGATTTCAAATTTAATCCAACAAATTAAATAGACAGGTAACAAATAACAATTTCCCCCTTTTTGCTTAATTTAATCACATTTATAAGTTTATTATCTATTATAACTACTTACAAAATACTGATTTTATCCAATTACAATTAGTTACATATTATTTCACCCATTAATACAATTCTTGGTTTATTTCCTTATTTACAATTTATAACTAAATTTTATGTTTATAATCATTTTAATTTATTAAAATTGCATTAAAATAATTATCAACTATCTTAAATTAACATTATTAATTTCATTCTAGTTATTATTCTCATTAGTAATTCACAAAGTTTTATTTCTTCCCATATTAAATTATAGAATCTTAATAAATTCAATATTTTTAGTTATCAAAAATTACGGGTCGTTACACTAACCATCAAAATCATATTTTGCTAATATACTTGGAATTCATCCCAGGTTCGTGCATCATGCCATATGGCAGTGTTAATGCTCCTCATGGCTTACTAACAATCAAACATTCTTAACACTGATATGAAACTCAAAATTTCTGTTCAATGTGCAGAGAATCCTTATTAGACGTTCAGGCGAGCCTTGCCTGTTTTGGGTTTGTAAATTTCATTTCATCTTATATAGTAAGTTTTATCTTTGTGTCGTATCCAAATCTATTAAACTACCAATAATTTCAAGAAGAAATTCATTCACCATGAAATTGGTATTTCTTAAACTATATTGTTTATCAATACATCAGATCATGCATTCATAAATATTTTATTAATAGCCTTTAATATATTTATAAAACCAATGTAGTTTTGAGTTTACGAAAATTTATGTTCGTAACATAAGTTAGTCAGCTAATGTTGGTCGATCCTAAACTCCTTTGCGTGGTCAACATAAGATCCTACATGAGCAAGTATTATGTGTATTATTTTAACTCATATAACATATCAACTACTTGACCTAGAATATATAAGGATTTTTTATCAACTCTTATCTTATATGATCTCGTAAACTATGCTTTAGATGAAATTTATTTTAACTCATGCATTTACGCTTAAGTACATAACCTTACCAAAAGAAGCTAATCCAATTTCACTCATCATCAATTGTACTTTGTCCAATAAAGACTGGTTACTCCTTATCAAACATCATTATATATCATAGAGAGGACTAACTTTTGAGATTGGATCTTTATTCATTTTTTAGTACTTTGGAACCCTTTTCCAATACAATCTCTTATTCCATCAAATTGAATTCTTTCATTTCCTTGGTAGATTATTTTTCTACTTCCATTTTATATTCTATGAACATATCATAGGCATACTACTTGTGTACCAAATACACATGTTCATTTCTATGATAACTCATTGATGAATTTACAACGTGAGTGGACTCGCTTTGGTATCATTAGACTTGGAACTGTATAAATCCATACATATATATATATATATATATATATATATATATATATATATAAGATCAAAGAGTTCGCAAACTCTTTTATCTCTCCTACTAATGGGCATTGACCTTAATCCTTGAGATAAAATTTACCGATACATTGTGATTCAAAATCATATGAATTAAGAATTATTTCTCCAAGACATGACTTAGTCCATAATCCTAAACTAAATCTTAAAATTTTAGACGCTTCTATATTATGTAGCTAATGCAATAATTCTAGATATAGTTCACAATGAATATTTATGATATTCATAATAAAATGAATGTATATTTCAATCAATACTGAAAACATTTATTGTTGTAAGTAATACTTGGTATATATACGAACATCTTTCATATTTTGATGCATCCACTAATAAGTGTCATATGTTATGCTCCCACTATTCCAGCTATGATTATAACATCGTATGAAATATGAATCTCTAATCACCCACTTATTATAGGCTATTTATTTCATCCACTATATAATCAAGAGTTTTAGATTAATATTTTGAACTCAAGAAGTAACTCTTATAGAAAATAATTTTCTATATGAATGTACAATCGGAATAAAAATCATATTTTTTGTTCTATTTAAGTTACTATTAGTATGTTGTACAATTCTCATTTTCGATGTCTCTTCATAAAGCAGAGGTGACAATTCCTCTCTTTATCCTAAATGAGCCTAAGTTGTTGGTTTGGACCAGCACGCAGTGAGTTAAATGGTAAATTTAAAAAATTTCCATTTTGGATCTTATTAGGCCTATGAAATCTAAATTTGTTTATATCTAATCTAAATTAATTTGAATAAAATCAATATTTGATTTAATTTGCAATTAAGTTTTGTTTTGATATTATATTTGTGTTATATAATATAAACATGTGCATCATATACACATACGTCAATATGCGCATTTAACTCCTTATTTTCTCAACTTTTAAGCCTAATTATTAGCAATAAATCTTTACTTTTCACAGTGTACTTGTATCATTCATAGGTTAGCTAAAAATCTATTCAACATTTCAACACTAGAGGAAGGGACTTCCCTTAAAAGCTCTCCCTTTTCTACACCTTTTGACTTTTGCAGGACCTGATTAGACTTGCTATCATGGACAATCTTCTATTGTTTGAAGGTAACAACTCTAACAAGCACCAACTCTCATTGCCCAACCCAATCTTGGCTCCAAGAAATTTGGTGTGGTGTACAGCTATAGCTGTTAAACATAAGTCAATTAGCCTTTGAAGTAGATAGCTTGAGGATGTATAAGGATGCTCAAGCCACAGTGAACGTTTTCCCACCAGCTGCTCCAATTATCGACCTGCTCGACCTGCCTTCTAATAGGCCAATGCCTCCTATTGGTTACAATCTCCTAAACACTATCGAGACCCATAAGGGGGGTGGTACTAGGAACTCCACTAATGGATGCTCCAGTCCATCCTGACAGGTATGTTACCCATGTGCCTGGCTGAATTGATCTCACCCTTGGACATTGTTTTTCCTGTGAGGCCAACCCACCAGCATCCCTCTCCAAAGGAACGATCGCCAGCTCCTAATCATTCGAGAACTTCTGCTTTTTAATCTCAACGGCAATCCCCCAACCATCAAAAGGGCACACGTAGCTCCCTCGACTTATGCCCAAATCCATAGAGATGTGGTCGAAAAGAGGCGAATAGAAGAGCAAGCCATTCATTATATACCCCTTAGTACATAGCGGGAGATCTCCACCTCATCCTCATCATTCTCCATCTCATCACCGATCTCCTACTCCACCCCAGCATAGGTCTTCAGCTTATGGTCAGCTAGAACATCCCGCAACAGGCCGATGCCAACCTTAGGGAAGAAATGCACATCCTTTGCCAATAGCTCCATAGAACGCAAGCCTATAATGCCGCGGGCAAGGCATTCTCAGATGATGAGAATAGGGAACCATTCTCCAATGAAATCTCAGACAACTACATCCATCGACGGTATACTTTACTACCAATTGACAAGTATGATAGGAGTGCAGACCCATCCAGCCACATTATAATATTTAACTCCATCACCCATGTTAGACAACACTCCAATGTTAGAACCTCTGATTTATGTTTTAATGATAACAACTATACAATCATATGCATATATAGACCTTATCAAGATTGTAGGTATATGCTACAAGAAGACACCATGCTCGAAGATATTGAGACTCAAAGAGAAACAAAGATTCATTAACCATACTAAGGTTATTCTACTATAAACGAGTCCTAGATATAACATTGTTAAGGTCTCCTTGAGTATATATGCATACACGAGCATACACAAGTTCATGTACATCAAAATTAAGGTGAAAAACTATTTTTACATCTCACAGACGTCTGTGGTAAAACAACAGACGTCTATGACAAGTCTCGAGTTAAAATTTAAAAAAGACACAAATGTTTGACGATTTTACCACATACGTCTGTCATGGGATAAAATTGTCAATTACAAATAGACACTTCCGTTTTGGAACAAAAGGAAATTACCTTTCAACGAAAGTTGCAGCCACTAAAATGAATAGACTTTCTCGAATAGTAACAACTCTTTATTATCACATTTTTGAATCTATATATACCACTTTGATTGAGAAGTAGAAATCATCTAACTTGAATTAACCAATTCTTTAATCTTTTGATTTCTAAGCACTCTCTTGCATATATATCGTTTACATACTTCCAACCTATTGTAACCAAAATATAATTTTGGTTAAATCATTTCCAACAACTCAAAGCATTCATATTCATATACTGAGAAGAGATCATAGGAAGATTTGTACTATAAGTAAAAAAATGTGTTATTTGGAACATAAGATTCTCAAAGATACTTTTGTATTAGCCTATTCCTCGTCATGATGTAAGGGTAATTTGTTTAAAGGAAATACAACGGGGAGCTTAAGGACTGGATATAGGATAGGAGGTCTGAACCAGTATAAAAACTCTAGTTTTCACACTTTTTTACTTTATTATTTATTGTTAACTATTTCATTAACTTATACATTTGCATATTATACATAAGTTAGATAATATACGATCCATAAAACTTTCAATTGGCGTTAGAGCTTGGTCATTTCAATCTACTATAACACATAATTGAAATCATTACAATGGCAAGTACATTTCAAGATGGTCAATCAACTGCTCGTCCCCTACTATTTACTTATTCTGATTATGCTTATTGGTCAAGATGCATGCGAATTTTTATCAAATCAAATGGATTCAAAATATGGCAAGAAACTCAAAATAAATATAAAGCACCTAACAGTGATATTGGCACATAGACCGATGTACGAAAAGCAGAGGCATCTAACAATGCCAAAGCTATGAATGTTTTATTTTTCTCGTTCGATAAAATGAATTTTCATGAGTCATGTTTTGCACTACTGCTTATGATATACGGCGTACCTTATAAATTACCCATGAAGGCACAAACAAAGTTAAGCAAACAAAAATTTCTATCCTATAAAATCAATTTTCATCTTTTAAAATAAAATAAAATGAGTTAATTATTGACGTGTATGCTAGATTTCAAACTATACAACACGATCTTATAACACCAGGAGTTAAATTCATAGATTTTGATTCAGTCACATAAACTTTGAACTCTTAGACCAACGAATGGGAAGGAAAAGTTTTAGACATCGAAGAAGTAACGATCTTTCTCTACATAAAGACAAAGGGTTAATAGAAAATCTAATGTTGTATAAAGCTAATTTATGGGTAAGAAAAGAACAAAATCAAGAAAGGAAAAACATCGCATTTCAGGCAAGTAATGAAGACTCCCACTTGGATGAAGATGAGATTGTTTTCATAGCCAAAAATTACAATAATTTCAAGAAGTTCAAAACGATGACAAAATTTCAAAATAACAGCAACGCAAATTCCTCAAATCAAGTATCGATTAAGTGCTTCGAATGTGATAAATTTTGTCATATGAAGAATGATTATCCACTACTCAATAATGATAAAAACAAAAACAAATTCGAAACTTTAAAGAAAAAGAGAAGAACATTTCAAGTAACTTGGGATGACTCCAACTCTTCCTCATCATCCGATAGCGACAGTGACATAGAACAAGCAAATGTTTGCTTCATGGTTAACATAAATGTGGTTGGTCTTGAATTAACATATGATGAAATTCTTGAAATTGGTATAGAATTAGATGACAATTATGGAGAATTAAAAAAATAAGTAAAGAACATATGGGAAAATTAAACAGAACTAAATTAGAAATTTGATTGTTAAAAGATGAAAAAACTATTTCAGAATAAGAATTAGAATTGACACAAAAAGAATGTAGAAAATTATTTCTCGAAATGCTACTTTAACACATGATATAAGAATAACAAAATAGAGAATTATAAACTTGTAAAAGAAAAGAATGAATTAAAACAAAATTTAGAATTAGCTAATCAAGAAATTTCTAATCTCAAAAATAAATTAGATAAAATTAAAAATAATGTTTCAAAATTTAATAAGGGAAAGCAAAATCTAGATAATTTCATAAAGATTTCAAAACCTTCAGGAAATAGGAAGGGATTAGGATTTAACGAAAAAACTCATAAATATTCTAGAAATAATCCGGTTTCTAATCAAAGATTTAAGAAGTATAGTACATTATATACAAATTTTAGAAAAACAAAATTTAACATGAAAATAAGGAAATAAAAATGATTAAAACATGGATTCCTAAAACAAATAACAAATTGATTAGAAAAAATCATAGATACATACATACATAGATATATATATATAATATAGTTCATAATGAAAATTATATCTCTAAAGGTTCCAAACCATCATGGGTATGGCTACCTTCTCCTACTAACACATAGGACCTTAATAGAGAAATTGGGTACCAATTATTATTATTTTTAATTCTTTTGCGGGTACCCAAAAACAAAACTAATAATAAGGAGAAATGGATATTCTATAGTGGATGCTCCAAACATATGACGAGAAATGCACAGATGCTATCAAACATCACTTACATGGACGGTAGCATGGTCACTTTTGGGGATAATTCAAAAGGATATGTTATCGGAATTAGAAACGTCAGCAATATCGGTATATCTAGTTCTCTTATTATTTCAAATGTTTTATTAGTTAGATTAAAACACAATTTACTTAGTATAAGCCAATTATATGATAAGGGATTTAAAATCAATTCTGAAAAAGATAAATGCAATATCTATGATCAAAATAAAACTTTAATTTTTGAAGAAACAAGATATCAAAATATTTATATTCTAAACATGAATATTAATCATAATAATGATTTATGCTTAATCGCAAATCATGATAATCCATGGATATGGCATAAAAGATTTTGTCACATAAATTTCAAATATATAAAAAAATTAGCTAAAAACAATTTGATAAAAGGATTACCCAAAATAAATTTCAAAGTTAAAAATCTATGTGATGCATGTCATCTTGGAAAATTAAAGAAAAGCCCATTTAAATCTAAAAAGGAAATTTCTACTAAACAACCTCTTAAATTACTTCATTTGATCCAACTCGAGTACATTCGATAAATCACAATAAATATGTCTTTGTAATTGTAGATATTTTTCAAGATATACTTGGACACGATTTTAAAGTATAAAAATGATACATTCGAAATGTTTGAAATTTTTGCTAAATGAATTAAGACTCTAATGGATCTAAAAATAAAACGTATAAGAAGTGATCATGGTCGAGAATTTGAAAATGAATTATTTACAAACTTTGGTAATAAAAAATTACTCATAATTTTTCATTTCCACGAACACCACAACAAAACGAAGTAGTTGAAAGAAAAAAGTGCACCTTGCAAGAATGTGCTCGAACTCTTCTAAATGACAGTGGTTTACCAAAGAATTTTTGGGCCAAAGTAGTTGCTACTGCATGTTATGTACAAAATCGTGTAACTCTTAGACCAATGATTGAAAATACATGTTATGAGATCATATTTTTTGAATATTTGGATCAAAATATTATATTCTAAATACAAAATATAATATTGGTAAATTCGATTCAAAAGCAGATGAAGGTATTTTTGTTGGATATTCCGATCAAGTAAAGCTTAATGAATTTTTGACAAACAAACAAATGTTATAGAAGAAAGTCTTCATGTCTCATTTGATGAAAACTTTAAAAATATAAATAAAGACGACGAAGAAATTTTTGACGCTAATCAAAATAAATCCATTGAAACTATGATCGGAAATAATAATGATAATCAAAATAACAGTAATTTGAAATCACCACCCCGTATTTTAAAAATCGTCCTATTAATAACATAATTGGAAATCTAGATAACAAAGTTTCGACTAGAAGACAGATAAATCAAATGAGTAATGTAGCATTTATATCTAAATTTGAACCAATAAATTACAAGGAAGCATCAAGTGATGATTTCTAGATTTTAGAAATGCAAGAAGAACTTAATCAATTTAAACAAAATAATGTCTGGGAACAAGTACCAAGGCCAAACGATCAGTCAGTAATTGGAACAAAATGGGTTTTTAAAAACAAAGCTGACGAAAATGGAAATATTGTACATAATAAAGCAAGATTAGTGGCACAGGGATACAATCAAGAAGAAGGTTGATTATGAAGAGACTTTTGCACCTGTGGCATGTCTTGAAGCCACAAGAATATTACTTACTTTTGCATGTCATCATAACTTTAAGCTATTTCAAATGAATGTTAAAAGTGCTTTCCTAAATGCTTTTATAAAAGAAAATGTTTACGTAGAACAACCATGTAACAACCCGCATATTTAACGATTATATATTTAAATGTTTGATTTGAATATAGCGTCATTAGTCGGATTTTTGGATCCGAAATGTTACTTTTGGCAAATGGCCGAATTAGGACACGAAACCACTTTCATTGAGTTCAAAATGGCGTTTGCGATCTTTTTGAGTATAAGCTTTGATATGTTTGGAGTAAGTCAAATTTTGCTATTTGCTAAGTGGGCTTTTGGGTTTGGGTTTCACCCAAACTGTTCTTTAAACCAACTCAGCCCTTTCTCTCCTTCCATTCACCCTCATTTCATTCCTTTAACTTAAGAAAACTGAAAATGGTGGAAGGGAAGGGGAAATAGAAATTGTAAGCCCTAGTTTCAACTTGCAACTTGAATCTTGCTCCAAAAATCAAAGTGAAGCTATTGGTAAGCTCCTCTTCATCTTCTCTACCTCTTTCTCTCTTCAATCTCAGAAAATTCCTAAACCTAAACTTAGAAAATATGTGTTTTATTCTTAGATTGAAGCTTGTAGAGTTAAAGTGAAGAGTGGCTAATCTCCTTCTTGTGTTTGAGCTCCTTCTTCTTCCTTTGTGAGTTAAAAGGTGAGTTTTGAACTCACATCTACTTCTCTTGGTTTCATTGATGTTGGGTATGGATTCCTAACACTTGTTCATATGCTTTTGCTTTCGATTTGGATTGTTTAGGTGAAATTGCCAAATTATGATTTTTGAAGCCAAATCTATGTAAAACCTTATATGTTTGATGTTTATGTTGTTCGGAGTGTTTGGGTGTGTCGTTAAGGTTGGGTAGTCGTTTGACGTAAGCCCATAATCAACACGCATCCGATTGCTTTCGATTTGTTTGGCCATAGTTGGCCCAGGTTCAGGAAATGCCTGAACATTGAGTTTCAGACGTCTGAAACCCTTATTTCAGACGTCTGAATATTGTTCTGGGGAACATTTTCATCCCCAGATTCAGACGTCTGAAATTATATTTCCAGACGTCTGAATTGCCTAAATTTCAACCAGAAAGGAAATAGGCAAAATATTGCCCATTTCAGACGTCTGGATGTTAGGATTCAGACGTCTGAATTCTGTTTTGGGAAAACAAATTGATTTCCAGATTCAGACGTCTGAATCCCTTCTTTCAGACGTCTGAATATGCTGTTTTTGGCCAATTTGCCTTGTTCGTTTAATTTTCCAAATTTGATCAATGCATATTGATTCCAATTAGTTGCTTGTGCATATTTGACCTTGATAATTCCTTTTTGAATTCATTCACGGGTTTTTATAAATTATTTCTTCAAATTGTATTAAAAGTTCGCTTCTCCGATTTATAAATTCTATTTAAACCACACGTACAATTTCGCACTTCGAGCGAAGTGGAAGGGTGATTAAATGGTTGGGCAAAACACGGACCATGAATCTGTGCGTTTATCCTTCCGATTAATCCCCGACCTATTCAATTGATCGTTTTAACCATCGGGTTTGGTTTACCGATGATATGAGGTGAACTTTGTACTACTTTGAGTGTGAAATTAACTAACGGATAGTAAACCGTTTAGTGCGAACGAGTGGTTATGGGACTCACGTTAACACTTTTCGGATTCCTTTTTGAGAGTTATGACACATTCCGCCAGTTAGTGGTGTCCAGTACTGGGTCTTTGACCTTCACCACTATGGTTTGTTGCCTTCGGGTATGTGCCTTCGGGTTTGTTGCCCTATAGTATCGCTTTCTATGTTGGTCTTTATGAGCCGCATGGGTGATATTGGGTTGCCCTATTGTATCGCTTTCGGAGTTAGGTCTTTATGAGCCGCTCGAGTGATATTGGTTTTGGAGTCTTCGGGCTCATGGATCCTTGTTTATACAGTACTGAGCTCGAGCAATTTTATGATGTTTCATTGATATGTATATTCCCTTGGTATCGCCCTTCGGTGTTGGTCTTTTTGAGCCGCATGATGAGTAGCGTTTACCTTGTGGAACTTGTATACCTTATGGGTATTTGTTATTTGCCTTTTGGCTTGTTTTGGGATATTCTTATCCTTTGTTTCTATGAGTTGCCGATGATATGAGGCTTGTTATCATATGTTTCATCTTTTTGTTCGATGATTGTGTTATCTCTTTTAGAGATATTTGTTATACATTGTAACCTTGCAGGTTTATTATTGTTCAGTTTATCTAACCGATATGTTTAGCTAGACTGATCCGTGTATTTTATACTCGGGTCAGACCGAGATGTTTCAGGTTAGGTGCTTTTGGACTTAGCCTATTTTGCTTCCGCAATGGACAATTCAGCTTGTTCCTTTTTGTTATAGCTTTTTGTGTAGTCCTATCTTGTTGTAACTCTGATAAATGTATTCTTTTGACTCGTCTATATATTGTGGTTTGCTATACCACTTGACATGTATTAGTTTGTGTATACTCTGTTATGTATCGGTATATGTGTATATGATGATCTATTGTTCTGTGATGTATATTACATTTGAGTTGTTATATTCTGTTCTGATAGATCCAACCACCTATGGTTTTGTTTTAAGTATTCATTGGGTACATCGACCTTATTGTTATGTCTATGTCGATGTATTCAATAGATAGTTAGAGCAAGGCTATAGATGGTCGCTCCTAACCAGCCTTATTCTCCTTGTTAGTTGACGGCATTACCCTGTAGTGTCCTTGGCTAGCGTGGGTATAGAGGTGGGGCGTCACAGCGTGGTATCAGAGCGAGGTTCAGAGCAAGATATGATAAACACAGAATAGATGCACATATTACGATACATCAAAGTGTATAAGTGATATTAATCTTTAAATCATCGTGTCTCTCTATTCCTTCTGTGCTTTTGGGAGGTAGATAGAATTTTGGGAATACGTCTAGGAATGCATTTAACATTCCGTAGTATCCCATATTTGGATTAATGATATCTACCTTGTAAATAATCTTGTCCTTATCTTAACTTTCAGGTTATGGCTGGAAGAGACGGAGGACGACGCTCGGATGCTGGGCAATCCAGTAGCTCGCATCCGGACGACGTTTATATGTCCGCCGATCAGTTTTTGGTGTGGTTTAGGAGCACACAACCTCCAGCTCCTACTCGAGCATCTCCTCCATGCAAGTCCACCTTCGCACGATTGTGCAGTGATTTTTCTCATCTTGGAGGAAAGCAATTTAAAGGCTCCGAGATTGTTCTTGAGGTCCAAGCTTGGTTTCGCATGTACGAGCATATTTTCTCTCGCATGGATCATTCTGATCATGATAAAGTTCTTGAAACTTCTAGTTTATTGCCAGAGCGTGCCCTTGATTGGTACGAGCTTTTTTTAGCTGAATTTGATGAGTCTGCTCTTTCTTGGACTCAGTTTCAAGAGCGATTCGAAATCAAGTTCGTTCCTGAATCTGAGAAAATTTTATTGGCCCGTCGCTTTCTTGAGTTGAAGCAAGGGGAGTCTTCCGTCTTTGAGTATGTTGCATCATTCGAGGCCTTATCTAGGTATGGTCTTGAATTCATTAGCACCTCGTATAGGAGGAATCTGAAGTTTGTGTCTGGTCTTAAGAAATGTCTTAAGAAGTCTTTAATGCTCCAGCTTAAGCTTTCTTTTGAGGAGTTGGTTGATTCGGCACTTTATCTCGAAGCCTTCGAGAAGGAGTGTGATTGTGGGGATGATGTTGGGGTTCGCAAGAACACCAACAAGAAGCAGTTTCAATTCGGTAAGCGGAAATTTTTCCCTTCCAATAAGAAAAAGCCTGTTGAATTTAATTCTCAGTCTCAGTCTGCTGGAACACCTTCCATTCGGAAGTGTTTCAATTGTGGTTCATCTGATCATATGATTCGAGCTTGTCCTAAGCCTCTCTTCTGCCGCTACTGCAAGAAGGAAGGCCATCGTTGTTCCACTTGTCCTATTGCTCCGAGTAATCTTCTGTCAGGAAAGCTAAATATAGCGGATGCTTCTGGAGGTTCTTCTCAGGGAAAAGGTATATCTCCTTCTGTTTTGAAAGGTTCTATTTTATTTCTTGACTATTGTATTTGAGTTCTCTTCGATACGGGGGCTTCACATTCTTTCGTATCGAAGAAGCTCTTTGTCTTTGGATGTTTCTTGTATGGTTACTTCTTTGAGAATTGCGAATCCGAATTGGTGGATCTGCAATGCTCAAATTGCTTGTATTGATGTCGAGGTTGTTTTATGTGGTTTTCTCTCCGAGCCAATTTGCATGTTATGCGTTACTTAGGCTTCGGAACTGATATTTTTTTTATAGGATTGACTTAATTATTATGAAGCCATATCCTATATCCCGAGTGGACTATTCATCCTTGACATTTTCAATCTGTTAAACAGATTTCTATTTTCTTTGTGATTTCGATTCCAATTTGATGGCACCATTTTATTCTTCAAGCCCTCATGATGAGGAGAGTGTTGTTTCTCTCATTCATGTAGTTTGAGAATATTCCAGTACTTTTGGTCTTGTCTTAGGATTATCACCTAAGCATTCTTTTGAGTGGTGTTAAGGTCTTTTTCAGCTCGACATTGCCACCAATTTTCATTTGGCTACGAGTTGCGGAGGTTAGCACTCCACTTACCGCATTCCGCACTCGTTGTGATTCTTATGAAAGATTTATTATGTCATTCAATTTGTCTAGCCCATTTCATCCATTTTATGAATCGAGTATTTTGCGAATATCTCGATGATTCCCTTTTTGTATTTATTGATTTTGGATGAAATTAGCAATTTAAAATTTTGCAAATCTTTTTCATAAGATATTTATAAGTAGGATTTTTGTTCTTGAAACGAATAAAGAGTATTCATAAAGTTTTTAAGAGCCATTTTCATTATATAGAAGATGATTTTGTGATTGTATTGCCCATTGAGTGCTTTAAGAATTCTGGTCGATGCGCTTGATCAACGTTATCGATAGGAATCTCCTAAACGCTTTGATGAGACAATTTGACACAATAAATTGACTTATAAAAGGTAAATTTTTCTAGAAAAATGATTACATAAAGATAATTGTAATTTTGGAAATTTTAGCTTTTCGAAAAAGAATATTATTTAAAAGAACTCTTTTCTGATACTCTTATTCTTGGGATTCCCGAAGGGAACCAAGACTTTATCTTTTGTTCCAAAGCTAATCGTATTGGTTTGGATGTCGTTCCCTTGCAAAAGAGAACGTGCTATCACTTATGTTTCTAAACCATTAAAGCCTACCGAGACTAGATATGCCACTTATGATCTAGTGCTCGCGGATATTGATTTCACTTTTAGTGTGACGTCATGGTTTTGTGGGGAGAAATTTGTTCTCCTCCTCGATCGTAAATTTTTAAAATATTTATTTTCTCACAAGAAACTTAATTTGTGTCAACAACGTTGGCTCAAGTTTCTTGCCTCTTATGATTTTAATATCCAGTGAACCCTTGGTAAGGGTAATCGTGTTACTTATGCGCTTAGTCGCAAACATTCGGCTGTTGTTTCTGTGAGTCTTGCAGAATGGGATATTCTTGAGACTCTATCTTTTAGTGAAATTCGTGATCGAGCTTCATCTTCTGATTCTCCAATTCTATTGTTTAGTTTGGGAGCTTGACTCATTTTATTGGATCGTATTGCCGGTGCCCAACGGCGTGATCCTGATTTGTTGCATCTTATTCAGCTTTGTGAGTCTGGATCCTGTGATGAGGCGTTGCGGGATTTCAGCATTGATTCTCATGGGTGTCTTCGCAAGAAGAACCGTCTTTTTGTGCATTCTGATTTTGCGCTTAGGCATGACATTATTGATGATTGTCACCGCTCTAAGTATACCATCCTGGTAGTAGTAAGATGTATGCCGATATGCATCGTCCTTATTATTGGGAAGGCATGAAACGCGATGTGGCGAGTTATGTGAATAATTGCATAACTTGTCAGCGTTTTAAGGCCGAACAACAGCGTCCTTCTGGTCTTCTTCAGCCCCTAGAGATTCCATTATGGAAATGGGATCAGATTTCTATGGATTTCATTGACGGCCTACCTCCTTCGAGATCGGGCCATTCTACCATTGGGTTATTGTTGATCGCCTCACTAAGTCTGCTCATTTTATTCCTATTAAGTCTAATAGGTCTGCTTCGCATTTGGCTAATTTGTATGTCAAGGAAATCGTGAGACTTCACGGTGTTCCTAGTTCTATTGTGAGTGACCATGATTTTTTATTCACGAGTCATTTTTAGCAGAGTCTTCAGCAAGCTTTGGGAACAACGCTTAATTTTTTTCAGCTTATCATCCGCAATCTGACCGGCAGACTGAACGGGTGAATCGTATCTTGGAAGATCTTCTCCGTATTTGTATTTTTGATTTTGGTGGTTGTTGGGAGGATCACCTACCTCTTGTAGAGTTCTCCTACGACAATAGTTTTCAGTCTAGATCGGTATGGCTCCTTTCGAAACTTTATACGGAAGGCCATGTCGATCACCTTCATGTTGGTTAGAATCTGGAGAGAAGCTTATTCTTGGTCCAGATTTTGTTCGTGATTCTTCCGAGAAGATTGATCTTATTCGATTGAGAATGAAAGAGGCACAGAGTCGCAAGAAATCCTACGCGGACAACCGTAGGAAGCCTCTCGAGTTCTCGATCGGCGATCTTGTTTTTATTTGTGTTTCTCCTTTGAAAGGGGGTTATGCGTTTCAGTACGACTAGGAAATTGGCTCCTCGCTTTATAGTACCATTTTCCATTACTGAACGTATTGGCCCTGTGGCTTATAGAGTTTCACTTCCTGCTCAATTATCTGGCATTCATGACGTGTTTCACGTCTCTCAACTTTGGAAGTGTCTTCGGGAGTCGGATTCTGTTATTGATTCTCCTGAATTGCAAGAGCTTGAGATCCCACCGGACTTATCTATTGTACAACAACCTATTCGCGTACTTGACACGGAGGTGCGACACCTTCGGAACAAGGACGTGACGCTCGTTAAAGTTCAATGGTCCGCTAATCCCAATGACTATACTTGGGAAACCAGGGAATTTATTGAGCGATCTTATCCGGGTTTTCTATCTTTTCTTAGAAATGGTGAGTATATCTTTTCATCTCGAGCTTATTTTCTTTTCTTTTGAATACTGTATGTATGTAGTTGTTACAAATATCGTCTTTGGGAATTGCGGGGACGCAATTTTGTTAGGAGGGGAGATCTGTAACAACCCGCATATTTAACGATTATATATTTAAATGTATGATTTGAATATAGCGTCGTTAGTCGGATTTTTGGATCCGAAATGTTACTTTTTGCAAATGGCCGAATTAGGACTCGAAACCACTTTCATTGAGTTCAAAATGGCGTTTGCGATCTTTTTGAGTATAAGCTTTGATATGTTTGGAGTAAGTCGAATTTTGCTATTTGCTAAGTGGGCTTTTGGGTTGGGTTTCATCCAAACTGTTCTTTAAACCAACTCAGCCCTTTCTCTCCTTCCATTCACCCTCATTTCATTCCTTTAACTTAAGAAAACTGAAAATGGTGGAAGGGAAGGGGAAATAGAAATTTCAAGCCCTAGTTTCAATTTGCAACTTGAATCTTGCTCCAAAAATCAAAGTGAAACTATTGGTAAGCTCCTCTTCATCTTCTCTACCTCTTTCTCTCTTCAATCTCAGAAAATTCCTAAACCTAAACTTAGGAAATATGTGTTTTATTCTTAGATTGAAGCTTGTAGAGTTAAAGTGAAGAGTGGCTAATCTCCTTCTTATGTTTGAGCTCCTTCTTCTTCCTTTGTGGGTTAAAAGGTGAGTTTTGAACTCACATCTACTTCTCTTGGTTTCATTGATGTTGGGTATGGATTCCTAACACTTGTTCATATGCTTTTGCTTTTGCTTTCGATTTGGATTGTTTTGGTGAAATTGCCAAATTATGATTTTTGAAGCCAAATCTATGTAAAACCTTATATGTTTGATGTTTATGTTGTTCGGAGTGTTTGGGTGTGTCGTTAAGGTTGGGTAATCGTTTGACGTAAGCCCATAATCAACACGCATCCGATTGCTTTCGATTTGTTTGGCCATAGTTGGCTCAGGTTCAGGAAATGCCTGAACATTGAGTTTCAGACGTCTGAAACCCTTATTTCAGACATCTGAATATTGTTCTGGGGAACATTTTCATCCCCAGATTCAGACGTCTGAAATTATATTTCCAGACGTCTGAATTGCCTAAATTTCAACCAGAAAGGAAATAGGCAAAATATTGCCCATTTCAGACGTCTGGATGTTAGGATTCAGACGTCTGAATTCTGTTTTGGGAAAACAAATTGATTTCCATATTCAGACGTCTGAATCCCTTCTTTCAGACGTCTGAATATGCTGTTTTTGGCCAATTTGCCTTGTTCGTTTAATTTTCCAAATTTGATCGATGCATATTGATTCCAATTAGTTGCTTATGCATATTTAGCCTTGATAATTCCTTTTTGAATTCATTCACGTGTTTATAAATTATTTCTTCAAATTGTATTAAAAGTTCGCTTCTCCGATTTATAAATTCTATTTAAACCACACGTGCAATTTCGCACTTCGAGCGAAGTGGAAGGGTGATTAAATGGTTGGGCAAAACACGGACCATGAATCTGTGCGTTTATCCTTCCGATTAATCCCCGACCTATTCAATTGAACGTTTTAACCATCGGGTTTGGTTTACCGATGATATGAGGTGAACTTTGTATTGCTTTGAGTGTGAAATTAACTAACGGATAGTAAACCGTTTAGTGCGAACGAGTGGTTATGGGACTCACGTTAACACTTTTCGGATTCCTTTTTGAGAGTTATGACACATTCCTCCAGTTAGTGGTGTCCAGTACTGGGTCTTTGACCTTCACCACTACGGTTTGTTGCCTTCGGGTATGTGCCTTCGGGTTTGTTGCCCTATAGTATCGCTTTCTATGTTGGTCTTTATGAGCCGCATGGGTGATATTGGGTTGCCCTATTGTATCGCTTTCGGAGTTAGGTCTTTATGAGCCGCTCGAGTGATATTGGGTTTGGAGTCTTCGGCTCATGGATCCTTGTTTATACAGTACTGAGCTCGAGCAATTTTATGATGTTTCATTGATATGTATATTCCCTTGGTATCTTCCTTCGGTGTTGGTCTTTTTGAGCCGCATGATGAGTAGCGTTTACCTTGTGGAACTTGTATACCTTATGGGTATTTGTTATTTGCCTTTTGGCTTGTTTTGGGATATTCTTATCCTTTGTTTCTATGAGTTGCCTATGATATGAGGCTTGTTATCATATGTTTCATCTTTTTGTTAGATGATTGTGTTATCTCTTTTAGAGATATTTGTTATACATTGTAACCTTGCAGGTTTATTGTTGTTCAGTTTATCTAACCGATATGTTTAGCTAGACTGATCCGTGTATTTTATACTCGGGTCAGACCGAGATGTTTCAGGTTAGGTGCTTTTGGACTTAGCCTATTTTGCTTCCGCAATGGACAATTCAGCTTGTTCCTTTTTGTTATAGCTTTTTGTGTAGTCCTATCTTGTTGTAACTCTGATAAATGTATTCTTTTGACTCGTCTGTATATTGTGGTTTGCTATACCACTTGACATGCATTAGTTTGTGTATACTCTGTTATGTATCGGTATATGTGTATATGATGATCTACTGTTCTGTGATGTATATTACATTTGAGTTGTTATATTCTGTTCTGATAGATCCAACCACCTATGGTTTTGTTTTAAGTATTCATTGGGTACATCGACCTTATTGTTATGTCTATGTCGATGTATTCAATAGATAGTTAGAGCAAGGCTATAGATGGTCGCTCCTAACCAGCCTTATTCTCCATGTTAGTTGACGGCATTACCCTGTAGTGTCCTTGGCTAGCGTGGGTATAGAGGTGGGGCGTCACAAACCACCACTATTTGTTCATTAAAAATATCCATATCATGTTTTTAAACTTAAAAAAGCATTATATAGTCTAAAACAAGCACCTCGAGCTTGGTATGATCGAATAAAATCACATTTAATTAATTCCGGTTTTCAAATTGGTAAAATAGATACAACATTATTTATTAAAAGAGAACAGAAAGATATATTAATTGTTAAAATTTATGTTAATGATATTATATTTGGATCTACTAATGAAAATTTACGTAATGAATTATCTACAATAATGACAAACGAATTTGAAATGTCTCATATGGGTGAATTGAATTTCTTTTTAAGATTATGAATAAAACAACTAAATAATGGAATTTTTATAAATCATGAAAAATATTGTAAAGAATTACAAAAACGTTTTGGAATGGGTAATACATCAAGTAAACCCACTCAAATTAGTACTACAACATATCTTGAAAAAGATGAACATGGAAAAGAATTCGATCAAAAACTATATCGAAGCATGATAGGATCCGTACTATACTTAGCCGCTAGTATACCAGATATTATGATGAGTGTTTATTTATATGCAATATTTCAAGCACAACCTAAAAATCACATCATCAGGTAGGATTTTACGACAATTAACCACCACTAAAGATTAAGGTTTATTTTATCCAAAAGGCAGTACGTCTGAACTTGTATCTTACAGTGATGTGGATTTTGGTGGATGTAAATCAGACAGAAAAAGTACAGGTGGCATATGTCACTTTATTGGTCAATCATTAGTTTTGTGGTTTAGTAAAAAGCAAAATTGTGTTTCTTTTTCAAGATGTGAAGTCGAATATATTTCTGCTGCCTTAGCTTGCACTCAAGTAATATATATGCAACAAACACTTAAAGACTATGGAAAAATAATAAATAAATCTCCAATATATAGCAATAATACTAGTGCTATAAATTTATCCAAAACCCAATTAATCATTCACAAACAAAAAAGATATTCATCATCATTTTTTGAGTGATAATGTTGTAAAAGAAATAATAACTCTAGAATTGTTTAATACCGAAAATCAAATAGCTGATTTTCTTTACAAAACCATTAAGTGGACTAACTTTTATTAAGTTATAACAGGATATAGGAATTTGTACATTCAACGAATTGGTTAACTAAAGTTATAAAAATAATGTTTTGCTCCCTTAAATTTGTAATGACTTATATGAAATTTCAACTGAACAATTAATTTTATGACTTAGAATTAACAGCAAACATATAAATTTATTATAACAACCAGTTAATAACAAACTAATATCTGTTAACTTCCTATGGCTTAACTCATTTTCCTTAAC
The DNA here is from genome assembly GCA_030765085.1 of Allium cepa. Classification (NCBI taxonomy): domain Eukaryota; kingdom Viridiplantae; phylum Streptophyta; class Magnoliopsida; order Asparagales; family Amaryllidaceae; genus Allium; species Allium cepa. The sequence goes on along the minus strand of CM060937.1, from coordinate 453,683,275 downwards.
TACTTTCTAAATATAGCTAAATTTTATCTTATAAATTTAGTTATATACCGCTTAAAAAATATGTAACGAACCGGAATTTTCGACTGTCGAAAATCGACATAAATATGTTCACTTTTTAGAATGCCAAGCAATCGAGTGTCGGAAATACCAGATGTGATGACCCAGAAATTTTAACGATTTAAAATGGAATAACAAATTGATTTTTAACATTTGAAAGGTTAATTTTAGCTTGAATTCCAAATATTAATATTTATTAGATAATTAAAGTATTGAATTATATAATTAAAATTGGGTAAATTGTTGAATTTGAGATTCTAAGCCTGTTTAAAATAATTTGAAGGCTTGTAAAATCTATAATGAGGATACTGAAGATAATAGAATGGTTGAAATTTAATTTAAAGGTAATTTGTTCAATTTTAATAATATATCGTTTAAATTGGAACTTGAAAATAGCCTTCCGAGACACAGTCTCAAAATCTGACGAAACCAGTTCCATTGGATCCGTAATAGTTAGTTATTATCAGATTTCAATTTTCGTAGCAATCAGAGTTGTCGTTTGACCCTGGCAGCTCGAAACACTTAGAACTATTTTAATCGATTTAATTTTAAATTGATCGGTTCCTTCTATAACTCGTGTATATGAACGAATTAGCTTCCGAAACACGTACCATTGTGTTCGGAACGTGGGTAAACCCTGAAATCGCCTCGCGGCATTCCTTAAGAGGAGTTAGAAAATTTTAGTAGAAATCGATAAAACATTTTGAAGTTTTATATAAGTTAATGAAAGAAATTACTTAAATTAGCAAGATATTTTTTTTCCTTCACAATGTCGTGTTGAAGAAGCCTTCCATCTCCTTTATTTTTATTCCCGTTCCCCCCTTGATTCTTTGAGCAGTTCGACATCTAAAAAAACGAAATGGCCGAAAGCAAATCCTCTACCCAAATCATCTCGTCTTCAAAAAAAAGGGGAATACGAATCGAAGAAGACTTCGTGACGGCCTCACGGTTATGCTCGAACTCGAGCATGGCGATGGAAAAAGGGATGCGAGAGGGAGGTTCACGATATAGGGTTGGGCCGTGATGATGGGTTCGCGTACACGCACACGCGAAGCAGAACAGAGGGAGGTGGAGACGGCGATTCGCGATGGCAGCAAAGTGACTGTGGACTTGGATTGCGAGGCGAAGCAAGTTGGGGGTTTATGGTTCGAGCTAGGGGATCGAAGTCGAAATCGACAGTGAAGTTCAGGCAGCAGTGTGGAGTTGTTCACGAGATTTCAGATGGTGGCGTGATGGAGCGGGCAGTAAGGTATTCTTCTTCATTAAATTTTTATGTTTGCAGATTAGGGACATAGGATTTGTTTTAAAATAAAAATAAAAATAAAAATATAAAAAAATACAGGACTTTAAAAAATGTTGTAGGATCTACAAAGGATAGATTTTTGATTTTAAATGTCTATAGGCTATTCTGATATGTGTAGATCCAAAGAAAAGTAAATATACCTATCCACACTTCACTTATGGGTTTAATCCTGAAATAGTGAAGATTTATTTGTTCAATTAAATCTAAATTATATTAGTTACCAAATTATTAGTTTAAATCAAATAAATAAATAATAAATATTTGTTTATAAGTTCAAATATTAATAATCCATATAATGCTTATACAAGGTCGAAAATCGGGAAGAGAACAGGTCAGGATTGGATGGAATTGCAAATAAAAGTAAAGGTTAGTAAATCTCACTCTGTTGGATTTCTATTTAAATTTAAATGGTTAAATTTAAATATTTGGTTGAATGATTGAATTTATTTGATATGCACTGTGAACTAATGATCGGGTGACTTTGGTTTTGGATGATTCGTTAATTGATTGTTGTTTGACTCGAAATATTTGGGTTTTAAATAGTTTTAAACTCTAATCATTGAATTTAGTAATCAAAGGGTTGAATTAATTAATTTATTAAGTTTTAACCTAATTAATCAAGTGTAAGTAATTTAGAATAATTATTGGATAGCTGTTAAGTAATTACTAAATGTAATAAATAAAAATATAATCACTTTGCGGAATTGAACAAGAGATTGATTAAGATGATTAATAAAGGAGTAATTGATTTATTTAATGGAAAAAAATAAAAGATAGTTAATTATAGTTTGGGATTAATTGAAAAGATTATACGGTGGTTTGTACTAAGATAATTGAATTTGATTAGGATAAATTAAATATAATTGGAAATCTTTAATTTATAAAATCAATGATGTAATCAAAGATTTATTAATTAAGATGAATCAATCCATAATAAGGGACATGTGAGAAATTAATTAATACAAGTAATTAAGGATTCACGTAACTAATATAGTAAATTAAATTATGAATAACTAAGATTACTTATTGATTTTGGTTAAAAATAATTAACATCGTGAAATGGATTAAAGTTAAATTCTTGAATAAAATCGAAGGATAATTAATCCAGGGTGATTAATTAAGATGGAAATGATAGGATGATGAATTAATTGATTTGAAATCAATTAATGTTTAATGCAGAAATCTAAGTGGATGAGATTAGTAATTCAATCAGGATTAATTTAATTCGATTAGAATAAATTGAATCGATTTGTGTGATTAAGTTTTGCTTATGGATGATTGAATGGTATTATGTGTTTGGATGAGTTGATATCTATGATATGAAACGTTGTATATTTCATTTGAATAACTTGGGTTTGGATGACAAGAGAATCGAAGAGACTGGGATCGGGTATTGGGAAATACTCGGAACCACTTCGAATTTTTATAAGTGGATATGTGAGATTAACAAGTTGGAATGAAACATTAAGTGAATCGGACTATTTGATCAAAATGTTGGCACTTAGGAATCTTATGTGAAAAATAAATTATGTCTATGTCACATTGTGGATTTGTAAAATTTGTTTGAGTCATCCCGGGTTTATTTAAGTTGATTACCTGGTATTCCTTGTTAGTTGGGTTTACTCACGCTGGTTTCCAGCCTGACCCGGGTGTTACTTTGGTGTAATGCTCAGGTCAGACCGAGTATTACAGATTTTCAGGTAGGTACATTCTGGAGCTCAGGAGGCGAGCTGGATGGCAATAGCGTATAGAGTATTTCCGCTGTACTTATATTATTATTAATCTGAGACTTGATAATTGTATGTATTCAGTGACTCAATGTGTAACAGCCCGCAAATCCGTATCCCTTGAGTTAACACTATTCTACAACATTCAACTCAAGTTGCATAGAAATACGAACCATTTGGGTTTAAGAAGAAGAGGTAGAAGAAGAGAAAACAAAATCAACATCAGAATCTAACCATCACAGCGGAATAAAATATAATAGATAGTAAATGATCTTTACTCAAAAGTCAAATATCTCTGTTTACATATATTACATCATCAGAGTACATCAATCACAGTTCAACAACAACATACAAATGGATTCACCGCAACTCAACACAGCGGAATATATATAACACAAGTACGAATATACGTATCGTCATCTAGCTCGTCTCCTGAGCTCCACAGCATCATATCTTGTATCCTATAATACTCGGTCTTACCCGAGCATTATAGTTAAATAACACCCGAGTCAGTCTGGAATACCAGCGTGAGAAAACCACACCTAATTGATTATTAAAGTTTCAAAAATCCCTTGAAAACAAAAGCATCCCGTAAGACCACGCCACAAATAAACATGTCGGGTTTTTACCTTACGATAGCTAAAACACTTTTTATAGAAATCCTTTGATATTACAATAGGGTCTATATACAAATACTTATAAAATATTTGAAATTGTTACATTATTAAATTCCAGCTACTAGCCACAAAAGTGGGTAATACAAACAAAACTCGTACAAGGCTCGTAGGGAGAATGGATTTCCAACTAATGACTAGGCACTGGGGTACCACCTGTCACAGTACGGGGCCTAGATCACCGTACCGAGGAGTACGCCCGCTCCCCTGCAACACAAGGCCGGGACTATCCCTTACTGGATAATACTGAGTGAGATCACCCCGCGGTTGGGATCAGCAACCGTCCACTAAGCCGAAATAAAAAGGGACATCTAGACAGGGATGACCTCACCCTGCTTGGGTGCTACCCACCTAGCCTTGCTGCATATCCCCTGATTTTCAGTCATTCCCATTTGATGAGGCTTGAGGCTAAGCGTTACCTTTTCAGAACATATCCCTTAGAATGCCCATCGTCCACCAGACGATGTTTCGCAAGCATTCATCCATACAAGTCCGTCCCGGGTTCGAACGGAACCGAAGGCACTATTCCTACTACATCCATTTTGGAAATATCCTCAGGATTAGTAGCGACTTGCCCTTGCAATTCACTGCTCCATCTTTGAATCCAAAATCGTTTTCACGAATCGTTCAAACCGGATTGAAGTGGTTTTCGAGAAATAAATCTCGATCCCGGTCTCTTCGAAACAATCAGCGCATTTGTCCAATATTGATAGTCGGTTATTTAACTATCAATTATATTCACAAACAACCATCAACCAATAAATAATTTTCCAAATTATCTATTAATCTCAAAAATATCTTCACAAGATATATTTCTATTTTCAATCCTTTGAAAACAGTTTCAAAACCATCTTTATTTTCAGAATAAACTTTCTCAAATATTTTCTATCTTCTCTGAAATCACCAAGCACAAAACTAGATTTTAAAATAATTTAAAACACACTACTTTGAAATATACTTTAAAACATTTATTTTAAAACTACTTAAATGATTTGTAAAAATACATACTACATGAATATTTGAAAATAAGGTTACTAAATAAAATATATAACTAGATTTTCATTTTTTTCATTTTTTTTAAAATGAAATACTAAGTCACTCTTTAAATAATTATTGCTATAATAGATTAAAAGGGAATATTTACTTTAGAATTTAAATATTTAGAAATAGTAAATTTTCAAAACATACTTCTTAAAACAACTTTAAACTTTTAATTTATATTTAAAAATTTACTTTGAAACGTACTAGGTTATTCAGAGAGAAATTTCCAATCTCAACCACTTAAATCAATTTTCCAAATTGATTCCCAATTTATTCCATTTGAAATAAATTTCTTACTTATCAGTTCATTTCAAAATTCATTAATTATGGACTTTATTCTTTATTTTCTGTTTGATTTTTAAATCCTTTAGCTGAAATATACAAATTTCAGGTTATTCCTAATTTCTTCTTTATTATCCTTAAATAATTTAAATCCTAAATTTAAAATAAATGTTTTGTTCTTTTTAAACAACAACATTGAAGTTTAAGTTTCATCAACTTTCTGTTTATTTAAATTTCCCTTCCCATATTCAGGATTTATTTATTAAAATTTTAAAGTCACTTTATTTCCTTTCCAGTTCGTTCATAAATTTATTCAACTTTTCTATAATTATTTTACTTACAATTTCACTTCTTTTATTTCTATTTCCAAACTCAAATTATATATTTGGCAATTCATTATTGCCCGATTAAAATAATCAAGCCATAGCATTCAATACTTTCACATACTTCACTACAGGATATTAAATATTCAGAACAGAGAATATTAAATAATTAAATAAAGTTGAGGGGTCCAGTTGGATCCCTCCAACCTGTTCTCCCTGCATCCACAGACGTTAGCACAATATAAAATGCCAATTCCAAATATATACCACACTACAGCACATAAATCAATTCAACCGGTTCAAACAATTATTTAAATTTAATCGTTTAAATTTAAATTAACTGAGTGAGATTAACTCACCTTTGACTTTTAATTTTGCAGTCTGTTTCCAAACTGGCTTGCTTCCGTGATTAAAAACCTTGTATAACAATTATACGATTCATTAATATTTTAAATAATCAAACTAATAATTTAATTTCGAACTAATTTTCCTATAACAAATATTTTTGGTAACTTAAATCAATTAATCATCCTAAATATATTATTTTTTTCTCCTTAATGATTATTTTTAGTAACCAAAATGTATTATCAAAATCTATCTGTATAAACTTCCTCTGTTAAACCTACAATTAAAATAGGCGGGTATATAACACTTAAAAATCCCTTTATTGCTTTTCTAACGTATACATTTAATTAAACTGAATGCATTTAAATTTATTTCCTGTTTCAGCATTTAGTTTTAAGTACCCTAAAGCCTCCTTTTTCCTTTTTTTTTCTTTTCTTTCTTTTAGTCCATACATATTCAAACTCATTTAGTACCAAATAGGTGAATAAATATAACTAGCTATTATATATATTATTGATTAAACATTTAAAACAATTTGTTTTATATTTTACTGTCAATTTTAATATTTCACCAGTCTGTAAATTAAAACAAAACAAAAAAAAAAAGAAAATTTGTGTTATAAACATTTCTGTAAAATAACGTTTCTTTTCTAACTTGCGTACAAATACTAAATTAAATTAAAACCAAAACAAAAACCACCTGAGAGCCATCCCCGGAGAGCTCGACTTCGATGACACGCCTCCCCTCAAACCTCAACATCTCGAGTTGCGAGGCTCGTCGCGACTCCTCCAATCCCTATCAAAACGAATCCAGCTTCTCCAAGCGCTTGTTCGCCTCGTCTTTGATGTTGCAGCACTATCCTAAGCCCTTTACAAGATTTGAAACGAACGCGACCTCAGTCAAATCGCCTTGCCCCCAAACACGCTCCCACAATCGCGACGTCGCTCGCTGATTTGAAGACACGCGAAAACCCTAATTTCTCGAATTTGATTTCTAAGTCGTAGCGAAGAGAGAGAGCTTCGATTTTGGGAATGATTTACTGGAGAGGAGAAGTTTCGGTCGATCCTTGTTCCCGATAGAATTTTGGGAACGATTTGTTTGAAATATATACGTCTTTTTTTTAGGGACTTTGTTAGTTTCGGCCATTGTTTTCCTTTCTTATTTTTTTTCAAGAAGAATGGCTTCGTTTAAAAGGATAAGGGTTCGATTCATGTTGGAAGGACAAAGGCGTACACGAGAAGATAAGGGAAAATGTTGGCGTAAACAAGAAGCTTAATCAATTAAATTAAATTTTATTAGATTATTATCAATTAAATTTCCATCACGTTTATATCTCGTACACTCACACTAATTCCGATCAAAACGAAATTTGAAATTCGATAATAATTCAATATTACGGACCCAATGGAACTGGTTTCGTCAAATTCCGAGACTGTGCCTCGGAAGGCTATTTTTAAATTCAATTTTAAATTTTAAAATTTTTAAAACTGAACAAACCATAGTTAAATTCAATTTTACAACTTCTATTATACTCATTATTATCAATATAAATTTTATAAGTCTTCAAATTATTTTTAACAGGCTTAAAATTCTAGATTCAACCTTTTACCAACTTCAACTTATTTAATTCAATAATTTAATTATCAAATAAATAGTGATATTCGTAATTCAAGTTAAAATTTCTCTATTGAATATTTAAAATCAATTAAATAATATGATTTTAAATGCTCGAAAATTTCGGGTCGTCGCATTCCTTCCCCCTTAAAAGAATTTCGTCCCCGAAATTACTATTTAGAAAGAACGGTCCAATACCCGTTTACTTACCTCCAAAACCAAACAAATCAACATCTAACCAACTATCTTTTTACAAAAGACCCATTATCATTCTTATTAACTTCTCAACTCTCCCATAGTTTCAAACTATACTATTTTCTTAATCATTCGAGTTTCAATTTAAAACTAAATTTTGAATTATCAAAATTTTCTCAAAATTTTTCTAACTCCCTAAATTTCCGAAATTTTTTGCCAGCGTCTCCTTTGCGCGGCTAGCTCGGTACAACTACAAAATGGCTCTACGGCCTCCCAAATACAAAACGAAAACAAAAAGCCAAGTGGCTCAATCCAAAATCCCAATCAAATTTCACAAAAATTTAAACACATACCTTTTTGGTCGGGCAGCTCAATTTTTATCTTTATGAAGTCAATACCAATTCACTTTCCTTTATATTACCTGCATATCCTGCTTAATACTAATATCTGATCACAACATTCCCAAAACATTTTATCGACCTCCTCACAAAACGCCAATATCTATTCATTTCAATATTATTTGTAGTATCAATTTCCAATCAAGAATTCACCATTCCCTTCTTAAGTTAGTATAAGCATTATATATGTTTCTTATATTTACTTTCATCTTACCACTTTAGTTTATATCTAACTCTATTCAAGTTGATTCCTTCATTTACATATGAATTCAATTCATCTTTAACTCCGACTATTTGAATTTTATTTGTCATTTATAACTAATTTTGTCATTACTTTAAATTGGTTTCCATTACTAACTTATTTTAGTTTCCAACTTGAATTTGTTTGTCGTCAACAAAATTTACAAAAAATTTCAAAAATTTTCTAACTCCCAAAATTTTCGAAATTTTTTGACAGAGTCCCCTTTGTACGGAGGAGCTTTTGCAATTTGACAAAAGAGATAAATATATATACATCGACCCACCCGGTCGGAAAAACCAAAAACAGTTCATATTTCCTATTTTTATTGCGTAGGCGTACCTTATTTAACATTTGTAAGCAAGCATGTAACGACCCTAGATTTTAATTTAATTTAAATTGATAATTAAATGAATTTTTGAATAAAAATTTATAAAATTAATTATAAATGGAAGTGAGTTTCCCCGAGTTCAAATATATTCTATGTAAATCATTTAAATTTTTAAATATTATATATATATGTATATATGTGAATATATATATCTGTATATGTATATTTGGATATATATGAGTCAATTTGAAATTATAAAATCTTGAGTGTGTATATATATATATATATTTTGATTTGAATTTAAATCTTAGATGCATGATTTAATAAATATTTGGGTTATAAAATAAATACTCAAAATAAAAATAGAAGTCCACTTATTTTGTAAAGTAATAATAATTTTAAGTTATGAATAAAAATAAGAACATTGATATATAAAACAATAACAATGCATGTAAACAAAATAAGAAACAAATGCACTTACCAAGTTAAAATAAATGATTAAAAATTTAACATAGAAACATATTTATTAAAGTATAAGATAAGGAAAGTAAGTATCCATAGTAAACTAAAAATAAAATAAAGTACAAATAAATAAGCAAAGTAAACAAAAACAAAGTAAAATTAACAAACAAATAAATACTAGTACAAAATAAAACATAAAACCAAGTAAACAAATACATTTATATGTATAAACAAGTACAAGCAAATAAAGGATAAAAATATAAGTATGTAGAAGCCAAATTGATAAATACAAATAAACAAAAGAAAGCTATTATTATCATCTTCAAACATGCTACAGCTGAAATGGAGTATGGAGAGGAAAGTATATGCAGGCAAGAAAATGCAGGCTGAAATAAAGAAGTACAAAGAAAGGCAATAAATGCAATACACCTCTAGCATTTAATACAAACATCTCAACCATACTGAAGGAAACCATCAGCCTGTACAACAAGTATCACTGTACAAATTTTGAATACCTTGTGCACTTGCTTTCTTTCTTATATCAAGCTTCTTCATTCCAGTTTGTTTCATTTAAAACAAAGCTAAGAAAAACAATACAAACAAAGAAGGTTTCAACAAGATTGCAAAAACCTGTTTCAAATAAAAAGGAAGCTCTGTTCTTTCCTGGCAAAACTGTGAGTAAACTAAATTCCTAAAACTTAAAGTTAAACCAAACACTTATGATGATTTTATGATCTTGTGATATATGTGTATTTTGACATATGATTCTGTAAGTTGTATATAGTTCTCTGTTATGTAGTTTTTCGTTAAGTAGATACAGGATAAAATTTTGAATCAAACTCAAGGTCAATTGATGCTAAACCATATCAGGATTTAAATTACCAACTAAACAAGAGATCGAAGTTAAAACCAAGATTAGTAAACTAGTTCAAACATCTCTGTAAGCATGATACTGTAATATAGTTTCATAGTGAATCAAGAAATTCATTGATAAATTCATGTATTACAAGAAGTTGAATCAAGATTTTATTCGGAATCCTGAATGGAATTGCTGATTTTTAAAACAAAAATAAAGATTTTTAGGGTAGTAATTAAGGTGCAGTTTGGTTGTGAACAAAACTTGCATTTTTGTCAATTTCAGGTTGTCAATCCAATTTCAGATGTTGGAATTTGAATTGAAGTAAGTATTAACATAGTGGATCATGAGAAAATTATCAGAAAAATTTTCGAATGTATAGATTAAATGAACGAACTAAATTTAGGGTTTTACTGGAGTTTTGTGCTTCTCTGTTATTGCATCGCGTACGGCATCTACGCATGATCGAGTTCTACGAAATTCAAGGAGGTGGACGAAGGTCGTGTGGCTGTGGTATGGGCAAAGTACGAGCACCTCCAGTGGCTTAGGCGGTAGTGGCGAGTCGATTTAGTGATAGTTAAGTTTTCAGTTTTTGCCCAAACATCTTATTTTCGAATTCGAATTCATGTAGGGGGGTTTGAGCTTCGATTTCGAGTTGGGGGACGATTTGTGGTTTGTGGGTAGTGGCGAGGTTCGCCGAAGGTGCGGCGAACCACCGTGCATGTGCACGGTGGCGTGGGTGTGTCAGTAGGGTAGTGGGTGGTTTCGACTCGAGTGTTACTCGAGTAGGATGGAAGGGTTGCTTCGGGTTTCTGAGAACGTGCGCGAGAGTGATTGTGTAACTGCAGTTTTTTAAATTTCAACATCGAAAAAAAAAATTAAAAAAAAAATGTAGAAAGGATCAGGTGGTAGAAGAAGAAGAAGAGTGAGGGAGAATGGAACACAGAACGAACAGGGTGACGCGAGTTTTCACGGGTTAATCCAGTAGTTGTCTCGGGTTTATTGCTTTGTAAGTTAGCCTATTAACTCTTATGTTATTTTGTTAAATAAAGGTTTAGTATTAGTTAAGCAAATCATGTTAACAAAATTAAAGCTAAGATATGATTTAAAATCATAAAAAGGGATTTGATTTCTAGTTTAATTTATATGGAAAGTTAATTGAGAATGTAACTAAATTATAATTGTAATTATATTTAATAAGTGTGTATTTAAAGGTTGATATAAATAAAATTAATGACCTTAATTAAATTTGTAACTAGAAATTAATTTGGTGTTTGATCCATTTAACTTAAGAAAATTTAATTGATTATTTAAAGCTAATTAATAAATGGTAATCAACTTAATGATTAATTAAGGAATAAATGATTAGTTAATTGATAATAAATGATTAATTAAAATAATTTGTGATAATTAAATAAGTAAATAACCTTTATTAATTACTAATTAAGTTGTTCATTAATAATTAAGTTATGTTAAGTATGAAATTAATTGACATTAAAGTGTAGTTGATATTAGATTGATTTTCAAATTTAAAAGAAGAATTTTAAATGATTAATTAAGTTGAATGATTAATACCAGCTAATTATTTCTATAAAGAATAATTACAGGATAATTGTAATTTGAGATTAATTAATGATTAAGTGATAAGTAAATTGTAATTAACTACTTAAGTTAATTAATAAATAATTTATAATTAATTAATTAAGGAATGTAATTAAGGATTATAAATTGGATAAGATTAAATAAGTTAAGAGGATTAAATTTTGATTGGAAATAAACCAATCAAGTAATTAAGAATTTATTTAGCTATTGCTAGGTACTTAATTTACTATATAATTAGAATTAATTAATGTGTTCTAAATGGTTACTCAATTTGTAATATAAAAAAAAATGATCAATAGGAGTAAATTTAGCAAAATAATTAAAGGAATTTTAATCGGTAATAAAGGTTATTAACTAAGATTAATTTAGAAGTTAAAGATCATAAATTAAAGATGGTTAGTAAATAATTAAAGGGAAATTTATTTCAAATGATTTGAAATTAACTTGTGTTAAGTAACCAGAATTAACAACAAGTAATACACCTGATCTAGATTAATCAGTTGACTAATAAATTTTACCTATGAATGTCTAGATCTTATCGAATGGTTGAATTGTTGATATTCCCGATGTTTGATGCTTTGTGATATATCCTGATTTGTGTGGTGATCCATAATGTGATTTATTATCTGTAATGAATTTCATTACCTGTGATAAATATATCTGTGATCTGTGAATGAGGATAAGCGTTATAGTTTATATCGCTTATCAATTATATTCCTGTATTCTGATCTGTGATAATTGTATGATGTTGCACTATTGTGTTAAACCCCTAGACCACACCATACACACACAAATATGGATTTCACGAGGAAATCGATTAAGTTGCAGATTTTAGAAATAGTTAAATTTGAATTTTTAAATTCAAATGTTTTGGAAATGGAATCGGAATAAATGTGAAAAGCTTTTGGAATGGAATTTCAAAATAAAAATTTATTTTTAAATTACATGATTAAGTTTTAGAATTTAAATAATTTGATTTAAATTTAAATTCAATACTTGAAATTGAATTCTATGATTTGAAATTAGGGATTAAAGATATTATATTGGTTATATAGGGATTTAACCACTTTTAAGTATCGTTTTTAGGAGTTTGAATTTAACCTAAGGATTTCAACTCGTATAAATGAATCAGATTTCCAAAATGAAAACTGTTGTTTCCAAATGATAAACACTTTTAGATAGGAACTGAGATTCCAGTTAATTAGGGGAATTTCAAGATTGAATAGAGAAATGATTTTCCTAAGTTATGAATGAATTCTTTTTGAAAACTATGAATTAAATCTGTTTATTTTTAACAGATTTAAATTGATGATTTGTTTAAATCAAATTGAAATGAAATTGTTTTGAAAGCTATAAGTTAAATCTTTGATTTAAAGATTTAACGAGTTAATCAAATTGAAATGGAAATTGATTTGGAAAATCTGTGAATGAATCTTTTGTTTAAAAGATTAAAATGTGAAAACTGTTTAAACCGTTAAAGGTTGTGAAAATGAATCTTTTTGTTTAAAGATTGAAAATGGTAATTTGTTAAGCCATTTGAAGAAAAGTTTTGAATTATTAAGTTGTGACTTAATTGAAATCCCAATATCCAGATATTTTTAAAATATTTGCGCTCACTATTCGGGTTAACCGGGAAAGGACCATGGGGTCGTATAACCCATTCTGAATATGTGATTCGTCGTTATGGATAGCATTTGAAGACCGGTGTTGAAGACCGGGTATTTGCGAGAGCGATAGGATGACCTGTCGATTGACTCTGCACCGAGTAGCTACGGTATTGAGTTCTCCATATGTGATGGTGAATCCGATCAGGATTGTGAATATCCGGATTTCAAGGACTTCTTTGTAAGTGCCTTCGGTTTTGTTCGATCCCGGAACAGACTTGTATGGATTGTATGTCTGACATTACAATTTGAGATATAAAGCCGATTTCTTTCAAATATATTTCTGTTGGTGGCGGAGAATTTATTCTTTGCTTAACACCCTTCTTTGAGACGTATGTGCTCAAAGGTTATATAGTTGAAGTTATCAGCGATATATTCCCAGTTTGGTAATGTGACATGCTGAGTGATGCTGAAATGATCATTGTGTTGATTATTTGTGATAGGATCATTTGTTTGATCGTCTATCCTGGTGATCATTTCTATGATCATTTGTTGACCCAAAGCATGGCTTTTGTATAAAGTATGTTTTTGTGGACGTGACTTCGTCGAGCCTCACACCCCGTGAATGGTCAAAACAGGAAAGAAGCAGCAAGGTTATGAGGGGTAGCGCCCTTTAGGATGTGTGCATTTCCTTCTGGAAAAGGGTGGTATCATGGTATGGAGCCCAGATACTTACTCATGTTGAAAACACTTTATGATTGTGTGAATTGATTACGAGATCTCGGATAAAGGTCCCAAAGGACCGGGGGATGGCATATTCGGTCAGTTGTTACTCAGTTAGGGGTAACCCGGCCTTGTGTTGGTAGAGATCCGGTTCGGTTCTCGGGGATGTCCATCCAGAGGCATTCTCATGTGGCAATGGGAAGTTCCTTGGCCTGATCATTCGTTGGAAATCCAAAGAAACAATACGAGACTTGTACGGTATTATTTGTAGAACTTGCCATCTAATATGGTAGCTATAGTAGGCATAATATAATGGTACCTATGCTGGCTAAGATTTATATTCTACTTTCGAAATGATTTGTTCTACACTATGCACTAGTAATAATATCAAATGTTGGTTTTTAATGCGTATCAAGCATCTTTGACTAACATAAGAAGAAATCTCCTCCAAGTCTGCGTTTGCATTGTGTGTGTGGTGGGAGGTCTTATGGTAGTTACATTTTCAAAAGCATTGCGAATTGATTTTAAAATATATTCCTCTGTTTTGATTTTAAAGAAAAATAAACTGTTTTTGTTGCTCATACCAGTCCCACGACTGATCCGGAGTTTATTGTTTCTTTCCTAAACTCTGGGTGCTCATTATTTTCTACACGAGCAGTCTAGAGTTGGGTTTTACAGATAGTTAGATATAATGGATTATCTGGAGTTGGTTCAGTCTTTGGACCACACCAGTCTTGCTGAGCTTGGTGATATGTTATTGGGAGTTCGAGCTTCTGCTGGATTGATTCTCGGAAATGGAGTTGCAGTTCTCAGAGTTCTCTTTTGAAGACTATCTTAGAGTTATTTGTTTCACTGCTAGATGTTATCTATTTTCTTTCCGCTGCTATTTTATTGTATCATATCTCTGATGTATATTGATATCTATTGGATTATCTGTATCAGATATTGTATCAAAGCTGTATATCAATGTATTATTCTTTTATTCCGCTGTGTTGTTTACTTAATTTTGTTATAAGCTCCGGCGAATCGGATTTGAACGATCGAATCTATGGCATTCGAATACGATATGAAGTATGGATGTCGATTTTCGAGCGGGCAAAAATTCGACTCGTTACAAAGCAGCTTATATATCTAGCAGGTAATGCAACCCAAATCCAGCCACATGGCTTCCAGAAACCTGTACTTACTCAATGTAAACATGTAATTGTCAAATATACAAGTTTATAGCATTTCACTTAATTTCGGTAGTTAAACACATGTACAATATAAACAATATACACTAAACACTTCCAAAAGCAAATTAATAAGGTTCCGATACAAATTTAGTTATTTACAACTAAATCACCCATCAATTTCATTCCATTTAAATGGTTTACACTTCATTTCTTACATTCTATTCATCTTAATCCAAACGAACACATATTTATCCCAATTGATTCAAAAATCAATTTCATTGCTTATATTAACTCGTAGATTTTTATGCAATCTCATTTGCGTCGACGACGACCATTTTTATGAAAATTCAATGATGTTCACTTAATAGAATATCCATTCTATTTTATAACTACTTAAAATTGATACCAATTCAATTTATACTTTATTCTGTTTCATTTCCAATGTCCCAACATTATTCTTAATTGTTGACAACCAATTCATATATCGTTCCACTTAATCCGAATGGTTAACAACTCACAAACTTATATATAATTTGTTATTAAGCAATCTGTACTCATATTTAATTCAATTGCTCTCAAAGTCAATTTTATTTTACTCCTATCAATTCACAGAATTTTTAATTACTTCCATTTACATCAAATGACAATTTATTCTATGCAATTTGAAGAGATCTATGTGAATAAATAATTCTTATGTTTTATAACCAATTTAAATGGATTTCAACTCAATTCATACTTAATTCAATATAATTAACTCATCCACTCAATCCATTTCGAATTTTCCATGTTCTTAAATATTATTACAACCCACCAAGTTCTATTTCAATCCATATTTATTTTTACTTGATTCAAATTTAATCCAATATCATTAAACTTGGTTTATGTTGAATTAAATTCAACTCTCTTCGATTTATTCAGCTTAAGTCAATTTACTTCGATTTATTCAGCTTAAGTCATTTTACTTCCAAGGCCATATCCAATTTATTTCCACTTATTGGATTTCATTTACACATTCAAACCATTACTATTTTAATTCAATTTCATCTTTTGTTCAATACATTACCAATTATATTTAATTTGTTAACACTTCACGTTAAATTTTAAACTTTAAAACTCAAGTTCTGAATTCACTATCCATTTTCAAATTACCACCTAATTTTATGAACTCACAGTTCAATTACATTTTCTTCACCAACCATTTTAAGTCGAATTCAATTTATAACTCGAGTTTTATTTCCGAACCTCATCATAAACTCACAATTCCATTTTATTTAACATTTCATTAACCAATTTATTAACAAATAAGTTCTCTCCTATTTATAGTTCAATACTTGATCTTTAACCCCAAATATCACTTTATTTAATTTTCTTGGTTCAATTTAGTTAATAATTCAAGTTTGGATTTTCTTTTCATTATCCAAATCATCAAACAATATTTATTTTGGATTTTCTATTCCACTTTCAAAATTTATAAGCCACAACTTATTATTTACACAATTCCATTCATCATAAGCTTGAATATATTCTTCTTTTATTTTATCTCAAGCCTTATGCTTATTGGTAACCCAAGCATATTTTATGGATTTTTAATTCTTTTACACGTTATTCTAATTTATTTATATCAATCGAATTTTTATCCAGCTTATTTTCCATTTGTTCAGGTACGACTCTAATTCCATTTAATAACTTAATTGAATTCTTATTCCAATTCAATTTTATTTTAAACTCGGACTTATTTAACTCAATTCGATTTCAACTTAACTTGAACTCAACTGGATATTATTTTCAACTTATTCAATTTATTTCAATCCAGTTAAATTTTATCTTCCAATCCAGGGAAATTTCATTTTTAACCTTTCGCCTTAAATTTAAATTTCCAACATTCAAAGCTTATATTTCCTTCCTGATTTAAAACTCATCTCAATTTATTAGCTTACAATTTATAAGCTTCAACCTATCCATCAGGATTTTTAAACTCCCGGCTTTGGTTTCAAATCATTTTGAAATCTTCAACATCTCAAATCATATTTCTCAAAAGTTAAACCAATCATGTTTTATTCCCAACAAATTTCTTTTGAGACTTCCAAAAACAACTAGCTTTTCTGAATGAATAAATTTTTGGCAGCAATCCATCACTTAGAAATTCGAAAATGAATACTGATGATGCGGCCGTCATCATCAGAATTATTTTCCAATAATCCAAGTGATTTCAATGCTATATCACTTTCAAAATCCATTTGAAACAGATTTCCATTCAGAAATATCTCCAAAACAATAATGCTATCATTTATCATTAAAACACTTCGATAAACATTTCCAAATCTCCGGGATTTTAAACTTCTAAAGCCTGCTTAAATAAATTTTAAATATAATTCATTTGTACACTTTATGCTTATACAAATTCTCATTTGATTGTATTTCAATTTATAAATTACATTCATAATCCATATTTATAAATTTCATTTTATAATGAATTTATTCCTCTAAATTTTAGTTATATTTCAATTTCTAGTTAAATTTTCACTTAACAATGATAATACTCTAATTTTATCATTTCTAACATCCAAACAACCATATATTAGCTAAATAGTTTTTCAAAAACTATTCTTTATATCAAAATATGTTTTTGGGTAAAATTATTTCATTTACCCATATTTAAAAACAATACCGTGTCGATTGCTCTATTCAAATGTTTAGAAACCCTTTCGATACAGTTGCGCAGACTGTGTCAACGAAGGTTCCTATGCCACCCAATAAATCAATCAACACAATATTAAAACAATTTATATTCACTAACAAATACGCGCTCATATCTATTAATACGCTCAAACTCATTATAGAGTACTACAGACTCTATTTTAAATGAGTAATTCCCACCAGAGCCAAGGTTATCTCCAACCTAAGCTCTGATACCAACTGTAACAGCTCGCAAATCCGTACCCCTTGAGTTAATACTATTCTACAACATTCAACTCAAGTTGCACATAAATACGAACCATTTGGGTTTAAGAAGAAGAGGTAGAAGAAGAGAAAACAAAATCAACATCAGAATCTAACCATCGCAGCGGAATAAAATATAATAGATAGTAAATGATCTTTACTCAAAAGTCAAATATCTTTGTTTACATATATTACATCATCAGAGTACATCAATCACAGTTCAACAACAACAACATACAAATGGATTCACCGCAACTCAACACAGCGGAATATATATAACACAAGTACGAATATACGTATCGTCATCCAGCTCGTCTCCTGAGCTCCACAGCATCATATCCTGTATCCTATAATACTCGGTATTACCCGAGCATTACAGTTAAATAACACCTGAGTCAGTCTGAAATACCAGCGTGAGAAAACCACACCTAATTGATTATTAAAGTTTCAAAAATCCTTTGAAAACAAAAGCATCTCGTAAGACCACGCCACAAATAAACATGTCGGGTTTTTACCTTACGATGGCTAAAACACATTTTATAGAAATCCTCTGATATTACAATAGGGTCTATATACAAATACTTATAAAATAGCCGAAATTGTTACATTATTAAATTCCAGCTACTAGCCACAAAAGTGGGTAATACAAACAAAATTCGTACAAGGCTCGTAGGGAGAATGGATTTCCAACTAATGACGAGGAACTAGGGTACCACCTGTCACAGTACGGGGCCTAGATCACCGTACCGAGGAGTACTCCCGCTCCCCTGCAACACAAGGCCGGGACTATCCCTTGCTGGATAATCCCGAGTGAGATCACCCCGCGGTTGGGATCAGCAACCGCCCACTAAGCCGAAATAAAAAGGGACATCTAGACAGGGATGACCTCACCCTGCTTGGGTGCTACCCACCTAGCCTTGCTGCATATCCCCTGATTTTCAGTCATTCCCATTTGATGAGGCTTGAGGCTAAGCGTTACCTTTTCAGAACATATCCTTAGAATGCCCATCGTCCACCTGACGATGTTTCGCAAGCATTCATTTATACAAGTCCGTCCCAGGTTCGAACGGAACCGAAGGCACTATTCCTACTACATCCATTTTGGAGATATCCTCAGGATTAGTAGCGACTAGCCCTTGAACTTCACTGCTCCATCTTCGAATCCAAAATCGTTTTCACGAATTGTACAAACTGGATCGAAGTGGTTTTCGAGAAATAAATCTCGATCCCGGTCTCTTCGAAACAATCAGCGCATTTGTCCAATATTGATAGTCGGTTATTTAACTATCAATTATATTCACAAACAACCATCAACCAATAAATAATTTTCCAAATTATCTATTAATCTCAAAAATATCTTCACAAGATATATTTCTATTTTCAATCCTTTGAAAACAGTTTTAAAACCATCTTTCTTTTCAGAATAAACTTTCTCAAATATTTTCTATCTTCTCTAAAATCACCAAGCACAAAACTAGATTTTAAAATAATTTAAAACACACTACTTTGAAATATACTTTAAAACATTTATTTTAAAACTACTTCAATGATTTGTAAAAATACATACTATATGAATATTTGAAAATAAGGTTACTAAATAAAATATAAAACTAGATTTTCATTTTTTTTTAAATGAAATACTAAGTCACTCTTTAAATAATTATTGCTATAATAGATTAAAAGGAAATATTTACTTTAGAATTTAAATATTTAGAAATAGTAAGTTTTCAAAACATACTTCTTAAAACAACTTTAAACTTTTAATTTATATTTAAAAATTTACTTTGAAACGTACTTGGTTATTCAGAGAGAAATTTCCAATCTCAACCACTTAAATCAATTTTCCAAATTGATTCCCAATTTATTCCATTTGAAATAAATTTCTTACTTATCAGTTCATTTCAAAATTCATTAATTATGAACTTTATTCTCTATTTTCTGTTTGATTTTTAAATCCTTTAGCTGAAATATACAAATTTCAGGTTATTCCCAATTTCTTCTTTATTCTCCTTAAATAATTTAAATCCTAAATTTAAAATAAATGTTTTGTTCTTTTTAAACAACAACATTGAAGTTTAAGTTTCATTAACTTTCTGTTTATTTAAATTTCCCTTCCCATATTCAAGATTTATTTATTAAAATTTTAAAGTCACTTTATTTCCTTTCCAGTTCGTTCATAAATTTATTCAACTTTTCTATAATTATTTTACTTACAATTTCACTTCTTTTATTTCCATTTCCAAACTCAAATTATATATTTGGTAATTCATTATTTCCCGATTATAACAATCAAGCCATAGCATTCAATACTTTCACATACTTCACTACAGGATATTAAATATTCAGAACAGAGAATATTAAATAATTAAATAAACTTGAGGGGTCTAGTTGGATCCCTCCAACCTGTTCTCCCTGCATCCACAGACGTTAGCACAATATAAAATGCCAATTCCAAATATATACCATACTACAGCACATAAATCAATTCAACCGGTTCAAACAATTATTTAAATTTAATCGTTTAAATTTAAATTAACTGAGTGAGATTAACTCACCTTTACTTTTAATTTTGCAGTCTATTTCCAAACTGGCTTGCTTCCGTGATTAAAAACCTTGTATAACAATTATACGATTCATTAATATTTTAAATAATCGAACTAATAATTTAGTTTCGAACTAATTTTCCTATAACAAATATTTTTGGTAACTTAAATTAATTAATCATCCTAAATATATTATTTTTTTCTCCTTAATGATTATTTTTAGTAACCAAAATTTATTATCAAAATCTATCTGTATAAACTTCCTCTGTTAAACCTACAATTAAAATAGGCGGGTATATAACACTTAAAAATCCCTTTGTTGCTTTTCTAACGTATACATTTAATTAAACTGAATGCATTTAAATTTATTTCCTGTTTCAGCATTTAGTTTTAAATGCTCGAAAATTTCGGGTCGTCACAGAATGTATGTGAAACTCTGATGTATATTAAATGTAATCGATAGAAATAGTATTCTTTTGTAACAGTTATTATTTATTATTATATTTTATCCGCTGCGAATGTGAGATGTTGTTGATTTTGTTCTTCTCCTTCTATCTCTTTCTTCTTTTTCATAACTATCTGGAATTTTCGGGTGCGAAAATTTCGGGTCATTACACCAGATCATTAGGAGTTAAGAAGAAAAAGATAGAAGAAGAAATAGAAACAACAACACAGAATCTTATAATCGCAGCGGAATAAAATATAATGTATATAACAACAGATCTTTATATAAAGAAAATTATAACTGTCAATATATACAATCAATAGAGTACAAAAATTAATGTATCGATATGGACAGTTATCATAACTTGTCCTCGCCAGTGCCGACTATATAGTCTACACACACAGCAGAATATAATCAAGTACGTGATATACGTCTGAAATCCTCTTGCTCGTCTCTTGAGCTCCAAAGCACTCTAACCTGAATCTGCAATACTCGGTTTGACGTGAGCATTATAATAAAATAACACCCGAGGTAGTCTGTAAAAACCAGCGTGAGAAAACACATTCCATTTGAATTATTACTTTCAATAAAATGTGTTAATGTTTTATTCTAACTACTTTAATTTTGTTTGGCAACTTAATCGCACATACATTAGATAATTAAAAACAATATCTTAGAACATCAGTCAAACATGGATCATTAACTCATTCAACCATTTATAATTGATATTAAATCAATTTACCCATTAGAATTTAATCAGTTCCAATTAGCTAAATCAAGTTATATTTTTAAATCCTGATTACTTGTTAATCAAGAAATTTATAAAAAAGATGATTTATTTGAATTAATAAAAATTAAACAGTCCATTGATAGTTTCTTAATTAATTAACATATGACTAATTGCATAAGAAATTTTCCATTCGTTTACTTCAATTATTAAATATCATTGAATTTTTACATTACAGAAATCTTAGAGTTATTAGTTCAGATGGAACTACTCGGCAACAGGGTATCGACACAAAAATCTGCTCTTTGATGGGTTTTGAATTGAATAAGAAAATAGTGTTTTCTTTTTATAGTTATTAAATAAATTCAATTTCCTTTTTTTATTTAAAATCCACTCAGCCCTTAAAACAAAACCCGGCTTAAAACCCTAACCTTCTTCATCCAGTTTCTTTCTTTCCTCCCTTCATACGAGTGAACAAAATTGTGCACAAATATGTGCACATGCACATGACTCCGGTTGATCTCTCTCGCCGTCGACCATCCACACAAGTCGCCATGACCATCACACCACACCCACGCACCTGGAAACCATGGCCAACAGTTTGAAATTTTGAACATCTCACCAAAAACTAGAACGAAAACTTGCCACCAAATCACCTCGCCTCACCACCCACAACCACCATCCAACCCCATAATTTACCCAAAGCTTCGCCACAACCTCTGCCACATATTCCCCCTGGTGCACATGATTACACCTCTTTCCTCTCGTCGCCATTTCCATGAAGCCGAGACCGAAAAAAACCCATACCCTAAACCATAATTCCACTTGTTAAGCCACCAAAAGCCCTTAAAAATTGCCGTGCCATTTTTCCCCACTTCCACATCACCCGAGCATCCTCCACATCCACTGCCCTCGAAATCTATCAAATCGTCGGAGTTCGGCATTTTCTCCAAAACCGATCAACCCCCACAATTCTCCATGCACACAACCTTAAAAATCTTCGAACCACTTTTAAAAATCAAGATTTTCAATAGTGATCATGACTATGTGATCCATTCATCAAATTGTGAAAATTGAATTCTGACCCTAGTAAACCACTTACTGTTATATGTTTTTTGTTTCCTCTATGCTTGATGATATCGAATGCAATCATTTCTAAAATATTCTACACTAAAAACTAACAACTTTGGTTTTGGAATCAAAGTTAAAAATAGAATAGATGGGAAGATATTGATTTTAAAAGTTACAAAGCTTAACTGTGTTACACAAAAGCAAATGATCAGAGAAGGTAAAGGAAGTGCAGTGCTAAGTTGTAGGTGAACTACAATGTCTAACTCACATAAATAAAGGCATTTAAACATTTTAACACATGTATTTTTGAAATAAATAAAAGATCCATTCAAAATCCTAGATGTATAGGCATATATGAAACAACCAGTTAATAAATTTTTAAGTGTTTTACTCACTGTCTTTGAAAGTGATGAATACTGTTGTTTTGCTTAAGTCCTTCCCTCAAAGCTCTTGAACACTAAATCCATTCTTGTTTTAATGGAAGAGTTTTTCTTTTTCTTTTTATAAGTTATACGTGGACAGCAAACAAGTATAGCTTTATATATATATATATATATATATATATATATATAAGAATGGAAGTGAAATAGTTAAGCATAGGGTGGCCATGTGCACATGTAAGGTGGCTGCCTATCCATATATGTATAGGTTTCAATTTTCTTTCTTTTCATTTTCTTATGCTTTGGCGGCTGATTTGATTCATGGCTAATTTGATTTTATATAGGTGATTTGATATTTTATGTTTGATTTGATTTTTAGTATGCTTGATGAGATTTATTGTATGCTCGATTTGATTTTTGTCATTGTGATAACCCAGATTTTAGAATACCTATAATTCATATTTAATTGATGGAAATACTGATTCATAAGTTAAATAAATAATTCTGGTAATGAAAGTATATATCTGAATAAGTATTGGTTTGATAATATTTCTAGTATAATTAATTAAATTGGAAAAATTGATGATAAAAAATAATAATGATTGTTTGTGTGTGTATATATATATATATATATATATATATATATATATATATAGATTTTACAGGAATAGAACTGTTATTTTTAAAATTTAATAAGTAGTTATATATGTATATATGTATAACTTGATTTGTAAGTTGGATTTTAGAATTTAATTTGAATTCGAATTCGAATTCGAATTTAAAGTTTTGAAATTCAAAGGATGGATATTTTGAAATATTTGAATTTAAAGATATTTGTATAAGCTTTTATTTATAAATACAATTGATTTTATTTCTTTAAAAGCTATTTATATATATAGATAAGTATTATAAATTTATAAATAAGTAAAAGCATTTTTATTAACATTTAAAATTAAAATAAAATACTTAAAGAGACAAGTGTTATTATCTTAAGTCTTCTTATAACATGTGTAAACTAATACGCATATACAATGACAAATGTCAAAAAAATTGTTTTCTTTTAATTTTTTTTATTAATCATTTCAGCTATTTTAAATACTTATGTTTTCTCCTTCTTTATTTTTCTTTTTTTCTCTCTCTTGAATCAAACTAAAGAACTTCAGCTGAAACAAAAGGATAAATCAAACAGCAACAGCAAATTTTCAATCTGAAGCAAATCATCAAAGCAGATCCAACTCATACCATAAATCAGATAAATTAAAGATCATTTCAACAACTTCCAGATTTTTATTCAAATTTAGTTTGCTCCTCTGTTCAATATGTACAGGTGAGTAAATTCTGTAACTTGCTATATCTTGTGTAGTATGTGGAAAATTTATGAAGAATAAGTTGAAAATATGCCTGTGTGATGATTTAAGAAAAATTTATGTATATGTATGTGAAGTATTAAGTGAGCATGTCAGTATAGCTCACTGTTCCTAGTTCCAGGATTCAAAACTTGTTTCAAATCAAGTTTCTTCTCCTAGAATCCTTGTTTGGCTTTAGGATATAAACAAATTACATTTGTAAAATCAAGTTTTAACTTCTAAAAATGTTTAACATAAAGACGAGGACAAATCTGGCCAAGGAATATAATTTGCAGCAAGATTTCAAACTTGGTCTTAAACTTGAATATCGAAATCATTCGAATCCTATATAATCGGGTTCAGTCTGGAAATTCATGATTTTTAAAGTAAAATTCAAGATTTTTTAAGCTTGTGATTACCGAGATTTTAAGGGTTGAACGAAAATTGGTTTTTCACCAAATTCCGATGATCCAATCGTAGATGAGGAGTGATTTTTGACCAAATGA
The DNA here is from genome assembly GCA_030765085.1 of Allium cepa. NCBI lineage: Eukaryota > Viridiplantae > Streptophyta > Magnoliopsida > Asparagales > Amaryllidaceae > Allium > Allium cepa. The sequence continues at coordinate 453,658,367 of CM060937.1, read as the reverse complement.
TAGCTGGAACGGTTGCGAATCCAGGAAAATTAGGTTCGATTTTTTTTTATGAATGGATTTACTAATCAAGGCAGATTTAGGGTTTAGGCTTGAAATTTGACGTGGTTGTTCCCAAGGCGCTTGCAGTTCCGACGATGCATTAGAATCGATCGGGGTTAGGGGAAATGGTAGTGCAGGGTTCTGGCAAAGTTTTGGGTGGATGGCATGGTGCCCGGTGGACTATGACGGTGGTGCAAAGATGATTTAGTTGATGGCATGTTCTAGGTTGGGTTTCTATGGTATCGATTTTGTTCGATCGTTGATTTCCATCGTTTATGGAGGAGCTGGCTGTTCAAGGAGTTCAAGTGAGTTGTCGACGACCGGCAGGCACCGACGCGGTTGATCGAAACGCTATCGGAAGCGTGTGCACGTGCACGAAGGTTTTGTACGTGTCAGAGCTTGGTTTGGGGGAGAGTCCTCATCTGAAGTCAACATTAGGTTTGTATCTTGGTGACTCGAGTTGGACTTCGGGTTCGTGTATGTGGTTGTTAACAGTTTTATCTTAAACTAAGTTCTTTATAAAAGAAGAAGAAGAGGAAGGGAAGTTTTCTATGGGGAAACTCGGAATGTTTACGGGTTGAACCCGAAGTGGGATTTAACATTTTAAAATTTATTTTTTGTATAATAATGTTTCTTTAATTTTAGTTTAGGAAGCTGTATAATAAGTTTTACTTAAATTAAATTGATTCTTGAAGTTTATTTAAACTTACTTAAAGTATGTAATTAAAAAGTTAATTAAAAAGGATAAATGGGTTATCTTTAAGTAAGTCAAGGACCTTGGCGATTAAAGATTAATAAAAATTAAGGAATTAGAGGGAAATTAATTTATTTTGATTAAGGATTAATAAATTAATAATTAAGGGTGATGAATTAATTAAGTTAAGATTAATTAATTGGAAATTAGAAATCTATTAATGTAAGTAATTAGAGATTAATTACTTGAATATTTAATTACATAATGTAAGTAATTAACTGATAAATTGTTAGGGTTTAATTAATTTAATTATGAATTAAAGGTTAAATTAATTAATGATTAGAGGTTAGTTAATTGAGAATAATTAACCAAAAGAATAAATTTCTGGATGGAAATAATTAAAGGAAGTTTACTTAATGGGAGTAGTTGAGGACTAATTACTTAATGTAATTTATTATAGGATTAATAAATCAAGGAATTTATTAATTAAGGATTACTGTGACGCCCCACCTCTATACCCACGCTAGCCAAGGACATTACGGTGTAATGCTGTCAACTAGCGCGGAGAATAAGGCTGTTGAGGAGCGACCATCCGTGAAATTGCTTTGCGCGAGCATCGATATGTTAGATAGTATAACATGCATTTCTTTATCAAGAGGGAAATCCGACATACCGACACAAACTCAAAGCTACTACACAGTGGCTATAATATCTTCAGAAACAAATATAGAAATAAACATAACATAAATCAGTCGCAGACAATCCATATCACAAAGGCGGAAATAGATATGAATATTACACTTGGAAGTGTATATCAGAGTAGCGGTCTAAAAAGATCCACAATATCAAAAAAGAATAAGTATACATCATGGAGTCTATATCTCAAACGTATACAACCAAAAACTACTAATCTCAGTAGTTAACCGAAAGTCAAGAAGGTAATCCCGGATGTAAAGTCAAGCAGAAGCACCTGTAACATCTCGGTCTGACCCGAGTATTATTTAATAAGAAAATAATAAAAAGGATCGGTCTAACTATAAATATCAGATGAAACGATATAGAATAAGAGATATGACTAAACACATAATAATCACAATGCCAAGCTGTGATATATATAAGTAATTGAAAATCAACAAGGGATTAATCAATATCACAAAAATCTACACAAGAATCAAAAGAATGTCATACTCCTTATTTCGTTCACCAAACCATAAATATTGACGATTATATCAATGTCAATCACAAAAGTCAATGACACACAAATTCACCAATGCACAAATATTGATAAAACTAGTCTATGGAAATCACGAAAATTGGTGAAACACAAATTCTAGAAATCATCTCAAGAAATCCAGAAATCACAAAAAGGGGGAAGGCCTATCACAAACTGGAGCATAAAGCTCACCAACACGTGTATCACAAACGGAACGCTAATTCCATGGTTGCTAACCATCAAAAATTGAGCCGAAGCTCCACAAACGGCCCGAAGACCATGGGTTGCTACCCCACCAATTTGAGTCGAAACTCCACAAAACGGGGTTTAGTCTCCCTCGCAGACAAAGAGACATCGCTCATTGCTAGTCTAAATCACAAAGATGATCGTCATGATCAACGAGAAGTGTCAATTACACTAAGCTAGTAAATATATGAGTTTAGCCTCATGTTCCATAACCACTTGCTTAACTTAAATATTTACGAACAAACTGTAGACCTCCACTAGAAAATTGTCACAAGATTTTCAACCGAACAAGTCCAAGAATTAACCGACGAAGTAAACGCAAGCGTTTGATACCACTTGTTTTACTAAGCCGTCTAATTAGATTTCTCATACGAGTGAGGTAAAGGTTTGTATATACTAATAGATTGGAAAACGGTTTAAGAAACGAGCTTTGTAATAAAATAAACGTTGAAATCGTTTTGATGAAAGAATTTTGATATTTACTACTATTATAGAAAACCTTTATATTTTTAAAGTGACAAATCACAAAGAAGATTGTAGGAACAATCAATCACTAAAATTCACATACGAAGATGTGAATAAAATCCAAAGGAATCGATACCGAATCCATCAAAATGGATATTCCCAAAAATCACGATGAAAATGTCATCAAAGTCCATAATAAATGATAACAACAAAAAGGGAATCAACACGAATCGATTAAAGTTGGAAATATAGTCAAAAATAGTCAAGATAGGCAAATTAAACAGTTCCAGACGTCTGGAGGTCCAATCCAGGCATCTGAAGACTAATTAGACGTCTGGTTTAGAATCCAGACGTCTGGATTTGTTCTCTGGGAATAATCCATAGAACACCCAGACGTTTGAAACTTTTAGTCAGACGTCTGAGACCTATCCAGACGTCTGATCCAAAATTTCAGACGTCTGGAATTAGTCTCTGCTTTTTTTTATATATTCTGCGTGGTTATATTTTTCTCTCCAGGACCAAACCAGACGTCTGGTCACCTGGTCTGAGAAACAATTTGCCTAGGCCAAAGTGGCCAAAACGTATCGGGAGCGATCGGACAAGCAATGACGACTAAGGGTTTATGCCTAGCGACAACCCAGCCTTAAAAGCTCTTCGATACACCCCGAATATTAATGTCCAAATGTCCATAAAAGGGTTTTCATAAACTTGGACCAAAACACCCAAATTAGGAAAATTCACCAAATCAATTCAAATCAAAAGCAAATGAATATGCACAAATGTTAGGAATTCATACCTAACCACAAAGATAGATATAGAAAAAGATGTGAGATAAAAATCTCACCTTTGAACCCAAACGATTGAAGAAGAAGCTCGAAAGTAAAGGAGAATGAACCACTCTTCAAATCCAACTCAAGAAGCTTGATTCTAAGTTTTAAAAGAAGAACATTCCCAAAGTTAGGTTTAGGAATTTCTGAAATTGATAAGAGAATAAGTTGGAGAAGAAGAATATAAGCTTACCAATGGGTTCTTCTGTTAGTTTGGAGCTAGAGTTTGATTTGCAAAAGAAAACTAGGGTTTTTGGAGTTTTAATTTCTCATCCCTCCCACCATTGATGCTTTAGAAATGAAAAGAGAAGGAAGTGAGAGTGAATGGGGAGAGTGGTTCAGATTTGAGTATAAGTTAAACATAGGGTTGAACCAAACCCAAACCCAAAGTGAAAAGGTAGCAAAATTTGACTAACTCCAAACATATCGAAGCTTATACTCAAAAAGGTCGCAAACGACATTTTAAACTCAATGGGAGTGGCCCCGAGTCCTAATTCGACCATATGCAAAAAGTAGATTTTCGGACTAATTTCGAGTATCGATAAAATATTTAAATATATAAAAAAAATCGATAAATATGCGGGTTGTTACAGACTCCCCTCCTTAAAGAAATTGCATCCTCGCAAATTTTAAGAAGAAAATATAAAGTAACAACCATAAAAGCATATTCAACACAAAAGAAATTTGAAATAAAAGGTTCACCTCAAAGAGCATGGGAAAGTAAGTCCGGATGTGATCGCTCGATGAACTCTCTAGACTCCTAAGAACAATCCTTAGGATTTGAAGACCATTGAACTTTCACAAGCGGAACATCCTTATTTCGAAGTCGTTTGACTTCCGAAGCAATAATACGAATAGGATGTTGCTCATAAGTTAAATTAGGCGAAACTTCAATCTCTTCCATAACACCAGGCTCAAGAATAGAATCGGAATCTCGAAGACATTTTCGAAGTTGAGAAACGTGAAACACGTCATGGATAGCAGAAAATTGAGCCGGTAATAAAAGGCGATAAGCCACGGAACCAATACGTTCGGTGATAGGAAATGACCCAATATATCGAGGCGCTAATTTTCCCGATCGACTGAAACGTACAACACCTTTCATGGGTGAAACACGAACGAACACAAGATCTCCCATAGAAAATTCTAACTTCCTTCTTCGATTATCGGCATAGGATTTTTGTCTACTCTGGGCTTCTTTCATCCTATGACGAATAAGATCAATCTTTTCTGTGGAATCACGAACAAAATCTGGACCTAAAACCAGCTTCTCACCGGCCTCAAGCCAACAAGAAGGAGATCGGCATGGCCTTCCATAGAGTGCCTCAAAAGGTGCCATACCAATACTAGATTGGAAGCTATTATTATAGGAAAATTCAACAAGAGGAATATGATCTTCCCAGCTTCCACCGAAATACAAGCACACAAGCACGAAGAAGATCTTCAAGAGTTTGATTCACACGCTCGGTTTGTCCATCGGACTGGGGGTGATAAGCGGTGCTAAAATTAAGCTTCGTTCCCAAAGCTTTTTGAAGACTCTTCCAAAATCCACTAGTAAACAACGGATCACGATCACTAGCAATAGAAGTAGGAACTCCATGCAATTTAACAATTTCTTTGATAAAGAGTTTGGCCAAAAGAGGAACGGTTCGGTTAGACCGAACGGGAATAAAATGGGCGGATTTAGTAAGTCTATCCACTATCACCCATAAGCTATCATGACCCGAACGAGAACGGGGAAGGCCATCTATAAAATCCATGGAAATTTGGTCCCACTTCCAAATTGGAATTTCTAAAGGTTGCAATAACCCACCGGGCCTTTAATGCTCGGCCTTAACGAGTTGGCAAGTCATGCAACGCTTAACGAAGTTAGCGATGTCAAGTTTCATTCCCTCCCAATAATAAAGTCGCTTCATATCCGCGTACATTTTACTGCTACCGAGATGAATGGTAAATTTAGAACGATGGGAATCTTCTAAAATATCTTTTCGAAGATCACTAATATTTGGTACGATTAGTCTACCAAATTTCCAAATGCCGCCACGAGAATCGATATCCAAGTCTTTTAAACCTTTAATATCAATTTTATCCTTAAAATTTTGGCCAAGAAGAGCCAATTCAGGATCTAGCCCTTGAGCTTCAAGAATGCGGTCTAAAAGATAAGGATGAGCCTCAAGGCTACATAAAATAAATGATGAGCATAAATCGGATACGCGGTCTCGAATCTCACAAGTGGATAAGATCTCGAGATCGTTCCATTCGGATATCATCATAGAAACAACAGCTTGTTGTTTACAGCTAAGAGCATCGACGACACGATTACCCTTACCGGGGGTATAAAGAATATCAAGATCATAAGGAGCAAGGAACTCGAGCCAACATTGTTGATGCAAATTAAGTTCCTTTTGAGAGAATAAATACTTCAAGGACTTATGATCGGTATAAAGAATAAATTTCTCTCCCAAAAGATAATGACGCCAAATTCGAAGGGCGAAAACAATAGCCATGAGTTCTAAATCGTGTGTGGCATATCTAGTCTCGGAAGTCTTTAATTGCCTTGAAGCATAAGCAATAACACGTTCTTTGTGCATAAGAACGGCACCCAAACCAACGCGACTGGCATCGGTATAAACAACGAAATCTTGATTCCCCTCGGGAATAACAAGAATAGAAGCATCGGAAAGGAGTTCTTCTAATTTCTGAAAAGAAGTTTCACATTTTTCCGACCAAATGTATTTAACACCTTTCTTCGTTAAACTAGTGAGAGGCACGACAATCTTAGAAAAGTCTTTGATGAAACGACGGTAATAACCCGCCAATCCAAGAAAACTACGAATTTCCGTCACACTCTCCTCTCTCTTCCAATCTTGAATCGCTTCAATCTTTGAAGGATCCACGGAAATTCCGGATTCGGAAATAATATGACCGAGAAACTTCACACGAGATTGCCAAAAGTGGCATTTAGAAAACTTTGCTTTTAAATGATTACTCCTAAGAGTTTCCAATACAATCCGAAGATGCTTTTCATGCTCCTCCTCGGTTTTTGAATACACAAGAATATCATTAATAAAGATGAGAACAAACCGGTCGAGGAAGTCTTTGAAAACTCTATTCATAAGGTCAACGAAATAAGCTGGGGCATCGTCAACCCAAATGGCATAACAAGCCATTCATAAGATCCGTACCGAGTACGGAACGATGTCAAAGGAATGTTATCCTCTGCAATACGAAGCTGATGAAAACCAGTAGCTAAGTCTAATTGTGAAAAGACTCTAGCACCACTAAGCTGATCGAATAGATCATCAATCCGAGGTAAAGGATATTTATTTTTGATAGTAAGATCATTAAGCTTGCGGTAGTCAACGCAAAGCCTAAGCGTACCATCGGATTTCTTCACAAAAATAGCTGAAGCTCCCCAAGGCGAGGAACTAGAGCGAATAAATTGCTTCGTCTCCAATTTGGATAATTGTTTACGTATCTCCTCATTTTCTTTATTGGACATACGATAAGGAGGACGACTGATAGGTTGAGCTCCAGGGATAAGATTAATTCTGAACTCAATTGCTCGCTTAGGTGGTAATCCTAACAAGGGCTCAAATATGTCGGAAAATTCACGAATAACGTGAATAAGAGAAATAATATCTTCCTCATCATCATTATTGTCATCCCGAGGATTTAAAGAATATAAAGATGCAACCAAGCTGGAATCCGAATCTTTAAGATTAATAGAAATCTGCTTAACAGATTGAGGATGTCGAAGATGAACAGTCCGCTCAGGACATAGGATATGAGCTTCGTAACGGTTAAGCCAATCCATTCCCAAAATCATTCCAAAGCCTAAATAACGCATGACATGCAAATCGGCTCGGAAACAAAAATCACCCAAAATAATCTCGACATCATTACACAATAAACTGATTGTTGCGGATCCACCAACCGGATTTGCAATTCTCAAAGAAGTCATTAAAGCAACAACACTTAAAGAAAAAGTATCAACAAGCTCTTTTGATATAAAAGAATGGGATGCTCCCGTATCAAAAAGAACTCGAATAGGTTGATCATGAAATAAAACAATACCATCAAGAATGGAATGAGAAATACCATGGCCACGAGATGTGTTGCCAGGGGCATGAGCAACATTTAACTTTCCCTCCTTCCTGCCTTGAAGCTTGGGGCATGAAGATATAACATGACCGGGACCTTTGCAGTAGCAACAAGAGAGAGACTTTGGGCACTCGTTCGCGTAATGGTCCTTCGAACCACAATTATAGCATTCCCCACGACCAAAGGAAGAAGTCTTTGCCACTGGGGTTGCTTGCTTCCCTTTCTTATTGGGATAAGAGCCTTCGAATTTACTGGGCCTTTTCTTGTTGTTGTTGAAGCTTGGTTTAGAACCTACCACTTCAACATCATTTTCCCTATCCGCCTCTTCAAGACGAAGAGCGATATCAATGAGTTGGTCGAAAGAAACTTCTAATTTTAGAAGTAATGGCTTCTTGAGATTTTTATTCAAGCCATAGACGAATCTCTGATTTTTCTTCAATGGGGTATTAATATATTCAACCCCGTATTTAGAAAGAGATTCAAAAGACGCGACATAATCTGTCACGGAAGATTCACCTTGAACAAGGTCTATAAAACGGCGAGCCAAAGTCACCTTCTCAGCTTCTGGTATGAATTTTAACTCGAAGCGCTCTCGGAATTTCTCCCAAGTGAGATCCGCTTCATTAATCTCAGAAATAAGAAGTTCGTACCAGTCCAATGCTCTTTCTTGGAGCATACTAGAAGCCACCTGAACTCGGTGAAGATCAATAAGGTTCATGCGAGAAAAGATTTGATCGCATGTCCTTAACCAAGCCTGGACTTCAATAATAGTTTCAGAACCTTTAAATGGCTTCGCACCCAGGTTGGTGTAATCATTGCACAAACGTGCAAACCCAGATTTAGGGTGAGTAGGTTTCGGATTAGAACCAGCTGCTTGAGCATTCGTGACAAGGTTAAGAAGTTGCTGGGTAGTCATAAAAACTCCATCTTGGGGTAGAGCACTAGATGGTCCAGCTCTGGGACGACCAGGTCTAACCATTTCTCTTCTTTAAGAAAGAAAGAAGAGGAAAAAGTTATTCTCGGGATAAATATCAAGCAAATCTTGATAGATAAAACAAGGAATCATAAAGAAAATAGGATGAATCGGTACGAAGACTCGAATTAAATCCTAAAGCACGACTCCTAAGAAAGACTTAGGACGATGATCCTTGTTAAAATATTCCATATTGTTCCGAAGTTTGGCTCCAATACCAAGTTGTGACGCCCCACCTCTATACCCACGCTAGCCAAGGACATTATGGTGTAATGCTGTCAACTAGCATGGAGAATAAGGCTGTTGAGGAGCGACCATCCGTGAAATTGCTTTGCGCGAGCATCGATATGTCTGATAGTATAACATGCATTTCTTTATCAAGAGGGAAATCCGACATACCGACACAAACTCAAAGCTACTACACAGTGGCTATAATATCTTCAGAAACAAATATAGAAATAAACATAACATAAATCAGTCACAAACAATCCATATCACAAAGGCGGAAATAGATATGAATATTACACTTGGAAGTGTATATCAGAGTAGCGGTCTAAAAAGATCCACAATATCAAAAAAGAATAAGTATACATCATGGAGTCTATATCTCAAACGTATACAACCAAAAACTACTAATCTCAGTAGTTAACCAAAAGTCAAGAAGGTAATCCCGGATGTAAAGTCAAGCAGAAGCACCTGTAACATCTCGGTCTGACCCGAGTATTATTTAATAAGAAAATAATAAAAAGGATCGGTCTAACTATAAATATCAGATGAAACGATATAGAATAAGAGATATGACTAAACACATAATAATCACAATGCCAAGCTGTGATATATATAAGTAATTGAAAATCAACAAGGGATTAATCAATATCACAAAAATCTACACAATAATCAAAAGAATGTCATACTCCTTATTTCGTTCACCAAACCATAAATATTGACGATTATATCAATGTCAATCACAAAAGTCAATGACACACAAATTCACCAATGCACAAATATTGATAAAACTTATCTATGGAAATCACGAAAATTGGTGAAACACAAATTCTAGAAATCATCTCAAGAAATCCAGAAATCGCAAAAAGTGGGAAGGCCTATCGCAAACGGGAGCATAAAGCTCACCAACACGTGTATCACAAACAGAACGCTAATTCCATGGTTGCTAACCATCAAAAATTGAGCCGAAGCTCCACAAACGGCCCGAAGACCATGGGTTGCTACCCCACCAATTTGAGTCGAAACTCCACAAAACGGGGTTTAGTCTCCCTCGCAGACAAAGAGACATCGCTCATTGCTAGTCTAAATCACAAAGATGATCGTCATGATCAACGAGAAGTGTCAATTACACTAAGCTAGTAAATATATGAGTCTAGCCTCATGTTCCATAACCACTTGCTTAACTTAAATATTTACGAACAAACTGTAGATCTCCACTAGAAAATTGTCACAAGAGTTTCAACCGAACAAGTCCAAGAATTAACCGACGAAGTAAACGCAAGCGTTTGATACCACTTGTTTTACTAAGCCGTCTAATTAGATTTCTCATACGAGTGAGGTAAAGGTTTGTATATGCTAATAGATTGGAAAACGGTTTAAGAAACGAGCTTTGTAATAAAATAAACGTTGAAATCGTTTTGATGAAAATTTTTTGATATTTACTACTAGTATAGAAAACCTTTATATTTTTAAAGTGACAAATCACAAAGAAGATTGTAGGAACAATCAATCACTAAAATTCACATACGAAGATGTGGATAAAATCCAAAGAAATCGATACCGAATCCATCAAAATGGATATTCCCAAAAATCACGATGAAAATGTCATCAAAGTCCATAATAAATGATAACAACAAAAAGGGAATCAACGCGAATCGATTAAAGTTGGAAATATAGTCAAAAATAGTCAAGATAGGCAAATTAAACAGTTCCAGACGTCTGGAGGTCCAATCCAAGAATCTGAAGCCTAATTAAACGTCTGGTTTAGAATCCAGACGTCTGGATTTGTTCTTTGGGAATAATCCAGAGAACACCCAGACGTCTGAAACTTTTAGTCAGACGTCTGAGACCTATCCAGACGTCTGATCCAAAATTTCAGACGTCTGGAATTAGTCTCTGCTTTTTTTATATATATTCTGCGTGGTTATATTTTTCTCTACAGGACCAAACCAGACGTCTGGACTTGGTCACCAGACGTCTGGTCACCTGGTCTGGGAAACAATTTACCTAGGCCAAAGTGGCCAAAACGTATCGGGAGTGATCGGACGAGCAATGACGACTAAGGGTTTATGCCTAGCGATAACCCAGCCTTAAAAGCTCTTCGATACACCCCGAATATCAATGTCCAAATGTCCATAAAAGGGTTTTCATAAACTTGGACCAAAACACCCAAATTAGGAAAATTCACCAAATCAATTCAAATCAAAAGCAAATGAATATGCACAAATGTTAGGAATTCATACCTAACCACAAAGATAGATATAGAAAAAGATGTGAGATAAAAATCTCACCTTTGAACCCAAACGATTGAAGAAGAAGCTCGAAAGAAAAGGAGAATCAACCACTCTTCAAATCCAACTCAAGAAGCTTGATTCTAAGTTTTAAAAGAAGAACATTCCCAAAGTTAGGTTTAGGAATTTCTGAAATTGACAAGAGAATGAGTTGGAGAAGAAGAATAGAAGCTTACCAATGGGTTCTTCTATTAGTTTGGAGCTAGAGTTTGATTTGCAAAAGAAAACTAGGGTTTTGGAGTTTTAATTTCTCATCCCTCCCACCATTGATGCTTTAGAACTGAAAAGAGAAGGAAGTGAGAGTGAATGGGGAGAGTGGTTCAGATTTGAGTATAAGTTAAACATAGGGCTGAACCAAACCCAAACCCAAAGTAAAAAGGTAGCAAAATTTGACTAACTCCAAACATATCGAAGCTTATACTCAAAAAGGTCGCAAACGTCATTTTAAACTCATGGGAGTGGTCCCGAGTCCTAATTCGACCGTATGCAAAAAGTAGCATTTCGGACTAATTTCGAGCATCGATAAAATATTTAAATATATAAAAAAAATCGATAAATATGCTGGTTGTTACAATTACTTAATTAAAGGATTGATTGATTGATTAAGGAAATTAATTAACGATTGGAAAATTAATAAGTGTGATTAATTAAGGATAATTAATCAATATAAGTGGTTATAAGATAAATAAATTTGGGTAATTAACTGAGGATAATTACTGTGAAAGGTAAGGTTAATTAATTTGTGTAATTACTTAAATGTAATTAAGAAATAATTAACCAAAGATGACTAATTAAGAATAAATAATTAAAGAAGATTGATTAAAGTGGGTGGTTAAGAAATAATTAATTTATTGAATTGAAATTAATTTATGGTTAAGTAAGCAGGATGTGTAGTGATGGAGGTAATTAATTAAATCCATTAGAAATGGTACGACTAATTAACCTTGCTTTTAGATGATTGTATAATATTGAATGCCTGGATTATTTGTTATCCCTAGTATGTGATTGTGATGTTATGAAGTACGAAATGTTTTGTAATATGAAATGTTGGGTTGTACAGTGATAATGTGACTATCTACAATGAATTGCTATGTGAAAGTGACATTATATATTTAAGATTGAATTGTACTCACATGATTAACATGGATTAAGATGGTATTGAACTCGAAGAGACCGGAGTCGGGTATTAGTAAATACCCGAAACCACTTCAATTTGTAATATGAAATAATTCTATATAAATTTGATATGAGAAATCAATAAGCTGGGATGGAAAGAATTAAGTGAGTTGGGTCATTTAATCTAAGTTTGATACTTAGAAATTTGTGAGTGAAATAAGTGATATCTATAACAATTTATGAATTTTGTACTTGATATAATTTACCCTATGTTTACATAAGTTGTATGGTTTTGTATTACATGTTAGTTAGGTTTACTCACGCTGGTTTCCAGTCTGACCCGGGTGTTACTTTGGTGTAATGCTCGGGTCAGACTGAGTATTATAGATTTCCAGGTAAGAATGTTCTGGAGCTCAGGAGGCGAGCTGGATGGTAAGAATGAATGGAGGGTTTCCGCTGTATTTTATTTCTGTATATCTGAGACATGTTGATTTGTATATGTCCAGTGTTTGAGTATATGTGTTACTCTAATGCATTTGAATGTAATCGAAAAAATGCTTTTGTAAACTGTTATTATTTACTATTATATTTTATCCGCTGCGAATGTGAGATGTTGTTTCTGATCTTCTTCTTCCTTTTCTATCTCTTTCTTCTTTTTCATAACTATCTGGAATTTTCGGGCATCGAAAATTTCGGGTCATTACAGTTGGTATCAGAGCTGAAGGTTAAGCGAGAACCTTGGCTCTGGTGGGGATTACTCATTTAATAGAGTCTGTAGTACTCTAGAATGAGTTGAGAATATATATATATATATATATATATATATATGAGAGCGTACTTGTTATTTTCTTATATAAATTTTTTAAATGGTTTTATATAAATTATATTTTGATATATAAAGCAATATTTCCTTCTAATAAATATTAAGGTGATTGGTTGTTAAATTATTGAAATTAAATTAAGAAGTAATATAATACAACCAAATTGAAATCTTGAATTGGAGTTAAATTAAATAAAAACAGAAATACAACCAAATTAAAATTAAATAAGGGTAAGTTTGAAATGGATTCAAACTAAAATTTAATCTTGAATTTATAGAAGTAAGAATAATATAAAAATGAATTGGTATCTAGATATGATAACCTTGGGTATTATCATAAATAGTTATTGTGTTTAATAATGATATATTTGTTATTAAGTATGCCAAATGAAGTAAATTTATAAGATGAGTATAACTTCTAAATTAAAGTAGGTTTTAAATTGTGAAGTTTTAAAACCTAAGTCTAGAAACAATCAACTGTTTCAAAGAGTTAAAGAAAATAACAAATAATATAATTCAGACTATTTTGAATATAGTCTTATTTTAAAATAAGAAATGTTTGGAAGATTTTTAAGCGATTTGTTTTGAAATTAAAACCAAAGATGGTTTAAAATTTAAAGGTAGCCTGGTGTAAAGGAAATAAATATGAAAATAAACACTAAGGTTGAGTTCTGAATTTTCCTTGGAATGTGATGTGAAACCCAAAATGCAGTAGTTTTTAAACTTAAGTGGGAAGGATATTAATCTGAAGTTTAAAATTTGACTGGGAATTTAAATTGTGTAAATTTGTCTGAATTAGGTAAATTGAATTTAACTTGGATGAAGTTAAATAAGTTTGAATGATCAACCTGATTTGGAAATTTCAAGATGAAATTAAGATTTAACTTGGGAAGTTAAATGGTTAATTTGAATTGGGAGTTTGTGTGATCTCAAAATAGGTTTAAGATTTGGAAATTGGGAATGGAAGGATGTTTTAAAGTAATTTGAATAATACCATCCTTTTGCTATTAATAATCTTTAAGCTGGATTTGTTTAAAATGAATGAAGAAATGGGGTGTGGTAATATATCCATTATTAAGATGAAATGGAATCATTTTGGACTTAAATTTTGAATGTTTAAGACAAAACTTCAAAGGTTTGGTTTCAAAACTGAAATTTGGTTTCAAAACTGAATTTCAAAGATTTAGTTTTTTTAAAAAGAATTTAAAATTATTATTTGAACTTTGAAATAAGTTAAAAATGGAATTTGGATTCAGAATTAAATGGTTTAAAGATATAAGTTAATTTGATTTAAAAGATTTAATCAACATTTGAAAATTTAACTCGAATTTATATAATTCGGGATGGTTTAAATTTGAAATTTGAATTAAATTAGTTCAAACTAAATTTGATTTGAATTAATTAGAATTGTGATGAAAATGGATAAGTTTAAAAAAATTCAAATGGAAAATTCAAATTTGATAATTTGAAAAGAAATTGAAGTTAAATGGATTCAAATTCAAAATGGAGATTGGAATTGGGATTAATTCAAACAGGAGTTGAAATGAATTGAAATTGGAACTAGTTCAATTGAAATTTATTTGAATTAGTAGAATTTGGGATCAAAGTTGAATAAAGTTAAATTTGGAAAGAAATTGAGGTTAATTCAACTTGAATTGGGGATAAATCAATTTCAATGGAAATTGAAGTTGATTATATTGGAATTGAGTCAATTTAAATGGAAATGGAAATTTAAATTGAATGGATGGGAAAGTGAACGGTTTGACTCTGGATTATTTTCAATATAAATTGTATTAATATAAATTTATTCTTCCAAGCTATTTAATAAATACAATCTTTCTTTTAAAGCCAATTATTTTATATTTGTTTTACGATTATTTTGGAACTATTTAACAATTTTTCAACTGTTTTATTAACTAATTACTGTTTTTCAACTGTTGTATCAATTAATTACTATTTTACAACTGTTTGTGATTATCTAAAATTTCTGAGACTATTTAATTATTTTTCAACTATTTTACAATTAGTTAACTATTTTACAGTTTACAGTTATTTTGCAAACTAATAATTATTTTTCAACTACTTATCTATTTTTAAAATTTTCAAGCTATTTTCTAGATATAAACTAGTCGGAGTTCAAACTATTATTGATTATATACCCAACTGAGATAAGAATTGAAGTGATAATTCAATGAAATTGAGGCAATTGTAAATAAGTGAATGAAAATTTAGGTGAATGTGAATAGAAAGGAAATTGATTTGGCTAATAATCAATGAAAACAAATACGTAGGATGTACGTATATTATTCTATTCGCATAGTGATTTGATTCAGATTCGAGCGTAGAATTTCGAGATAGTTTATCGATCCGAGTTGGGATTTTTCACTCGATTTTCGACGGCGAACCTGGATATGGATTATTGATTGGTTCTGGATATTCTCTATCATAGTTATGGCTATGCAAGGAGAATGACAGTTTCTAATCAAGAAACCAGATCTGTGTCCGCACTAGGAAGTCAGGTGGACGATACTAGTTCGAAAGTGAAATTGTGTGATCGAGTGAGCGATCAGATTGGTATGGTGTACGGATGATAAGTGTACATCGTACGGATTTGAACGAAAATGATATTAAAAAGAGTAATCAAATTTGAATATTCGATTTTGAATAAACAAAGTTATATATCTTTGTTATATGTAAGATGAAACTACCCTTGTTGAATCTATTGCCAGAAGGATAGGATTTTGAAAGTGTTTGAAGTATTAAAGGAGTTTTATACAAATTTGAAATGATCCAAAGTTTTAAAAATTATATATATATATATATATATATATATATATAAAGGATCTTATGAGGATTTTAGAAAAGGTTTTGGGAACCTTCGGATTTGGAAAGGCTTTTGATTTTTGGGTAAAATCAATATTGAAATTTGGAAAGCCTAGTTTGAGAATAATCGATTTTGGGATAATCGATTTTGGGTAAAGGAGCTTTGTATGAGATCATACTAGGTGTATGATTTGAAAGATACTTTATGGGTATAGTATAAAGTGCTTTGATAATGGCTCTGGGAAAAAAGGCGCTCCCTTGAAATGAACTTCTCAGGAGTGCCACCGGGTGGTGCTCCCTTGAGCCCCACTGGGGGGTTCTAAAGTTGATCCTATAAGGAGTCCGGACAAAACTAGTTCGTGGGGATTATGAGTAGTGTGTACCATAGCAAAAGTCGTGTGTGCCGCTGAGAGCTAACAGTCTGCATTTGATTTTATATCGGTAGACTGTGACCTATGTAGGAGGGGAGAAGTTTCATTTTGACAGCGAAAATCGTGTGCCGCTGAGAGCCAACAGTTACATGGACTTTTGCTGTGATGGCAACGTAACCCTAGAATGTAACTGCGATCTGTTGTGGGTTCCATGGCCTAATCGAGGGGCGCGGATTGCCTACAGTTACATGGACTTTTGCTGCGATGGCAACGTAACCCAGGATGTAACTGCGACCATGGATGGGGGTGATGATTTCCAGAGTATTCTCACCAAATATATTCTCTATATTTTAAAAAAAATTTTATATATATTCAATAAAATTATTTTCCAAAGTATTTTCACTGGATGTTGAAACGGGTTTACCAAGTACTTATAAATTTTCAGTCCTACGCCTGATCAACGTATGACCGAGTTTCTGTAAGAACGAGGACGGACTTGTTGAAACATCGAGTTATAAAAGTATTTTTATAAAACTATTTTGGTAATATTATATAGATTTTAAAGCATTTTCAAGTTTTGGTTTAAAAAAAAAAGAATAAAAAGTTTATAGATAAAAGGGTTTAAAGGATAATTTAAAATTCTGGCTTCGTTCCTTTTCGAGGACGAAAAGATTCAAGGGGGGGAAGGAATGAGATAACCCGGATTTTAGAATACCTGTAATTTATATTTAATTAATGGAAATACTGATTCATAAGTTGAATAAATAATTTTGGTAATGAAGGTATATATCTGAATAAGTATTGGTTTGATAATCTTTCTAGTATAATTAATTAAATTGGCATAATTGATGTTAAAAAAAAATTGTTTGTATATATATAGATACAGACAGATTTTATAGGAATAGAATTGTTATTTTTAAAATTGAATAAGTAGTTATATATGTATATATGGATAACCTGATTTGTAAATTGGATTTTAGAATTTAATTTGAATTTGAATTCGAATTTAAAGTTTTGAAATTCAAAGGATGGATATTTTGAAATATTTGAATTTAAAGATATTTGTATAAGCTTTTATCTATAAATACAGTTGATTTTATTTCTTTAAAAGCTATTTATATATGTAGATAAGTATTATAAATTTATAAATTAAGTAAAAGAATTTTTATTAACATTTAAAATTAAAATAAAATACTTAAAGAGACAAGTGTTATTATATTAAGTCTTCTTATAATATGTGTAAACTAATAAGCATATACAAATGACAAATGTCAAAAAAAATTGTTTTCTTTTAATTTTATTTTTATTAATCATTTCAGCTATTTTAAATACTTATGTTTTCTCCTTCTTTATTTTTCTTTTTTTCTCTCTCTTGAATCAAACTAAAGAACTTCAGCTGAAACAAAAGGATAAATCAAACAGCAACAGCAAATTTTCAATCTAAAGCAAATCATCAAAGCAGATCCAACTCAGACCGTAAATCAGATAAATTCAAGATCATTTCAACAACTTCCACATTTTTATTCAAATTTAGTTTGCTCCTCTGTTTAATATGTACAGGTGAGTAAATTCTGTAACATGCTATATCTTGTGTAGTATATGGAAAAATTTATGAAGAAGAAGTTGAAAATATGCCTGTGTGATGATTTAAGAAAAATTTGTGTATATGTATGTGAAGTATTAAGTGAGCATGTCTGTATAGCTCACTGTTCTTAGTTCCAGGATTCAAAACTTATTTAAAATCAAGTTTCTTCTCCTAGAATCCATGTTTTGCTTTAGGATCTAAACAAATTACATTTATAAAATCAAGTTTTAACTTCTAAAATTGTTAAGAAAAAGACGAGGACAAATCTGGCCAAGGAAGAAAATTTGCAGCAAGATTTCAAACTTGGTCTTAAATTCGAATATCGAAATCATTCGAATTACCTATATAATCGGGTTCGGTCTGGAAATTCATTATTTTTAAAGTAAAAATCAAGATTTTTTAAGCTTGTGATTGCCGAGATTTTAAGGGTTGAACAGAAATTGATTTTTCACCAAATTCCGATGATCCAATCATAGATGAGGAGTGATTTTTGACCAAATGATAGCTGGAAGGATTGCGAATCTAGGAAAAATGTGTTCGATTTTTTTTTATGAATGGGTTTACTGATCAAGGCGGATTTAGGGTTTAGGCTTGAAATTTGTCGTCGTTGTTCCCAAGGTCCTTGCGGTTCCGATGATGCATTAGAATCGATCGGGGTTAGGGAAATGGTAGTGTAGGTAGTGTAGTGGATGGCATGGTGTCCGGTGGACTACGGCGGTGGTGCGAAGCTGATTTAGTCATGGCGTGTTCTGGGTTGGGTTTCTATGGTTTTGTTCGATCGTTGACTTCCATCGTTTATTGTAACGTTGTGCGACTTTTCAACGCTCGAAAACTGACAAAATACGTCCACTGTATCAACTGCTGAGCAATCGAATGCCGGAAAACCATACCGTTATGGCTAAAGAAGGAGAAAAAGGTAGAAGAAGAGAGAAAGAAAAAGAAAACAACAGAACAGAAAGAAATAACAGAACAATATCAGAATCTCACAATCGCAGCGGAACAACATATAATAGATAAATGAATAATCTTTAAACAAAGAACTATATCAGTTATTACATTACATCACAATTATGTTACATTACATCATCAGAGTGTACAACAACAACAACAAACAGCGGAAAAGAAATACTATATACTAGTGAATACGCCATGCCATCCAGCTTGCCTCCAGCAACTCCTGAATTCCAGAATATCCTGATAACCTAACTCTAGACTGCCCGTGTGGAAATTGGTGGGAACCCAGAGTTTAGGAAGGAAAACAATAAACTCCGAGTCAGTCATGGGACTGGTGTGAGAACTTAAAACATATTATTTTTAAAACAAAGTATAGCATGATTTTAAAATAGATTCGCAATGCTTTTTAGAAAATGAGACTACCATAAGGCCTCCCGCATGCACACACAATGCAAACGCAGAATCGGAGGAGATTTCTCCTTATGATAGTCAAAGATGCTTGATACGCATTAAAAAAACATTTGATATAATTATTAGTGCATGGTGTAGGAAAAATCATTTCGAAAATAAAGATATAAATCTTAGCCAGCATAGGCATTTCGCACTTATGCCTACTATAGCTACCGTGTTCAATAGCAAGTTACCACCACATTCCATGGCAGGTTATATAACTAAAACCGTACAAGGTTCGCATTGTTTCTTTGGATTTCCAACAAATGGTCAAGCCAAGGAACTTCCTATTGCCACATGGGTACGCCTCTGGAAAGACGACCAGAGAACCTAACCGAATCTCTGCCAACACAAGACCGGGTTACCCCTAACTAGGTAACTACTGACACGAATATAACATTCCCCGATCGTAACCGATCTATATCCAAGGATCCTCGATTTCCAACAACCACAAAGCAATAAATTTGCAGCAACAACATAGGTTAAGTATCTGGGCTCCACTAAAGGGGCGCTACCCCCTAATAATCTTGCTGCATCCTTCCTGTTTTGACCATTTTCGGGGTGTGAGGTCCGACGAAGTCTCGTCCACAAAGCCACGCTTTATACAAAAGTTGTGCTTTGATCATCAAATGCTCAACAGCACTTCGTATGCCACATTACCAATTTGGGAATGTATCACTAGTAACCATCAACTATATAACATCTAAGGGTGTTAAGCTAAGAGAATAAATTCTCCGCCACCAATGGAAATATATTTGATAGAAACCAGGTTTACATGTCAAATTTTAACGTCAGACACACATCCATACAAGTCCGTTCCGGGATCGAACGGAACCGAAGGCACTTCCAAAGAAGTCCTTGCAATCCGGATATTCACTAATCACGACCGGACTTCCAATCGCAAAGGGTAATACATTTCTATATCGTGGATCAGTCGATGCAGAAACATTCGACGGTAATCCTTCCGTTTTCACAAATATCTGGTCTTCAACACCGGTTATCAAATGCAATCCATAACGACGTATCACATATTCGGAATGGGTTATACGACCCCAAGGTCCTTTCCCGGCTAACCCTAATAGTGAGCGCTTATTTTAAAAATAAGTGTGGCATTCAAATTCAAGCAAATCACAACAAATACCCATTCAAAGGTAAATATTGATAGTCGGTTATTTAACTATCAGTAGGTATGCTCAACATCATCAGATTCCAAATAATTTTCCAAATTATTTATTTTCCAAAATATCTTTACTAGATATATAATTTCCACACTTCAACCATTTGAAAAAAAAAATTCAAATCACTTTTCACCTTTACCACTTTTGAAAACAAATTTCAATCATTTCCCTTACGCAGAAATACTTTCATTTCAACATGTTTCATTTAAACCAATTAAATAAATCCTTAACGATTTACTTTATATTTACGTTCCAAATCCGTAAATTTATTCCTACACTTCAAAAATAAATCAACGTTTATTTTTAAACAAATTTCCTTTCCTTTTATAAATTCCATAGTGAATTTACAATTCCAAAATATCTATGAATATACGATTTCAAATCGATTTCTAATATTCATTTTTAATTTATCTTTAAAAGATAAGATCTCAAAATATTCACTTCATATTGGAAAACATCTCCATACTTTTTTTTTTTGAAAAGCAAAGAGCTATAAGCTCATTTTATTGACTTAAACTAAATTACAACTCACACATACAAGCCCCAAGGTACAAATAACACCAATACAACACAACCTACAGCCACCTCAAACAAAACAAGAAAAACACACACATTACAACACTCACTATGCCAAAACTCACTTTACAACTGACTACCAATATCACAATCACACATACTCAATCAACATGAAACTTAAAGTGTACAGGAAAAACTATCTGAACCAACAAACAGTTACAACCTCAAACTGAAGACAAACTTCAATGTAATCTCATGCTAGGAAAAGAGCAAACCATCAAACTTCAACATCAAACTGGGTACTTGAATTTGGCATCCAGGGAGGAGACATAGAGATAAACATCAAATACAACCTGATTTCATTTCAGAAAGAATACTGCCATGTATCATGTTATAGAGTTGAGAAGTATTTTTAACATCAATGCCAAAAACTCTATTGTTTCTCTCAGTCCAAACTGCATAAATCAACTTCTTGAGCAACTTTAGGAGCACAAAAGTCCTTCTAGTTTTCCATCTAGTAGCTTTAAACACATTAAACCACTCAACAGCACTGACAGTTGATGGTTTGTAGTATCCACCATTAGACAAAAGCTTATACCATATTTGATATACAAAAGTACATTCAAAAAACAGATGAGTATTTGTTTCCTGGTCAGCTCTGCATAATACACATGCATCCTCTGATATTAAACCCAATCTACATAGCTTATCTTTAGTATTCAATGCATTTTCCATCACCTTCCATAAAAGTAAATTTTCTTTTGCACTTCCACCAAATTTCCAAATTCTTGAATACCAAGGAAAATAAGAACCAACTCCACAGAGAGATTTATATACGAGTTTAATAGAATGAGGCTTTCCTTTATCAGACCAAATAAGAAAATTATCATTATTGGTAATTTGATTGTTAGTAATAACATTCCAGAGCTTCCTGAGCAGACAAGAACTAGAGTATGGTAAAACAATATTATCATCATGGATAAACTCATCAACTATAGCTGAATCAGAGATGCCAGAGTTTCTTCTGATATTATAATCCACAACATTACTTAAAATTAAACCTTTCCTAGCCCAAGGAGAATGCCAGAATGATAGGCCTTTAATCTGAGTATAGTTACATTGTAAAAATGGGATAAATGTTTGCCTAAGCTTAAGAATACTTCTCCAACTCCAGCTGCAGTTCTGTGGAATTTCCATAGTCCAAAAATTCTTATGACCAATCAAGTAATGATTAACCCATTGAGACCATAAGCTTCTATCAGATTCAAAAATTTTATTGAAGTATACTGATATTGCAGCCTTATTCCAAAGAAAAATGTTAGTTATGCCAAGACCACCATTCTTCTTAGTTTCAAACAGTTTATAAAATGAAATTGGGATTAAATCTCCATGCCATAGAAATTTATTAAGAGCACTAGATATCATTTCAATCAGTTTTACAGGGAGAATGTAATGCCTTGTCCAATAGTTGGTCATAGCAACAGCAATGGATTGAATAATTGTTAATCTACCAGCTTGAGAAAGCTTATCAATGGGCCAAACAGTAAGTCTTTCAATGATCTTCTCAAAAAGAGGTAAGCAATTGCTTTGTTATTCTTGAACTCAAGATAGGTAATCCCAAATAAAAGGAATTCTTTGGTAATTCAAGCAAGCCTGAAAATTCTATGATATCTTTCTTCTGAGTTGAATTTAAACCAGCAATGTAGATATTTGATTTCTGAAGATTTATTTGCAAACCAGTGATAGAATGGAAAAGATCCAGAGATGAAGTAATAGATTGAATATTGTAGAAAGTGGGTTTTGTGAAGATAATAAGGTCATCAGCAAAGAGCAAATGAGTGATTAATGGATTATTACATTTGGGATGAAGTTGTAACTTGTTTTTAACTACCAGATCTTTCAATATAGAATTTAAAAGCTCCATGACTAATATGAACAAGTAAGCTGAAATTGGATCACCTTGTCTTACACCTTGTTTGCCTTTGAAATAACCATACAAACCACCCTCTCTATTAATAGAATACCTAGATGATGAAATACATGTGTAGATCCATGCTAAAAAAGGTTTGGGAAAATTCATTCTAGACATAATAGCTAAAATAGAAGGCCAAGCAATGGAATCAAATGCTTTTTTAATATCAAGTTTAAGCATGCATCTTGGAGAAATATTTGCTCTTTCATAACCATACAACAATTCTTGAGTCAAAAGAATATTATCACTTATTGATCAACCAGAAAAATAAGCAGCTTGATTGTTTGAGATGATAGAAGGTAAAACAGTTTGCAATCTATTTGACAAAAATTTTGAAATTATTTTGTAGATAATGTTGCAACAAGATATAGGCCTGAAATCTGAAACAGAAGATGGATTATTGATTTTGGGAATCAAGGTAATTGCTTTTGCAGCAAGACAATCAGGGAGTTTATTATGGAGGAAAAAATGTTGAATGGCTTTAATAATATCAGATCCTATAACATTCCAACTCTTTTGAACAAAATGAGCATTAAATCCATCTGGTCCTCCACAGCTATTAGCATCCAGGCTAAAAACAGCAGATTCAATTTCATTTCCAGATATTGCAATAATCAAATCATTTGATTGAGAGGTAGTAATTGTAGGGAGATTAATATGAAATAGAGGATTTATATCAGGAGTGAATAAATTTGACGGAGCTAGAATAGATTTGAAGTACTGAACAAAAGCCTGATTAATTCCATCAAAAGTATTAACCATGTCACCAAACATATTCTTGATCTGAAGAATACATTCATGATTCCTTTTTACTTCAAGAAAATTATGATAGTACCTAGTATTCCTATCAGCCTCCTTTACCATTCTCAAGTGAATCTTTTGCCTAAGTGAAGAGACTTCCTTTTGAATAGTATTGTCCAGAGAATGTTTTAATTGTGATTCTAAATGAATTAAGGAAATGTCAAATGGTCTCTCAGTCAGCATAGTCTGAATTCTATGGAGCTCATATCTAATTTGAGTGGAAAGATTAGAATCCTTACCAAAAATGGTTGCAGACCACTTCCTAAGATGAAATTTAAGAGCCTTCATTTTGAAAGTAGTATTTGACAAAGGATCCCTTCCATATTGTAAGTTCCACACCTGCTTTAAAATAACAAAAAATTCATCTTGCTTAGTCCAGAAATTAAAAAATTTAAAAGAGTGTTTTCTACCATGTATATCATCCATTCCACAATGAAATAATAATGGGCAGTGATCTGACAAAGAGGGATTTAAGATATTATAAAAGGATTTTGGCCAGAGTTGAAGAAAAGAGATGTTTAAGAAAATATGATCAAGCTTACATAAAGTAGGATAACCACTCCTATTATTATTAGACCAAGTGAAGTCAGGACCAAAGCAATTAGCAGAGAAAAGATTAGATTGAATAAGGGCACTGTTTAATGGAGAAATGTCTTTAAGAGATAAAGGGCAGCCACCAAATTTTTGATTACTAGCATACATGGAATTGAAATCACCACCAATTAGCCATGGAGTAGAATCTGATTTTAAAGAAGGAAGGAAATTAAGAAAGTCTTGCCTTAAAGATAATGAATTATGAGCATATACAGAGGTAAGATGAAAAGAAACATTCGAAGGCAAGTGCAGACAAAGGTAGTGAATAAATTGATCAGAAGCATTTAATCTGGAAAGTTTGAAAAAAATTGGATTCCATAAAGTAAGCAGTCTACCATGATTGGCTTCAAGAAAATTATCATCATATAACTAGGATGGAGCAATCAAGTTCCTAGCCTTCAAAGAGGCTTGTGTATCAAGCTTTGTTTCAGATATACACATTATTTGAATATTATTTCCAAAAATAAGATTTTTAATGTCAACTTGCTTTGAAGATAAATTAGCTCCTCTTATATTCCAAAAAGCAATATTATTCATTTAGTAGGAAGAGGAGGAAAAATGGTGGTAGGATTTTTCCTATTATGTCTATGATGAGAATTGTTTTTGGAAGATGATAAAGGTAAGACTTCATGTGGCTTAAAGTTTTTGCCTTTATTGAGATCATCAGAATTAACAACATTGTTTTTACCAGACTGTGAATCAGAAGGCTCAATAGAAACAGAGGGTGGATGTAACACAAAATTATTTGGAGGGGACAGATGAAGATAAGGTGAATCAGGATTAAGGATGGGAGATTTAGTGCTAAACTGAGAGGAACAAGAAGTTGAAGTAGATGTAGTTGGAAGTGCAGAAGAAGCTAATAAACTAGCAGATAGGGAGGATTTTCCATCTGCCAATACAGAAATAGATGGTTCAGAGACAAAAGACACATCTCCATACTTATTTAATAATAAGTGATTCACAAATCCATTTATTTTCAACACTGGGAAAATATTCAATATACTTAAGTCGAAATTAAGTATATATTTCATTCTTTAAGAAAAACATTCTTTTTAACACGTTAATTTGAGCCAAAACGAATGTTGCGTAAAACATCGTTACGACGGCCCAAAATCACTAGTATAGGGATTCAAAATTAAAATAGATATATAAATCCCAATACTATACAAAATATTTCCTTTCGTAAATCATTTACTATAACAACAGTGTTATAGTCCATCATTTACTTCTATTTCTCGAAAACGTCTATTTCAACAATGAATGTTGAAATCTATGTTTTCGATGTTTAATACATTTTAAAACATCACTAAAACGATTAACTTCATTTTATAATATTCATTTTCCCAAGCATATCCATTTTATTTAATAATATATTCATTGTCCAAACTCGAGAATATACTTCACTAACCAAATTCAATATTTTCTATACATTTTATTCTAAGGATAATTCGCTATCCGAAATCGCGAATATATCTTCTTTACTAACCTTCTATATTAAATTTACCAAATTCAATTGATTTCGGATCTATAAACAATGTATATAAATTCCATTCTATTTATAAAAATTTCAATTATAAAAATCCCTTTTATAAATCAATTCAATTTATAACTCAACTTTATACCCAAAATTCGATTTATAAGTTAATTATTTATAAATCTTTTATTTTACAAAATCTATTCATTTCATAACTTCACAATTTATAAATCTATAAATTTTTATTCACTTGTGAAATCCATTTATACTTCATTTTAACACTTAATAAAAAATCATTTCACAATTCCTATATTTTTAATTTATAAATATTAATCTTGGAAATCTTTTATATATAAACCGTTTATAATACTTCAAAAAAAATCTCAATTTAAATAGGCCAATCGTTTTAAAATTTTACAAAACGTTATTTAAAACTTATATAACTCCAAAATCATACTTAAGCACTATTTTCCAAAAATATAACTTTTATAACAATAAAATTATAATGTTTATTTATTTTAACAATTCAAAATTTAATAAAACGTATACTTTCAAAAATCACTTTAAAATTCTTTTTAAAATCAAAATCATTATTTTAAAACTTCAAAAATGGATCCGATGATGCAACCGCACCAAATAGTCAATCACGACAACCAAAGACATCATATATCAGTATATGACAATCAACAAATATCACAATATCTGTAATCAAATAAATACTGGTGAGGAATCCAGTTGGATCCCTCCAACCTGTTTCCCTACATCCACAGATGTTAGCACAATACCAATTCCGTTCCAATATGGAATATCGTGGCATATGAGATTTATAAATTATTATCCGCTATTATGCGGCGCAATAGGGTCTCATCCGCTATATAATGCGGGAAAATCAACTCCAAGTACATATATAATACCAATTCCAATCTAGGTGGAATTATCGCGGTATATGTTTTTAATAAATAACCTCCGCTTACTAACAGCGTATAATGTCTATTTTAACAATTAATAGATAATAATTTATCATTCAATCATAAAATCAAGCAATTTTAAATCTAACTATTTAAAATTTAAATTGAAACTATTCGATTGAGTGAGAAGTTCTCGCCTTGGTTTCAATAACGGTTGCAACGTTTTATTTCGAATAAAATTAAACGCGCATTTAATTTTACCTAAAATTTTCACTATCTCCAATCAAATCCAATCGAGCTCCATCACATAGTGTTCGTCCATACGAACCCAACGCAATTCGTTTCGTGCGTTTTCGACCTCGTATGAAAAAGTTACGCTATTACAAAGTTATACGAATTTTAAATATAATTAATTTACAATTTTCTTTTATTTAAAACCCTACAATTAAGATTTGCCGTTCATTCCACTTGATCACATCAGGTCCGTGTGCCCTTTCTCCCTTACGCATGAACACTACCAGGCTATGAACGTGAAAAGGAGCCCATAGCTGCCTTTATACATCGAATTATCGCGAACTCCTCTTGTCGTTTGAAGTCGAACGGTCTATAGCGTTTCGAAGCCCACCTCGTGTGCTACCCACGGCACGAATATCATAGAGATCGGTCACCCCTAGCTCCATCAAATTGCATGCGAACGGAGCATCTCCAAGCTCAATTTCCCGTTGATCGGTTGACCCAATCACGATCATAGCCATTCAGATTGAAGATTTCACTTAGCTCTACGTTTTTGTGGTTGATAACTTTTCAAGTTGCTTAACGGATTAAGAGATTTGGAGGGAAGAAGTTGAGAGTTTTCTGGCCATTGAAAATATCAGTGGCGGCCGGCTCATGAAACCCTAGGGCTTGATTATTTTGCAAAATGAAAAATAAAGGGGTCCTTTTATAGAGAATTTTTCGAGTTACTATTCATCCGGAATTTCCGAACTCCAATTTACGTGCGGTGACGGCGTTTCTAGGGTTTAACCCATGTTTCGGACACAATAGAATAGATTTCGGAAGCTAATTCGATCATCTGTGCGAGTTATGGAAATAAACGATCGATTAAAATTAACCGATTAAATAAAATTTCTAGGCGTTTAGGCTTGCCCCAGACAAAGGGTAAATCCGATTAACACAAAATTTGAAACCTTACAATAATATGACATTACAGATCCGATGAAACTGGTTTCGTCGGAATCCGAGACTGTTTGAAAAATGGCTATTTTTAAGTCGATAATTAAATAATAAAATATTCAATTTTCAAAAATTAACTTTAAATTAAATTTTAAAAGTTCTATAACATTGTTATAACTCCAATATGATTAAATAAAATTTTCCAAATCATTTTCAATCATATTAAACTTGATTTTCAATTATTTTTTTAATTTCAACTATTAAATTATCGATTTAATTATCCAATTAAATCCAATTATTCGAAATAAAATTTATTCGACTTATAAATTTCAATTATTAATATTTAAAATCAATTAAATATACGAATTTTAATTGACAGAAATTCTGGGTCGTTACATTTATGGAGGAGCTGGCTGGTCAAGGAGTTCAAGTGGGTTGTCGACGACCGGCAGGCACCGGCGCAGTTGATCGAAACGCCATCGGAGGCGTGTACACGTGCACGAAGGTTTTGTATGTGTCAGAGCTTGGTTTGGGGGAGTGTCCTCATCTCGAAGTCAACATCGGGTTTGTGTCGTGGTGACTCGAGTTGGGCCTCGGGTTCATGTATGTGGTTGTTAGCAATTTTGACTTAAA
The DNA here is from genome assembly GCA_030765085.1 of Allium cepa. Lineage (NCBI taxonomy): Eukaryota > Viridiplantae > Streptophyta > Magnoliopsida > Asparagales > Amaryllidaceae > Allium > Allium cepa. The sequence goes on along the minus strand of CM060937.1, from coordinate 453,629,922 downwards.
CTAAGTTCTTTATAAAAGAAGAAGAAGAAGAAGAAGAAGAGGAAGGGAAGTTTTCTACGAGGAAACTCGGAATGATTACGGGTTGAACCCGAAGTGGGATTTAACAGTTTTAATAAATAAGTGTTGTGTTAAACTTTAAGTAATCAAGTTTAACTGTTTTTCTTTTAAAATTTATTTTTTGTATAATAATGTTTTTTCAATTTTAGTTTAAGATGTTATATAATAAGTTTTACTTAAATTAAATTGATTCTTGAAGTTTATTTAAACTTACTTAAAGTATGTAATTAAAAAGTTAATTTATGTGTTAACAAAGATTAAGTGATAAATAAGGATAAATGGGTTATCTTTAAGTAAGTCAAGGACCTTGGTGATTAAAGATTTATAAAAAAATAAGGAATTAAAGGGAAATTAATTTATTTTGATTAAGGATTAATAAATTAATAATTAAGGGTGATGAATTAATTAAGTTAAGATTAATTAATTGGAAATTAGAAATCTATAAATGTAAGTAATTAGAGATTAATTACTTGAATATTTAATTACATAATGTAAGTAATTAAAGGATAAATTGTTAGGAGTTAATTAATTTAATTATGAATTAAAGGTTAAATTAATTTGTAACGACCCGAAAATTTTGATCTCGAAATTTCCAGATAGTTAGTGAAAAGAAGAAGATAGAAGAAAAAAAAACAGAAACAAGACACATAAAACCTCACATTCACAGCGGATAAAATATAATATCACATAATAACAGTTTACAAAAGAACTGTATTCTGTACATTTACATTTATATACATCAGAGTTACAATATTCCATACAAACTGGATAGTTAAACAACTTGTCCAGATAACAACAATACTATATCAGAATCCCTCCATACGCTCCTGCCATCTAGCTCGCCTCCTGAGCTCCAAAACGTCCTTACCTGAAAAGCTGTAATACTCGGTCTGACCCGAGCATTACATCAAAGTAACACCTGGGTCATGCTGGAAACCAGCGTGAGTAAACTCATCTAACAAGGAATACCCCAAAACATCAACTTATATAAACCCGGGGTAACCTAACAATTTACAACTTAACAAGCTGTTATAGACATCATCTATTTCACACATTAATTTCTAAGTGCCAAAACTTATTAAATGGTCCAATTCACTTAAATCATTCCACATCAGCCTATTGATTTCACATATCAAATCTATATAGAATCGAAGTGGTTTCGGGTATTTTCTAATACCCGACTCCGGTCTCTTCGAAACCAATATCATCTTACTTAAATTATTCAAGTGAGATACAATTCTATTTAAAATACAGGATGTCATGGTAATTCATTATCAATAAATAACCACATCTTCACAGTTAAATCAAACATTTCATATCACATATCCTTACGAACCATATATTAGGGATAACAATAACTCAAAGGCTTCCAATGTCATTCTATGTATCCTTTAATTACATTTATGTAATTAGCCCTTAATTGATTTCACAAATCAATTATCCTTAACCAAATATAGTAATTAACTTTTAATTACTTCATTAATTAATTATTAACCATAATTATTAATCACCCTTGATTAATAACATCCCGTAATTAACCACCCTTAATTACTTATTTCAAATTAATTAATTACCGTTAACTAATTATCTTAATTAATCCCCTGATTAAATACATAGGAATTTAATCCAATTTACTTTTATCGTCAACCTCTTTAATTACATCCAGTAATTACCATTAATTACTTCCTTAAGTAATTACACTTCCATTGATCACATTAAGTAATTATTCATCAACCATCAAGTGTTTAAATTGATTAAACTTAATTAATTAATCTAAACTAATTACATTAAACTCAAGTAATTAATTTCTTAATTACTTTTATTAAGTACTTAAACTCAAGCAATTCCTCAATTGATTATTATCAATTAATTAATCTTATTAATTATTAAAATTATTCACAATATTTAATTGTTAAATGACCTTCATTAACTATTCTTTAATTCTTTCTTAAACAATTAACTCGGGTTATCCATCACAAATTACTAATTAATTATTATTTAATTACCAATTGATCAATCTCTAATTATTTTCTTACCCTAATCAATTAAGTAATTAAATAAATTAATTACTCCTTACTTACCTTATTAATTAAATTAATTTCAAACATTTATCTTAACTTAATTTTAAGATAAAACATTCTTAATTATGTTTAAAAACAAATTTATTTTAATCTTAACTAATTAATTTAAACTAATCTAATTAATAAATTAATTACAATAAGTAATTAATAACTTTAATTATTTCCATAATGTAATCATACTTAATCAAGTTCCATAATTGATTAACTAAATTAATTAATCCAATTAATTATCCAAATTAATTACATTAATTAATTATATAATTAATCCCAAGTTAATGATCTTCATTAACTTATCATTAATTCTTTAATTACCTTTCTTAAGTAATTAACTTAAATAAATAAATATTGATTACAAGTTTAATTAACCTTAATTACATTATTCTAAACCCTTAATTAATTAAAAAAATTAATTAATTAAATTATTTAAATTATCTTACTAATTTTAATGAAACAAAGATCATTAAATCTTTAATTTACTCTTAAAATAAAACATTTCTTATTAATGATTATTTTATCATTAACAAAGTAATTTAAAACAACTTATGTTAAAATTGTTTTCAAATTACATTTTAAATTTTAAAATGAAATCAAACTTAACTTAATCAAAGTTTTAAAACATCTTAAAAACCTTTTTAAGCTTATGCTAAATAGTTTCTCATTCTATAAAAAGAATCTAAACCCATATTTATAAATCAAATTATGATTCAATATCAAAAGCTGTTTGAACATTTCAAAATTTTAAAAACCTCTTTTATTTTCAAAACATGATTCAAATTTGAATCTTGTTTCCAGATTTAAACTTATGTTTAAATCTTCTACTTAATTTAAAGCTTTATCTTTACATTAAAATTATTTAAACTCTTTTCTTCTCAGTTGTTTAAACGTTTTAATTTAAGTAGTTTAAATTAAGATTAAAAAAAAATTGGAATTCAAACTCAAATTTGAAACCATACCATGAGTTTTAGTTTTAAATTCTTGTTTTAATCTGCATTTAGGTTTTAAACCAAATTTTGAAAATGAATTGTACAGGTTTTCTAAACCTGTTAGCTTCAGGAAAATGCCCAAGCCCCCTCTATCTTACTTCGAGTAAACCCCTTCATCACTTCGAGTCAAAACTCGATTTATCCGAGTATAACTCGAGACAAACTACACTGCACCCCAAACAAAACTCCCTGATACTTTCTCTGCTCCGTGCATGTGCACGGAGGCCATGGCCACCTCCGGCCACCACCCAGTCAACGAACATGTCGACGTTCATCCCTTAATCACATCGCCACCATCAAATCCCCTCAATTTACTCGAAATCAAATTCGAGTTTCCCCCAAACTAACCTGCCTGGCAGCAACAGTATGGAACCACCCATCATCAAACCTGAAAACAGCTCGTCCCCTCAACGCCGACCATCGAAGACGTTGGAACTCCGTCCACCTCTTCTTCAACACCCAAGCTACGATCTCCTTGAATATGGTTGCACTCGATCACTTGTGGCTTTCATGCCGATCAAAACAATGCAGTGCCTAAATCTAGGTTTAGAAATAAATTTTGACCACCACCTTCACCCCAGTGAAGTTCCACCTCCTCCCTCATTTTTCTCATCACCACTGACCACCAATCCATCGCCAGAAGAAAACTCAAACACTCCAATCAACCCAATCATCAGAGAATGACTAAAATCCATTTTCTGTTCAAATGGGTACTGCAACCCCAAAACTAAACTAAACAATATGATTTTAGTTTTAAAAATCATCTTTTTGTTCAAGTTTTCATTTAATAATACTGAATGTATAATTTATTATGTTTGTGTTTTTAACATTTTCAACATACTCTGATGTTTTACAATTTTACAGGGACAATACCAATTTGATTTTACTTAATAAGTTTTGAACTAAACTATGGTCTAAATAACATAGTTATTACAGAATCTAAGCCTTAACAAAATATTTGACTAAAGCAAGAGGAATTATTTTTTTTCTTTTTTTTCCTTAAAGAGAAACTAAAATTTAAAACTGGAACCTGTAACTAAGGTCGGGGAATTTACACACATATGTATAGTCATATAGGTTCAAAACATCAGAATACTTATCTAATATAAACATGTTTTCACATGCAAACCATTCTCACTAAGTTGTTTAAAATGCTTATTCATGCATCAGTTTCAACAGGTTAGAGCATATAGAAAAGACAGTGTACTCACCTTTTAAAAGCAGAGCAGAAACTTGTTTTTCCCAGGCTTGAAGTTGTTGAAGTTTTTATTAAAACTGCAGTTTGCTTTGTTTTCTTGTTTTGCTTTTGAAATTAAACTTCGGTTTACTTTAAGAAACTTCCATCTTGTTTGTATTTGCACCTTGCTTTAACAATTGCATGCATCTAAGAAAAGGGAATGCAGGCCTGGAAGTTGTTTCTAAACAGAGATACAGAGATCTCTGATTGCATGTAGGCTTCAGAATTTGAGAATTTGTGGAAGATGTAATTTGTTTGAAATTTTCTGTGTTTTGTTACAGATTGTCTTTATTTTATTTTAGTTTTTGAAAATGAAAGAAGTTTTGAAAGAAAATGTTTGAACTCAGGATTCTATGGCCAGGTTTCTCTCTAAAATTTTCTTTAAAATTAAATTCTAAATGAATTTTTTTTTCTTCCTTTGCCACTTTTAGCATCTCATTATACCATATCAACACTTGTAATCCTTTATGCATTTTGCATTTAAAACCTTGTCTAATTTATTTATTTCTCATGTTAAAATATTACAAATTATATTTATGTCTTTATCTTTATATATGTTATCACATACATTCCATATAAATTAGGAAATTTATAAAAGAAGAACATCAACTCCCTATTTAAATCTTGTTTAAATTTTATTTGTTAAACTTACATTTGTTACACTGTATATACTTATTTTATTCTATTAATAAATATAATTTACATATATATATATATAATGTATTTATCTTATATAAATAAGCTTCTTGATTTTAATAAACAAAAGTGAATTCAAATAAACATTTATTAATAATTAACTTATGCTTTGATCAGATTAAATGTGTCGTATGTTTATATGCTTTGAAAATTTATTTTAACTCTATATATATATATATATATATATATATATATATTTCAAATATATGTATGTATTAAGCAACACAAATTGAATTTGTAATCAAAAGTTTTATTTAAAATCTATGTATATATATACAACACAATTTCAAATATAAATATCTATCTGATCAGATTTATTCGTTTAATTTAAAATTTAATATCATATTAATTAATCTAGTTTATTAATCAATTACAGAAGACCAAAAATTCGGGTTATTACATAATTAATGATTAGAGGTTAGTCAATTGAGGATAATTAACCAAAAGAATAAATTTCTAGATGGAAATAATTAAAGGAAGTTTACTTAATGGGAGTAGTTGAGGACTAATTACTTGATGTAATTTATTATAGGATTGATAAATCAAGGAATTCATTAATTAAGGATTACTTAATTAAAGGATTGATTGATTGATTGATTAAGGAAATTAATTAAGGATTAGCAAATTAATAAGTTTGATTAATTAAGGATAATTAATCAATATAAGTGGTTATAAGATAAATAAATTTGAGTAATTAACTGAGGATAATTACTGTGAAAGGTAAGGTTAATTAATTTGTGTAATTACTTAAATGTAATTAAGAAATAATTAACCAAAGATGACTAATTAAGAATCATTAATTAAAGAAGGTTGATTAAAGTGGATAGTTAAGAAATAATTAATTTATTGAATTGAAATTAATTTATGGTTTAGTAAGCAGGATGTGTAGTGATGGAGGTAATTAATTAAATCCATTAGAAATGGTACAACTAATTAACCTTGCTTTTAGATGATTGTATAATATTGAATGCCTGGATTATTTGTTATCCCTAGTATGTGATTATGATGTTATGAAGTAAAAAATGTTTTGTAATATGAAATGTTGGGTTGTATAGTGATAATGTGACTATCTACAATGAATTGCTATGTGAAAGTGACATTATATATTTAAGATTGAATTGTATTCACTTGAATAACATGGTTAAGATGGTATTGAACTCAAAGAGACCAGATTCGGATATTAGTAAATACCCGAAACCACTTTAATTTGTAATATGAAATAATTTTGTATAAATTTGATATGAGAAATCAATAAGCTGGGATGGAAAGAATTAAGTGAGTTGGGCCATTTAATCTAAGTTTAGTGCTTAGAAATTTGTGAGTGAAATAAGTGATATCTATAACAATTTGTGAATTTTGTATTTGATATAATTTACCTCTGGTTCACATAAGTTGTATGCTTTTGTATTCCATGTTAGTTAGGTTTACTCGTGTTGGTTTCCAGCCTGACCCGGATGTTACTTTGGTGTAATGCTCAGGTTAGACCGAGTATTACAAATTTTCAGTAAGAACGTTCTGAAGCTCAGGAGGCGAGCTGGATGGCAAGAACGAATGGAGTGTTTCCGCTGTATTTTATTTCTGTATATCTGAGACATGTTGATTTGTATATGTCCATTGTTTGAGTATATGTGTAACTCTGATGTATTTAAATGTAATCGACAGAATGCTTTTGTAAACTGTTATTATTTACTATTATATTTTATCCGCTACGAATGTGAGATGTTGTTTCTGATCTTCTTCTTCTTCTCTTTCTATCTCTTTCTTCTTTTTCATAACTATCTGGAATTTTCGGGCATCGAAAATTTCGAGTCGTTACAGTCATGATGAAGTTCTTATGTGTGTGTATATATATACGTATATATATACATTTACACTATTTCTACCATACATACACTTACATACTTACATACTTACATATTTACATATACGTTATTTTTATAAACATATACACACACAAATATATATATATATAGACTTATATATTTTTGTCATTATAAGTTTGAAATGGTGAAATTTTTATACATACATATATATATTATTTTTTTATCATATTCAGAAATTAATGTTTGAAAATTTAGTATAGCTTCCAAAATTTATATATTCAGATATTTTCAGTATCATAAAATTTATTTATTCGACTTATAAAAATTAATATTCCAATAATTAAAATTAGTTAATTATTTCAATAACAGATGGCTAAAATCTGGCTCGTTACATTCCTTCCCCTTAAAAGAATTTTGTCCCGAAATTAGAAAGTAAAGAGATAATTCAAGCCATAACAAAAATCTTATATTTATATTGTAAAGCACATACATCAGTCATACACTAACAACCATAGCAAACAAGGCATACACTATACAAACCAACAACTAGTTATCCTTACATCATCCGTGGATAGGCTTCCAAATCAATCTATCAAATTTTATCAATCAACATTCAATTTATTCACAAAATCCTTGTTTGCTCCATTTTTATTTTTAAAATCAATCCAATCCATGACGATTTATTTATGAACCATTTCATAAATTTACTTGAGCCAAGTTTGCATCCAAATATATTAACTTAAGTTAATTCATTTATCTCTAATTATTTCAACTATATAGCTTAGGTTTATTTCCATTGCAAACAAATTCCATTTCAATTTTAAATTAATTGTTATTCAATTTATTTATCGCCGATTGATTCATATTTCCATTTGCTTGGCATATCTCAATTTTCACTACATAATTTGAGAATAATTTAATAAAATTAATATTAAGGTCTATTATAACCTTTTTTATAACACATATATTCATTTCCACTTCAAAACTTAATTTCATAATCGAATTTAAATAATATCCCAAAACCATATTCAATTTTTTTACATTTAAATTGAATTTATTTATAACTTAAGTCATCACCATTTTAATCCATTTCTATTTTATTCGATCACATTTCAACATATATTTAATTTGCTTATATTTAAGTTGAATTTTATTTATAACTCAAGTTCCACATTCAATTTCAATTTTAATCCACAATCCAATTCACTTAACAAAGTTAAGTTGCATTTTTTGTATTCAATTAACTAATTAATTTATCAAATTATTTCACTTCCAATTTAGAATTCAATTTCTGATTTTTATTTCAAAGACCGCTTCAATTGGTTTGACATGTGTTCGAATTCATTTTATAATTCAAGTTTGGACTTTTATTCCAATATTTAACCATTTTTATTTTGGTTTTTTCTTCCTTTTCATTTCTTATATGTTTGAAAATTTCTTTGTAAAAATCTTTTTATAACAAAATTATTTTATATTGAAGAAAATTTTCCTTTTGAAAATACTTTTATAACTCGATATTCCAACAAGTTTATCCTCATTCTTACAGAATCTAGTAATACATTGATCAGACCAAGACTTGAAATCTCTAAGTACTTAGTAGACCTTTTTCAACATCCAATGAAAATACTTGAAAAACTTTAAAAAAAAAAGCAGATATGGAAAGTACCACTTGAACATCAATCATGGATCACAGTTACACAATGGTTACGCCTCTCTTTTAAAGGAATCATCTATAAGTGTGGGTAATCTCTACCCAGCGAATTTCGCCATGCAAATTAAAATCAAATCGCTTATGGATCGTTGTCTACTTAATGGTTACGTCCAATGGTTACGTCTCTATCCCAGAGAAACATAGTAGACCATAAGCTATCACTGCCATCTTGAACTATGCCATGTGAATGCAATTTACTTAGTGGTTACACCATATGGTTATGTCGCTATCCCAGTGAGAACATATTAAACTATAGGCAATCTCTGCCACCAAGAATTGTGCCAAGTATATCGACCACAAATCGTAGCTACATAATGGTTACGTCGCTATCCCAGCAAAATTATAAGTAGAATGTAGGTATCATGCCCCCCGAATTACGCTATGCCAATCGAATCATAAGACCATAGGTTACGCTATGCAATTAATGAACTCATAAGTTTATACCCGAAAAACCTAAATCAATCAATAGAATAAGTATCGAAAATCATGGAGGGTACTTCCCTTATCTTTTACTTCGAAATATGTCATATGATATATAGTACCCTTCCCAAGTCACAACTTCAAATATCAAAGTTATATAAATTCCATTATATATAAGATTTCATTTCCAAATCGAGTACCTTCCAAAGTCAATAGTCTCGAATATATCGTATCATTCTAATATAAATTCCATTATATATAAGATTCACTTTCAGATTGAATACCTTTCAAAATCAATAGTTTTCGAAATAACTTCATATTTATACAAACTAGTTTCATTAAGAATCGAAAACTTTCAAATATTTTTATAGAGTCAAAGGTCTTCGAAATTAATCCATTTTCATATATCAGTTCGGTTTCAAATCCATATATGATCTCAAAATCATTTTTCCCTTTCAAATCCAATATAACTAAAACTCAAAAAATTCCAAATCTATAGTTTTTTCACAACTTCAATTTCACATTTATCAAATTCATAAATCAAGATTTACTTTTCAGAAATAAAATATTTTCCACAATCATTTTACGCATAACTAACTTTATAAAACTTCTACTAAGTTTATAAACATTTCTTGAAACAAATTTTTTTATAAAACCATTCAAAACTAAATTTCATATTTACACAGGATCAAATTTTCTTTTAAAAGGCATTTTGCCAATAAATAAGTTTTATAAGACATTTTCTACGTTCGAAAATATTTCTTAAACTTCTTCCTCTTAAAACATTTCAAAACTAGTTTCATACTTGTATAATTCAAAACAATCTCGTACACCATTCTTATCAAAATATGTAACATTTAAAACTTTTTAAAATTCTATTATTATTATTTCAATTTAAAGAGTTATAAAACTACACCATTATGCTTTTGAAAATACTAAGCTTTAAATTTGAATATCAATTTGGAACTCTTCGACTATTCAAAATAGTCAGAAAAATCAAATTCCAATTCAAATTTGGAAATCAGCAATCAATCATCTCAACAAGATGCAAAATCAATCCATCAATCAATCAATCCTGATTCATAGGATATAATATAATTCAACCCAAATTCGAGAACTGAACACTAAGTTTTATTTCAAATCGTTAGAAATAAATATATACATATTTATTTCGAATATCAAATCATACTTCAGGGATTTGAATCAAAACAATTCCATTAAACAATCAAGTAGCAAAGCTACTAAAGTGGCCTCCCCTACTCTGAAACTCGAAAATTAATCCCCATGATGCTGCAGTCACCACTAAAATTTATTTTCCAACAACAGAAGTGAGTTCCGGACTTCATTTCTTTTAAATCTTTTGAAAATCCCTCTTCGAAATCACTTTGAAATCATTTATAACAGTTCTGTTTGGAAAACAATTTCAAATTATGATATTATATATTTTTAGAATCTTAAAACCAATCTCAAAAACATCTCAAAATCCAAACTCTCAAATTTTCAGTTTGAATAACTTTTTGTTTATTTATTAACCGTGTCTAGATAAACCATATTTCGTATATCACTTTCAAATGGTATCAATTGCTCTTTAAAATGATACAAAGGGAAATTCAAATATATATTCACTTCAAAATCCATGTTAAACATGTAGTTTCTCAATAGGTCAAATATTTTTCAAAAACCAAAATTTCCCAACCATAGTCAAATGCTCAAATCAATAGTCAATAGTCGATGCTCATAAACTGGCCAAGCACAACTCATCAATCAGTAAGCGATAATATCCACATCCATATTAATCGAACAATCAATCAACAAAGATATAACATCCAATCATCATCAACAGTCATGATTGATTTTATTAGTTCATAGAATTCATTCTTTTATATTCTATATAAAATCCAAGTTAAAATCATTTCATTTATTAATATCAAAATATTTTATATCACTAACCAATACGCTCTCTCTTATACATATATACACTCAATGAGATTATCCTATAGGTTTAGGTATACGCCAAACCAAAGTTCTGATACCAACTGTGACGAACCAAAATTTTCAACCCTCAAAAATCGACATAAATACGTTCGTTGTATAGAATGCCGAGCAATCAAGTGTCGAAAATACCAGATCATTAGGGGTTAAGAAAAAAAAGATAGAAGAAGAAATAGAAACAACAGCATAGAATCTCACAATCGCGGTTGAATAAAATATATATAATGTAACAGATCTTTAAACAACGAAAATTGTAATTGTCAATATATACAATCATCAGAGTACAACAATCAATATATCAATATGGACAATTATTGTAACTTATCATCACCAGTGTGGGCTATACAGTCTACACATACAGTGGAATATTATCAAGTATGTGATATACGTTTGAATCCTCCAGCTCGTCTCTTGAGCTCCAAAGCACTCTAACCTGAATCTGGAATACTCGCTCTGACCTGAGCATTATAATAAAATAACACCCGCGTCAGTCTAGAAAACTAACATGACAGAAAACACTCCATTTGAGTTATTACTTTAAATAAAACATGTCAACATTTTATTCTAACTGCTTTAATTTTGTTTGGCTACCTAATGGCATAGACAACAAATAATTAAAAACAATATCTTAGAACAATATCAATCAAACATAGATCATTAACTTAATAAACCATTTATAATTGATATTAAATCAATTTACACATTAGAATTTAATCAGTTCCAATTAACTAAATCAAGTTATATTTTTAAATCTCGATTACTTGTTAATCAAGAAATTTATAAAAAAGATGACTTATTTGAATTAATAAAAATTAACAGTCCGTTAATAATTTCTTGATGAATTAACATATAACTAATTACATAAGAAATTTCCTATTCGTTTACTTCAATTATTAAATATCATTGAATTTTTACATTACAGAAATCATGGTGACATTAGTTCAGATGGAATGATAGGGTCACGACACAAAAATCTGCTCGTCGATGGGTTTTGAATGAATAAGATCCACAAGACTTTTATTCGGCTTAGCAAAGTGCTTGCTCTTTGCATATACCCTACTGGACTAGCCTCCCATTGTTTCTTGCACCTACTATTGAGCAGTATCCACCCTTAGGCCTAACCATGTATAGACTTCAAGAGTCATTTCTTTACATCTCATGCCCACGTCATCTTGACTAGCAGGCTAGACATTATTAAGCAGGGTCCTTCTAAAAATTTGCAGTCGTATGTTAGCTGCTTTAACAGAGAGTCAACCCGAGCTAGGGGTGTAGACATAAGCAGCCTGGTAAGGCCTTGTGCTTAGGATTTCGATACAAATCTAGGATATGGAGGGAGCTCCAAAAATAGTCGGCGTTTTCCCTAACCGATTTCTAACAATGGGCGAATGACATGATGAGAAGGAAAGATGTAAATCTTTTATACAGCAAAAATGAGGTAAAGCGCCCCATCCAAATCGACCCACGTAACAACAATTGCCGCAGCAGTAGTCGTCAAGCCGACATTAGAACACACCTAAAGGTCGGCCTTTCCTACAAACAAATGTATCATAATTACTCAAACTTGAATAGGGACATCGCCACTATATACTTGATACTAGGAGCCAAGTGCAATACCAATGGCATGCCATCAATAGAGATGGAAAGTAGCAGTAACCTCGCACAATGATAAGTACTGCAGATTTCATTAAATCAATGACCATTCCACAATAAATAGTCGAATGCTCAACCATGAGATTAAAAGGCTCATCCAAGAAGGATTACTCAAAGGATTTTGTTCGATATCAGGTCAAGCAAAAGGCAATCGAGAAGAATGGTAAAATCAGTCGCCTCAGCCCAACAATGTCATGGTTTAATCTATCACCGAGGTCTTGACCATATGCGGGGAATCTCATATGGCCGCTAGCAGTCGAGTAGTCTAGTCCCAGTATAAATGGGCACTTCAAGGCAGGTTTACTCAATAGAGTCTTGGGCAACCATGGTACTCCAATTGGAATAAGAGCAGCTGATTAGCTTTACAGCCCAGGATAGGGAAACAGTATCCTACCTCCATCACAATCCCATATCCTTGCTCTTTCCTTGGCAGATTCCAATGTGCATTAGGCCTTTGTGGGAGGGGGTAGTTCGGCCAATGTCATGTTCAAGAATGTCTTTGAAGCTCTCAGCCTTTCTGCCTCCAGCCTCACCCCATCTGCCTTGCCCATTTATGGCTTTGGGGTGTGGAAATTGTTCTGATGGGCATAACCCCATGTAATGACGTTTGAGCAAGAGCTCCACACTGCAAATATCCAAGTAAACTTTGTAGTATTTTATTGCCCATCTACTTATAACTTTTTAATTGGATGATTGACGCATGTCAAGCTGGATGCCACTGTCTCCTACAACTACCTGATCACAAAGTTCCCCATCAAAGATGGGGTAAGTGAAATCAGAGGCAACAAACAAAAAGCAAGGGAATGTTACATAACATCCCTTACTCAAGAAAAGATGGGTGTTCTCATGCTATAAGAAAATTCTACCATCGATAGTAGGTCTCTCAATAGATCTAGTGGGTCGGTCAACGCTAAGGTTCTCTCCAAGACCATTCCTAACCCCGAGGCATCAACTAATGCCTATATTCTCTCATAACCGGCCTCTCATCTGAAAGCTAGGGGCATCACAACCTCGGGTCGAACTTATCATTACACTTAAGTTCCACATTTAAAAAAAATAACATGAAGATTGTCATTTGTCTATTCTTATGAACAGGCTATGCATAGCTCATCTCATCATTAAGTGCTTATGAGCAGGCTGTGTATAACCCACGCCACCACTAAGCAACTAACTTATGCTAGAGTTTTTGAGCTAAGAAAATGAGTTCCACTTCGATTTGGGATCAACAATCTCCTCCTGACTGGTGACATATCACCCTGCTTACCTCACAACCCCATATGCTCGGGTCTTAAGCTCATCTACCACCCAATGCTTAACCGCTTGCTTCCTAAGAGAGCCCACGAGAAAATTTGCATTTTAGTTCATACTAGACTAACTGCTACTCTACATTTGGGAATCTCTTTTATTGCATTGATGGTTGTATCCAACTTACCTTATTATCACATTGATAGTTAGCATAATCCTAAAAAAGAAAGAAATTTCTGTAGAATGAACATAGGAACTATTGGCTACTCAAGGTATTCAGTTCGACGAGTCCCACAGATGATCAAGTAATGCAATAAATTTCCCAAACCATAGTTTGCAACAAAAGATCTATTTCATTCAATTGAAAAGAAGAAAAAGAATAGAGAAGAAGAAACATACCGGTAGCTCTTCCAAGGCAGACTAGCCTGCACTCTTATCACTGCCTAGAAATCCTATGACTTCATAGGAGAAGCACTTCAAATGATCAAGAACCTGCAGTCCGCGAGCATAACTCAACTGGTTGAGGACTACCTTGCAACCATGGAACAAAGTTCCTGGAGGTTGCGGGTTCGAGTCCCGCAGTCGAGGCATAATTCCCTTAAGGCTTGGAGCGGTTATCCTCAATAAAACCTACAACCTGGTAGGGAATTGATGCTCTAGGCTAGGCTAGCTAAAAAGGGGATCAGTGTGGCAGACAGCTGTATTCCCTAGCTCTACTCTCCGGAGTAGGGTTTTAAAAATCAAGAACCTTCTGAAGAAAATCGGGTAAACTCCCATATTTGAAGCATTTCAGATACTTCAACTGATCCATAACTTGTTGAAGAAAGGGGACGTGCAACCAAATTCAACGCCCTCTCCGTCCGCCAAGGGTTACGAGAAGCTTGTAGATAACCTTGCCAAGAACCAGACCAAGGTTTCAATCATGGAAAAAGAAGCAGAGGTAATGACCGCGAGCCTTCCAAATAGGTGCAAAAGCATCCTAAAAGACCTAGAACCAGGAGTGTTAGAGCCACAAAGCAATGAAGTGCCCTAGCTTCACCTGGATCATGAGTCCGAGTTCGACTTCTAACCACTACCAGGACCTTAGTCGACAAGTATGGGTCTAAGCCAAGCGGAAAGGTATTGTCCTTCCGAAGTAGAAGTTTCTGACCAATGGTTCAAGCTCCAATCAACAAACAGTAGTTCAAGCAATAAGGGCTTTCTTCTCCTTGAACATCCTGACCAAATTTGATAAAGCAACATGCATGTAAAAGAGTTTGGAAAGGAAATAGATGATAAACCTAGTGGTTTTTAACAATAAAGAATTGCAAATGATTCACAAGCTATGAAAGATTTTCATAAAGAGCAATATTATAGGCTCAGAGAAGAAGAAGAAGAAGAGGTATCTATGTACTCATGCCTTCAATCGCATGCATAGAATTTGAAAAGGAAAGAGAATACCAGTCATTCAAGGGAGATGAGTATTAAGCTATGTCATGCACTTAGGAGATGTAACACATCTTTGCTGTGTCTGGAAAAACAAACCATCACAACCAATTGCATGAAGCCATTTAGAAAGCGCATTAAATAAATGCATTATAGAGCCATCAATCGGCAAAATTTGTATTATTTTTATTCAAGATCGCACGCGTAAGCAGATATAGATTTGGAGGGAAAAATGTTGCTTAAAATTTTAGCAAGTAGTTAGCATGCCAATCAAAGGCAATCTAGCTTAATCAAAGCGAGCCCAACTAATCTACCATTGACCTGAGAAGCCTGGTCCAAGCCCACATTCTCAAACCAACCTTTCTACTCAGCAAGGAACTAGGATGAGTCCCGATCATTTCACCTCGAAGCAATCTTCACACCTAAACAATACTTTGTCCAAGTCTGGTTCGATCTTGACCGACTCACCTATATCAAACTACTAGTAGTAGCTAAAGACCAACATAATTCGCTTGGCATCACATTAGCTAACGGTCGGCTCCTATCGAAGCCTGACCCAGCAAGTAGACAAGAATGGCCCAAGCTTAGCCCATCTTTAACATAGCAAACTCTAACCATCATAAAGCCTCCCTTCCGGCCGCCTCTCACCTGGTCATTTACCCGTCTTCCCAATATGATCCTCAATAAGATTCCAAATCTCCTTCTTATTGTCGATAGCTAGTCGACCAACTCATCATGTAGGCACTCAAGTGAATGACAACGCTATCTATCCATTAATTTAGAGCAACATAGTTGGGTGGTTGAGTTGATGTGGCATACCATCAACATTAAATGTGCATTTAATGCAGGCACATGCTTAGTACTGAGATGCAATGAGTACCTTCTCATCCACCACCTATCTTTTGTCACACTTTTCTATTGTCGACCACCCACCTTTGTAGTCAGATCAGTGGTCAAGCACTTTTCCCTACTAGCTCTACAGCATGATCTCAACCGTCCACCTCCACCATCCACTTTAATTACTATACATAGCCCCTGCTTTTACAACTTCAAAGGGGTTGTACTTGGGTTGAAACATTTAAGAATCATAAATATTACACACAATTTAGCACTTTTGTTACAACATAAGTCCTTAATATTACATAACGTTATTAGTCTCGAATCCTCTTTTTTATTTTTATTATTCTTTTATGATTTTCTACAGTTATAAGAGAAATATGTAGTAAGAGAACTCCATAGTGGATGTAGGCATCTTTTCTGATCCACTTTACATCTTGTGTTATTTAACTTTCAACTATGGATTTAACTCCTCATTTTCCTTATTTTTCAGCCTAGGGATTAGTAAGAAATCTTCACTTTTCACAAAGCACTGATATCATTCTGAGATTGTCTAAAACTCTACTCAATAATTAATATTATAGTCTCAACAGATGCATCGATATCTAGCCTCGATACATCTTGGGTGGGATTGTTTAAAATATATGTTCATTATTATGATGAATTGATCATGATACAACACCTTGTAATTATTATCACTATACACACTATTTATGGATTTTCTATTAAATATACTTAAATTAAATAATTAATTAATCATGACACATTATAATATATAATAGAAAGAAAATGCCTTTTAGTTTGAGCAAGATTGTATTATAGAGTAAATAATTTATCGTAAATTATAGAATTGCCCCAACTGCAGAGGCCTAATTCTATTATAAGTTATATCCACTATCAAATATTTTCTTTCCTTTCTAATGGTTAAGCCATCCAAAAGATTCTCTTACTACAAGACCACAATAAACTTTTTACAAAAGTGCATTTAGTTATCCTTAACATCTAAGGATGTCAAATAACTTGCACCTTAAGTAAATTGATCAAACCAAAATTTAGTGACCGAATTCCTAGGTCCATCTTGCAATTGTTGGTCTGGTGCTACATTTAACACAACGGGATCATATTACAATCAATTATATTGAATACATGATCTTGCATAATGATTTACTTTTTCATTTTGATTGAACTAATTTGGTCGAGGTTTCATTCATTATGAACCAGACTATTCACCATAATATATGTGACTGGGTCTGAATCAAATATCCATATTTCTCTGCTTTTAGAGTTCAAAACTCATGGAAGACAATACATAGATTTAGGAAAATAAGCACTTATGTGATCAAGATACGAAAATAGGCTTCAATCCTAAACCAATCCTGCATTAAACTTATTATCTAGTTTTAATCATATTTTTCGATCAGTTCAAGACATCCTAACACAATTTAATCTTACTGATCTACTGGATGTAATTCTACACTCAGGAGTTTAGTCTAACCATACTCACTATTAGAATAACCTAGTTGGTTCTTCTATCCTTAAACTTGTCCCAAAATGTAGTTATGGGTCATGATAATGTGAGTATGACAATAATAAACATGCAAATACAACTGATCAATGATAACAAGAACATATAGCATCCATCACCTAAATATGTTCAATCAATGGTCACTAGCATAATATAATTTCTTAATCTTAAGTAGCAACTCCCTTTGTAATTTCATATAAAAATTTAGTCTATATAATAATTCATTCCTTGAAAACATTTATCATTATATGCTTAATCCCCTATATTCATATTTAAAAACAAGGAAAATATAGCCCATTGATTTACCGAACCCTTAAGCCAATTTATAATCCAATATAAAATAGCCATGTATGTTTTAGTATCAATATGGGGATGTTGCTCCTCTATATTGTAGGGCATACCGCCATTTATTAGAATATGTTCATAATTATAAACTTGTGGCATCAATATGGCCAGCACGGGATGTTGCGTCCCTTCTTATAAAAGCTTTAATAAAGAATTCTAGTTTATATAACATAAGGCTAAATTCCAAAATCATTGTTATCATAACATAGAAATATGTAGGTTGCCGAACTATTAATTATGGCCTTTTATACGTAAAATATATTAATGCCGACACTGATGACATATAGCATTAATATTACTAGACCATTGATATCGATTGCTTTACAACAGCAGCTACTACGCCGTATATAAGGGATACAACGACATCCTTGCCACAATATAGTTAAAGTCGAAAATCATACAAATGGCATCAATGCTGTAACGACCCATCTTAACTCAAACCATTCAAAAGGGAGGATTTTCGATGGGGTAATAAGAAAATAAGAGAAAAAGAAGGAAAAACAAAACACAGAATTTCATACCAGAACGACAAAATATAATAATCAAGTAAACAATTCATGAAGCTGCTTTTATAATATACACTAGATTACACAAATTTTACAACAATTGGAGTACAAACAACGAAATACCGAAAATGATACAGCGGAAAGTTACTAACAATATAATATACCAAACTCCGTCTTCATCCTCCAGAAATAAAGTCTTCAACATTGAAATGCTCAGGCTGACCCGAACGTAATGAAAAGACAAAACTGTAGGATCGATTTCACCCTAGAGGGGGGTGAATAGGGTGATGTTATTAACTATAAAAATTAATTGCGGAAGCTTATAAAATTATTTCAACACAGATCACATAATAATAGCAGCACAGAAAAAATAGCAGAATAAAATGCAGAAATAGAACGACACAGAATTTACCCAGCTTCGGCAAAACCCTGCCTACGTGTTGCCCCCAAGGTTTCTACTAGAAATTAGATAGTCAGACACTTACACATGTAAACTCGCGGCACCCGCTATCGACTAAAACTAACTCTACGCTCAAAATTCTACCACAACTCAGCCACTGAGTTGCGAATTCTCAAACTACGCCACGTAGTTTGTCCCCTAATCACACGACTAGAAATTTAAACGGTTTAAAAAGAAATTACAAATTAAAAACAATTTAAAATAAAATAACCCTATTTAAAAAATTAAAAACCCTTATATAATAAAAGAGAAAGCTCTTTAAAAAATAAGCCGGCCCCTTTTATAATTTGACCCGATCCTTTTTTATTTGCTCCGTTCCTTTTGAGATACTGGCGGCTTCTTTGTTCAATCACAATTAAGGCTTTCGTCCTTCGATCCAAATTAGGGCTTTTGTCCTTCGATCTAAATTAGGGTTTCGTGATGAAGATGCCAATTGTGTCAATCAATCTGGTTGACAATTGAGTGATGATTTGTTCGTCTAATGCTTTCGGCTGCTTCTAGAGTTCGACTTCAATTTGGCATATGATTTTCCTTTATGATTTTCTGTTATGCTCGATTGACGATGCTTTTTCGTTGCCGATGATGAATAGGTTTATATAGGAGTTCGATCTCCTTGAATTGCGTTCGTCTGATTTGTTCAATATTATGCTTTCGGCCATTCGATTTTTGTTGAACGTTAATGATTTATTTCTGACTTTTTCAATTTACTTGGATAACACGGTTTAGAACTTTGACTTGGTCATAATCGATTTTGATTCATGAATGTATGTTACTACTGGCTTCGGCCTTTGGCTTGAGATTTCATGTGCCTATGTACTTCGGCTCTGGCCATCTTTGTGTTCATCTCTGAACATTTTCGATCTTGTCTTGGCTGCAGTTTTATGACATCGGCATTTAACTTGACGTTGCTTGATGTTCACTTATTTTTCGAGACAGTTTGCATAAATCTGTAAATGGTTCATCATTGTTTTCTTCAAAAACTTATACTTTCATACTGTGTATTGTCACTTGTGTACTGAGCATTGCCGAGTCTTTGATTTGTGTAACTTGATTGCCGAGTCTTTGAGCATTGTTGTGTCACTTGATTCTTCTGAAGCTCGAGTTGCACACTGCTGCGTTTATTTACTTGGTTGTGTACTTGAGCTTTTAGCATTGAAACTGTACTGATTCATTTTTGTATGTTGTCACTGCAATGTGAACTGTAGAGTTACTTGCGATAGTTTGGGCATTGCCTCCATGTATTTCATGTAGTCTGGTTTATATTGTTGCCTCTGCCCATTTGCCTCTGGTTACTTTGTTTACTGGTTATACTTCACTTGCTTGTAGTTGTGTAGTTGGTTCATGATGATGTCTGGTTGACACTTGATGGTCTTGTGGTACTGCTTACTGTCATAATGTAGTTGCATTGTGATGGTTTCAATTTTAGTTGCAAGCTTGTGTCACTTGTGTACACTGTGTCATTTATGTTGGTTTGATTTCGGCATTGATTATGTGTACCCTTGTCTTTGAGTATTGCTGAGTTATCACTTGCCGTTGCATGGTGATCTTGAATTATTCCTCTTTTTCTTTGCGTATGCTATTTGATACATGTTTGAACTGACTGTGTCTTGTGCTTAGTGCATTAGTTTGTACTGTGCATTGGTTTGGACTTGCAGTTTGAGTTACAGACTTCATATTGCCTTGACTTTGGTTGTTACATTGAGTTGAGTCATGATTGCAGTGACTTGACCTTTGCGTTTTGTTTATTTTTCGAAATTTCACCTGATTTGAATCCAGCTTGAAGCTCGGATTTGACCTTGTGCTGAAAGTTGTGACATTTATTTTATTACACTTGAGTTGAATCCGATAATTTGGGTTTGACCTGTGCTCACCTGTCCCTGTAAATTTGTCAAGTGTATATACCGGTGTGCATGGCCTTATGGCATATACAGTGGCTGTGTATGTCACAAGTTGTTCGTGTATGATGGATTGAAAATTAAATGATGACGAACAACCCAAATAACTGAGGCAAATATTATTTTTGAAATCTACATTTTGTTTAATACTGCAAAAATATTTCCTTTTCAATTTTACTGCGTCAATATTTATATTTACAGATTGCTCAGATGTTGGATTCAATTTGGAATAAAGTTGACGATAAACACGAGTGTGAGTGATATGTAGTGAGGCCAACTGTAAATGTAAAATTGTGATGTAATCAAAGTTGTACTGTAATTAAAATTGAATATATAGTGAGAGCTTGAACTTTGTACTATTCAAAGATTGTAATAAATATTTGTTTGAATGAAAATTCTTTTTGAATTTAAATTCTGTGTTATTTATTTTTATTCAGCAAATATTTATTTAATCTATGAAAAATAAAATAGTATATTAACAAATACATTTACACGAACATCATCAAACAAAAATCATATAACCGCATATTCAACAATTTCCCCCTTTTGATGATAACAAACATATATTTAAGATTTTGAATATGTTAAATGTATCTGATCATGGATATGCTCTAATTGATCCCCCTATTTAAATGCTTCCTGTCTACACAAAGCTCCCCCCACAAACATGCATACAATTAAATAATATGCAAATGAGCCTAGATGTAAAATGGAAAACGTTTGACATTTGCTTGATTTTATTTGACAAAATATTAACCTTTCTCTCCCCCTTTTGTTATCAGCAAAAGAATAAAAGTGTTAGAGAAAATAGAGATAAAGTGATCGACATTAATCCAGCATTAAAACTCAACTGAATATAAATATTAAATTTCAAAAAAAATCAAACAAAAATCATAAATATTTTGTTAGGCGCAAATTCCACTTTTAGAATGATGAGAATGATGTCATCATATAAAACCATATAGTTTTGTCTATTTGTCGTGTATTTGTATGAGGAATTTGAATATCTACTAACCATGCATAACCGTTAGGACTTTTAAATGAGATTAGTAGTATTCCAATTTTATTGTAAAAAAATGAATTCAAGTATCTTCTAACCATGCATAACCGTGAGGACTTTTAAACGGGATTAGAATCAACATGTTTATTTTAAAAATTAACTTTTGATATGCATTACATACATGCATGATTGTGAGGACTTTTAAATGAGCATGGAAGCACATAACAAATTTCAAGTAATTTACCCATGCATAACCGTGAGGACTTTTAAATGAGAGTGAATACTTTGGTATTTTATTATTATTATTATTATTATTATTATTATTTTACTATATAAATTTTTCTATTATTTTAAAAAAATGTAAAATGAAAAACGAATGATTCCTACTTAAAGTACCATATATCCACAAACTATATAGAATTTTGATGAGTGATGGTCGTTAGAAATATGATAGATATAGAGATGGTCATGGAATTTTTACCAAAAAAAATTTTATAACTCTTGTTTAAATTTTAAAAAATTACTAATTATACCATCTCGAGTAATAATATATGATAAATATCAATGCTCATAACTTTTTCAATCACTATTTATCTTTTCGACAATTAGTAGGGAGAAAAAAATGTTAAATATTTAGCAAATTAAATTTCTAAAACACCTAAGCTGAGACGTAGTTTACAAAAACTATTTTCTGGTAGGGGTTTTGTGAAAATGTCTGCCACTTGAGAATCAGTCGAAATAAAATTTATGCAGATATTTTCTTTGGAAATATGATCTCTAATAAAGTGATGTCTAACATCTATATGTTTTGTTCGTGAGTGGTGTACAGGATTATTTGTGAGATCAATTGCGCTTTTGCTATCACACATTAGTGGTACACATTTAAAATTTAGACCATAGTCTTGCAAAGTTTGTTCACCATAAGATTTGAGCAGAGAAACCACTCAAAGCAATATACTCTACCTCTGTTGTAGATAATGCAATACAATTCTGTTTTCTACATGACCATGCAACTAATGAATGTCCTAACATAAAACATGCACCACAAGTACTTTTTCTATCAACCAGACTTCCAGCATAGTCCGCATCTAAAAATCCTTTTAATTCAAAATTATCACTTGTTGGATACCAAAGACCAAATCGTGGGGTGTAAAACAAATATTTTATAATTCTTTTAACGGCGTTTAAATGAGATTCTTTTGGGTTAGATTGAAATCGTGCACACAAGCAGACAGAAAACATTATGTCAGGCCTAGAGGCAGTAAGATAAAGGAGTGATCCAATCATACCTCTATATTGCTTTTGATCAACTGCCTTAGCTTTTTCATCACTGTCAAGTTTAATTGTTGTGCTCATAGGGGTTCTAGCTAGTTTAGCATCTTTTAACCCAAATTTGTTGACAAGTTCCTTAATATATTTTGTTTGAGAAATGAATGTACCTTTATCGCTTTGTTTGACTTGAAATCCTAAAAAGAATTTCAATTCTCCAACCAAGCTCATTTCGAACTTTTCCTGCATAACTTTTTCAAATTTCTCATACAACAAATTATTAGTAGCACCATAAATAATGTCATCAACATATATTTGTACAATTAAAATATCATCATTTAAAAAGAATTTCAATTCTCCAACCAAGCTCATTTCGAACTTTTCCTGCATAACCTTTTCAAATTTCTCATACAACAAATTGTTAGTAGCACCATAAATAATGTCATCAACATATATTTGTACAATTAAAATATCGTCGTTTTCATGCAACAGAAATAGTGTGGTGTCTACACAACCCTTTTTGAACCCATTTTCAAGAAGATAAGTACTGAGGCATTCATACTAAGCTCTAGGAGCTTGTTTTAATCTATATAATGCCTTTTTAAGCTTATATACATGGTTAGGATATTCATGACTTTCAAAACCTTCTGGTTGTTCAACAAATACATCTTCTTTTAAAATTCCGTTAAGAAATGCACTTTTAATATCCATTTGTCTTAAATTAAATCCTTTGTAGCAAGCAAAAGCTAGCAATATCCTAATTGATTCTAGTCTAGCTACTGGTGCAAAAGTTTCATCAACGTCGACTCCTTCAATTTGATTATATCCTTTAGCAACTAGTCTAGCTTTATTTCTAATCACATTTCCAGATTCATTATATTTATTTTTGAAAATCCATTTTGTTCCTACGACTAGATAGTCCTTAGGTCTAGGTGCTAAACTTCAAACATCATTTCTCTCAAATTGATTTAGCTCTTCTTGCATTGCCATAAACCAATTTTCATCATTAAGAGCTGTATCTATGTCTTTGGGTTCTATTTCTGAAATAAATCCACTATATAGATACATATCACACAAATTTCTAAAAGAGGAACGAGTTTGAACACCTGTGATAGGATTTCCTATTATCAACTCTGGAGAATGATCTGCTTTGAATTTCAATTTTTCTGGATCCAGATTCCTTCGGACTTCTTTTGTTGTTGCAGTTTCTTTTGGTTTGTCGTTCTCATCTTTTTCATTCTCCTCTTCAACATTGCTTGTGACCATTTCCTGTTCATTAATGCCTTCATCAAACTTCACATTGATTGACTCTAAGATTGTTTATTCCTTTTGTTGTAGACTCTATAAGCTTTACTCCTAGAAGAGTATCCCATGAATATGCCTTCATCAGCTTTTGCTTCGAATTTTCCCAATTGATCACTTATAATGAGAATATAGCACGGACACCCAAATACTTTGAAGTAGTCAATGTTTGGTTTATTTTTGAACCATAGCTCATAGGTGTTTTGTCAAGAATTGGTCTAATCATAACTCTATTCATTACATAACAAGCTGTATTTATTGCATCTGCCCAAAAATGCAAAGGTAGCTTATACTCATTTATCATAGACCTAGCTAACTCTTGCAATGTTCGATTCTTTCTTTCAACTACTCCATTTTGTTGTGGAGTACGTGGTGTAGAAAATTCTTGTTTAAAACCTTTTTCATCAAAGAAATTTTTGAATTCATAATTTTCAAATTCTCTACCACGATCACTTCTTAACGAAACAATAGGGACTCCCTTTTCATTTTGCACTAATTTTGCGAATTTTGTGAAGTATGAAAAAGTTTCTGATTTTTTAGCCAAGAAATATACCCATGTATATCTTGAGTAATCATCAACTAACACAAAGCAATATTTCTTACCTCCTAAGCTAGCAATATTATTAGGCCCAAACAGATCCATATGAACTAGTTCAAGAACTCTAGAAGTGCTTACATTGTTTTTGGCATGAAATGATGATTTTTTAGGTACATGCTTTAGAAATGTTTTCTGTTTCAAACTCATGTGATGGCAACCCTCTTATCAAATTTTTCCTTTTTAATTTGTTTAACAAGTTCATGCTAGCATGCCCTAAACGTCTATGCCATAAATTTACTTCTATATCCTTAGCTACCAAACATTTAGAGAGGGTGAGATCATCAAAAGATAGAGAATATATATTATCTTTCCTTTTACCTGAAAATAAGATTTCTTTTGACGATTTGTTAACAATTTTGCACAAGTCAGAATCAAAAATAACATTCATACCTTTATCACATAGCTGGCCGATTGATATCAAATTGTCGTGCAGATTTTCAACATATAGTACGTCATTCAAGGTAAATGTATTGTTACCTACTTTACCTTTACCGACAATTTTACACTTGTCATTGTTGCCCATTGTGACTCTGCCACCTTTGAACTTTTCTAGGCTAAGGAACTTTGATTTATCGCCTGTCATGTGCCTGGAACAGCCAGAATCCAAGTACCATTGTTGTTGTTCCTTAGCCTGCCAGCATACCTACACGAGAAGAGAGTTTAGTGGCCTATTTGTTTTTATAGGTCCATGGTTGTTAGTGGTAGAATATTTAGAAAGATAATTTTGTGGAGAACCAAAACTATTTATATATGTTCCCTTTGGCACCCAAATTTGTTTAACTTGGAGAGATTTTATATTTGTGTCTTTTGGAACCCAAATCGGTATAGTTTTCACATGTTTGGGTCTATACCAACAATTATTGTGATTGTGTCCATATTTTCTACAAATTGTGCACATAGAATTGACTCGATTAATATTGCTTTCAACAGTTTTAGATTGATTATATCCAAGTCCTTGTCTAACCGTATTAACAGTTTGCTTTCCTAATAGCATATTCAACGATTTTTCACTTTTTGAAAATTTATCTAAAGTCGTTGACAATTGTTGGACTTGTGTTTTGAGAGATTCATTTTCATTCAATAATTGTGTGCACTTTTTGATAGAATTTTCTCTCCTAGTATTTTCACCTTCTTTCAAAATCAAAATTTCATTTTCAAGTGATTTTATATTAATTTTCGATTTTTTAATTTCTTCTTCAAATGTTGGACACTTAACGCACTTAGGGATCCTACTTTGATAGTTTTTAACTAATTGGTCAAGTTGTGATTCAATTCTATCAAAGTATCTTTTTGTGATTCTAGTTTGGCATACTTCTCTCTAAGTCGTTTAAAACGGCCATTTAACTCATGAAAATATATAAGTAATTCTGAATGAGTAAGTTTTGATACCTCACTTGGCTCGTCATCGTCATTGTCAGTTATTTCACCATGAAGACACAAATTTGCTTTTTCACTTTCAATGCCAGTGCTATCACTCCCATCTTCATTGCTTTCATCCCAAGTAGCTGCAAAACTTCTCCTTTTTGATTTCTTTCCTTGACTGAATCGATTTCGGGGACAATTTGGCTTGATATGACCGGGTTTGTTGCATTTGTGACAGATGATTTTCTGTTCTTCTGAGTTGTCTATTGCTTTGTTTAATCTGCTCTTTGCTTGTTGATTTCTAACTGGATTGCCATATTTGCGTCTCCACCTTTTGAATTTTCTTATTAATAGTGCTAGTTCTGCTTCACAATCATCATCATCATCTTCACTTTTAGTTGTCCCTTTAAGAGCTATTGATTTTCTTCGAGTGTCTCCTCCTTCACGTTCTTCCTTGAATTTCATCTCTAGCTCATAAGTGGTGAGGTTTCCGATGAGTTCTTCGACTTTCATTTGTTTTAAATCTTTTGATTCTTGAATGACAGTCACTTTTGCTTCAAATTTTCGTAGAAGAACTGTTTGCACCAAAATTGGTCACAAACCCCGAATACCATGATAGCACCAGTGTATGAATACAAACCAATAATATTCAAACACAAATCTCAGATCTCAGCAAATATTAAACAGCAATCCAAAAGTAAAGAACAGAGACACAAGTTTTATAGTGGTTCGGCTATCTCCGGCCTACGTCCACTCTAAAGTTTTTATCCTTTTATTGATTATCCTTGATGATTACAGATGATTACAGCAGTTACAAAGTCCAAAACTTGAAATAAATAGCAGTAATGATGTTATGGAATGATTCTGGCAGCGTCCGGGCGTGCTTTCCCTCTCCAAATTCTCCCACCCCTTTTCTGAATGACCAGGGGCTCTATTTATAAGCGTAGGAGGCTGATATTTCTCCTAAAATCCGGGAAGACCGCTTCAGGCACGTGAGGGGGCCCACACGCCCGAAATTTGGAGGTCCGGGCCCACCTTGGGATCGATTCGAAGTAAGGTTCGAATCGATCAAGAAATCATCCAATTGAGCTGAAATTTGGTGAGAACATTCTCCAACATGTATGTAAGCTCCTTTAAAAATTTCATTGCATTTGGATCAACGGTTTGGAAGATATGATCGATTCAAGTTCAAAGCTTCGTGTGTTCTGCCTGGTTCGAACCCATACTTCGAATCCATCACCTTCGAATCCATCACCTTCGAATCCATCACCTTCGAATCCATCACCTTCGAATCCATCACCTTCGAATCCATCACCTTCGAATCCATCACCTTCGAATCCATCACCTTCGAATCCATCTCCTTCGAATCCATCACCTTCGAATCCATCACCTTCGATACGAACTAACCTGTGTGGACCTTATGGATACGAAGGAGATCCATGCTGTGATCGAGTCGAAGTCCACCTGTCCTTCTGATCGATTCGAAGACGATCGATTCGAACCAAAACCTGATGCGAACTTCACAGAGCCGAACCCATACCAATCGATACGAAGTGCATCGATTCGAACCTTGTGTGCCTTCGATCGATTCGAACCTGATGGATTCGAAACGAACACCGTGATGGTTTCGAACAGCCATGTCATTCCTACCTTGCATCGATCATAACTTCTCCATACGAACTCCGATTAACCTGAAATTTGAAGCATAGCCTTTCCTAGTCCTTATCATCGTCTCCAATCAATTTCGTCCCGATCGGAGGTCAACAAAATTTTGACGATATCGATCGTAGCCTTGATTCCAACCGATCTCCAATCCTGATATTCATAATTCCGTGCCAATTCATTGATATTCCAGTTTTGACCAAAAAATGGGATAACATTTTGGCCCCCAAAACATGCCTTGTGATAACAAGGCGTGTTTTGAATAGTTCTGAATCCAATATCCGAAGTCCATAGCCACAATGCCGGAGTATTTCATCCTTGACTGCTTCGAGTCGATGCCCGATTCCAAATCCGTAACCAAAGCCTTAGCCAATTCCATATCCATTCGAACTCGACAACCGAGTCCCAGTCCATCCTTATCCAATAGCCAATGACCGAATCCAGGACCTTTCCGGGTCGATATCCGAATCCATAACCTCTTCGGGTTCTTGCCAAGCATGATCCACACCTGACGACCGTGGTCCAGTGTCCCTGGACGTTGAGCTAACCTCTCCGGGTTCTTGCCAAGCGTGATCCACACCTGACGACCGTGGTCCAGTGTCCCTGGACGTTGTGCAATGCCGTGGCTTAAGTCCTAAGCCGGATCCTGGTCTCTCTGGACCCTTGTTGAGCATAGTCCATACTCAACGGCCTGAAACAATAATCGATAATATGGGGCCAAGTCCTAGGCCGAATCCTGGTCACTCCGGACCCTTGCCGAGCATAGTCCATACTCGGCGACCTGAAAATAACAATTGATAATACAGGGCCTAAGTCCTAGGCCGAATCCTGGTCACTCCAGACCCTTGTCGAGCATAGTCCATACTCGACGACCTGAATGAGTCAATCTACCACGTTCGGGCAAAGTGACTCACCCCTTGCCAGGCATAATCCATACCCGACGACCATTTATCAAAAACCAGATGAAAATCCAATCAAAATCCAATCCAACATCCAAACCCAAAAATCCAAATCCAAAACCAGAAAACCAGAAAACCAAACCAGCATCCAAAACCGAAAACAATCATCCAAAGAAAAATCTAAATCAAAAGAAAGCAAAACCAGGAGCTCGATCCAAACTCCAAAACCAAAATCCAAAAAGAAAAGCAGTGTCCAATCCAAAAGAAAAGGATAGATTTCACAAACCATAGCATTGCAGTTTATCATCATTCAGAGCATGCCTAGGGGCTACCTCAGTCCCCGTACATGTGTAAATGACTCGGTTGCTTGCTAATAGTTCGCTACTTATTTCATATTATCCTGGTCAATGAATGATCAATCGACCATCGTCCCTGCGCCTCACATCATCACGGCGTGAGGTGGTCGGTGGTTGCTCCTGCTCCACTGTTGCGTTCCGTGCTCCGACGTATTGCCGTAACTGTCCGTTCCTTACATGCTCCTCGATTATATCCTTCAAGTGCCTGCAACTGTTGGTGTCATGTCCCTCTAAGTCATGGAAGAGACAATGCCTCCCTGATGCCCTCTCTCGTTCAGAAGGGTCTCTCCTGGCTGGCCTCCGGTAGGGAAGGTGATTTCGAGTATCCATGTATATCCGCTCCAGCGTCTCGTTCAATCCTGTGTATGTGGAAAACTTTGGATCCTTCCATCGCTTCCTAGCGTTTCTAGAATCATCATCCAATTTCCTTTTTCCTTTGTCTTTATCCGAACCACCGCTGGATACTGCTCCAACCTCGATTGCACTAACCTTTTTCAACTTTGAATCCGTACTTGCATCTTCTTGCCGAAGGAACCTTTCTGCCTCGTGAAAGAACTCATCAAGATCCTGTGGGGGATCTCTTATCAAAGACACCTTGAAATCCGAGTCCTCCCTGACTCCTGAT
Source organism: Allium cepa (assembly GCA_030765085.1). Lineage (NCBI taxonomy): Eukaryota > Viridiplantae > Streptophyta > Magnoliopsida > Asparagales > Amaryllidaceae > Allium > Allium cepa. Next base: position 453,599,961 of record CM060937.1, on the reverse strand, counting down.
ACTGCTGCCATTAAAACCATCGATGGATCAGGCCGATCCACCGAAGCGACTGCCGCACTGAATCGAGTTAGAAAATCTCTAAGCGATTCATCCATCCTTTGCTTCACCGATGTTAATGTCATCACATTTTTCGGTCTCTTGACGTGAACCCGAAACTGTCCCAAAAACTTTTCCACCAATTCCCTCCAAGTCCTGATAGATCCTTCTCCTAGCTGCCTAAACCACATTGCAGCTAAGTCCGTCAAATATAAAGGGAAGCATCGAGCCATCACTTCCTCCGATGCCCCCAGCACCTCCATGTGTCTGGTGTACCTCATCAAGTGATCTGTTGGATCTGCCTTGCCATCATATACCTCCACGCTCGGTAGCTTGAACTTAGGTGGATTCCGAGCCATCCTTATTTCCCGAGAAAATGGACTCCTATTCACTCCTTCCAAGTCTCCGTTGGTCAAACCACCTCGCACAGTTCTTCTGATGATTTCTACTAATCCGATATTGTCTGTTGGGGGTTGCCCTCCATGCCCCCGAGGGAACTCTGGCACATATTCCTCGTGTGGTTCACTAGCAGCAATGTTAGCTCTAGCCTGTTGAACTCCTTCCAAAGGTCCTCCTGTGTTGGATCCTGTGGTCCTGCCCCCAAGCCCTTGTTGATTGCCCTCTGGCTCCGCATCCCGTCCTCCGCTGGGTTCCACAACCCTAGTTCCTTGTCCTGCATCCACCGCGGCTGTAGCTGTTCCCAAGTTCTGCATCCCTACGGCTCTTATTTGCTCAAAGAAAGTCTGCATCATTTCCTGTTGGCTCTTCAATAATCTCTCTTGCAAAGAATTTGTCATAGCCTCCATTTCATCCCGAGTTATGTAGATTGAAGCCTGTCCTTCCCCAGCTCCAGCGGATGCTTGTTGACTTCCTTCCTGTTGGCTTCGCTCAGCCCTTTGCCTTCTACTGTTTTGCCTAGTCATTGTTTTCAAATCGAAACTCCGCGAACTTCTTCAAATCCAAACTCCAAATCCGATGTAGCGGGTGCTAGTCCTTCTCAGTGAAAGCACCAAAGTGTTTGCGCCAAAATTGGTCACAAACCCCGAATACCATGAAAGCACCAGTGTATGAATACAAACCAATAATATTCAAACACAAATCTCAGATCTCAGCAAATATTAAACAGCAATCCAAAAGTAAAGAACAGAGACACAAGTTTTATAGTGGTTCGGCTATCTCCGGCCTACGTCCACTCCAAAGTTTTTATCCTTTTATTGATTATCCTTGATGATTACAGATGATTACAGCAATTACAAAGTCCAAAACTTGAAATAAATAGCAGTAATGATGTTATGGAATGATTCTGGCAGCGTCCGGGCGTGCTTTCCCTCTCCAAATTCTCCCAACCCTTTTCTGAATGACCAGGGGCTCTATTTATAAGCGTAGGAGGCTGATATTTCTCCTAAAATCCGGGAAGACCGCTTCAGGCACGTGAGGGGGCCCACATGCCCGAAATTTGGAGGTCCGGGCCCACCTTGGGATCGATTCGAAGTAAGGTTCGAATCGATCAAGAAATCATCCAATTGAGATGAAATTTGGTGAGAACATTCTCCAACATGTATGTAAGCTCCTTTAAAAATTTCATTGCATTTGGATCAACGGTTTGGAAGATATGATCGATTCAAGTTCAAAGCTTCGTGTGTTCTGCCTGGTTCGAACCCATACTTCGAATCCATATCCTTCGAATCCATCACCTTCGAATCCATCACCTTCGAATCCATCACCTTCGAATCCATCTCCTTCGAATACATCTCCTTCGAATCCATCACCTTCGAATCCATCACCTTCGAATCCATCACCTTCGAATCCATCACCTTCGAAATTATCTCCTTCGAATCCATCTCCTTCGAATCCATCACCTTCGATACGAACTAACCTATGTGGACCTTATGGATACGAAGGAGATCCATGCTGTGATCGAGTCGAAGTCCACCTGTCCTTCTGATCGATTCGAAGACGATCGAGTCGAACCAACACCTGATGCGAACTTCACAGAGCCGAACCCATACCAATCGATACGAAGTGTATCGATTCGAACCTTGTGTGCCTTCGATCGATTCGAACCTGATGGGTTCGAAACGAACACCGTGATGGGTCCGAACAGCCATGTCATTCCTACCTTGCATCGATCATAACTTCTCCATACGAACTCCAATTAACCTGAAATTTGAAACATAGCCTTTCCTAGTCTTTATCATCGTCTCCAATCAATTTCGTCCCGATCGGAGGTCAGCAAAATTTTGACGATATCGATCGTAGCCTTGATTCCAACCGATCTCCAATCCTGATATTCATAATTCCATGCCAATTCATTGATATTCCAGTTTTGACCAAAAAATGGGATAACAAGAACTTTGAGGATTTTTCGGACTATCTCCAATTCTGTGTACGATTTTCCAAGACCTTTTGATTTGTATACGATATTGGAAAGTCATCCATGCATTTCTTTGACATTTTCTTCCTTCGCCATTGTGAAGTTCTCGCATTCGCTGCTTAGCATGGCAAGGGGAGATTCTTTGACTTGAGATGTTCCTTCGTGAGTCACTTCTAGTGTGTGCCATATTTCATGCGCAGTTAGACAATGTGAGACACGATTAAATTCACAGATAATAGAATTCATAGCTTTAGCATTAGCATTTTGTAATTTATTTTCTAGTTTTGTCCATTGATCCTTTGGTTTCTCTATTTCTTGATTATCTAAAGTTATAGTTGGTGCTCTATAATCTATCTCAACAATATTCCAAGCGTCAATGGTTTTCAGAAAAATTTCCATCCTATTTTTCCAATAAGCATATTCAGAATTGAACATTGGTGGTCTAACTATGGACTGGCCCTCAGCAAAAGCATTATTAAAAGAAGCCATTTTAAAAATTCAACTTTTTTAAAAAAAAAATTGGTTTTTGTAAAATCAAATTTTTGAAACAAAAACGGCTTTTGTTCCTAGCTCTGATACCACTTGCAGGATCGATTTCACCCTAGAGGGGGGTGAATAGGGCGATGTTATTAATTATAAAAATTAATTACGGAAGCTTATAAAATTATTTCAACACAGATCACAAAATAATAGCAGCACGGAAAAAATAGCAGAATAAAATACAGAAATAGAACGACACAGAATTTACCCAGCTTCGACAAAACCCTGCCTACGTGCTGCCCTCAAGGTTTCTACTAGAAATTAGATAGTCAGACGCTTACACACGTAAACTCGCGACACCCGCTATCGACTAAAACTAACCTTACGCTCAAAACCCTACCACAACTCAGCCACTAAGTTGCGAATTCTCAAACTACGCCACGTAGTTTGTCCCCTAGTCACACGACTAGAAATTTAAATGGTTTAAAAATAAATTACAAATGAAAAACAATTTAAAATAAAATAACCCTATTTAAAAAATTAAAAACCCTTATAAAAAAAAGAGAAAGCTCTTTAACAAATAAGTCGGTCCCTTTTATAATTTGACCCTATCCTTTTTAATTTGCTCCGTTCCTCTTGGAATACTGGCAGCTTCTTTGTTCAATCACGATTAGAGCTTTCGTCCTTCGATCCAAATTAGGGATTTTGTCCTTCGATCTAAATTAGGGTTTCGTGATGAAGCTGCCGATTGTCGATCAATCTGGTTGACAATTGAGTGATGATTTGTTCGTCTAATGCTTTCGGCTGCTTCTGGAGTTCGACTTCAATTTCGTATGTGATTTTCCTTTATGCTTTTCTGTTATGCTCGATTGATCTCCGATTCTTTTTCGTTGCCGATGATGAATTGGTTTAATAGGAGTTCGATCTCCTTGAATTGCGTTCGTCTGATTTGTTCAATATTATGCTTTCGGCCATTCGATTTTTGTTAAACGTTGATGATCTATTTCTGACTTTTTCAATTTACTAGGATAACACGGCTTAGAACTCTGACTTGGTCATAATCAATTTTGATTCGTGAATTTATGTTACTACTGGCTTCGGCATGTGGCTTGAGATTTCATGTGCCTGTGTACTTCGGCTCTGGCCATCTTTGTGTTCATCTCTGAGCATTTTCGATCTTGTCTTGGCTGGAGTTTTATGACATCGGCATTTAACTTAACGTTGCTTGATGTTCACTTATTTTTCAAGATAGTTTGCATTAATCTGTAAATGGTTCATCACTATTTTCTTCAAAAATTTATACTTTCATACTGTGTATTGTCACTTGTGTACTGAGCATTGCTGAGTCTTTAATTTGTGTCACTTGATTGCCGAGTCTTTGAGCATTGTTGTGCCACTTGATTCTTCTGAAGCTCGAGTTGCACACTACTATTTTTATTTACTTGGTTGTGTTCTTGAGCTTTTAACATTGAAACTGTACTGATTCATTTTTGTATGTTGTCACTGCAATGTGAACTGTTGAGTTACTTGTGACAGTTTGGGCATTGCCTCCCTGTATTTCATGTAGTCTGGTTTATATTGTTGTTGCCTCTGTCCATTTGCCTCTGGTTACTTTGGTTACTAGTTATACTTCACTTGCTTGTAGTTGTGTAGTTGGTTCATCATGATATCTGGTTGACACTTGATGGTCTTGTGGTACTGCTTACTGTCATTATGTAGTTGCATTATGATGGTTTCAATTTTAGTTGCAGGCTTGTGTCACTTGTGTACACTGTGTCATTTATGTTGGTTTGATTTCGGCATTGATTATGTGCACCCTTGTCTTTGAGTATTGCTGAGTTATCACTTGCTGTTGCATGGTGATCTTGAATTATTCCTCTTTGTCTTTGCTTATGCTATTTGATACATGTTTGAACTGACTGTCTCTTGTGCTTAGTGCATTAGTTTGTACTGTGCATTGGTTTGGACTTGCAGTTTGAGTTGCGGACTTCATGTTGCCTTGACTTTGGTTGTTGCATTGAGTTGAGTCATGATTGCAGTGACTTGGCCTTTGCATTTTGTTTATTTTTCAAAATTTCACCTGAGTTGAATCCAGCTTAAAGCTCGGATTTGACCTTGTGCTGAAAGTTGTGACATTTATTTTATTGCACTAGAGTTGAATCCAATAATTTGGGTTTGACCTGTGCTCACCTGTCCCTGTAAATTTGTCAAGTGTATATATCGGTGTGCACGGCCTTGTGGCATATACAATGATATACTGTGTATGTCACAAGCTATTCATGTATGATGGATTGAAAATTAAATGATGATGAACAACCCAAATAACTGAGGCAAATATTATTTTCAAAATCTACATTTTGTTTAATACTCCAAAAATATTTCCTTTTCAATTTTACTACATCAATATTTATATTTGCAGATTGCTCAGATGCTGGATTCAATTTGGAATAAAGTTGAAGATAAGCACGAGTGTGAGTGATATGTAGTGAGGTCAACTGTAAATGTAAAATTGTGATGTAATCAAAGTTGTACTGTAATTGAAATTGAATATATAGTGAGAGCTTGAACTTTGTACTATTCAAAGATTGTAATAAATATTTGTTTGAATGAAAATTCTGTTTGAATTCAAATTCTGTGTTATTTATTTTTATTCAGCAAATATTTATTTAATCTATGAAAAATAAAATAGTACATTAGCAAATACATTTACACTAATATATATATATATATATATATATATATATATATATATGTTTATTATCATCAAACAAAAATCATATAACCGCATATTCAACAAAAACACTCGAGTTAGAACTAAAAGATCCTACGTAAGTTAAATCAACAATAAGTAAATATGAGTGTAATGGTTTCAGAGATGTTTACGGGATTTTACACCTCCTATCATGTGTACAACGTTCGTGCAATAAGTTAAGAGATATTTTGGGATTTTCCATCTCCTAAGGATCTGTTAAACTATTTATATGTAGTAGAATACGGTATATATGTAATGATTATCAGTAAAGTAAAGTAATAAAATAGCATTAAGGCATTACCCATATCCCCCTTAACACAATTTTATAAGCATCATAGTCTATACAATACTGTAAACTCCACCGTAAACTGGTGGGCTATCAGGGAGCACTCCATAGGTACGACACAAACCAAAATCGTAGTAGCTTGCCTGATTAAACACCTTCGATAGCAACATCATACTTAGCAAGCAAAGAAAGAACTCTTCTTTCCAGTCTCTTCTCTTAAACGTCTAATAGTTCCTGCTATGCATAGGATTGAGTGCCAGTCTTTTCGGTTAGAAGTCTCGCTACGCACCTCCCCAAACACATCGATAAGGCATATGACAAGGCACGCAAGGCAATGCCCAGGGTAAGATTCTACCGTTTTGCACTCTCGAATTGGTGGTAACACATAGTAGCCACTACTGCCTACATCGAGACACACTCCCATAATCAAATCGTGGGTTGCCACTAATCAATCACAAAGTAATAGATATGGTATCGAAGAAGCGTGTTCGATCGAAGGAGCGATCCCACTTGGAGCGGTATAGCTCCTGTTTTAGTCGTATCAAACTGACCCGAAGGTCAGGGCTGCGTTCTTACCTCATACCAGTAGCGTTCGCCAAACCATCCTACTTCGTTTTGGATTCTCCATCATGTGCACAGTTGTTAAAATGGTTTCGAAATTGGCAGAGAGTATGACAATAACCGACCCCGATCTCTTTAACAACCAAACGCTTATTTCACACCGTGTATCAAACATTTTTAATAATAAATCCAAAAAACAGTTTAGACCTTCATATCAAGATATCCATATTCTTATTCCAAAAGTATGAATATATTTATAAATACCGAGGACGATTTCTTTCAATCAATTTTGAAAACAATTTATAAATCTTTCTTAAACCATTTATAAACTATTTATATACTTAGAATCATTTATAAAGCTATTTACAATTCCAAAACAATTTACAACTCTTTCCCTTTTCATAAACCTCTACGCAAATTCCTTTGAAACGCTTACATATTCATTTACATATGTTCTTTTATAAAATCCTTTAATACCCTTGTAACTCCTTTATAAAACCATTATAAAATCCTTGATAAAAATCTTTTATAAAATCCATTATAAAATCTCTTACAAAACTATATTAAATATTTTATTAAATTAAATTTTATATAAGTCTCTTAAAATTATATGAAATATTTCGTTAAATTAAATTTTATATAAATCTCTTAAAACTATACTAAATGTTTTATTAAATTTTACATAAATCTCTTATAACTATATTAAATATTTTGTTAAATTAAACTTTCTTAAAACTATGTTAAATATTTTATTAAATTAAATCTTAAACTATTTAAATTATATATTTCAAACTAGATAAAATTAAAAGTTAAAAACTTAAAATTACATTTGAAACCATATATTAACTTATATTTCGAAACTTTAAAACATATAAAATAAATTATTTTCCAAATATAAATTTTAAATAATATCATTAAATTAAATTTAAAAATTAAATTTATAAAGCAAACATACTTTACTATTTAGAAAATAATTTAAAATCGACCAACGATGTCCGTATATAATTTTCGACCCTATGGTCAAGTGATTGGGTATGTGTCATTTTAACCTAAAATAGTTAAATTTCCGGGTATATATCATTTCAACCCGTATCCCGAATCGATAATTTCCAAATCAATAAAATTGGTCGGGTATGCATCATATTAACCCATAATGATTTTTCCTAATCTACAAGATCATTCGGGTATGTATCATTTCAACTAATAGTGATAACAGGGAAAAAAACAACCAATCATCCAAAATGTCAATAATAAACATCCAACTCAATCAACATCCAAATCAATTAATAACTCACAATAATTAACTAGTTATCAATATCTGGTTTTCAACTATCGATTTAATTTCAATATTTATTTAAATGGCAATTTAATTTAACCTAAATTCAAATAAAATTTAAATGACAATTTAAATTACCAAACAGTAATCAATAAATTTCTTATCACATCATAAACTTAATTCAACTAACATAAGAAGGTTTAGCATTATGTGAGTGTAGGATCAATTTCACCCTAGAGGGGAGGTGAATATGGTCATACTATTAATTATAAAAATTATCGTAGAAGTTTATATAAAATAATTTCAGCATAGATCATAGCTTGAATAATAGCAGCACAGATATAGTAGAATATAAAAAGCAGAAAATAGAACAAACAGATTTAGCCTACTACGGCAAAACCCTGCCTACGTGTTGCCCCCAAGGTTTCTACTAGAAATTAAGTAGTCAGACACTTACACACGTAAATCGTGACACCCGCTATCAACTAACCTAACTCTACGCTTAAAACTCTGCCATAACTCAGCCACTGAGTTGCTAATTCTCGAACTACACCACCGTAGTTCGTCCCCTAGTCACATGACTAGAATTTACAAAAGTTTAAAAAGGAAAATACAAAATTTAAAAACAATTTAAAATCAAAACCCTATTTTATAATCTAAATCCTAAAGAAATATAATAAGTCAGCCTACTAAAAATTATCACAAAAAACAAACGGCCCCTTTTCACGTTTTCCTCTGAGTAAATATGTTGGGCGCTTCCTTTTGTTTCTTCGTTCTTTAAAAATGGGTGCCTTACTTTTTCGCTTTCTCTTTTGTTCGTTCCTCTCTGATAAAATTAGGGCTTTTGGAGAATTCGATGAAGCTGACTGATTGTTGGTCGATTACAATTGCTATTCCTTTGATTTGCTTCGGCAATTGACTATTGCTTCGATTTGAACACGGCTCCTTCGATTCGATCGATTTCGACTGAGATGGTATGTGATTTATTATTTTTGCTTTACTGGTTAGCTTACTGAAACTCGATAGTTTTTTTGCCAATGATGTTAAATGTTCATACAGGATTCGAATTCCTATTATCTCATTCGTCTGATAATTTGCTCGGCAATTTGATTTTGCATTGATGACTGTGATGATTTCTGACTTGTTCAAAACCATATATTTTGTTACCTTGATTATCACGACTTTGATTTTGAACTGTTCCATTCCTTGACAACCACGGCTTTGAATTGTTTTGGAATTTTACTTGTTTGACTTGTACCTTGCTGTTTTAGATTGAATTTGGCCTTGACTTTGGAAATGATTGATTCCGGCCATTTGAAATGATTTCTGGACTTTATGATATTTAAACATACGAATTTTGCTTTCCTCTGTGACTTCAGTATTGTTTTGATATTGAACTGTAGTTGTTTACTTGATACTCAGTTGTCCCCTTGACGTCTGGTATGGATTTGTGGTCTTGCTTGCATATGAACTGTTCATTGTACTGAGTTGTTTATGTTCACTTGCATACTTCATGGTTGTTGTTGCCACTTCCTGTTAGACTTGATATTTGTGCATGTCTCTGGTTCCTGTATGACTGTAGTTGTCTTTGACTTGTTGCATATATATCACCGTACATGGTGTTCGTTGCATACATGATTGAAATTATAGCATTGCTTACATATACTCTGGTTGTTACATATGCATGTGTATTCAGTGTTGTTTCACTGTTTTTTTTGCACTGATGGTTGCATTCATGTTGACACTTTTTCCTCTGAAGTCGTGGCATTCATACTTTACTGCACCAATTTTATTGCATCCATTCTTCACTTTGACAATGCGGTCTTCATGTTGTATATTTAACATGTTGCCAGGCTTGAGTTTTGCATATCAGGTTCACTTGAATCTTGATATTAAAGCTGTACATGTGTGCTTGCATATGACACTCCATATTGCCACTGTACTTCTTTTGTTGGGTTCAATTTGCTGTTGTAAGTTGTAAGTGCATTTGTAGTTGAAGTGGCATTGTATTTTAGTTTGGACATGTGGTTCATTGTGTGGACAGGTTTTGGTTTCTTGATGCAGTCTTGTTGACTTTGTTCGCTGCCTGGTCGACATGTATGTATGCATGGACTGTCCAGTCTCTATTTTCATGTGAACGACTTGAACTTCGGTCGAGGCTTGATTTTTGTTGGTTTTGGAATTTTGACCATTTTATCAAACTTTCACCTATGTTGAATCCAGCTTATAGCTTGGGTTTCACCTTGTCCTCGTGTCATGACTTTATTTGTATTGCACTTGAGTTGAACCCGGCTTTTCATTTGGGTTTGACATGTGCTCACATATCCCTGTAATTTTATCAAGTGCATATCGGTGCGCACGGCATTGTGGCATGTACAAGGACACATTATGCATGTCATAAGTTGTTCGTGTAGATGAATTCAAAATAAATGATGATGAACAACCAAAATAACTAAGGAAAATATTATTTTCAAAATACATTTATTTTACACTACAAAAATATTTTCTTTTCAATTTTACTGCATCGGTGTTTATTTTTGCAGATTGCTCAGATGCTGGATTCAATCTGGAATAGAGTTGAAGAATAATACGAGTGAATGTGTAAAATGTACTGAGGCGCATATGTAAATGATAATTGTGATGTGATTGAATATTGTAATTGAGATTGTGTATACATATATATAGTGAGAGCTTAAATTTATACTATTCAAAATTGTAATACAATATTTGTTTAAATAAAATATCTGTTTGAATTTAAATTCTGTGTTATTTATTTTATTCAATAAATATTTATTAATTATGTGAAAAATAAAATAGTACGTTAACAAATATATTTAAATCGATATATATATATATATATATATATATGTTTATTATCATCAAACAAAAATCATATACTTTTATATTCAACAGTCTCTCCCGTTTGATGATAACAAACATATATTTAAGATTTTGAATTTATTAAATGTATTTGATCATTCAATTTGCTTCCCTTATTTGAATGCTCCCTCTCTACACAAAGCTCCCCCTTTATATATGCATGAAAACAATAAAAATATTCAAATTAACATTGATGCAAATAGAAAATATTTGACCTTTATTTTTCAAAATCTTAGCTTTTCCTCCCCCTTTTGTTATCAGCAAAAGAACAATAGCGTTAGAAAAATAGAGATAAAGTGATAGACATTAGTATAATATTAATACTCAATCGAGTACAAATATTAAATTTCAATAAAAAAATCAAACAAAAATCATAAATACTATGTTTGATGCATATTCCATTTTAGAATGATAGGGATGATGTCATCATATAAACCATATAGTTGTGTCTAGTTGTGGTATATTTATTTTAGGAATTTGAATATCTACTAACCCTGCATAACCGTTAGGACTTTTATATGAGATTAGTAGTATTCAAAAAAATTATTAAAAAATGAATTTAAGTATCTTCTAACCACGCATAACCGCGAGGACTTTTAAATGGGATTAGAATCAACTTGTCTATTAAATCAATCAATTTTGATATGCATTCCATACATGCATAACCGTGAGGACCTTTAAATGAGCATGGAAGCACATAATTAAAAATCCCAAGTAATTCACCCATGCATAACCATGAGGACTTTTAAATGAGAGTGAATGCTTTGGATATTTTTTATTGCTAAAAATATAATAAAATGAAAGCGCATAATTTTCCATTTAATACCACATATTGACATACCATATTGGATTATGATGAGTGATGGTCGATAGAAATATGATAGAAATAGAAATGATCATGGAATATTTATCAACAAAAAGTTTTTAGAACTCTTGTTTAAATTTCTAAAGAAATTTACTAATTATAATGTCTCAAGTTATAATATATGATTAATATCCACACTCATCACTTTTCAATCGCTATTTATCTTTACGATAACCATTAGGGAGTCAGATTAGTCAATGTAGTCATTTAAGATCAAATCCAAAAATAATTACTCAAATTTTCTAAGATGACTAATCTGAAACAAGGTCAAAAAATGATTTTCTTAAAGGGGTTTTATAAGAAAAATTTCTGCTATTTGAAAATTATTTGAAATGAAAAATATTCAGATATTTTTTGAAAAACGATGCAGTTGATAAATGTCTCAACATAAATCACGTTCCACTAGTAATTTTTCTATCAACTATATTACCATTGTAATCTGCATCAGAATTTTTCTTTCACTCAAAATTATCATATGTTGAAAGTCATACACCAGACCGTGAAGTATGCAACGCAATATCCTAAAATCATTTTCAACAGCTTTCAAATGAAATTCTCTTGAATATAATGTCAAGTCAAATATATCCACATGTATCATGAGTAATCGTCAACTAATAAAACATCATCATTGGTCCAAACAAATTTATATGAACTAGTTCAAAGGTGAAAATGATTGGTCAATATTTTTTATCAAATCAAAAATAAGAACAAGTAAAATAAGAATATATCAAACAAGAATAAGTCAGAATCAAAATCAACATTTATTATATTATCACTTAACTGGCTGATCTAATTCAGATTTTGGTGCAGATTATCACATTTAATATATCATTCAAAATGAATATACCGTTACCTATTTTACCTTTACCAATAATATTTCGTTGTTGCCCATTGTGATTCTGCCACCTTTGTACTAGGCTAAGGAACTATCATTTGTCGCCCATTGTGTTTCTGGAACAACCAGAATCCAGATAACACTATTATTGTTCCTTAGCCTGCCATCACGCCTAACGTTAAAAGATTTTTGTGACATATTTGTTTTTATAGGTCCATGGTTGTTAGTGGTGAGTGATTTAAAAAACAAATTTGTGGAGACCCAAAACTATTTATATATGTTCCTTCTGGCACCCAGATTTGTTTAACTTTAAGGGATTTTATATTTATGCCTTTTGGAACCCAAATTGTTATAGTTTTCACGTGTTTGGGTCTATACCAGCAATTGTTTTGATTGTGTCCAATTTTTCTACAAATTTTGCACTCGGATTTGACTTCATTAATTTTGCTTTTAACCGGTTCAGATTGATTATATCCAAGTCCTTGTCTAACTGTATTAACAGTTTGTTTCCCTAATAGCAATTCAACGATCTTTCAATTTGAAGAATTTTCCTAAAGTTGTAGACAAGTGTCGGACTTGTGTTTTGAGATATTCATTTTCATTCAATAATTGAGTACACATTTTAATAGAGTTTTCTCTCCTTGTATTTTCACTTATTTTTAAAATCATAATTTCATTCTCAAGTGATTTAATTTTAATTTATGATTTTTTAATGTCTTCTTAGAATGTTGGACACTTATTACACTTAGGGCTCTTATTTGGTAGTTTTTGTAACGACCTAATTTTTCGACGCCCGAAAGTCGACATCAATACGTCCATTGTATCAAATGTTGAACCATCAAATGCCGAAAAACTGAACCGTTAGGGTTAAAGAAGAAGACGATAGAAGAAGAAACAAAAACAACAATAGAATCTCACATTTCACAGCAGAACAATATATAATAGATAAATGAATGTCTTTAAAACAAAGAATCATATCTATTATTACAATACATCATCAGAATGTACAACAACACAATACAACACTGACCGTTATTATAACTTGCCCCCATGGAAATTGAATTTGCCACAAACCATACGCAGCAGATACTATATAATATAAGTGATACGCCTTGCTATCCAGCTTGCTCTTGATCTCCATAGCATACTTTTTCGACTTTGTTCTAGAATAATGATAACCTAACTCTAGGTTGCCCGTGTGGAAAATTATGGGCACCCAGAGTTTATAAAGGAACAATAAACTCCAAGTCAGACATGCGACTGGTGTGAGCAAACAAAAACAGTTTTATTTGAAACAAAACAAACAAAAAGAAATCCACAATGCTTTTTGAAAAATGAAACTACAATAAGGCCTCCCGCCATAAAAACAATGCAAACACAGAATTGGAGGAGATTTCTCCTTATGATAGTCAAACATGCTTGATACGCAAAATTCTTTTGATATTATTATTAGTGCATAAGGCAGAAAACATTTCGAAAGTATAATATTAATCTTAGCCAGCATACCACCATTATAGTATACCTACTATAGCTACCAATTAAACGGCGGGTCACCACCATAAGTAACAGGCAGGTTATGCAACTAAAACCGTACTGGGCGCGTATTGTTTCTTCGGATTTCCAACAAATGGTCAGGCTAAGGAACTTCCTATGCCACATGGGTATGCCTCTGGAGGGACGCCTCAAGAACCTAACCGGACCTCTGCCAACATAAGGTCGGGTTACCTCACACTTTAATAAAGCTGTAACTAGATAACCCTACAAGTATGCCACCCCCGGTCGTTGCCGACCTTTATCCGAGGATCCTCAACCACAAAGCAATAAACTTACAACAACCACATATGTTAAATATCTGGGCTCCATACTATGATACCAATTTTTCCCAGAAGTAAATGGACATACCATGAGGGCGCTACTCTCAAAATAACCTTGCTGCATTCTTCCTGTTTCGACCATTTTCGGGGTGTGAGGTCCGACGAAGTCTCGTCCACAAAGCTACGCTTTTCACAAAATCCATGCTTCGATCAACAAATGATCAGTAGCACTTCGTATGCCACATTACCAAATTGGGAATGTATCACTAGTAACCATAGGTTTAACATTATAAACGCCTAGCGGCACGTCCCGATTGGAGGTCTTTTTGATATGTTATGCTTTGTGATATGAATTATTTTGTTTTGAGCTGTAATGAATGTAATTTATTTATAAGTGATGAATTTATATTAAATAATTGTGAAATAAGTGAATGAAAATCAATGTGAACAAAGGAAAAGAAAATTGATGTAGCTAGTAGTCAACTGGAATTAATACGTAGGATATACGTATATTATTTTCGCATAGCAATTTGATCTAGAATTCGAGCATAGGATTTCGAGAAAGTTATATCGATCCAAGTTAGGATTTTTCACTCGATTTTCGACGACGAACCTGGATATGGATTTTTGATTGATTTGGAAATTCTCTATCATAGTTTAGAACTATGCAAGGAGAATGACGGTTTCTGATCAAGAAACCAAATCTGAGTTCACACTAGGAGGTCAGGTGGACGATACTAGTTCGGAAGTGAAATTGTGTGATCGAGTGAGCGATCGAATTTGATATTGCATACAAATGATGTAAGTACATCATACGGATTTGAACAAAATAAATATAGGAAGTATGTAAAATACTTGTATCGAACTTAGAAATAAATGGTAAAATTCTTAAGTAAAAGTTGGAATTGGATTGGATTGAAAACAAAAGAAAAGGAGAGATCTTCTCACTCAAATTAAAATAATTGAAATTTCAGTTATTGATTGATTGTTTGGATGTGATAGTATATATGATAGTGTATATATATATATATATATATATATATATATATATATATATATATTTGGAGTGATTGATTTCCTGCATTATATAGCGGATGAGACCCTATGCGTCGCATAATAGCGGGTGATATTATATAATCCTATATACCGCGATATTCCACCTCGAAATGGACTTAGTGTTTAACTGTTGTGCTAACATATATGGATGCAGGGTTTTAAAATTTAAAATAAATATTTAACAAAGTTTTAAACAATACAAATGTTTAAATCAAGTTTTTGAAGGTGAACAAAGCTTAAATGAAATGGTAGATTTAATTAGGTTCCCTTCTTACCCTGCAAAAGCAAAGTCACCCCAAGATATATTAACTATGTTTTAAAAGCCAAAATGAATTTTTAAAAAAGTTTTTAACAAAGTTCCAAAATTTAATTTCTAGGTTAAATGTTTAAAATTGACTTGTTTTTAAAGTAATATATGTTAGGTTAATTATATAATTAATTTCTAAATGCTTTTCAAATGGAATTTGATTTGGTGTTGAGATGAATTTTAGAAATCGATTTGGGAATTTGATTTGGTGTTTTGAAAATAATGGGAAATCAATTTTGGAATTTGATTTGGTGTTGAAATAAATTTAGGAATCAATTTGGAATTTGATTTGGTGTTGAAAGTGAATATTTGAAAATCGTATATCAGTGGATATTTGGAAATTTAAATTCACAATGGGAATTTATAAGGGAAAGGGAAATTTGTTTTAAAAATAAATATTGTTTTATTTTTAAAAAGTGTGGAAAGAAATTTATGGATTTGGAATGTAAATTAAAATAAATCAAGAAGAATTTATTAATTGATTTAAACGGACCATTTTGAAATGGAAAGTGTATTTTCCCTGAAAAGCCGAGTATGTTTTTAAAGTAGCTTTCAAATATAAATTAAAAGCTCTAAAGTTGGTTTTAAAAAGAATGTTTGTAGAGAAATTATTTTTGAAAATTGTTTTTAAATCTTTAAAATGAAGACTTATTTAATTAATTATAGAAGTGATTATTTTAAAGATTTAATTGATATTTGATTTAGAAAATGGTTATTTAAATAGTTATACTCTACCTAATAATTTTATTTTAAAAATTATTTTGGGCTTAAGATTTATATGAGATATGGGTACAAAATTTCATAACTAACGTTTTAAACAAAGTGTCTTAAACATAGTTTTTATTTTAAAATGTTTCGAAGTATATATTTTTAGATGAGTGGTTTAAATTATTTTAAAGTATTTGAACTCGGCAAATTTTTAGCGGAAACGAATAAATATTTGGAAATTTATTCTGCGTAAGGAAAGTGATTTGAAATTTGTTTTCAAAGGGTTGAAGTGTGAAAATTATATATTGCAATGATATTTTGAAAATAAATAATTGGGGAGAAAATTATTTAAAACCTGGTGATTGTTGTGAATATTGATTGGTAGTTAAATAACCGACTATTAATATTGGCCTTTAAATGGCATTTGAATTTCGATGCGACCAGGGGTTGGATTCCAAATGGATATCCGAAATCCAAATAAACTATTCCAAATTATATTGATTTCGTAGCAGATTTGATCCACAAAATAAACTATTTCAAATTCAATATATTTAAAAACGTTAAGTATTCAACAATTTCAAAACTAAGTTCGATAATTTCATATATATATCAAATTCAATTTTCTATTATTTGGTTTTGAATTATTTACTTAATAAATCCATTATCATTTAAATAAACCCTAGATTAAAATAACTAAATGTTTGCTTCAATTTATTTATACTTGAAATATTTATTTAATTCTCCTTAAACAAGATCAAGTTATAAATCATATCCTTTACAGATCCCAAATTCCATAAGTTCCAAATCGGTTTCATTTAATAAATTTCTACATTTAATACAATTTCAAGTCAATTTCAAATCTATCTTCTCAGACTTATTTTTTTAAATCATTATAAACTCTATATAAAATATAATTTATATCAATACTTAACCATATTACATTTTCAATAAAATCAATCTTTATTTTTAAACTTGTTTTATACCAAACAAATTTATACATAGCTAAAAATCAAGAATTTAACTACATATGTAAAGAAACATTTATATAATACCTGAAATCAATATTTCTATAAAACCATATATTTCTTTACAAAACCATAGAAATCATTTCAATTATTTATACATATAGACCATGGTGTCTGTATATAATTTTCTATCCTATGGTCAAGTGATACGGATATTTACCATTTCAATCCATAATTTAAAATATAAAACGGTTATATATCATTTCAAACCGCAATCTCAAATGAAATAAAAATCCGTAACAACTTGCAGTATATAACAATATAAAATACAACATCCATTCCTCTAATATCAATCATCAACATTTCTCATAATCATCATCCAATTCAATCAATAACATCAATATAGAACAGGTAATAAATAACGGGTATTAACTGGCAATTAATATTCAAAAATAAATTAAATAACTATTTATCCAAATAAATTCAAATAAACTGAGATGGTGATTCAAAATATGCCAAACAGTCATAGATAAATTTCTAATCACATCATAAATCAATTTAACAAACATAAGAAATTTTAGAAGTTGTGAGTGGGTTAAAACACTCACCTTTCGTATTTAAATTGAATTTAAATCTAATTTAAACCCAAAATTTGAATGGTCTTAGAATTCGTCCAAACTATCATTAAAAAGACTGAAATTCCAATACGATCCTAGCGGAGAAAACCACGTGTGAAATAGACTTGTATGTAAAAGTTATATAAGTAAGAAGTTACACGATTCAAATTAAAAATAAATAAATAAAATAAGCAGAAACTCACAAGTCAGCAGCCACGTCAAAACCCTAGCTCCCTATCTTCTTATAAGCGACTCGATACATCAATGTCAACCGCCGCTTTCCACCCAGGTTTGCCGCCGCTACGACCCACGAACTCCAGATCGAAGAACGCCGCCAAGCTTGCCTCCAAACGCCGCTTCATCGCCGAGGTCGCGGCCATTTTCGGTCGAGTGCAACAGCTCCATCGCCGCAATGCTTTACCGCCATTCTTTGGCGATTCCACTGACCAACTCCACAAACGAATGCAAGAACAACGACATGTTCGACGGTAGCAGCACGCCCATGCCCGCTGATCGGTCTAACGACGACGATCCACCGTCGAAATCACAAAACCAAAATGAACGGCCGAAACCAATTCATCGAAATCTAGGCACATAGAAACACAGATCGAAAAATGAATCATATATTTGACTTGCGCTCATCTAGAGCTTCAAATCCATATATAATTCGATATAGTTTTGAATTGGAATTGAACTGAGGAGTTTTAGGGTTTTCAGCCATTGGAAAGAGGAAGAACATTCTGTACGTACAGAAATGAGAAATAAAAAGGCTACTAGGTTTATAATCGAATATATATAGGTAGAGATGAGAAATAGATGAACGGATACGACAGGTTTGGACCGTTGAACGATAAATGCCATGAAAAACCCGTTCTGACTCTGAAACGAAATTGGGTCAACCCATATATCAAAATAGATGATTTTGAATATTTTAAAATCAATGGAATAAGTTTCAAGTCCATATTCCATCATATGAAGAAGTTATGCTAAAATCAAGTTATTACAAATTGATTTCAATTGATTTAAATCAAATTGATTTCTAGGCGTTTCGAGCCCGTACGATCAAACGACAAGTCCGATCGCTATGAAACTTGAAATCCTATTATAACCTTACGGACCCGATGAAACTAGTTTCGTCGAAATGCGAGTCAGTGGCCAAAATGACTATTTTTCAATAAATTAATATTTAATTAATTAAATCCAATGTTCAATTCCAATTATATAATTAGCAATATTTATCATTTTTGATTTCTTAAACAATTTCAATAATTTAAATAAATTTAGATGTCAGATTAAAGTTGATAAACCCATAAATTTCAGTGTTTGATTTAATTTCACAAAATTCAGAAATTGAAATTTAACATTCCAAAAATCCATTTATTAAAGTTTAAACCTTATTAACCAAGTCTTTCATTACAATAAGAATATAATTAACATTGGTTATATCTTGGCACATTAATATTTCCCAATTTCATCTCAATTCCTATTTACGTAATATTTAGATATTAAATTTCATTTAATTTCAATTAATCCAATTTATTAAATTTAAATTAAAAATCTTGATTTGCATTCTTAATTTATTATCAAACAACAATTATTATAATTACTTTCTAGCATTGATCCTATCAAATTACAATTTATTACGTATTATTTTATCAGTTGATATAACTTTGAATCTATTTCCCAATTTACTAATTATAATCAATTAAAACCTTACAATTGTCTCAATTAATTGGTATTGCACTAAAATTGTTATTTATCAACTTGCTTTAACCTTATTACCTTAATTTACGTTTAGTTACAATTAAGCAATATATTATTTCATTGGTTAATTCAACACTTACTTTTATTTACTCATTTTCTATTTTATAACCAAGTGCAACAATTTATACTATTACATTATTGGTATTTCACTCCAATTGCCAAAAATAAATTTTAATTACCATTGCTACATTTCATTTCTAACATTCGCTTCATTTTATATTATAAAGTTTTTATTTCCTTCTAAATTTAATTACAAAAATCTTATTAAATCAACTAATTTAATTATTGAAATTTACGGGTCGTTACAGCTTTGAAAGCTTTTCATAAATCTTATGTACTCATTCGAATATGCGCACTGCATACCATCCACAAACCGTCGGTCAAACGGAAAGGGTGAATCAGATCCTAGAGGATCTTCTTCGTGCTTGTGTTCTTGATTTATGGAGGATCTTGGGAAGATCGTTCCATCTTGTTGAATTCACCTATAACGACAGTTATTAGGTATAATTTCTATCTTCTTTTATCGTGTCTTAATCCTATCTCGTTCTATCATATTTTCCTTGTTTTCCCTGTCTCGTTCCTTTTCGAGGACGAAAAGTTTTGAGTGAGGGAGAATGTAACAGCCCATAAATTTTTCTAATATTTTAATTAAATTTTTATTTGAAACGTTAATTTTTAAATTATTTAAAATTGAATTTATGGAATTTTCCAATGTAAGTTTGGATTTGTTTGTAATTTATTTTCTAAATACAATAAAATAAACATTTTTAGAAAATTTTATATTTTGGTCAACTGAAAGTCAAAGTTTGACCACAGTTGAAAATTTAAATTTTGAAATTTGAAATTCTATTCTTTTTATTTGAAGCTGGATATAATTCTGATATCCGTACTGTTTTTCATTTCATTAAATTCTGATTTATACTTTTTAAATTAGATAAAATACAGTGTTTTACACGCAATGATTTTCTATATTTTATTTTCTATTTTTCTTATGTTTATTCTCTAATTTTTATTTCTTATTTTAATTTATAAACTTTGATTATATTTATTTGATTTTTGATTGGTTTTATTTTTAATAATAAGCTTAGAAATTTCAAGAGACATTAGTTACTTGTTTTATATTGTTGCCTTTTCAATTTCTTGCCTTTCCATTGCCTTGCCATCCACATCTTTAGCCATTCATTTTTATTGTAACCCAAGCGCCACTTTATTTTTATTTCACGTGAAAATTTTCTCATCTCCTTATTTTATTCATCTGCATGAAAAAAAAATATACATGTTCTAGTTCATGGCTTCCTTCTCTCCTCTTTTTCCACTTTCTTTTTCTCTTTTATTTTTTTTTCTTCTAGGCAAGCTCGGCCACCATCTCCTAGCCGACCTCACCACCACTCCACCACCACCATGCCGACCATCACCACCTCCTCCATCACCCCATGCCATAGCCGTGACCACCATAGGTCAAAACCCATCACCACTCCATGATTTAAGCCTAGCCGAGCCACATATGCACCACTTCTCCTCATTGTCTCGGCCACCACCCACACCATCACTTCCATCACATGCCGTGACTATCCTCTACCTCTTTTCGTGCCTTATGACCTGACTTGACCAGATCTTAGCCCAGGATAAGCCACTTGAAGCCATGGCCGAACCAGTAGGACCCAAACCCCTTG
This sequence comes from Allium cepa, assembly GCA_030765085.1. Taxonomy (NCBI): domain Eukaryota; kingdom Viridiplantae; phylum Streptophyta; class Magnoliopsida; order Asparagales; family Amaryllidaceae; genus Allium; species Allium cepa. Next base: position 453,578,712 of record CM060937.1, on the reverse strand, counting down.
CCTCTTTTGCCTTCCTAGTGTTGTAACTTCCACCTCTTCAATTTCCAAGCCATAGCCGTGCATTCTTGCTCCTTTAGCCGAGCTTACATGTCTTAGAAATCATCTTGGCCGAGCATACATGATGTGGTCTATCCTATTAGACCATGGCCGAGCCCACTTGGTGGTTGAAGCAAAGGTTGTGTCACTTTTATCTCATATTTTCCATTGTTTTAATTTCTATTCTTTTGTATTGCATCATACTTATGTTGTGATATTTGTTTGTATATAAGATTTGGATCTGATTCTTCATCCACTCAAAAATATAATCGTGCTTTATCGTGCCTTTTCGTGCTTTGCGGAATTTGGATTTGTGTCTTGAATTTCAACTCTAGCTTTAAAAGGTGAGTTATTCACTCTAGACATCTGTACTTATATTATTGTAAAATGATGACAAATAAATCTGTATAAAATGATATGTTATTCATATATGCTTGTGATGTAATTTTATGATGTTAAAAGCTGTTTATATTGTTATCCCGCTTTTTGGCAAAGCCGTGATACCAAAAGATTGGCCAAAAACAGAAAACAGTTCACCTCAGAGATTGGTCGTATTTCACTTCACTATGGATATCGATGAATTCTGTCCGAGCCCGGATCGGGCCGCAATTGATAAGGCATGACAAGAAAGACCATAGAAGCCAGCGTTTCAAATTTCAAGTCAATCCGAGGTCATATGCTCAAGTTATGATGGATTCAAGTTAAGAAGGTGCACATTGCTCGGTTCGAACCCATCATGTTCGAACCCATCATATTCGAACCCATCGTATTCGAAACCATCGTGTTCGAAACCATCTATTTCGAACCCATCATATTCGAACCCATAGGAAGAGGCGACATTCGAATCCATCTAAGTAACTCCCTACTTCGAATCCATCACAAATTCGAGTCCTTCCTATGCTTTGAATCCACCACAGCTTCGAATCCATCCATCATCTTCGACTCCATCACTCACCTTCGACTCCATCGACTTCGACAACTTCGAATCGATCCAGGGCGCATTTGGATCGATTCGAACGAATCCACTCCATCGATTCGAAGACGACCTTCGAATCCAACAAAGCGGCTAAGCTAGCACGAACATGGATCGGCTCGAAGACAGGCGCGCCCCAATCGATTCGAAGTATTCGCTTCGGCCATGCATCGATTCGAACGAATCGATTCCATCGATTCGAACCAAACAGCATGCCGAACACCCAATTTCGAACCGATCATAACTCCCAATCTACTGATCCAAATCCCATGAAATTTTTACAGAAGTTTGTCTACATGATGAAGAACGTCCACGCCAAGTTTCATCGCAATTGGACAATTTTTTGATCGATTCGAAGTTCACTTCGAATCGATCCCAAACTGGGCACGCACTTCAAGAACGCGGGCCTGTGGGCCCCCCGTCACGTGCCAAGCAGCCTCTCCATGATTTAGGCGGGATTTTGGCCTTCCACACCTATAAATAGAGCCCCTGGTCATTCAGAGAAGGGGTCGGAGAATTTGGAGAGAAAGAGTACGCCTAAACGCTGCCAGAATCACTCCATACCACCATCTGGGCTGCTGATTTCGAATTTAAGTCTGTTGTCTGCTGTAATTTGCTTCAAAACACTTGTAACCTTCAAGTATTAAGCAATAAAGTGATCAAACTTCATAGTGGACGTAGGCGCATCGCCGAACCACTCTAAATTTTTGTCTTGTATGCAATTTACTTTTCTATAACTTGGAGTTTTTGTTAGATAATTTTCATTTCCAATTTAAGTTCTTCACTTATTATCTCTTCAAAGACTTCCGAAGGGTGTTGCCCAATTTTGGTGCAAACATTTTGGTGCTTTCACTGAGAAAACCTAGATTTTCTCCTGCTCGTTGGATCTGTCATCGATACCGGATTGAATAAATCTAAGAGAAAGATCCAGATCTATCGTTCATGGGTTCCTTCTATTCTATTCAGATTGCTCTAAAATCTAAGAAGAACCATATTCATCATGCAGTCCGTACCCCTATTTTCGAATCCAGGAAATGTGGTGAATTTCGTATCCATAGCTTCGTATCCAGAAAATGTGGTGAAGTTCGTATCCATAGGTTCGAATCCAGGAAATGTGGTGAAGTTCGTATCCCTAGGTTCGAATCCAGAAAATGTGGTGAATTTCGTATCCATAGCTTCGAATCCAGGAAATGTGGTGAAGTTCGTATCCATAGCTTCGAATCCAGGAAATGTGGTGAATTTCGTATCCATAGCTTCGTATCCAGGAAATGTGGTGAAGTTCGTATCCATAGTTTCGAATCCAGGAAATGTGGTGAATTTCGTATCCATAGCTTCGAATCCAGAAAATGCGGTGAATTTCGTATCCATAGCTTCGAATCCAGGAAATGTGGTGAATTTCGTATCCATAGCTTCGTATCCATCATGGAGCGCTACTTCGTACCCATCATGGAGCGCTACTTCATACCCATCATGGAGCGCGACTTCGAATCCATCAGGGAGCGCTACTTCGTATCCATCAGGAAGCGCTACTTCGTATCCATCCATCTGCCTCCAATTCGAATCGATACTCACATATACTTCGTATCCATCCATCTGCCTCCATTTCGTATCGATACGCACATGCAGTTCGTATCCATCCATCTGATCGATACGAAGACGAGCACATCTGATGGATTCGAACAAGAACGATACGAAGAAGGACTTTTTCAGGTTGCTTGATGGATACAGAATCTTCAAAAAAAAAAAAAAAAAAAAAAAAAATCGGGTACGATCCAAATTTCCTAAAAAGAGGCTAAAAAAAAATGGTGCTCCCAGAGGCTGGAGAACCTAGCTAATAGCAAATTTCCTAAAAAGAGCGCCCGCATAGTTAATTCAAAACTCAACTTAAATAAAGGAACATTCAGGTCGTTCCATGACTGGACGAGAAGTAGGAGATTACAATAGCAATTTTTGAGTTGCAATCAAGGAATGGGTATTGAAATACTATTCAAATGGTGCTCCCAGAGGCTGGAGAACCTAGCTAATATGGCACGAACTAGGGTTGATTAATGTATCATGCTTCTAAAGTGGACTGCAACTTCCTCCAATTAACCAGCTTTTAAAACTCCTAAACTGACAATTATGGTGCGATGGCTAGTATTACGACTACCCTGCCTTGTCTACTCTGCCAACTCAAAACATAGTTGTTCACCACTGAACCATCTTCATATGCCCGTATCTTAATCATTCCATGTCCATATGACTAAAAGCATGACATACAACTCTAAGAGGACTTCCTAACTATCTTATGCGAGCCTCCTTCATGGTGAAAATTAGAAATAATCACCAATCAATGAGCCCATATTAATCCACTCACCATCCGATCGACATTACCAACCACTCGAACATTAGGCAGTCGGGCATACATCATTCACCAGTATCACAAGACCCCGTAACCATAAAATGGACTTGATAATGTTGATTCGAGTATCGTTCCCAGTCAGGGCCTATTCATTGAGACCATCCTACAGGTAGAATTTCTAACTAAAATTCAGCATGCCGACTATGTCCGTGTACTATGGAAATTCAACCTCCACCACTACCTCATGAAGTGAGAATGGTGAATGGAGTCCACGAAAAGTGATGAATACCATCAAATGCGTTGTATCCCCTATTTCTCAAAGAAGACTGTCAATCGTAGTTAGGCATATCATTTCTACTTCTCATATTGCTAAAGGGAATAAAGAAGCTGGCAGCCAATGAACTGATCAAAATCTACAGCCCGTTGCTGCCAACACTAATAAATGAAATCAGCACAAAAGCTTATTTCCAGAGTTTGATAACAGAATTGGTGGATAGTCGCCGACGACTACACCAACATGTCCAGGCCAACATTACGTTGATGAATCAGACGAAGGATCAACTTGGCGACATACAAGGGAACCTGCTCCATACTCTAAATCGGGAAGCTCCTTTTCTTTATATGACTATCATGGATGCCAACGCCATAAGGCTGCTCCAGAAAGGATAGCTATGGCAATATGTTCAAGCCCCATAAAATGAAGAGCCGGGAACCCCCGACCTCAATTGGAACTTTGATCAAACTGAACCATTTGCGTTAGACTCCCAACTGTGAAAGGCTGGACCGAAGTGCAATAGCGAGCATACGACGCTGCTTCACTTATCAATGAGATTTTATCCGATCTCTTTTGAATTATTTCTATTTCTATTTCGTTTATGTTGCAAGATATAATCAACTTGAATTAAACTACTTGCAAATGATGCAGGTAACCGAGTACTTAAGGACGGGTGCAAAACAACCTCCGTGGACTATGATAAAGTCATTTAGGTATCATCATGGCGAGCATAATTCAACCACTCGTCGGTTGCTATACGCACCTGACTTGGGGCAGGCCATCAAAGTGGAAGAGACAGACAAGTTTAGGGCTCCAGTACGAAGTGGATGCAACCGACCATCCACTCACATGCCTATGCAATTTAGTCAGAAGATTTGAGAAAGACTTGGAGTTATGTAGCCCAACCATGCACTCTGCATCTCTTACTTGAAGCTCACCAAAATACTTATGCTTCCTCGGATGCCCAATAAAATTTAAATCACACCGAGAGTCGACGTGACATGGCCATCTATGCATCCAATCCTACATTAGAACTTGGGGTAATTTGAGGACATATGTTTAAAGTGGATATGATTTGATCATTCACTCTCCAGTTTGCATCTGTGATTCGGCAAAACAATCATGCCTTAAACCAACTTCATCAGGGGCCAACCATCAATCTATAGTCATCAATGGATGACTACCTACTCACAAACCATCATGAGCCATCGTTCCAACTCTCTCCCTCAACTCGACTGGAAGAGTGCAAAGCATAAAGTGGACGTGGCTCGACCGTCTACTCTCCAACTCTTGCCCCCAACTTAAGGGGAAATACACAACTCAAAGTGGATGTAGTTCAGCCATCCTCTCCTCTGCTCGAGCTCAAAGCTTGCCAGAACACTAATCTTACTCCTTAGGCTTGGCAGAAGCGGGATCCAAATGAACACGGATGTGATTCATCCGTCCATAAACCAAGTCTCCTCCTTCGTTGATGGAAGATAAGTGGAAAGTAATCGAGATCCCACCGATCATTTGCTAAGTGAAACCCACCTCTCGGGGGCAAGCCATCACATCAATGGCCGAACTGGACTGACACACGACAGTCCTGCAATCAACTCTAGGTTCCCAGAGTGCGAACCGGAGTATAAACATCCAATGAATCGTTCCCAAAGTGCGAACGGACTCCAACTTTTCAGAGTGTGAATTGGAGTATAAACATCCAATAAATCGTTCCCAGAGTGCGAACGGACTCCAAATTCCCAGAGTGTGAATTGGAGTATAAACATCCAATAAATCGTTCCCAGAGTGCGAACGGACTCCAAATTCCCAGAGTGTGAATTGGAGTATAAACATCCAATAAATCGTTCCCAGAGTGCGAACGGACTCCAAATTCCCAGAGTGTGAATTGGAGTATAAACATCCAATAAATCGTTCCCAGAGTGCGAACGGACTCCAAATTCCCAGAGTGTGAATTGGAGTATAAACATCCAATAAATCGTTCCCAGAGTGCGAACGGACTCCAACTTCCCAGAATGTGAATTGGAGTATAAACATCCAATAAATCGTTCCCAGAGTGCGAACGGACTCCAACTTCCCAGAGTGTGAATTGGAGTATAAACATCCAATAAATCGTTCCCAGAGTGCGAACGGACTCCAAATTCCCAGAGTGTGAATTGGAGTATAAACATCCAATAAATCGTTCCCAGAGTGCGAACGGACTCCAACTTCCCAGACTGTAAATTGGAGTATAAACATCCAATAAATCGTTCCCAGAGTGTGAACGGACTCCAAATTCGCAGAGTGCGAATTGGAGTATAAACATCAAATCCATCATTCCCAGAGTGTGAACGAATTCCTAAAAAGCCCAAATAGGTGTGACTGGCCATCTATTGGCTGACTCCAACTTCCCAGAGTATGAATTGGAGTATAAACATCTATTCCAGGTTCCCGGAGTGCGAACCAACCCATCAATGCTAACTCCAGATTCCCAAAGCGCGAGTCGGAGTACAAACATCAATTCCAGGTTCCCGGAGTGCGAACCAAAATGCAAATGCTAACTCCAGGCTCCCAGAGCGTGAATCAGAGCATTAACATCAATTCCAGGTTACCGGAGGGCGAACCGGAAAATACAAATGTCAACTCCAATTCCCTAGAGCGTGAAGTGGAGTATAAACATCAATTCCTGGTTCCCGGAGCGCGGACCAAAATACAAATGCCAACTCCAAATTCCCAGAGTGTGAATTAGAGTGCGAATGCCAAGTCAAAGTTGCGAACTGGAGTATAAACATTTAATAACTCTAAGTCCCCAGAGTGCGGACTGGAGTATAAACACTAAAATGGGTGTGAACGGCCATACATCAACTAACTCCAGATTCCCAGAGTGCGAACTGGAGTATAAACATCAATAAACTCCAGATTCCCAGAGGATGAATTGGAGTATAAAACAACGACTCACTCAAGTCCTGAGAGCACGGATTGGAGCACGAATTCCAAATTGGTATGACTAACCACCCATCAACTAATTCCAGATTCCCAGAGTGTGAACTGGATTGTAAACATCAACCAACTCCAATCCTCGAAGCATGGATTAGAATATAAATACCAGAAGGGATGCGATTTTATTGTCCATCTATCAATTCTAATTCCGCAGCAAGTTCTGTAGTACAAAAAGCGGATGTGGTTAGACTTTCTTCTTTCCAACTCTTCCCCTGACATGGGGGCACACTTATCATAAAAAATCGGTTGTGATCCGACTAACTAGCACTAAGCGGGCACGACATGACCGTTCATGCATCAACACTTATTCCCGGCACGGGACCTATAACATAATCTTTTAGAGATGCACTCCAACCGAGCAAGACAAGATTTCTTCCTTGATTTGACAGGGAGATGTAGATTCGCAAAACGGACCTAGCTGAACGCCTTATCCTAAATGGATATGACTACCCATCCTACCGCAAATGAACATGACACGATCGTACATCCGCTAACTCTAGCCAACGATCTGGCGAGTTGTGCATGCAACATGGACGGAGGTGACCCAACCATCTGCCAATCAACTCCTTCCTCCAATTCAATCAGAGAAACATCAAATTAAAGTTGCCGTAATGTGACCACAATGTGCCAGAGGAATTAATCGAGGAAAATGCGGTTGACCATTTTCTACTAAAACTCTTAGTCCCCAGAGTAGGGACAAGGGTATGAACATCAAATAGGTGTGACTAATGGCCCTTCAACTGCCTCTAGTCCCCAGAGTGCGACTGCGACGATAGACAGATGAAGAATGTGATTCGACCATTCATTTACCAACTCCGACCTAAAGTCGACGAGAGGAGTATAAACTCGCTACAGATGCAATTGGACCGTCCACAAACTAACTCTGCTAAAACCAAGACTGGGGGCAGAAGAACAAATCATTGAAAGAATAGAAAGGTGACTCGCTACATTGCTAGCTTAGGGTCCTTCACAACTTAAGGCAATGACTACAAGGAGGCCTTAATGCTAACCAATTAGAATGATGCCCGAAGTTACAGGAAGCCAATTACACCATACCGCCTGATCGACGGGCAATATCGATCTGCACCATTCATGTCATGCCCCTGTATCGATATGCTATGAGGTCCGTACATTCTACATTGTGTCGCTAAATCCACGGCCAATATCGATCCTCTTCGACTGCAATTCGATGTGACACGAGCGCCCATCGAATACCTACGACCACCAGAGCATGGATAGAACCACGAATGAGTGTGACTTGACTATTCGTCCTCCGTCGCCTTCCTTCGATCCACCAGGAAGGGCATGAGACTGGATGAGCATGACTTGACTGCATTTGAGCTAATTTTGTCTGTAGATCTGACGGGAGAACGTAATTCAAAACTGACATGGTTGATCACCCAACTCCGAAAGAATGCAATGTGACCATTCATTCATCGACTCTTACCATAATCCGACTAAGCGAGCTTTTCACAACGAGTGCAACAAAACTGGCCACGCACCGATTCTTACCCTCGGTCCGATAAGGGAAGTATCAATCCTACACTGGATCTTACTGGACGATTCACTCTTCAATTTCTGCCCAGAGAATGACGACATAAGCAACAAAGTGAATGTCTATGAGGCAACAAAGTATTCTACCTAGAGGAAAGAACTAGGACAGAATGCAGAATATGGCACGGCTCGGCCTTCCACCGGTTAACTCGATATCACGGTTTGATGGGATAGAGTGTGAAATTGAAGCGAACACTATCTACCTTGCTGTTTATCGAGATATTCCCCAGACTTGGGGGCATGCACGAGAAATGAGATGAATATAATTTGATCTTTTATCAAACAACTCTAGCTCTTACAACTTGGACTACAGTATAAACACAATAGAAGCTAGGCTCGATCATTCATGCAATACACCCATCAACCCAAGACTGGGGACATGAATGTGATCATCCAAGAGCTGGATACAACTACTCAACCCAATAGCTTGTGCCTAGTATTTATAACAGCTTGACGTTACAACCGAAATGATGCTTAGAGATAGAATCCTCAGATTAATGCCTGGACTTATGTGCAGTAGATCATCATTCCGACCCTTCTAATGAGCAATGGATCGTGAGTACATTGAATGGAAAACGATTGCTTGGAAACACATATAGATTCAAACTCGTAGTTGGAGCCAGCTATGCAGCAGCACACAATACGGGGCTAAAATTTACTAAGCCTTTGGTTTAACACACCTATAAGGCTAACCATTTACCATTGCAGATAAGCACATGGAGTGTATACAACCCATCATGAGAATTGAAGATCAGATCACAACTCTACGCCATGATTGTGCAAGAGTCAACTGCATTGCTCCAGTGAATAAAGACGAAGCGACGTGGATCTAGGAAGATCTACTGCACTTAAGGAGGAGGCGAATCTACTCAAAACCAATAGGTTTATCCGCGGTGTCCTCTACCCAAAATGAGTATTCATTCCTTTGCTTGTGCGAGAAACAAAAGGAGAGTAGTGAACGTGCGCCGACTACTCAGATTTGCACAAGGCATGGCAAAGCATAGCTTTCCGCATCTAATGATCAACCAACTAATAGACTCAACCATCATACATGAATTACTATCATCCATGGACGCAAACTCCAGATACAATCAGATACCGAAACATATCCCAGACTAGGAATACAACTGTTTCATTACTGATGCGAGCCTATAGTGCTATGCTGCATTCCTTGGATTCAAACTTTGGAACGTTTATGCTACTTACCAAAGGACGATTAACAAATCATTCAAAAATCAGATCGGCCGATCAATGAGAGTATATGTAGTTAACATGCTTGTGAGATCACGACCATCAAGCGACCGCATCGATCACTTGACAAAGATATTCAGTGCTATCCAACAACCGCAGAATGAAATTTAATCCTTTGAAAGGCTCTTTTCAGCGTTGTATAAAATGAATTCTCGGGTTTCGTCATCAATTCCCGTGGGATTGAGGCTAATGTCAGAAAATGCTGAAGATTAGAGTCATCCGTATATGGAGGAAACCAAGCAGCTCTGATAGATCGCTCAGAGAGGCCTCCCATTTTGCCCAAGATCTTGGATCGTGAAGATCTACACTTCAATTGGGTCATGTCAACACGCGCCATAAGCATCGCAATGCTATGTGAAGATAAACTAATCCAAAGACTAATATGCAATGAAAGCTGGCTATTGACAAGCTTACCCTGTTAATGTTTGTACCGACCAACCGTTACGATGGGACCAATGGCAACCTTAAATGTCTGAAAGTTTACTCAAATGGAATAATAAAGCTAAGTATGAAGCCTTAGTCGCCAAGCTAAGACTTACAAAAAGAATAGGAATGGAAGCTTTACATATCTTATACGATTTCTTCTTAATGTGCCAAGTCAGAGAGGACTATCTGACTAGGGGGCAACGTCTTGCTCCTTATCTCAATTGTATCCTAGAGATACTAGCCGACTTCTAGTATTACGCCACTATCCCAATCGTTAGAGAACAAAACGAAAAGGCCGAATCATTGGCTGAGCTAGCCAACTCTGGGGATGCGCAACAAACAGACTTTATCCCAGTAGAGATATTTACTATTCCAAGCGCTGAAAGATGAAGATCGACTAGATTTTAGAGATGGATCCAAGAAAGGGGTCATGGGTGACTCCTATCAAAGGCTATCTACCGTGGGGAATTCTTCTTGAATAGACGAATGAGAGATGGCATATCCTCCGCAAACAATCACTGCACGATTATGTCTGGATCGTTCAACTCCATCAACACAAAACATTACACTTGTATCCATCAATCCAAGATCCAATATTACATATCCATCGATACGAAGCATACATTCTAACATCCCAAGTCGATCCAGGAGAGGATCGGTACAAAAGGAAGGACTTAAAACAACCATCGAACGTTGTTACAACTCAAATTTCACTTCGAATCCATTGCCTTCCTACCTTTACACGATCGAATCCATCCCAACTTTATCGGTGCGAGGAATCATCGATTCAAGGAAGCACTAAGCAAAGGCTGGATTAAAAAACCGTCGACTCGAAGACGATCGATCCGAACAGACGTGACTTCGAATCCATCAAAGGACGTCTATGAGAGCAAATGAATCGCTATGATTTGAAAAATTACTTGTCTACCTTGTATACCGATTCAAGAGAGGATCGATACAAGAGGATAATCATAGACAACCATAAAAACAATGCTTTGACTTGAATCTAAAATCGATTCAGGAGAGAATCGATACGAAATTCAATAGCGAACAAAACCGACATGACTCGTGAACGCACGACGTTAACAAGGGTCAAACTAGTATATGTGCATACCTATCGAACTAACATTTGATTTTAGACATTTACAGGGATCAAACAGTCATCTTGTTACAACTACAACAGCCAACGGCTAAGCGCTATTATACAGCAATCAATCATATCAAGGCAAGGTTGCAGTAATACAGCGTACGAGTCTCAACAAAAAGAGAGCAATGATTTTTCAGAAAGAAATGGCAGCTATTCAAAGCACGTCATGTTCCCACAAGACGTACTTTGGGGGGCAAAATGTTATCCCGCTTTTTGGCAAAGCCGTGATACCAAAAGATTGGCCAAAAACAGAAAACAGTTCACCTCAGAGATTGGTCGTATTTCACTTCACTATGGATATCGATGAATTCTGTCCGAGCCCGGATCGGGCCGCAATTGATAAGGCATGACAAGAAAGACCATAGAAGCCAGCGTTTCAAATTTCAAGTCAATCCGAGGTCATATGCTCAAGTTATGATGGATTCAAGTTAAGAAGGTGCACATTGCTCGGTTCGAACCCATCATGTTCGAACCCATCATATTCGAACCCATCGTATTCGAAACCATCGTGTTCGAAACCATCTATTTCGAACCCATCATATTCGAACCCATAGGAAGAGGCGACATTCGAATCCATCTAAGTAACTCCCTACTTCGAATCCATCACAAATTCGAGTCCTTCCTATGCTTCGAATCCACCACAGCTTCGAATCCATCCATCATCTTCGACTCCATCACTCACCTTCGACTCCATCGACTTCGACAACTTCGAATCGATCCAGGGCGCATTTGGATCGATTCGAACGAATCCACTCCATCGATTCGAAGACGACCTTCGAATCCAACAAAGCGGCTAAGCTAGCACGAACATGGATCGGCTCGAAGACAGGCGCGCCCCAATCGATTCGAAGTATTCGCTTCGGCCATGCATCGATTCGAACGAATCGATTCCATCGATTCGAACCAAACAGCATGCCGAACACCCAATTTCAAACCGATCATAACTCCCAATCTACTGATCCAAATCCCATGAAATTTTTACAGAAGTTTGTCTACATGATGAAGAAAGTCCACGCCAAGTTTCATCGCAATTGGACAATTTTTTGATCGATTCGAAGTTCACTTCGAATCGATCCCAAACTGGGCACGCACTTCAAGAACGCGGGCCTTTGGGCCCCCCGTCACATGCCAAGCAGCCTCTCCATGATTTAGGCGGGATTTTGGCCTTCCACACCTATAAATAGAGCCCCTGGTCATTCAGAGAAGGGGTCGGAGAATTTGGAGAGAAAGAGTACGCCTAAACGCTGCCAGAATCACTCCATACCACCATCTTGGCTGCTGATTTCGAATTTAAGTCTGTTGTCTGCTGTAATTTGCTTCAAAACACTTGTAACCTTCAAGTATTAAGCAATAAAGTGATCAAACTTCATAGTGGACGTAGGCGCATCGCCGAACCACTCTAAATTCTTGTCTTGTATGCAATTTACTTTTCTATAACTTGGAGTTTTTGTTAGATAATTTTCATTTCCAATTTAAGTTCTTCACTTATTATCTCTTCAAAGACTTCCGAAGGGTGTTGCCCAATTTTGGTGCAAACATATATATCCGTTACATCATCTGATATGATATGTTATATTGTACTGTTCATTTTATTTATTGTATCATACTGCAAGTTTCCTATCACTGTGGTTGAAATGATACATACCCGAATGGACATTAGAATAAGGAAAATCATTATGAGCTGAAATGATAGGCTCGATTGATTTTTATTGTATTTGATTTAATTGGGATTGCGGGTTTGAAATGATAGAACATGGATTTTTCTTTTTAAATTACGGACTGAAATAATACACATCCATATCACTTGACCTAGGTTAGAAAATATTATACACGCCCATGGTTAATATTTTAAAGTAATATTTTCCTAAAAATTTATTAAGTATTTTGAATGTTATAATATTTGAAATTTTAACTTAAAAATTGATTTAAAGATTTGAAATACCAAGAGATATTGGCTTTCAACAAGTTAAAATTTTATAAGTTGATAATTGGTTTAAATTGTAATTTAAAAATCTTTATTTGGTTTTAAATGGTAATTTAAGATCTTATTTGTGATAAATAACTTAATAATTAAAGTTGATTAGTGGGGAATTTTAAAAATCTAACCTGGTAATTGCAATCAAAATCTTAGTTTTGAAATGAATATGGTTTGTATAATAGATAAGTATTTTGAATTGATAAAATGAAATACATCTTCAATTGAACATTTTGTAATAAAATTTATTAACTTGAAATCATAGTTAATTGATGTCTAAATGAATAGATTTATAAAGAAAATTTTGATTGTTATATTAAATATGATAAAATGTTCTTTTGTGAAATGTTATGTTTGTAAAATAAATACTTATGATTTTAAAAAGGAAAAAATATATCTTAAATTATGACTTAACTTGATAATTGGAAATTGGGTTTTAAATAAAATTATAAATTTGAGTAAATAATGAAAATTTAGTTTTATTTATGAAGTGAGTATTTTTAAAATAAAGTGTTAAGTTATTTGTTAAAGTAGAGTTAAGGAAGAATGTACTTTTGACTTAACAAATGAATCTTAGTTTAAATTGGATATTTATTGATAAAATTTTGTTTTATTAAATCATAAGTTGAATGATATCCAAATGAAAAATTTTGAAGCGAAAAATATGATTTTTTTAAGTTAAAATGGTTTAAATTGAAGTTTTAATGTTTCTGAAATTTTATATTAAATTTGGAATTAGTATTGGTAGCATTTCGGAAATATTGTAGTTTTAAGATAGCATTTGTTAAGTGCTATCATTTTTGAAAATAAACTAAGTTCTGGAATAATAAAGAGATACTGCAGCAATTTATAAGTGATGTCGTTGCTGAAACTAAATTATATTTTGAAATAACTAAAGAGCCACTGCAGCACTTTGTAAGTGCTGTTGTTGCTGAAAGTAAACTGTTTTGAAATAATAACTAAATACCTACTGTAGCACTTTCTAAGTGCTGCTCTTTCTGAATTTGACAATATTTTTGAAATACTAATATATCTACTGTAACACTTTATAAATGATATTGTAGCTGAAATTTACAATGTATTGGAAATTTTATAATTAAATGAATGAACTTAGAAATGCTACAACTTTGAAATGGATATTATTTTACACTGAATTTAAATGGTTTAAATAAATATGTTTCAAAGTATTTGGTTTTAAATATATTAATTTGAACTTATTGAAATTGAAGATCTGAGAATATGACTTTATAAGGTGGTTTTGTTAAGATGATTTAAAGGAATATTTCAAGTTTAATAAATAGAAGGAATATTCAATGATTTGGAAATTTGGGTTTTAATGATATATTGATTTGGTTTGGAATTTAAACGATATATTATTACTTTGGTTTTTGAAATGGAAATGATACATTGATTTGGTTTTTGAAATGAAATAATGTAGCATTTAGTTTTGAAGTGGATATTATATTCTGGTTTTAAAATATAAATGATTTTGAAATAAATATCCATGGTTATAACAATGTTGGGTTGTTAAAGAGACCAGGATTGGAAGTTGTCATACTCTCTGTCAACTTCAAAAACCACTTTAATAACCGTGTACGCAGTGGAGATTACAAAATGAAGTAGGATGGTGGCAACGTCCTTTAAGGTATATACGTGGACCTGACTCCCGTGAGTTGGCATAAGGTGGCTAAAACAGGAGCAATCGATGGGCTAATGAGGTCGATCCTCTAATCGGACACACTCCTTCGCTGTTATATTCAGATTTTGAGATTGATTCGGTGGCCACTTTTGATTCTTTTGATTTGGGAGTGTGGCTCTAGGTGGGCGGTAGTAGCTGCTACGCGTTACCACCGGCCCGGAAGTGTAATTGGTATATCTACCCTGGAATTGCATAGTTGTGCCGTGTCACCTACCTTATCGCGCCTTATACGAGTTTGGTTTTCTCCCATAGCCTGTGGAGTATCCTCCGATGGCTTCTCGATCAAGAGGGACTATAATACTGGATGGACTATTGGGACTATTATGTGTTAAGGGGAATGTTGAGTCACTCCTTAACGCTATTTAAAAGTAAGTTTATTTTACTATAAACATTATTATAATAGCAAAATATTAGTACATAGTAAATAGTTTCACGGATCTTTAGGGGATGGGCGGTCCCAAGCATCCTTTAAGTTACTTGTACCTTATATTAAAATTCACTTGAGTTGGTTTACATTGTATAAGTATGTATGTCCTGACTCGAGTGTTTTGTGTTTTGCTTTATGCTCAGGTCAGACTGAGTGATACAGAATTAGAGACTCACCTTCAGAGTTGGAGTTTGCTTGAAGGTCCAGCTATCTATTTCGTTCCAGTTAGCCAGTTGATTCCAGTGATGTATTCTGATTGTACTTGATTATCATATTGAGACTTCTGTTGTTTCTTATTTAACTCTGATGTATATCTATATAGTAGCTTCATGAACTACTATTTATTTGCTTCCGCTGTATCTTATTACTCTGTGTCTGTGATCTATGATTTATTTATTTACTGTATATTCTGAGTTTTGCCAAATTTAAATTAACAATTTGGTATTTTGAATTATTCAAGTCAGACATATGTGGATTTATTGTCGATTTGAATGGTCTAAAATAGCGGGTCGTTACATTAAAACACATAAAATAAATTATTTTCCAAATATTAATTTTAAATAAAATCATTAAATTAAATTTATAAATCAAATTTATAAATCAAACATACTTTACTATTTAGCAAAAGTAATTTAAAACCGACCAACGGTGTCCGTATATAATTTTTCACCCTATGGTCAAGTGATTGGGTATGTATCATTTCGACTCATAATGATTTTTCCTAATCTATAAGATCATTCGAGTATATATAATTTTAACCAATAGTGATAATAGGGATATAAACATCCAATCATCAAAAATGTCAACAAATAAACATCTACCTCAATCAACATCTAAACCGGTCAATAAATCATAACGATTAACCGGTTATCAGTACAGGTATTTAACTATCAATTTAATTTCAATATTAATTTAAATAGAAATTTAATTCAATATAAATTCAAACTAAATTTAAATGACAATTTAAATTAGCAAACAAAAATCAATAAATTTCTTATCACATCATAAACTTAATTCAACTAACATAAGAAGGTTTAGTATTGCGTGAGTGGGTTAAATCACTCACCTTCGATTTGTTTTCGATTTAAAACCAAATAAAGCATAAATTTGAACCGTCTCAGAACTGAACCAATCAAGTTCCATGTTGTCCGAAATTTCGATACGAACCCAATATAAGAAAGCGCGTCCAAATCCGAGCTCATATGAAAAAGTTATTAGCGTTAGAAGATTGAAAATTTAAATTAAATTAAAAATAAAGCCAAGGGAAAAATGGTAAATTCTTTTACCTTTCAAACCCTAACAAAGCACGACATCAACTCATGCATGCCTAAACCCACTAGCCGCCACTACAAACTTGCGGCCATTCATGATTACGATCATCTTTGACATGATCAGACAACGCCGTCGCCCTTCCCATGTTCCGCCGCCTCTATGGGCTCCACTATGACGAACGTGACGCCACCGAGAGCCCATGGCCGCCGCTGCCTTCTTTGGAGATTTCTGGCGAATCGTGCACCTCTGAGACGAACCGACTGCATGGATGCACTCCTCTCGGCCTCCTCTATGCCGCAGTGATGTCGACCGCTCCAAAGTTGAAGATCCACCGTTGAAAACAAAACCTTAATATGGACGGCCGAGACTGTTTCTCTGATTTCTAGCCAAACCGAACCTCCAATCAAAAATGTAATTACATAAATAGATTACGTTCATTGAGAATTTTCCAATGATATATAATTTTATGGTTTGAGGGGTATGAATTTTGAAGTTTGATTTGTGTAACGACCCAGGATTTTTAATAATTAAATTTGAATATTTAATTAATTTTAAATATTAATAAGTGAAATTTATAAGTCGAATAAATTTTATTTTGAATAATTGGATTTAATTGAATAATTAAATCGATAATTTAATATGTTAAATTATGGAAATAATTGAAAATCGGGTTAAATATGATTAAAAATGATTTGTAAAATTTTATTTTATCATATTGAAGTTAGAATGATATTTTAGAACTTTTAAAATCGAATTAAAAGTTTATCTGCGAAAATTGAATATTTTAATATTTAATCGACTAGTGAAATTAGCCAATTTTTGAACAGTCTCAGAATTAAACGAGACCAGTTCCATTGGATCCGTAATAGTTAGTTATTACCGGATTTCAATTTTCGTAGCAATCGGAGTTATCGTTTGATCGTGGCAGCTCGAAACGCATAGAAATTGTTTTTAATATTAAATTGGCGAGTTAAAATAGCCATTTTTCAAAAAGTCTCGGATTTCGAAGAAACCAGTTTCATCAGATCCGTAATTTGATATTATTGTATGGTTTCACATTTCATGTCAATCGGATTTACCGTTTGTCCGGTACAAATTAAAACGCCTAGAAAATCTTTTAAATCGGTTTAATTCAAATTGAACGTTTATTGCCATAACTCGCACAGATGACCGAATTAGCTTCCAAAACCTGTTCCATTATGTCCGAAACGCGGGGTAAACCCCAGAAACGCTGGTTACGGCGCGTGATTCGGAGTTCGGAAATTCCGGGATGAATAGTGTCGTTCGATTCCCTATAAATAGCCCCTCTCTCTCAAAAAAAAAAATTAAACCCTAAACCTAATGCAGCCGCCTCCAACTAAATGAATGGCCGAAAATGCTCCTTTCTTCCTTCGTTAATATCTTCAAATCCATGCAATATTATCAAAAACTTTCTTAATGAAAGATGGAGAGCACGCAACGAGCTTTGGATCCATACGGTTGAGATGGGGTTTAGCGTCGCGTGGAGGTGGGAAATTGGCCGTGTATGGCCGAAGTTGCGCACGTAATTTAGGGAAGAAGGAAGGGCCGAGCTCGAAGCTCTTCAGGCCGTGGGTGAAGCTCGTATAGGCGAGTATTTTGGTGGTTTCTGATCAACGCGAAGTCGATCGTATGGGTCGCGGCATCAAGCCCTAGGGGCGGCTCATATGGGTAGCGTGCGTGTTTTTTTTATCTGCAAAGGAACGAAGGGGAAGAAGCTTTGGGAATGCACGGCCTTGATGGGTGCTTGAGTATTGAACGGCTGTGATGTATGTGGGGTGAAAATATAAAAGGAATTTATAAATTTATATGTTTTAAATTCGTGTAGAACTTTAAAAATTCATAACTTTTTCATACGAGGTCGAAAACGCGCGAAATAGGAAGCGTTGGAATCGTATGGACGAGCACTATGCTATGGAATTGGATTGGAGTCGTTTGGAGTTAGTGAAAATTTCGGGTAAAATTAAACGTCCGTTTAATTTTGTTCGAAATAAATCGCTAAAACGAAATTGAAATCAAGGTGAGAACTTCTCACTCAATCGAATCGGTTTCGATTTTATTTTAAATAGTTAGATTTAAAATATTTGAATGCATGTTTGAATGATGATTGTTATCTATTGATTGTTAAAATAGACATTATGCGCCGTTAGTAAGCGGATGTTATTTATTAAAAACATATACCGCGAATATTTCATAAACAGTGAAATGGGTATTATATATAATAGCAATATTGGCATATGTATATATTGGAGTTATTGATTTCCCGCATTGTATAGCGGATGAGACCCTATTGCGCCGTCTATTAAGCGGATAATATTTTAAATCCCATATACCGCGATAATTCCGTACTGGAGCGGAATTGGTATTGTGCTAATGTTTGTGGATGCAGGAAAACAGGTTGGAGGGATCCAACTGGATTCCTCAACAGTATTTATTTGATTTCAGATATTTTGATATTTGATGGATTATCATATCGATATATGATATCGTTGTAGTCGTGATTGACTATTTGGTGTGTAGCATCATTGGACCAAAATTTTGGAATTTTAAAAGGATTTTAAAGAGATTTTTGAAAGTATATGTTTATAATATTTTTGGAATTGATCCATTATAAATAAATAAACGTTATAATTTTTAATGTTATAAAAATTAGGGTTTTTGAGAAATATAGTTAAAGGTTGATTTTTGAAAATATGGGGTTAATGATTTTATAAAATAGTTAAAATGGGATTTCTGAATTTATTGTGAAAAGTTTAAATATAGGATTTATAAAATTTGATTATTTTATAAATCAAAATGGTGAAATTATAAAGGAGATTAAAGACGTTTTAAAAGGATAATAGTATAAATTGATTTATATAAAAGATTTATAAATTGATATTTATAAATTAAAATATTGGAATTATAAAACGAGTTTTTATAAGTGTTAGAATGAATTGTGAATGAATTTCATAAATGAATGAAATTTATAGAATTATAAACGGTGAAGTTATAAATGGAATTTTATAAGCAGTAGGTTTATAAAACTTATAAAATTATTAAAAGAATGGTTTTGGATAAATTAATGAATCTTATAAGTTATAAAATTTATAAATTTGGGAAAGTTCAAAGGAACGATTTTTGTAAACAAATAAATCATAAGTGTTTAACTTATAATATGAATTTTTAGTATATAATTGAGTTATGAATTGAATATAGGGTAATAAAGGAATTTATAAACATTGTTTTATAAATCCGCAAACGACTTATTTTGATAAGTAAATTGTTATAACTTATTTATGGAGTTATATTCACGTTTTAGAAGGTGAATAATCCTTTAAAATAAATGAATAGAAATGATGAAATTTGTTAACAAAGTATATTCACGTTTTTGAATAGTGAATAATATGTTAAAGAAAATGTTTAGGATGTGATATTGTAAATAGAATTAAAACGATCTAACGATGTTTTAAATGTGTTGAGATTCGAAACCATAGATTTCAACATTCATTGTTGAAATAGACGTTTTCGAGAAATAGAAGGAAATGGTGGACTATAACACTGTTGTTATAGTAAATGATTTCCGAAAGGAAATGTTTTGTATAGTATTGGGATTTATATATCTATTTTTAATTTTGAATCACCATACTAGTGATTTTGGGTTGTCGTAACGATGTTTTACGCAATATCGTTTTGGCCCAAATAAATATGGTTAAGAGAATGATTTCCTTAAAGAATGAAATATATACTTAATCTCGATTTAAGTATATTGAATATTTTCCAAGTGTTGAAAATAAATAAAATTTGTGAATTACTTATGAATAAATAAGTATGGAAATGTTTTTCCAATGTGAAATGAAACGCTTAGAGAATTTATCTTTTTGAAGATAAATTGAAAATGAATAATTGAAATCGGATATCAGTAGATATTGTGAAATATAAATTCACTAAGGAATTTATAAAAGAAAGTGGAATTTGTTTAAAAATAAATATTGATTTATTTTTGAAGTATTGAAATTATATATCTTGTAAATATATTTTTGGGAAATAAATAATTTAGAAAATTATTTGGAATCTGGTGATGTTGTGCAATATCCATTGATAGTTCAATAACCGACTATAAATATTTACCTTTGAATAGGTATTTGTTGTGATTTGCTGAATTTGAATGCTACACTTATTTTTAAATTTATTGCGCTCGTTATTTGGATTACCCATTCCGAATAGTGATACGACGTAATGGATAGCATTGATGACCGGTGTTGAAGACCGGATATTTTTGAAAGCGAAAGGACAACTCGTTGATTGTCTTTGCACCGAGTAGCTACGGTATAGAGACTCCCTATGTGATGGGAAGTCCGGACGTGATTAGAGAATATCCGGATTGCAAGGACTTCTTTGTAAGTGCCTTCGGTTCTGTTCGAGCCCGGAACAGACTTGTATGGATTGTATGTCTGACATTATAAATTGAGATATAAAGCAGATTTCTTTCAAATATATTTCTGTTGGTGGCGGAGAATTTATTCTTTTAGCTTAACACCCTTCTCTGAGACGTACGAGCTCAGAGGTTATGTAGTTGAATGTTATCAGCGATATATTCCCAATTTGGTAATGTGACATGCTGAGTGTTGCTGTGAAATGATCATTGTGTTTATTATTTGTGATAGGATCATTTATTTGATCGTCTATCTTGGTGATCATTTCTATTATCATTTGTTGACCCAAAGCATGGCTTTTGTATAAAGTATGTTTTTGTGGACGTGACTTTGTCGAGCCTCACACCCCGGAATGGTCAAAACAGGAAAGATGCGGCAAGGTTATGAGGGGTAGCTCCCTTTAAGGTATGTGCATTTCCTTCTGGAAAGGGTGGTATCATGGTATGGAGCCCAGATACTTACTCATGTTGAAACACTTTATTTATGATTGTGTGATGATGGTGACGAGCGCTCGGTTAAAGGTCCCAAAGGACCGGGGGATGGCATACTCGTGTCAGTTGTTACCCAGTTAGGGGTAACCCGGCCTTGTGTTGGCAGAGATCCGGTTTGGTTCTTGGGGATGTCCTTCCAGAGGCATTCTCATGTGGCAATGGGAAGTTCCTTGGCCTGATCATTCGTTGGAAATCCAATTCCCAATACGAAACCCTGTACGGTTTTAGTTGTAGAACCTGCCATTTACTTATGGTGGTCACCACTGTTTAGATGGTAGCTATAGTAGGCATAGTTCGAAATGTCTATGCTGGCTAAGATTTATATCTTTATTTTCGAAATGAATTTTTCCTACACTATGCACTAATAATAATATCAAATGTTTCTTTTAAATGCGTATCAAGCATCTTTGACTATCAAAAGGAAAAATCTCCTCCGATTCTGCGTTTGCATTGTGTGTGTGTGTAGGAGGCCTTATGGTAGTCTCATTTTTAAAAGCATTGCGAATTGACTTTTAAAATATTTTTCTATTTTGATTTTAAAGATAAATAAACTGTTTTGAGTTCTCACACCAGTCACATGGCTGACTCGGAGTTTATTGTTTTCCTTCCTAAACTCTGGGTGCCCACCAATTTCTACACGGGCAGTCAAGAGTTAGGTTTATCAGGATATTCTGGATATTCTGGAGTTGCTGGAGGCAAGTTGGATGGCATGGCGTATTACTAGTATATAGTATTTCTTTTCCGCTGTTTGAAGTTGTTTGATGTTGTACACTCTGATGATATGAATTAATGTAATGTAAATGTAATGTAATAACTGATATAGTTCTTTGTTTAAAGATTATTCATTTATTTATTATATGTTGTTCTGCTGCGAATTGTGAGATTCTGTATTGTTGTGTTGTGTTCTGTTCCGTTCTATTTTCTTTTCTCTCTATTTTCTATCTTTTCTCTCTTCTTCTCTCTCTTTTCTTCTTTCTTAAACCCTCAGTGTTCGGTTTTCCGGCAACCGACTGATTGGCATTCGATACAGTGGACGTATTGATGTCGATATTCGGGAGTCGAAGAATCGGGTCCTGACAATGTGGTATCAGAGCTTATGGTTAAGCGACAACCATGGTTCTGTTGGGTATTACTCATTAGAGATAGAGTCAGTAGTACTCTAGAATGAGTTTGAGTGTAATAATAGCTATGAGAGCGTATTTGTTAATGAATATAAAATTTGTTTTATATTGTGATGATTGGTTTATTGAGTGGCATATGAACCTTCGTCAGCATGGTCTGGACAACTATGTCGAAGGGGTTTATAAACATTTGAATAGAACAATTCGACACAGTATTGTTTTAAAATTGGGTAAATGAAATAATTTGCCTTGATTATATTTTTATATATGAACCAATAATTTTTCAGAATTATTAAAGTATATATAAGTTGTTGAATAAGTTGTTTGAATAATTTAAATAAAAGAATAATTGTATAAGCAAAAGAATTATAAGAATTGAATTATAATTAAAGTGATTTACAATTGTGAAATAAACTTATATATATAAGAAGTGAAACTATATGAATATATTTATGAATATGAGTTATAAATGAAAATGAATTTAAAGTTAAATGGAAATTTACTTTAGAATTTGGAATCTGAATTTATTTATAAGTGGGAATTTAAGTTATGCAAAACCAAGTGATGTTTATTAAATGGAAGTATAACTTAAGAGATGTTGAATGAAGTTGATATTGGTATCAAAGTAAATTAATAAAGTTAAGTGATAGATATGAACTTAAGTTATGTAAATGAAATTCAACTTTTGTAATTGAATTGAATTAATGGATTAAATGTTAATCAATTGAATGTGAATTAAGTTGATATGAAATAATGAATATAAGTGTTAATTCATTAAAATGTAATGTTACTGGAAGTTGAATAGTTGATGAAAATCAATTAATTAAACCAGTTGAAAGCAAAGGAATTTGGTTGTAATTAATATACATTGATTGTTATATGATTGTTAGTTGATTGTTTATAATTCATTAAGAGTTAATGAAATTGGAAGCTAAAGTAATTGGAATTCAATTGGAAGTTAAGTGAATCTTAAATAGAATTGAATTTGATTTGGAAGTGAACCAACTTGAATATGAATTAGTGAATGCAAACTAATTAAAATTGAATATGAAAGAATGTTAGTAAAATCCAATGTAAATGAATCAATGTGATTAAATTGAAAACCTATTTCATTGAATATTAATGAGAATATGAATGAATATTTATCGGTTATGGATGTTAGTTGGTTGATGGTTGAGTATATTGCTTTTATTGCATTTGTTGTTTTACTACATTTGCTATGTTGGCATATTTAGTTATTATGTTGCTATATGTTGTATATCGATACTATTGTCTACATACATGTTCTCATGTTGTTTGTTGAGTGTTTAGTAGGTGCGGATCGCGTTTGCTTCGCATTTGGAGCTCGCTTTCGCGCTATATTAGCCGTATATGCTTGCTAATAAAATATAAGGTACATATCTCGGATTACATACCGTACTTTTACATTTTTTTCCCTGCGGGATGCCTCATTACTTGATGAGATGTATATTTGTGATATATATACTGTCATTTTTTCGGATCGAGCCGCGCAAAGGAGACTATGGCGAATTTTTCCGAAAATTTAAGGCGTTAGAAAAAATTTGAGAAAAATTGGAAAATTTGTGAAAACTATAACTTTGATTTTGGAATTGAAAGTCAAACAAGATAGTTGTTTTTGAAATGATAACTAAGTATGATTTGAAAACTTAGTAAAGTATGGTAAGAAGTTTAAAATTTGTTTTGGGAAAGTTAATAGATTCTGTTACTTTTCTTACCTGATAATTTCGAGGACGAAATTCTTTTAAGGGGGGAAGATTGTAACGACCCAGGATTTTTAGTAATTAAAATTTGAATATTTAATTAATTTTAAATATTAATAAGTGAAATTTATAATTCGAATAAATTTTATTTTGAATAATTGGATTTAATTGAATAATTAAATCGATAATTTAATATGTTAAATTATGGAAATAATTGAAAATCAGGTTAAATATGATTGAAAATGATTTGTAAAATTTTATTTTATCATATTGAAGTTAGAATGATATTTTAGAACCTTTAAAATCGAATTAAAAGTTTATCTGTGAAAATTGAATATTTTAATATTTAATCGACTAGTGAAATTAGCCAATTTTTGAACAGTCTCAGAATTGAACGAGACTAGTTCCATTGGATCCGTAATAGTTAGTTATTACCGGATTTCAATTTTCGTAGCAATCGGAGTTATCGTTTGATCGTGGCAGCTCGAAACGCATAGAAATTGTTTTTAATATTAAATTGGCGAGTTAAAATAGCAATTTTTCAAAAAGTCTCGGATTTCGACCAAACCAGTTTCATCGGATCCGTAATGTGATATTATTGTATGGTTTCAAATTTCATGTCAATCGGATTTACCGTTTGTCCGGTACAAATTTAAACGCCTAGAAAATCGTTTAAATCGGTTTAATTCAAATTGAACGTTTATTGCCATAACTCGCACAGATGACCGAATTAGCTTCCGAAACCTGTTCCATTGTGTCCGGAACGCAGGGTAAACCGCAGAAACGCTGGTTACGGCGCGTGAATCGGAGTTTGGAAATTCCGGGATGAATAGTGTCGTTCGATTCCCTATAAATAGCCCCTCTCTCTCACAAATAAAAAAAAAAATTAAACCCTAAACCTAATGCAGCCGCCTCCAACTAAATGAATGGCCGAAAATGCTCCTTTCTTCCTTCGTTAATATCTTCAAATCCATGCAATATTATCAAAAACTTTCTTAATGAAAGATGGAGAGCACGCAACGAGCTTTGGATCCATACGGTGAGATAGGGTTTAACGTCGCGTGGAGGTGGGAAATTGGCCGTGTATGGCCGAAGTTGTGCACGTAATTTAGGGAAGAAGGAAGGGCCGAGCTCGAAGCTCTTCAGGCCGTGGGTGAAGCTCGTATAGGCGAGTATTTTGGTGGTTTCTGATCAACGCGAAGTCGATCGTATGGGTCGCGGCATCAAGCCCTAGGGGCGGCTCATATGGGTAGCGTGCGTGTTTTTTTTATCTGCAAAGGAACGAAGGGGAAGAAGCTTTGGGAATGCACGGCCTTGATGGGTGCTTGAGTATTGAACGGCTGTGATGTATGTGGAGTGAAAATATAAAAGGAATTTATAAATTTATATGTTTTAAATTCGTGTGGAACTTTAAAAATTCATAACTTTTTCATACGAGGTCGAAAACGCGCGAAACAGGAAGCGTTGGAATCGTATGGACGAGCACTACGCTATGGAATTGGATTGGAGTCATTTGGAGTTAGTGAAAATTTCGGGTAAAATTAAACGTCCGTTTAATTTTATTCGAAATAAATTGCTAAAACGAAATTGAAATCAAGGTGAGAACTTCTCACTCAATCGAATCGGTTTCGATTTTATTTTAAATAGTTAGATTTAAAATATTTGAATGCATGTTTGAATGATGATTGTTATCTATTGATTGTTAAAATAGACATTATGCGCCGTTAGTAAGCGGATGTTATTTATTAAAAACATATACCGCGAATATTTCATAAACAGTGAAATGGGTATTATATATAATAGCAATATTGGCATATGTATATATTGGAGTTATTGATTTCCCGCATTGTATAGCGGATGAGACCCTATTGCGCCGTCTATTAAGCAGATAATATTTTAAATCCCATATACCGCGATAATTCCGTACTGGAGCGGAATTGGTATTGTGCTAATGTTTGTGGATGCAGGAAAACAGGTTGGAGGGATCCAACTGGATTCCTCAACAGTATTTATTTGATTTCAGATATTTTGATATTTGATGGATTATCATATCGATATATGATATCGTTGTAGTCGTGATTGACTATTTGGTGTGTAGCATCATTGGACCAAAATTTTGGAATTTTAAAAGGATTTTAAAGAGATTTTTGAAAGTATATGTTTATAATATTTTTGGAATTGATCCATTATAAATAAATAAACGTTATAATTTTTAATGTTATAAAAATTAGGGTTTTTGAGAAATATAGTTAAAGGTTGATTTTTGAAAATATGGGGTTAATGATTTTATAAAATAGTTAAAACGGGATTTCTGAATTTATTGTGAAAAGTTTAAATATAGGATTTATAAAATTTGATTATTTTATAAATCAAAATGGTGAAATTATAAAGGAGATTAAAGACGTTTTAAAAGGATAATAGTATAAATTGATTTATATAAAAGATTTATAAATTGATATTTATAAATTAAAATATTGGAATTATAAAACGAGTTTTTATAAGTGTTAGAATGAATTGTGAATGAATTTTATAAATGAATGAAATTTATAGAATTATAAACGGTGAAGTTATAAATGGAATTTTATAAGCAGTAGGTTTATAAAATTTATAAAATTATTAAAAGAATGGTTTTGGATAAATTAATGAATCTTATAAGTTATAAAATTTATAAATTTGGGAAAGTTCAAAGGAACGATTTTTGTAAACAAATAAATCATAAGTGTTTAACTTATAATATGAATTTTTAGTATATAATTGAGTTATGAATTGAATATAGGGTAATAAAGGAATTTATAAACATTGTTTTATAAATCCGCAAACGACTTATTTTGATAAGTAAATTGTTATAACTTATTTATGGAGTTATATTCACGTTTTAGAAGGTGAATAATCCTTTAAAATAAAATGAATAGAAATGATGAAATTTGTTAACAAAGTATATTCACGTTTTTGAATAGTGAATAATATGTTAAAGAAAATGTTTAGGATGTGATATTGTAAATAGAATTAAAACGATCTAACGATGTTTTAAATGTGTTGAGATTCGAAACCATAGATTTCAACATTCATTGTTGAAATAGACGTTTTCGAGAAATAGAAGGAAATGGTGGACTATAACACTGTTGTCATAGTAAATGATTTCCGAAAGGAAATGTTTTGTATAGTATTGGGATTTATATATCTATTTTTAATTTCGAATCCCCATACTAGTGATTTTGGGTTGTCGTAACGATGTTTTACGCAACATTCGTTTTGGCCCAAATAAATATGGTTAAGAGAATGATTTCCTTAAAGAATGAAATATATACTTAATCTCGATTTAAGTATATTGAATATTTTCCAAGTGTTGAAAATAAATAAAATTTGTGAATTACTTATGAATAAATAAGTATGGAAATGTTTTTCCAATGTGAAATGAAACGCTTAGAGAATTTATCTTTTTGAAGATAAATTGAAAATGAATAATTGAAATCGGATATCAGTAGATATTGTGAAATATAAATTCACTAAGGAATTTATAAAAGAAAGTGGAATTTGTTTAAAAATAAATATTGATTTATTTTTGAAGTATTGAAATTATATATCTTGTAAATATATTTTTGGGAAATAAATAATTTAGAAAATTATTTGGAATCTGGTGATGTTGTGCAATATCCATTGATAGTTCAATAACCGACTATAAATATTTACCTTTGAATAGGTATTTGTTGTGATTTGCTGAATTTGAATGCTACACTTATTTTTAAATTTATTGCGCTCGTTATTCGGATTACCCATTCCGAATAGTGATACGACGTAATGGATAGCATTGATGACCGGTGTTGAAGACCGGATATTTTTGAAAGCGAAAGGACAACTCGTTGATTGTCTTTGCACCGAGTAGCTACGGTATAGAGACTCCCTATGTGATGGGAAGTCCGGACGTGATTAGAGAATATCCGGATTGCAAGGACTTTCTTTGTAAGTGCCTTCGGTTCTGTTCGAGCCCGGAACAGACTTGTATGGATTGTATGTCTGACATTACAAATTGAGATATAAAGCAGATTTCTTTCAAATATATTTCTGTTGGTGGCGGAGAATTTATTCTTTTAGCTTAACACCCTTCTCTGAGACGTACGAGCTCAGAGGTTATGTAGTTGAATGTTATCAGCGATATATTCCCAATTTGGTAATGTGACATGCTGAGTGTTGCTGTGAAATGATCATTGTGTTTATTATTTGTGATAGGATCATTTATTTGATCGTCTATCTTGGTGATCATTTCTATTATCATTTGTTGACCCAAAGCATGGCTTTTGTACAAAGTATGTTTTTGTGGACGTGACTTCGTCGAGCCTCACACCCCGGAATGGTCAAAACAGGAAAGATGCGGCAAGGTTATGAGGGGTAGCTCCCTTTAGGGTATGTGCATTTCCTTCTGGAAAGGGTGGTATCATGGTATGAAGCCCAGATACTTACTCATGTTGAAACACTTTATTTATGATTGTGTGATGATGGTGACGAGCGCTCGGTTAAAGGTCCCAAAGGACCGGGGGATGGCATACTCGTGTCAGTTGTTACCCAGTTAGGGGTAACCCGGCCTTGTGTTGGCAAAGATCCCGTTTGGTTCTCGGGGATGTCCTTCCAGAGGCATTCTCATGTGGCAATGGGAAGTTCCTTGGCCTGATCATTCGTTGGAAATCCAATTCCCAATACGAAACCCTGTACGGTTTTAGTTGTAGAACCTGCCATTTACTTATGGTGGTCACCGCTGTTTAGATGGTAGCTATAGTAGGCATAGTTCGAAATGTCTATGCTAGCTAAGATTTATATCTTTATTTTCGAAATGAATTTTTCCTACACTATGCACTAATAATAATATCAAATGTTTCTTTTAAATGCATATCAAGCATCTTTGACTATCATAAGGAGAAATCTCCTCCGATTCTGCGTTTGCATTGTGTGTGTGTGTGCGGGAGGCCTTATGGTAGTCTCATTTTTAAAAGCATTGTGAATTGACTTTAAAAATATTTTTCTATTTTGATTTTAAAGATAAATAAACTGTTTTGAGTTCTCACACCAGTCACATGACTGACTCGGAGTTTATTGTTTTCCTTCCTAAACTCTGGGTGCCCACCAATTTCCACATGGGCAGTCAAGAGTTAGGTTTATCAGGATATTCTGGATATTCTGGAGTTGCTGGAGGCAAGCTGGATGGCATGGCGTATTACTAGTATATAGTATTTCTTTTCCGCTGTTTGAAGTTGTTTGATGTTGTACACTCTGATGATATGAATTAATGTAATGTAAATGTAATGTAATAACTGATATAGTTCTTTGTTTAAAGATTATTCATTTATTTATTATATGTTGTTCCGCTGCGAATTGTGAGATTCTGTATTGTTGTGTTGTGTTCTGTTCCGTTCTATTTTCTTTTCTCTCTATTTTCTATCTTTTCTCTCTTCTTCTCTCTCTTTTCTTCTTTCTTAAACCCTCGGTGTTCGGTTTTCCGGCATCCAACTGATTGGCATTCGATACAGTGGACGTATTGATGTCGATATTCGGGAGTCGAAGAATCGGGTCCTGACAATTTGGAAATGGGAATTTAGGGTTTTGATATATGACATTCTGTAACGACCCGTAATTTTTGATAATTAAATTTTGTTGATTTAATAAGTTCTGGTAATTTAATTCGAAAATAAAATAAAAACACGTAATTTAATAATGAAATCACTAAAATAAATGTAATAATGTTAATGCAAGTTGATAAATAATTAGTGTAATCCCAATTAATTGAAACAATTGTAAGGTTATAATTGATTGTATTTAGTAAATTGGGAAATAAATTTCAATAAATGTAATTGAATATTATGTTAATGTAAATTAAGATAATATTTGAAAATAATGTCAATTCCATTTATAATATGATAATTGTTTGATAAAAAGAATGGAAAATCATGATTTATTGATTTATTATTTAAATTTAATAATTAGATTAATTGCAAATAAATGGAATTAATTTTTTTAGATATTATGTTAATGGGAAATTAAGATGAAATTTAAAGATTTTAACATAAAAAATCATGAACCAATGTTAGTTGCATGCTTATTGTAATAAAAGACTTGAATAAAAAGGTTTAAAAATTTGATAAATGAATTTTGGGGATTTAAATTTATAATTTCTGAATTTAATGAAATTGAAATTAAATACAGAAATTGATAAATTAATCAACTCTAAATTGACATCTAAATTTATTTAAATTAGTGTAAGTGATTAAGAAATTTAAAAGAGGTAAAAATTGTCAACTATAGAATTGAAATTGAAAATTTGATTTAATTAATTTAAATTAGTTTATTGATTTATTGGAAAACAGCCATTTTGGCCACTAATTCGGATTTCAACGAAACCAGTTTCTTCGGATCCATAACAGTGAATTACTGTAGGATTTCAAGTTTCATAGTGATCGGGCTTGTCGTTTGATCCTACGGACTCGAAACGCCTAGAAATCAATTTAATTGAAATCAATTGAAATCAATTTGAAATAATTTGATTTTAGCATAACTTCTTCATACGATGGAATTTGGACTTGAAACCTATTTTATTGCGTTTAAAATATTTAAAAACATTTATTTTG
This sequence comes from Allium cepa, assembly GCA_030765085.1. NCBI lineage: Eukaryota > Viridiplantae > Streptophyta > Magnoliopsida > Asparagales > Amaryllidaceae > Allium > Allium cepa. The sequence continues at coordinate 453,547,981 of CM060937.1, read as the reverse complement.
ACATATAGGTTGACCCAATTTCGTTCCGGAGTCAGAACGGGCTTTTCGGGCCATTTTATCGTTCAACGAGTAAATCAATCGTGCCCATCTATTCTATATTCAGGTTTCTCTATAAATATCCTGTTATAAACCCTAGCAGCTTTCTATTTCTCATTTCTGTACGCAAAACTTCTATTGCTCCTCTTCCTCAACGGCTGAAAACCCTAATTTTTCAAATACAACTTCAAAATTCGAACTCCTCAAAAAAATATGTAACTCTAAGATCTCAACGGTTTGAATTTGCGTCTAGCATATATTTTCACAATCGATGCTCGATTCAGCCAGAAATCTCGGTCAAAGCTCGTAGTTTGTGAACCCTAAGCGTCAAATTAGGGTCTTCTGATTTCGTCGTCAATTGATAGAGGGGTTTTGGAGAGATCGACACGAGGAATCATTTGATGGTGGTCGGAAGTCGTATTGTGTGCCATGGCACCTGGAATCGGTCGATTAGGGTTCGGCAAAACCATAATTTGAGGCGGCGGCCGATGGGAGTTAGATGAGCAGACCATGGTCATCGCGTGTGGCCGGAGTAGTAGAGGGCGGTGGTGGTAGCGACGTGGTTGATGGAGGCCCATGGCGGCGTGCGACGGCGGTTAAAGGGGGGTAGTCGCATGCGTTTCTGATGGCGGCTAGGGTTCGGTTACTATAGCGGGTGAAGAAAGAGGGTAAGGTTGTGACGTGTATTATTGTTTATTTTTTTATTTTTTTATTTTAAATTCGAATCGCCTAACTTCAAATGTTAATAACTTTTACATGCGAGGTCGAAATTACGCACGGTTTTCTCCACTAGGATCGTATTGGAATTCCGAACATTTTAACGCTGGTTCGGACAGATTCTAAGATTGTTTAAATTTTGAGTTTAAATTGGATTTAAATTCAATTTAAATTCAAAATGTGTGTTTCAACCCACTCACAACTTCTAAAATTTCTTATGTATGTTAAATTAATTTTTGAGGTGATTAAAAATTTATTTATGACTGTTTGACATATTTTTAATCATCATCTCGGCTAAATTGAATTTATTAAATTAAATTGCTATTTAGTTTATTATTGCATATCGACTGCCAGTAAATACCTGTTATTTATTATCTATTATAGATTGATTTTGATTGATTGTTTTGGATGATGATTGTGATGGATGTATGATTTTATGATGGATGAATGGATGTTTTATTTTATATCATTATAATCTACAAGTTCTTTATGGATTTATTATTATTTATTTCGGGATTGCGGTTTGAAATGATATACAACCGTATTTTTATTTTAAATTGCGGGTTGAAATGGTAAATATCTGTATCACTTGACCATAGGATAGAAAATTATATACAGACATCGTTGGTCTATATATAAATATTTTTGAAAATGATTTCTATGGTATTGGAAGGAAATATATGGTTTTATATAAAAATGGATTTTTGATATTATATAAATATTATTTTATATATAGTTAAATTCTTAAATTCAAGCTATGTATAATTTTGTTCATTATATAATAAATTTAATAATAAAGTTTGATTTTATTCAATGTAATACTGTCACGTATTTATTTAAATTATATTTTTATATATAGAGAGTTTATAATGATATTGATAAATTAAGGTTGAGAAGATGGATTTGGAATCGATTTAAAATTGTTGTAATTAAGAATGTTATTTAATCAAAGCAATCTGGAACTTATTGAATTTGACATTTTAAAGGGCATGATTTTATAACTTGATGATGGATTAAGGTGATTAACGAATATTTCAAGTTTGAGTTTTATTCAAATGATATTAAATTTATTAAATAATATTTAAAAACTAAATAATAGTAAATTAAACTAATATATATATATATATATATATATATATATGAAATTATTAGAATTAGTTTTGAAATGGTGGAATACTTAAAGCGTTGAAATATATGGAAATTGAAATGGTTTATTTAGGGTTCAAATCTGTAGTTGGAATTGATTTGTGAAATTGAAGAAGCTATTTTATTATATAAAGTAGTTTAATATTTAAGCCATTTAGGTGGTGTAGTTATGTTTCAAAGTTATGAGTTTCAAAGTATTATGATTTGAAAGAGTTATACTTTATGTGTTTTGATTTTGAAGTGAACTTAGCCAACACAGGTGCCGTCTTGGTTGACTTAACGAGAATGAAGTGTGCACTCTTGGTCTGTCTTTCCGCTATGACTCTAATACTCTTATTCCCCCCCTTTGACCTTTGCAACCTATCAATGAAATTCATAGATATGAAGTCTCATTATCAAAGTGGGACTTATAAAGGTTGAAGCAAACCACTTTTTTTTTATGCTCAACTTGTACTTGTTGGCAATTCAAACATTGTTTCACCCATAAGCCTACGTCTCTTTTCATTCCTTTCCAGAAGAAACTCCTCTTCATATCTTGATACATTTTAGTTCCTCCAGGTTGAATAGTAAACTTCGATCGATGAAACTCCCTAAGGACTTCCTTTCTTAGGTCACAAACATCTGAAATACACAACCGTCCTTTCTTTCTTAATCATCTATTATGGTCAAGACTAAAATCATTTAAATCATCAATCTCAGTTTCACCCTCAAGCCTTCTAATTTTTCGGCTAGTAATGTATCATCTCTCTACTTAGAAGTAATCCATTCAATCAATTCTTGTCAAACTTCCAAGAAGGATAATAGGGCAGTATTCTGATTAGAGCTAGCAGTCGATCTTAACTACGACTACAAGTAGTCAATGCGTCTAAATATTTCCGTTCTACTAGCATTGCTAACACCATATTATGATATTTACTGCTAAGTGCATTAGCAACTTTATTTTCTTTCCTTAGTGTATACTCAATAGAGAAATCATAAGCTACTAAAAATTTAGCCATCTTTGATGTCTCATATTCAACTTCTTATGAGAGAATAAATACCTCAAAGACTGATGATCCGTAAACAACTCGAGTTTTTCTCCAAAGAGATAGTGTCCCCACACTTTTAAAACAAAGATCACGGATGCCAACTCCAAATCATGAGTCGAATACCTAACTTCATATGGTCTAAGCTTTAAAGAAACGCAGGCAATCACTTTACCTCTTTGCGTTAACATTCTTCCTAACCCTGTTCCACATGCAACGTTATACATCACTGGATCTTGATCACCATCTAGTCTACTAACACAGGAACACTAGTCAATAAATGTTTTAGCTTTAAGAATGCTTCTTTACATTTATCAATCCAAACATACTTTACACTTTTCCTTGTCAGTTTATCCATAGGTGCCGCTATATGAGAGAAATCCTTAATGAATCTCCTGTAATAGTCGGCTAGTCCAAGAAAACTTTTTATTTCGGTCATAGTCTTGAGTCTCTTCAAACTATCAACAATTTCTTTCTTAACTAGATCAACTAATAACCCTTCTTCTAACCAAGAAACTTCACTTCTTTCTTCCAAAAATGACATTTTGAAAACTTCGCTTTTAGTTGATGCTGCCTTAACATCTCAAGCACTATTCTAACATGAATCTCATGATCTCTTTCATCCTTAAAATATTTTAGAATTTCATCAACACCAATACGAACCTATCTAAGTGCTCTCGTAAAATTTGTTCATCAAATCAACAAAGAAATCAGGCACATTAGTCAATCTAAATGGCATTGCTAACCACTCGTATGATCCATATCTTGTTCAAAACACCATCAACAGAATACTGCCCTCCGCCACTCTCAATTGATGGAATCCTATTGCTAAATCCAACTGGAAAAATACCTTGTGTGACGCCCCACCTCTATACCCACGCTAGCCAAGAACACTACGGAGTAATGCTATCGACTAGCACGGAGAATAAGGCTGTTGAGGAGCGACCATCCGTGTAATTGCTTTGCGCGAGCACCGATATGTCAGATAGTATAACATGTATTTTATTTCAAGAGGAAACCCGACATACCGATACAAACACAAAGCTACTACAGTGGTTATAATAATCTTCGGAAACAAATATAGAAACAAGCATAACACAAATCAGTCACAGATAATTCATATCACAAAGGCGGAAGAAGATATGAATATATAACTAACACATGAAAGTGTATATCAGAGTGGTGGTCAAAAAGATCCTCCATAATACAAAAGGATAGAAACACGTGCTATACAAAAGAATACATCTATGAGTCCATATCTCAAGTGTATACAACAAAATAAACTACTAATCTAAGTAGTTAGCCAAAAGATCATATGATAACCCTAGAAGAGAAGTCAAGTAGAAGCACCTGTAACATCTCGGTCTGACCCGAGTATTATTTAAGAAGAAAATAATAAACGGATCAGTCTAGCTATAAATATCAGATGAAATGATATAGAATAAGAGATATGACTAAACGTATAATAATCACAATGCCAAGCTATGATAAATAAGTAATTGAAAAATCAATAAGAGATTAATCAATATCGCAAAGATCTTCTCAAAGATAAAAAGGAATGTCATACTCCTAATTTCATTCACCAAGCCACAATAAATGACATATATATCAATGCCAATCGTAAAAGTTGGTGAAACATAAATTTCAGAAATCATCAAATAGAAATCCAGAAATCACAATAAAAGGATGGCCAATCCCATAAACTGGACATCGACGCACCTAGAAAGACATGCCCCATGCACAGTCGAACATTGACGCACCTAGAAAGATACGCCCCATGCTCTAGCATCGACGCACCTAGAAAGATACGCCCCATGCACAAATAAACATCGATGCACCTAGAAAGATACATCCCATGCATAAATAAACATCGATGCACCTAGAAAGATACACCCCATATAATGTCTAACATCGATGCACCTAGAAAGATACACCCCATGCAAAGTCGAACATCGACGCACCTAGAAAGATATGCCCCATGCATAGACGAACATCGACGCACCTAGAAAGATACGCCCCATGTCCCGACTTATTGAGCCGATTGCTCCACGAAGTAAATAAACATCGATGCACCTAGAAAGGTACACCCCATGCATAAATAAACATTGACGCGCCTAGAAAGGTACGACCCATGTGTAAACAAACATCGACGCACCTAGATAGGTACGACCCATGAAAGAAATGAGACGAAGCTCAATAAAATGAGGAACAGTCCTCCACATAGACAACGAGACATCGCACATTGCTAGTCTAAACCATAAAATGATCATCATGATCAAAGAGAAGTGTCAATTACACTAAGCTAGTAAATATATGAGTTTAGCTTCATGTCCCATAACCACTTGCTTAACTCAAATATTTACGAACAAATTGTAGATCTCCACTAGAAAATTGTCACAAGAGTTTCAATCGAATGAGTCCAAGAATTAACCAACGAAGTAAACGCAAGCGTTTCATACCACTTGTTTTACTAAGTCGTTTAATTAGATTTCTCATACGAGTGAGGTAAAGGTTTGTATATACTAATAGATTGGAAAACGGTTTTATAAACGAATTTGGTATTGAAAATAGAGTTGAAATCGTTTTGAGGAAAGAGTTTTGATATTTACATTGAAACCTTTATATTCTTAAAGTGACAAATCACAAAGATGATAGTAGAACAATTGATCATCAAAATTCACATACGAAGACGTGAATAAGTCCCAAAGAAATCGATATCAAATCCATCAAAATGGATATTTCCAAAAATCCCAAAATAGAAGTCATCAAAGTCGAATAACAATTGATACAACAAGTGGGAATAAACCCGAATCGATTAAATTTGGAAACACAAGAGAAATAGACCAAAATAGGCATAATAGGCATTTAAGAGCAGGTCAGTCGACTGACTCAAAGGTCCAGTCTACTGAACCAGAAGCAGGGAAAAATAATTTCCTGCAGTCAGTCGACTGACCTAAAAATTCAGTCGACTGAATGCAGGGAAACAGAGGACCCGAGCCTCTAGTTATTGCTTTCGGAATGCCTATGTGCTACAGCCAGTCGACTGACTCAAGGGTCCAGTCGACTGACTGGCACCAAGGTTGTTTTCCAGCCTATGAAATGAAGATGCTATCTTCTTCAAAATGCAATCGGGCGAGCACGGTCACTAGGGGTTTATGCCAATCGACTACCCGGTCCTATAAGCTCTTCGACGCATCACCAAAAACAAGTTCAAACTACAAGCTACGATTTTTGAAGACTTGAACTCAAAACACTAAAAATTGGAATATTCGTAAAACCAATCCAAATCAAAATCAAATACACAAGAATAAGTATTAGGAATTCGTACCTAACAATCAAAGATAATCATAGACCTAGATGTGAGATTAAAATTCTCGCCTTTGAACCCAAATCAATGAAGTAGAAGCTTTAAGACAAGGTAAGATCAATTCCTCTTCAATAGCAACTCAAGAAGCTTCAATCTAAGCTTAAAAGAGAAACATTTCCTAAATTAGGTTTAGGAAATTTCTGAAATCAAAGAGAGAATGAGTTGGAGAAGAAGAAGGAGATGCTTACCAATGGTTTCTCTTGAGTTTGGAGCTAGAAGATGGATTTGCTAATGGAAACTAGGGCTTAGGATTTCCTAATTCTTTTTCTCTTCCCCCATTTTTGATGAAGCTTGAATGTATTAGGAAATTATGAAGGAATGAAGAGGATAAGGGGTTGGGACTGAATACATAAGTGGGGTTATTGGGCTCAGCCCAAACCAAAGCCCTAAGTGAAAAAGTTGAAAAATCAACTATCTCCAAACATATCGAAGTTTATACTCAAAAAGGTCGCAAACGTCATTTTGAACTCAATGGGGGTGGTCTCGAGTCCCAATTCGACTGATTGCAAAAAGTAGGTATTCGGACTAAATTCTGAGTATCGACAAAAATATTTAAATAAAATATTTAAATATAAAATCGATAAATATGCGGGTTGTTACAGACTCCCCTCCTTAAAGAAATTGCGTCCTCGCAATCTTTAAGAAGAAATTAAAGAGTAACAATCATAAAAGCATATCAACACAAAAGAAATTTGAAATAGAAAGTTCACCATAAAGAGCGTGAAAGGGTAAGCCCAAACGGGATCACTCGATGAATTCCCAGGAATCCCAAGAGAAATCCTTAGGATCTGAGAACCATCAGACTTTCACAAAAAGAACGTCTTTATTTCGAAGGTGCTCAACCCCCGAAGAAATGATGTGAATAAAATATTGCTCAAAAGTCAGATCTGGTGAAACTTCAATTTTCCACAATATCACCGGGATCAAGAATGAAAACCGGAATCCCTAAGGCATTTCCGTAGATAAAAGACGTGGAGAACGTCAAGAATAGCAGAAAATTGAGCTGGTGCAACGACGTAGCATAATAACAGTACGCCCGAGAAACTAGAAACTCAAATAATTTGGAACATCAGCGTAGTACAAAAACGGTACGCCCAATGAACCGATAAACCGGAACAATGATGTAGTATAATAATGGTACATCCATTGATCCAGATAAAACAGAACATCGATGTAGTATAATAACAGTACATCCGATGAACCGAACACCATAAAAGAACACCGGACACTAGTTCATAAAAGGAATGAGATAAAGCTCAATAAAACGAAGTATATCAAAACGTCCGATGAAATTGATAAAAAGATAATTCCATTCAGGCATCATCAAAGAATCAACACCTTGTTGCCTACGATAAAGCGCATTGGCAACACGATTTCCCTTTCGGGAATAAAGAATATCAAGATCATAAGATGCTAGGAACTCGAGTCAACATGAAGTTCCTTATGAGAAAATAAATATTCCAAAGATTTATGATCGAGGTAGAGAACAAATTCCTCATCCAAATGTGATGATGTCAAATTCCAAAAGTAAAAACAATAGCCGCGAGCACTAGATCATGAGTGGCATATCTAGTCTCGATAAGCTATAATGTTTTAGAAGCACAAGTGATAGCATGTTCTCCTTTGCAAGAGAATGGCATCCAAACCAATACGACTAGTATCGGTACAAATAGCAAAGTCTTGGTTCCCCTTCAGGAATCACAAGAATAAGAGTATCGAAAGAAAGAGTTCCTTTAAATAATCTTCTTTCCCGAAAAGTTAAAACTTTCAAAATTACATTTTTATTTTTATGTAATAATCTTTCTACAAAAATTTACATTTTAACAAGTCAATATATCGTGTCTGATTGTCTCATCAAAGCGTTTGGGAGATTCTTATCGATAACGTTGATCAAGCGCATCGACCAGAATTCTTAACACACTAAATGGGCAATACAATCACAAAATCATCTTCTATATAGTAAACATGTTTCTTAAAAACCTTTAAGAATATTCTTTGCTTGTTTGATAGAAAATCAAATTGTACTTATAAATAAATCTTATGAAAAAGATTTGAAAATTTTTTAATTTCAATTTTCATCCAAAATCAATAAATACAAAGATGGAGTCATCGAGATAGAGTACTCGATTTATAATATGGATGAAACAAGATGGACAAACTGAATGACATAATAATTCATTCATAGGAATCATAACAAGTGCGGAATGCGGCAAATGGAATGCGAACTCCCGCAACTCGTAGCCAAATGAAAATCGGTGGCAAGGTCGAACTAGAAAGACCTTAACACCACACAAAAGATTTCTTAGGTGATAATCCTAAGACAAACTCAAAGGTTCCGGAAAATTCACAACTATCCAAATGAGAGAAATAACGCTCTACTCAACATGTGAGCTTAAAGAATAAAATGATGCCATCAATTTTTAATTCAAAATCATAAAGGAAAAATAGAAATCTGCTTAACAGATTGAAAATGTCAAATATGAATAGTCCACATGGGACAAATAGGATATGTGCTTCACAACGATTAAGCCAATCCTTACAAAAATCAATTCCGAAGCCTAAGTAGAAATCGGCTCAGAAAGAAAAATCACATAAAATAATTTCGACATCAAATAAAAGCAAATTGAGTGTTGCAGATCTTCCATCCGGATTCGCAATTCTCAACGAAGACATCAAGCCCAAAACATTCAAAGAAAAAGAATCGACAAGTTCTTTTGATATAAAAATAATGAGATGAAACCCGTATCAACAAGAACTCAAATAAGAAGATCAAGAAATAAAAACAATGCCATCAAGGATTGAGTGAAAATACCTTGACCAAGAGAAGAGTTTCTAGGGGCTTGCATTGCATTGAGCTCTCCCTCCTTCTTACTTTGAAGTACGGGACATGCGGTAATATGGTGACCCGAATTCTTGCAATAGCGACAAAAGAGGGGTTTCGGACACTCCCCTGCATATTGTTTCGTGGAACCACAATTGTAGCATTGTCCACGACTAGAGGTAGGTGCTTTTGCTACCGGGGTTTCTTGCCTCCCTTTCTTGTTGGGAATGGGGCCTTTGAATTTAATAGGCCTTTTCAAGTTATTGTCGAAGTTCTGTTGGGCACGCACAACTTCAACATCACCTTCATTATCGGCCTCTTCAAGACGAAGAGCGATATCAATAAGCTGATCAAATGAAACCTCAAGTTTCAGGAGTAATGGCTTCTTAAGATTCTTATTCACGCCATAGACAAATCTCTGATTTTTCTTCAGTGGGGTGTTAATGTATTCAACCCCGTATTTGGAAAGAGATTCGAAATATGCGACATAGTCTGTCACAGAAGATCCACCTTGAACAAGGTCAATAAAACGCCGGGCCAAAGTTACTTTTTCAGCCTCCGGCACAAATTTCGATTCGAATATTTCCCGGAATTGCTCCCAAGTGAGATCCGCTTCAAAGATTTCGGAAATTAGGAGCTCATACCAATCTAACGCTCTTTCTTGGAGCATGCTAGAAGCCACTTGGACTCGATGAAGGTCAATAAGGTTCATGCGAGAAAAGATGCGATCGCATGATTTGAGCCAAGCTTGAATTTCTACAACACTCTCGGATCCCCTGAATGGCCTTCCACCCAAATCGGTATAGTCTCTGCACAAGTGTGCAAAACCGGATCTAGGATGAGTAGGCTCTGGAATGGGTCCTGCAGCTTGAGCATTCTTCACGACATCTAAAAGCTGTTGAGCAGACATGAATACTCCATCCTGAGGAGTAGCACTAGATTGACCGACGCTGGGACGGCCTGGTCTAGACATTTCTCTTCCTTTAGAAAGAAAGAAGAAGAAGAAAAAGGTTATTCACCAAATAACTATCAAGAAATCTTGATAAATAAAACAAGGAATCATAAAAGAAAATAGGATAGAATGGTACGAAGACTCGAATTAAATCCTAAAGCACGACTCCTAAGATGGACTTAGGACGATGATCCTTGTTATAATATTCCACATTGTTCCGAAGTTTGGCTTTGATAACAAGCTGTGACGCCCCACCTCTATACCCACGCTAGCCAAGAACACTATGGAGTAATGCTGTCGACTAGCACGGAGAATAAGGCTGTTGAGGAGCGATCATCCGTGTAATTGCTTTGCACGAGCACCGATATGTCAGATAGTATAACATGCATTTTATTTCAAGAGGAAATCCGACATACCGATACAAACACAAAGCTACTACACAGTGGCTATAATAATCTTCGGAAACAAATATAGAAACAAGCATAACACAAATCAGTCACAGATAATTCATATCACAAAGGCGGAAGAAGATATGAATATATAACTAACACATGAAAGTGTATATCAGAGTGGTGGTCAAAAAGATCCTCCATAATACAAAAGGATAGCAACACGTGCTATACAAAAGAATACATCTATGAGTCCATATCTCAAGTGTATACAACAAAATAAACTACTAATCTAAGTAGTTAGCCAAAAGATCATATGATAACCCCAGAAGAGAAGTCAAGCAGAAGCACCTGTAACATCCCGGTCTGACCCGAGTATTATTTAAGAAGAAAATTATAAACGGATCAGTCTAGCTATAAATATCAGATGAAATGATATAGAATAAGAGATATGACTAAACGTATAATAATCACAATGCCAAGCTGTGATAAATAAATAATTGAAAAATCAATAAGAGATTAATCAATATCGCAAAGATCTTCTCAAAGATAAAAAGGAATGTCATACTCCTAATTTCATTCACCAAGCCACAATAAATGACATATATATCAATGCCAATCGTAAAAGTTGGTGAAACATAAATTCCAGAAATCATCAAATAGAAATCCATAAATCACAATAAAAGGATGGCCAATCCCATAAACTGGACATCGACGCACCTAGAAAGACACGCCCCATGCAAAGTCGAACATCGACGCACCTAGAAAGATACGCCCCATGCTCTAGCATCGACGCACCTAGAAAGATACGCCCCATGCACAAATAAACATCGATGCACCTAGAAAGATATATCCCATGCATAAATAAACATCGATGCACCTAGAAAGATACACCCCATGTAATGTCTAACATCGATGCACCTAGAAAGATACACCCCATGCAAAGTCGAACATCGACGCACCTAGAAAGATACGCCCCATGCATAGACGAACATCGACGCACCTAGAAAGATACGCCCCATGTCCCGACTTATTGAGCCGATTGCTCCACGAAGTAAATAAACATCGACGCACCTAGAAAGGTACACCCCATGCATAAATAAACATCGACGCACCTAGAAAGGTACGACCCATGTGTAAACAAACATCGACGCACCTAGATAGGTACGACCCATGAAAGAAATGAGACGAAGCTCAATAAAATGAGGAACAGTCCTCCACATAGACAACGAGACATCGCACATTGCTAGTCTAAACCATAAAATGATCGTCATGATCAAAGAGAAGTGTCAATTACACTAAGCTAGTAAATATATGAGTTTAGCTTCATATCCCATAACCACTTGCTTAACTCAAATATTTACGAACAAATTGTAGATCTCCACTAGAAAATTGTCACAAGAGTTTCAATCGAACGAGTCCAAGAATTAACCAACGAAGTAAACGCAAGCGTTTCATACCACTTGTTTTACTAAGTCGTTTAATTAGATTTCTCATACGAGTGAGGTAAAGATTTGTATATACTAATAGATTGGAAAACGGTTTTATAAACGAATTTGGTATTGAAAATAGAGTTGAAATCGTTTTGAGGAAAGAGTTTTGATATTTACTACTAGTATTGAAACCTTTATATTCTTAAAGGGACAAATCACAAAGATGATAGTAGAACAATTGATCATCAAAATTCACATACGAAGACGTGAATAAATCCCAAAGAAATCGATATCAAATCCATCAAAATGGATATTTCCAAAAATCCCAAAATAAAGTCATCAAAGTCGAATAACAATTGATACAACAAGTGGGAATAAAACCGAATCGATTAAATTTGGAAACACAAGAGAAATAGACCAAAATAGGCATAATAGGCATTTAAGAGCAGGTCAGTCGACTGACTCAAAGGTCCAGTCGACTGAACCAGAAGCAGGGAAAAATAATTTCCTGCAGTCAGTCGACTGACCTAAAAATTCAGTCGACTGAATGCAAGGAAACAGAGGACCCGGGCCTCTAGTTATTGCTTTCGGAATGCCTATGTGCTACAGCCAGTCGACTGACTCAAGGGTCCAGTCGACTGACTGGCACCAAGGTTGTTTTCCAGCCTATGAAATGAAGATGCTATCTTCTTCAAAATGCAATCGGGCGAGCACGGTAACTAGGGGTTTATGCCAATCGACTACCCGGTCCTATAAGCTCTTCGACGCATCACCAAAAACAAGTTCAAACTACAAAGCTACGATTTTTGAAGACTTGAACTCAAAACACTAAAAATTGGAATATTCGTAAAACCAATCCAAATCAAAATCAAATACACAAGAATAAGTATTAGGAATTCGTACCTAACAATCGAAGATAATCATAGACCTATATGTGAGATTAAAAGTCTCACCTTTGAACCCAAATCAATGAAGTAGAAGCTTTAAGACAAGGTAAGATCAATTCCTCTTCAATAGCAACTCAAGAAGCTTCAATCTAAGCTTAAAAGAGAAACATTTCCTAAATTAGGTTTAGGAAATTTCTGAAATCAAAGAGAGAATGAGTTGGAGAAGAAGAAGGAGATGCTTACCAATGGTTTCTCTTGAGTTTGGAGCTAGAAGATGGATTTGCTAATGGAAACTAGGGCTTAGGATTTCCTAATTCTTTTTCTCTTCCCCCATTTTTGATGAAGCTTGAATGTATTAGGAAATTATGAAGGAATGAAGAGGATAAGGGGTTGGGACTGAATACATAAGTGGGGTTATTGGGCTCAGCCCAAACCAAAGCCCTAAGTGAAAAAGTTGCAAAAATCAACTATCTCCAAACATATCGAAGTTTATACTCAAAAAGGTCGCAAACGTCATTTTGAAATCAATGGGGGTGGTCTCGAGTCCCAATTCGACTGATTGCAAAAAGTAGGTTTTCGGACTAAATTCCGAGTATCGACAAAAATATTTAAATAAAATATTTAAATATAAAATCGATAAATATGCAGGTTGTTACACCTTGGCTCCACTCAGCTGATCCAAAAAATCATCTATTCTAGGTAAAGGATATCGATTCTTTAACTTCTTCTCATTCAGCTTACGATAATCAATACATATTCTCAACGACCCATCCGGTTTCTTCACGAACACCACAGCTTCCTAAGACGAACTGCTTGATTTAATAAAACTCTTTCCTTCTAAGTCCACCAGCTGCACCTTTAACTCTTTCATCTCAACGAGCATTATTCTGTTAGGCGATCTACTTATGGGTTCAGCTCCAAGTGCAAGATTTATTCAAAACTCGATAGCTCACTTCGGTGGTAGTCCTATAACAGGCTTAAAAACCACTACATACATCTCACAACAAAAACCTGATTCACTACATCTTTTACTTCCATTGCACCCAATAGACACAAACATTCAAACTCAAATTCTCAGCTGAGTATATAATTAGATCGATGTTATTAAGGCATCTAAATGATAATTTTCTATCCTAACATCATATTTGCTCAACCAACATACCCAGAATAATCGCAAAGCTCACAAAACCAAACACAAAAAAACTGCAGGCAAAAGCATGATCTAACAACTCAATTTCTAAATGGTCACATCTCATCCCAAAAGTTACATGCCCTCCTATCGGATTCATACCCTAAGGAAGTAACAAAGTATGATGTTTTGAACTTAATTTATCTAACAAACACTGAGAGATAAATGAATATGGTGCACCAGTGTCAAATAGTGCTCTAACTGGTATGATATGAATCAAAAGCATACATTCCACTATAGACTTTCCTTTTTCAGTAGCAGTCATTCTCGATACAGATGACTCCAAAGAAAACACCTTTCCTTTGTCAGCTTTGACTAGTTCTAGATATTCATTCTTCAAATGCCCTATCTGGTTGCAGTTATAAAATGTTACACTCTTCTTACCCGCAACCTTCTTTCCTAAGGGTTTCTTCCCATTCTCATAGGGACACTCGTTGGAAAAGTTCCCCTTCTATTGTAGTTAGAGCAGACAATATCAGCCTTCTTTTTCTCGGTAGCTCCACCTTTTTTGGGCTCCCTTATTTTTAAAGAACCTCCTCTTCTTACTATGACAATCCAGAGTCTCCACTAACTTCTCCTTCCCAAAGTCAAAAGCATTCCCCCATTCTTTATCTCCATCTCCACCACTACATTACTTGGATCTTAAAGATGTGACATTATTGCTTTAGCAATCTCCGGCTTCAAACCCCGGATAAACTACTCATTCCTCTTAATAATATTATCTATGATTTCGTATCCATACCTTGATAGCTCATCAAACTTAGTGGCATATTCCAACATTGAAATTTCTCCTTACTCTAGATCAGCAAACTCCTAAGCAAGGTTGACTTGGATACCTCAAATAAAAACCTCTCCTCGAATCTCTTTTGAAATTCAGCCCAAGTCAATTCCTCTTTTGGCACACCTATGGTTACCCCATTCCACCGATACAAAACAGCTCCTTGAAACTGCATTGATGCCAACCTCCTTTTCTGCTCGTCGTTCAAACCCAAGTCAGCAAACATTCTCTTGGAATGCAGTAGCCAGTTCTCTACTTCAAGTACATCCTCAATTCCAAGGAAAGGCTTTCCTATAAGACTGGTATAATCCTGACTCAACTTAGCATAGTTGTTGCCAACAGGCACCACGGGTTAGCTTCTCCTACATTAGTTGCATTACCTCTAGCCAAACCTACAGCTGCTCTAGCTTGCATCATGTTGATAAAGAGCTGACGAATAGTCCCCCTATCTACTGGTGGGGTTCCAACACTCACGTTACCAGTTGCATTTGGATAAACATTTTCTTGTCGACTAGGATTCCTTCTGGTATTGGGCTGAACATTTTCATTGGTCGTGGTGCTTCCGCTACCAAGATTCACACTTCTATTCCCTACTTCCATATCTAGCTTTCTCGTAATCTGTAGACGAGCCATTGTAAGATATAGAAGAACGATAAAAAAGAAAGGAGAATAAATACTTATATATAACAAATACAAGTACATTACTATAGCGTTATCCCATACCCCAATCTTATTCTCTGATTCGTTTGGATTATGTTTTCAAAAACTCTTTTAAGTTTAAAATTCTTTTAAATTTTACATAAACCTATGCTCTAATACCAAATTATAACATCCTTCATTTTGATGCAAGAAAGTAAGCAATGGTGACGCTCTAGTCGTTAATAGTATTATTCTCCGATGACCCAATGCGGTTATGTTAATCATATCGATAACATCAGAAGAACATGAATATGAAAAATTTTCAAACATTTTCATTAATCGAACTTTCATCACATTTCAGAAATAGGATCTTCATATTCATTACATAATCCTATTTGTTACCACGTTCAAAGAAAATATGATAATTACAAAATACTCCAAGAGGGATGTATGAAGATGTCACCTTGATTGATCAGAGTTGAATACTTGATAATTATACATTGTGTCATTACATCCATTCAAACATAGCATAAGCCTTAAAGAACACAATAGAAATAAGAGCTCCTAACATTAGCTAATTTTGCAATATACACATCCTCGGAAGCTTATTCGTCTAACTTGCAAATGCCTACTCTGGACCTCCTCAAATGAGTACTCGAGAGTTTAAGGGAAAAAACAAAAACTTCGGGTTAAACAAAAGTCCAGTGTGAATAATAATATTCTATCTCAAACCAAAATAAATATCTAGTGAGACCACACCTCTGAACTAAACGAGTTTTCCCCTCAATATTATTTTATCAGCATATGTCATCCATAAATCATGCTCCTGCATCCACAATGATTAAAATAAAAGATAAACATGATCATATGCATGCATGCAACATGGGTAAGTTTGACTTATCTGTAAGCATAAAATTATGCATTCCCATGTTTTACCTAATCTCCCAAAACAGACCAACTGTCTCAAATCGTAGTTTTCCCAGGGTAACTAAGAGCCTATTAGTTTTCACAGGCCAAATAACAACCTATGTCCAGATGCAGTTTAGAGGTCCCTAAATACGGTTAGGAGGTATCGGGACTGCCTGTCTTTAATTAAGTTAACCAAATATACCAAAGTCTCCAGCTACATTTAGGAGGTACAATTAATATTCCATAGATGCAGTTAGGAGAAACAATAAAACTTCAAATACAGTTAGGAGTTACATCCAATGCTCCAGATACGGTTAGGAGTCTTCATCAACTTATGTGAGCTTATAGAGCTACGAGTTCCTTCACGTGCGTAAACATCCCTTTATCTCACTAAGCTCTACGCACTGGAATCACAGACCTTTTCCAATCTGGGGCTAACGGCTAAAGAATAGGCCGCGACCCTACACCAATCCCACATTAAACTTAGTATCAGGTTTTAATCATATCTTTTGATCAGTTTAAGGCATCAACGCAATTTGATCTTTTGATCTGCTGGATGCAATTCTACTCACTCAAGAGTTTAGCCCGGCCATACTCACTACTAGGATAACCTAGTTGGTTCTTCTACCCTTAAACTTTTCCTAAAATGAAGTTATGGGTCATAATAATGTGAGTATGACAACAATAAACATGCAAATACAACTGGTCAATGATAATAAGAACATATAGCATCCATCACCTAAATATGTTCAATCAATAGTCATTCATAATATAATTACTTAATCTTAAGTAATAACCACCTTTGGTAATTTCATATAAAAGCTTGGGCTAAACAATAATTCATTCCTTGAAAACGTTTATATTATATGCTTAATCCACTTAGTTCATATTTTAAAACAAGGAAAATATAGCTCATTACTTTACCAATCACTCATGCTAATTTATAATCTAATTGAAAACATCCATGTATGTTTTCGGTATCAATATGAGGATGTCACACCTCTTTATTATAGGGCATAGCACTATTTACTAGAATATGTTCATAATTATAAACTTGCGGCATCAATATGGCCGACATGGGATGTTGCATCCCTTCTTACAAAATCTTTAATAAAGAATTCCGGTTTATATAACATAAGGCTAAAATGCCAAAATCATTATTATCATAATATAGAAATATATAGGTTGTCGAACCTATTAAATGTAGCCTTTTATATGTAAAATATATGGATGCCGATATTGATAACATACGAAATCAATAATATAAAACCATTGATATTGGTTATTTTACAACGGCGGCTACTATGCAGTATATAAGGGACATCAGAACCATGATATAGCGGCATCATTGCCATAAAATAGTTGAAGTTGAAAATAATACTTGAGGCATCACCGCCTTAAGATATGGCGTCCAAATAGGAAGCATGCAGCATCAATGCCTTAGTATAGTTGATATTGAAAATAATGGTCTGCGGCATCATTTAAAACCTGGATAAAAACTCGGTATCAATATTGTATGTTTAGATTTCAAAACAAAGAAACAAGGAAGGTCGAAACAGTTTTGGCGTGTTACGAGATCACCATGTTGACATTGATTTGATGCCTAAGGCCTTATATTATATGACTATAACTCGAATAGATTAATCCATACCAACATAGTTGATATCGTATGCATCCATTCACATTGATGTCAACTTCTATAGCGGTGATAAAAATGTCGGCCATTACTTGGGGTTAGGCGTTGATATTGGCATTATGGAAATATCGTAATTGATATAGTCTTTTTTAGTTCTATTAAAAACAATTACTTTTCACCAACTCTCAATCCTTGTCAATTTTCTATTGGTTAGAAACAAACTTTCTCAATTTATTTTTGAAAAAACTACCGCAAACTTTTTTCTATTCCCAAAACAAATTCCGCACCCAATAAATAATATTAATCATTTAATATTTATTTATAAGCTTTTCTAGCTTAATAAATTCATATAAAATCATAATCAGTTTGGAAAATCCCCAAAAATCTCTAAAAATCAGAATTCACATATAGAACAAAAATTTTAAGATCAAAATAATTATTTAATTATTTTTAATAATTAAAACCAGAAATAAATGCCCTTTTCTCCTTAGAAAATTCATAAAAATATTATTATTAATTTGAAAAATTACGAAAATAAAAACCCATATTCAGAATTATGTTTTTCACCACATATTTGAAAATCAGATCAATTGGAGGTCAAGAACTTAGATTTTCCTCTTAACCCATCATAATAATTCTATAAAAATTTCAATAAATCATTATTTAACCCACTAATGGTATAAACAATCATGGCATAACATATAATCATCAATAATTCAAAATCAATCACAATCCAAGAATTAAACACATAAATATAAGATGATTTACTATTATTCGCCTTAGATTGGATAAAAAGTATGAGATTTGATATAAATTTGTTTTTCTAAGCTTTTTCCCTTAATTTGCTTTAGTTTTCCCCTTCTAATCTCTCTAGAAATGGTCGGCCTCTTCTCTTTAGTTTGTTTTGGTGTTGTAAAATGAGAATAAATGAGAGGGTAGGAGCATAAGGGTGAAACAAAGCTCTATTCCTATTATTTCCTTCTCATTTTGGCACCGTTGCTAGGGAGTAGTTTTGATTTTAATTTTCTATTTTTTGAATTATTTTTGTTTGATTTTTGTGTACTTTTATTTTGAGTGTGTTTTCATTTATAAAATATATATATTTGTGTGTGTTTGCTGTTCTCCTTTTATTTTCAATTTGTTGTGTCCGTGTTGTTATTCTACTTGCATTTCCATATTATTTTTTAAAATTTTATTTACAATCTCATTTTGAAAAAAAAGAGTTCTATTTCATTTTCATTTTCTATTTTGGACTACATTGTATTTTCTTTGCATTTTGCATATCTCTGTTACATATATATAGTGAAACAGCTACAACTTCAACAAACAAACCTTCCATTCATTTTCTATTACATATCTCTGTTACATATTCCAACAACCTTCTCTACAACTTCAACAACAAGTCCATCATTCTCTGGCCATACCCATCAACTGCTCTGGCCAACTCCATAACTCCATCATCACGAGCAAATCTTTCCACCAAAATCACAATATCACTTCTGCTTCATCTTCAACTGCAACTCACTCCACTGTCATCAAAATCACAATATCACCGCTGCCCAACAAGCATACCACATTTCAACTTCCCCTTCATAACTAACCCACTCTATCAAATCCCCTTGCCAGGCTTCACCACAGCCACTAAAGTTCCTGCTATTGTTCTGTCACTTCTTCCAAACCGCACATACCATCTCCTCTATCATACAAGACAATCACCAAGCTCCATTGCCACAACGCTGCACGTGCAACAAGTTTCTTCAAACCCACATGCAATTGACAACTAAAACTTCACCACTTACCGGTCTAACAACTACAATCACAATCACCAGCTTCACCAGCAACATCGCCCACTTCAAAAACAGTTCACCACTTTCAACTGCTTGCACTCATCCATCGACTCACTACTCGTCTCTATCAAACATATACCTTGACATCAACGTCACCATCTCTGTTCCCTGCCCTACAACCGTAGCTTCATTCAATACTTTGGAATCATCTTGCTCCTCACCTCTCCTACAATCCAATGCCGTAACACCAGTGCAAATTCAACAGAGCCCAATTCACGACCTTCAGCACTTCGCGACAACCTCACCCACCAGCCATCGCTGCTTCTGAACGGCCGCAACCAATCACCTCCTCGACCTCAAAATCGGTGCGGCTTCGATCAGCTGAAACCACTACTCAAGCAACCATCCACAATCGCCTCGTCTCCAAACTAGATTCCCGATCGAGAATCCCCTTCGCAGCCTCCTGCAACCTCCGAAGCCTCGTCAACATCCGAATTGAACTCAATCGCCACGAATCCTTCCGCAAATGCCTCTCCTCGCAACCCACATCGATCGCGAGAATCAAATTTAGTTTGCAAATTCATGAATTTTAGAGTTTGTCAAGTCATTTGTGGATTTGCGAGTTCGATTTGTTCTTTTACCTAATAATATTTGCAAGTCACATTTGTGTTTGGGCCCGGTGCATTTCTTTTGGGCTGGATTTAATATTTTTTATTTATTTAGTTTCTATTTTTTTTAAGTTAATTTTTTTTCATTTTTCCATCTTATCTCTATTCCAAAAAACAAGTTATCTAAATTACTTATGATTTCATTTGTTTAATTTTTATTTGTTTGGTTTTCCTTGGTTTTAATTATTCCGTTGATATATATAAATAAAGATTGTATATATCTATATTGTTTTTATTTTTCAGGCTGCCAAAGCAGATAGAAAAAGTAGTTTGCTTTGCTTAACTTGCCAAAAAAAATAACTGCTTGCTTAGAAAAATTGCTACTTTCATCTCTAGTTTTATTTGTTTTGCATTGTTAATTGCTTGCATTTTAGAAAAAATCAAAAACAAAAATTCATTCGTTGTTTCATTGTTAATACAAGTTTAATTTCTGTTTTGCATTTCATTTTAAAATTTGATTAATAATAACGGTTAGACATCGATAACACTTAATTGTATATTTCAATAGTTTAATTTCTTGGTGTCTAAGCTATGACAGAGCAATAGTCAGTTATAAACATTACGGTGATTCGTAAATATTATACTGAATTGTTTCTTTGAAGGTACTTAAACCTTCAGCTACATTGCTAAGGCGATTCATGGTGCACCAATAAATCATGCCCATTACCTGGTTGAGAAATATCTTGTTGATTTAAGACAATGTGTGATTATACAATTTTGAGTTAGGAGCTACTTAGGATAAATAATTTGTAATTAAACACTTGCATTCATCTAGTTGCATTAGTTCATGCATATGTAAAAAAAAATCCGAAATAAAAAACTAAGAAAAATTTGTAAATATTCCTTAAATTGGCTTTTAAATCCTTCCCTTTAAAATTTTTAGAACAAAATCAAAAATCCAAAAAAATTTGAGTTATTTTTTTAATCAAAAAAATTCAACAAAATATAAAACCATTTCGAAAAAAAATTGAAAAAATCCAAAAAAAAAAAATGAATTTTCCATTTTCAAAAATAAATTCTATTTGTAAATACTTTTTCTTTATAAAAAAAACCAAAAGCATTCTTGAAAATGTCTGAGTTTCCCTACTTACATGAATTTTATGGTAGATGTGAAAATCAATATAATTCATATAATTTCACTCCAAATTCTTATGATATTTAATTACAACTATTGTACAAGCAATTCAGATTTTGCACCATAAAATTTTCAAAATGATGAATAACCCTCAACTCTTGAAAATAGCATTTCTTCTTTACTTGAACTCATCACACTAAATCAAAGGATGAACGATTTGTGCGATAACTCGGGTCAAAGTTTTCAAAATAATCAAGATTTGAATTCACTTCAAAATTCAAACAATTTCGAGTATAACCCATGCCATTCAATTTCGAACTCCAAAATGAATTACAAAATCAAAATTAAAATGTGAATAACTTTTAAAATAATTTTGGCAATGGGAATAATCTCGACTACGATGCGAGTGAAAAAAATTATTCTCAACAAATTTAAATTGAAAATTCTCAAATTAATAATCATGAATTTGGTTTGTTTGAGCAAACGGAAAAGGATTACAAGGATTTGTTGCATGAAACCTACAAAAAAAATCGTGAGAAACAAAATCAAATCCCAAATTATGAAGAATCAAATAATAATCCACCATCTATTGAAATTGACAATATTTGTCGATAATAAGTCCAAATCGAAAATCCTTAAGTTAATAATTATAAATTGGATTTTGTTGAACAAATGAATGAAATTTACGATGATCACATGAATTTGTTGATTGAAACATATAAAAAATTACGTGAACAACAAAATCAAATCCCAGCGTGTGAAGAGTCGAGTGAGAATCCATCTATTACCCGATGATTTTCAAATAACAACTTTTGAAACTGAAAACAATAATCTTAATGAAGTTGTTGAAAATACGGTGATTGAGTTGGATTTTAATTCTTTTGAGGGAGTGGAACCAAATTTAAAATTCGACCTTCCTTTTCTCGATTTCAAAATTTTAAATACAATAACTTTGGATTCTGAACTTTACATACGCAATGAAGTTGTTGATAATCCAACAAAGGAAGACGAATTTAATGAACACGGTTTCTTTGGACTTTCTGAAAACGAGTTGTCGAATTCTGAAGGGGAAGATTTAAAACACCATTTTGACTTTGAAATCGATAATTTCAAAAAAATTGTCAATGGTGAGTTTGAATTTCAATTTGGTGAAAATAAACGTGAACTTCAATCCATCGTTATATCTACCCCACAAATCATCGAAAATAAAACAACTTATACTATTTTTAATAAAATGACATTCGTTTTCTCAAATCAACATTCAACTTTGAAATCAGTTACAGTTTTCTTTTTCGAGCTTAAGCTGCGTCTCTCATACTTGACGAGACAAATGAATCAGTCTTTGGAAGACCTTTTCATTTACCTTTTGACGATATACTTTTTGAACTCTTGTAAATAATATTCTTTTCGTTTTCATGTAAATATATGTTATCTTTTTATGTTTCTCCTTTCACTTGTGTTGACTATGGGGACACGTCAAAATCAAGTGTGGAAGGAGTCTCATCATTTTCGTTTTCAATTTTTCATAGTTTATTTTTGCATTCACTTATCAAAACTAAAGAAAACACTCAAAAAATTAAGAAAAAAACAAAATATTTAAGCATTTTGATTTATTTTTAAAGAAACACTATAGGATAAGTATAAAATTTTGGTTATTAAATGGAAACTTTTGAAGAAAAAAAATTGTCTCAACAATATTCAAATAAAGTTCGATTACAAATAACGATGATTTAACTAGTATATAGATAGGTTCATAGTGGCAATTATGAAGTATATCCTAATTGAAAATCTTTGTTTAAAATGTAGGATTGATTTCACCCTAGAGGGGGGTGAATAGGGTGATAGTGTTAATTATAAAAATTAATCGCGGAAGCTTATAAAAAATTCAATTCAGATCACAGAATAGCAGCACAGATATCGCAGAATATAAATAACAGAAAAAACAGAACAACACAGAATTTACCCAGCTTCGGCAAAAACCTGCCTACGTGCTGCCCCCAAGGTTTCTACTAGAAATTAGATAGTTCCTCGCTTACACACGTGAACTCGCAACACCCGCTATCGACTAAATCTAACTCTACGCTCAAAACCCTGCCACAACTCAGCCACTGAGTTGCGAATTCTCAAGCTACGCCACGTAGCTTGTCCCCTAGTCACACGACTAGAAATAACAACGGTTTAAAGTTTAAAAACAAATTTAAACAGCAATTTAAAAATAAAAACCCTAATTAAAAAATTAAAATAAACTATAGCCTCTTTTAACAAACAAGGCCCCTTTTATAAAACATGCCGGCCCATTTGATTTCTTTAACCCGAATCTCTTTTATTTTCTTTGTGATAATGTCGGCTTGTTCTTCTTTCTGAAATTGGGGCTTCGGCTCTTGTTCGTTCCTCTTCCTTCAATAAATTAGGGGTTTTAAAGAATCGAAGATGCCGACATTATATTGATCGATCGAATTTGTGATTTTCGTCCTTTGGCCTGTCGATCGACTGTCTCCTTGTACCTTGCTTCGGCTACTTCGATTGATCGAGTTCGATTACAATTTTGGTAAGTACTTTATTCCTTTTGCTTTCTGATTGAATGCTTGAACTCAATAATTATGCCGATGATGATCTTAGGGTTTATATAGGCTTCGAATTCCTATTTTTGCGTTCGTATAAAATCATTTGAATTATTCATCTCGGCCACTTGATTATGTTTTGATGCTTGAGATTTGATCTGACTTTGTCAATTTCGTATTTTAGATGCTTGGTTAACACGGTATTAAATTCTGACTTGTTCAATTTGCTTGAATCTTACGGTATTGATTTTGGCATGGTTCGATACCTTTATTCTCAAGGTTCTGACTTTTTCATTCTTTGACTTCGGCTTGGTCTTTTGATTACGTGAATTTTTTGGTCATCTTCGTTTCTGGCCATATCTGTGTTCATCCCTCTGCTATTTGCATTTACTTCATTCACGTATCTGCTGGCTTGACTTTTAAAAAAAAACTGTTACATGACTTCGCCGTGTCACTTACAAAAATTAATGCATTTGTTTGCACTGTGCATTGAGCATTGTCACTTGTGTTTATGGCCATTGGTTTCATGCCTTGTAGTTGCATTCCATTTCATGTTTGTATTGTTGTATATATTCCTTACTGTCACTGCCTGCTGTTTGTGGTCAATTGCTTCATTCTGGTTATTAGTTTTGAGTCACTTCATAAATGCACTGATGCATACTGCAGCTATGTTGGCTTGTTGGCATCATGTGCTTGTCGAATTACATGTACACTGTGTCATTTATCTTTGCACTTGCATACTTGGTTTCCACCTTGATATTGTGTAGCCTGGTCTTTGTTGGTTTTTGATGACATCTGTTTGCTTCAGTCACTTTGTTGTACTACAAATTCCAGTGTGCCTCTTTGTGTATGCATTTGCATACTGCTGCTGTGCAATTTTGGGTTTCCAGTTGTACTTGGTTCATTGTGATTTTGCTGGAATGATTTCGACATTGATTTTTGTGTTGTTTGAAGTTACCACTTACTTGACCCTTGCGTATGCTCTCTGATACATGTTTGGACAAGCTGTGCATTGTTCATGACTGTTTCATGCTTGTTTGTTATCCGGTAGCACTTGAGTCTCTTGGCACTGCTGTTAGCTTTGGTGTATGGTCAGTGATGCACTTGGTTTGAGTTCATTTCTTGTTTTACTGGATTGAACTGCACTGATTGATTGCCAATGATTTTTGGTCGAGACTGTTTTTCCATACTTGCACATTTTTGAGTGCACCTGTGTTAAATCCAGTTTCACAACTCGGGTTTGACCTTGTGCTGAAGTCGAGATTTTATTTATGTTGCACCTGAGTTGAACCCGTCTTTTTATTTGGGTTTGACCTTGTGCTCACCTGTCCCTGTAGCATTATCAAGTGTATATCGGTGTGCACGGCCTTGTGGCATGTACGGTGATACACTGTGCATGTCACATTATTCGTGTGTGATGAATTCAAATTTAAATGATGACGAACAACCCAAATAACTGAGGCAAATAATATTTTCAAAATCCATCTTTTATTTTATATTGCAAAAATATTTTATTTTCAATTTTACTGCGTTAGTGAATATTTTTGCAGATTGCTCAGATGCTAGATTCAAACTGGAATGAAGTTGAAGATTAATACGAGTGCGAGTGATATGTAGTGAGGTGAAAATGTAAAAATGAATTGTGATGTAATCAGAAATGTATTGTAATAGAAAATGTATATTTATAGTGAGAGCTTGAAGTTGTACGATCAAAAATTATAATAAATATTTATTTGAATAAAATATTCGTTTGAATTCAAATTCAGTGTTATTTATTTTATTCACCAAATATTTATTTAATCTATGAAAAATAAAATAGTACATTAACAAATACATTTAAACGAATGTATATATGTTTATTATCATCAAACAAAAATCATATAAGCGCATATTCAACATAAAATAGTGGTGAATTTAAAGTAAAGGATGTAACAATTTTTTTGTCATTTAAGTTAAGTGGCGCTAAGATGATTTTGCAGAACTCTCTTTAAACAAAAAACAAAAAACAAAAAAACAAATATATATTTGTAAATATGTATATAATTTTTATGAACACCTAGAGTCATATGTTCACACTTGTGTGTTCACTCGTCATGCTCTGTACTCTCACATAAGCCCGAAAGGCAGTGCATGATCGATATATATGGCCTCAGTTTATCTGAATTAGGTGTGTGTGTATAAAAAAATTTCTTTTAATACGTCTACAGTCGATAAGTGTTCACATTTGTGTGTTCACTCGCCACGCTCTGTATTCCCCTCACCTAAGTCCGCAAAGCAGTGCATGGGTAATATTTTAGTCTTAGTTTATCTGAGTTAGGCATATGTAAATATTGTAAATATCAATAAAATTTTCAAAAAAGTAGAGAGAGTAAGCAAATGAAATTCAAGCACTACTTTAACTTGTCTGATTTGACTTGTTAATGAAAAAAAAAAGAAAATTCAACTTTGATAAACTTTGATAATCAATGAAGGATCCATTTCATAGTTACACTGTGTTATCAACCGAAACAATGAGTTAAAGTATAGTCTATTTGTTATGGCAACTTGATTTTTGTCGGATGTTTTGACGAGTAAATGACTTAAATTTTCATGACAATGACCAAAACTTATATTTAACTTATTTGTGTCGATTTAAAGTAAATCCTTCATTTGTAAACATTTTAAAAAAAATTCATTCATCTCTTTTGTAAATATATCTTGCATTTTGTAATAGTTTTCACTTTGCATTTGGATTTTGTGGATAGTATCTGCTGAAAACCCTCACGAGACAACATTCGTCCTACTGGGGACATCCGGAGGTTTAACGGCTTGTTGCATACACTCAATGCAATCGTGCTCCTTGCAAAAATGGATTTATCTTAGTTTTTTTCTTTATTCGAGGACGGACAAAAGATGAGTGTGGAGGTATTTGATTTGCACGTAAATGTGCATATTTTTACCACCATATTTAATCTAATTAAATCAAATAAATGATTATATCGGGTAATTTAAATGTTTAAATGAAAATTCATATTATTCTTAAATAGTCATATATTCATCTTTATATAGGGGCAAAATGGTCATTTTTGTGTATATATTAATTTATAAAAATTTACTAGGAAATTTCTACATTATTTTTAGGAAATTGGCTTCAAGTGAAAGAGGGTTTAATGGAAAATATGCATGCACAAATGAATAGAAATGAATAAAGATGGAAATAAGTCAAACTCATGATAATGGATGACCCCACCTACCCACCTATCTTAATGTGTAAATTAGAGGCTAATGCACATGCTAATAGAGTTTAAAGCTTCATTCACACTTAAATGATGATTATTTGATGCTAATGATTACTTGGCCTCCACACTTCCTAAGAGAGTATTTTGGGCATTCTCGAAAAAAGTGGATTATGGTTTCATACATGTATAAATATCCCTTATGCTTCATGTAACCTCTCTTCCTCTTAGTTAATTTTAGCTTAGATTAAAAATAAAAAAAATGCTTTCCTTCTCTTTTCATAGCTATTTAGCCATTTTTATCTTATGTAGTTTTCCTTTTTTTTATGTAATATTAATTATTGTTTCCTTTTAATTGCATGTTCATTTCCTTTCATGCTAGTAGTGTAGTTTTATTTATTCATGCAAGTAGAATAGTTTTATTTCTTTTCAGTTAGCTCTTCTTTTACTTCGCTTTCTTTTTCCTTTTCTTTTTATTTCATGTTACATGCTACAATTATGGATATGATAACAAAAATGAGAGGCTAAACCCCTTCAATTTAGTGATAGTGAAGCTCTCTAATCATGTAGCTTCAATATTTTAATAATTACTGCTCTCTTTTTGTGCTCAATGACAATGCTTGAAGTGGTTAAACTTGTTGTTTTTTTATATGAATTTGATAGCCTATATTATTGATACCAAATAGGCTATGTTTAAACAATCACTAAACACAAATTACCTCTTCGTCTACATATGATTATGGTAATGAAGTGAATGTTGAAATAAAAATTTGATGTTCTATATTTCTATTTAATATTTAATAGGCCATGCTTAAAATAGATTTTACTTTTAACTTGTTGTCATTTTCATGAGAATTAAAATTAATTTAAAGGTGGTTTTATATCTCGATGGCTTATGTTGGGCTAATTAAAAACAAATACGTCATACTTATGATAAGCACATCATTTAAATTCACCTATGACAAAAAAAAGAGATCATAATTCCATATTTTGTTGAACTATATGATCTAGAGAGTGAAGTTATTTCTAAATTGTCATTTTATTCTCATAGTTTTCATTCACTTATGTAGTGTTAGTTTTTCCATTTTTTGTAGTTAAAACATTCTCTCAACTTTGGTATAATTTGATTGAATAGAAATTTAAAATCTAACAATTTTCTATAGATCGACCCGTATTCACAACGTACTAACATTGTACGTCGTGCACTTGCGGTTAATTTTATTACAAATTTGCTCGGCCGTTTTCTAACTCGATAGGAAATTGGCCAATGCAAACAAGTTTTTGAAGAAACCAGAGCATGCAAAATTATTATTATTATTTTGCAGCGATTTTTATTTTAAGCAAGCAAAGCAAAGCGATTATTTTTGGTAAGCGGTTATCTTCTTACTCTTTTAAATTACTTAGGAAATTAGATGCAAGTTGTAAGCTCAATGTTTCATGAAATAAAAATGGCTTCCTAGCCTCTTTCTCTTTTCTTTTATGCATGCTTCTCTTTGCTTTTATGCTTATGTTCATTTCTATGCTCTTTTCATTTCATTGTTAGTAGATTAGATTTACATTCATGCAAGTAGTTTAGTAGGTAATCTCATTTTCTTCATTTGCTTATTTTCTATTTCTTTTGCTTTTTAATGCTGAAATTTACATGCGTTGATATGTAACATAAATGAGTAGCTAAACCTCATCAATTTACGGGTAATGAAGCTCTATAACTTTATGTAAATTCAACAACTCTATGATTTATGGTCTCTTTTATTTGTGCTTCATGAAAGTAGATTTTGATGTAAGTTTGTACAAGTGGTTTGATAGCTTATGTTGCATTCGCAAATGAGCTATTCTCATTCAACATAAAAACAAATTACATCGTCATTTGCTAATTGGTTTTTGATTTTGAAATGAAAGTAAAAAAAAATTTGATGATCTATATTGCTAATTACAATAGTAAATAGATCATACTTAAAATAGCTTTTGCTTTGACTTTATTTTCTTGAGAATTGATAAGTGGGTTTGTTGTATTATAGTTTGATTGTTTAAGTTATGTTAATTAATAACATAAATAAACCATACTTATGATAAATACAACAATTATTTCACTTAATATCAAAAATAGAGATCATAGATTATTTGTTTGTTGATTTACAAAAATATGGAAGTGGATTGGCCTCTAAATTGTTCTCTAATCTCATAGTTTTTAATATCATTTTCATTTTAGTTTTAACTTCATTTTGTTTACAAATTGTAGTTAATAATCTTCTCTCCACTTTGGTCTAATTTGATTGATTAGAAAAGTTTTAAAATATTAAAAATTCCCTGCGGATCGACACGGACTCTCCACGTACTAAAATTGTATGTCGTGCGCTTGTGGCAGTTTTATTATAAATTTTTCGATGATTTTCTAAACCAATAGAAAATCCATCGTTAAACACATTTATTCTTCTCTATGGTAAGTTTAAACCAATTTTATTAGTTGATTAGCTAAAGCCTAACCCAATTAATTATCAAATCTCAATCCTCTTACCACACCACACATTATTCTATTTAATTTATTTACATAAATCAACCAAATAATGTTAATCAAAATTAGAAGTGTTACAAATATTTAATTAATTTAATTTATATAAAATTTCTGAAATTTTATATTATTCATCTTAAGCTATTTAAGATAAATAATTAACTATAACATTTATAGTTGTTGTATGTACATACATACATATCGATATACATGTACATTTTGATTAGTTAACTAAATTTATTTATTTAATTAAAAAGTTTAATTAAATATAAAATGAATTCAAAAAAATTAATATAGTTTATCTTAAACAAACTAAAGATAAACATAGAAATATAACAATTATAGTTATATACATATATTATTATTTATATATGTGTGTGTGTATGTCTAACCAACCAACCTTTTAATTAATTATTTTATTTTATTTAAATAATCAAATTAATTAAATATATATTAAAAATTCAAAATTATTTATTTTTATTTTTTAAAACATTTTTGAAAATTTTAAATTTATTTTATACCCTATATAAAATTTTACTTTTTATTTCAAATTTAACATTTAAATTTAAAATATATTTTTAAATTTTCAAACTAAAATTTGAAAATTAGCCCAAGCCCCATTTTAGGCCTTTACAATTAGGCTAACCTTTTGGATTTATTCCATCATGGAGCTGGGTTAGTAGCCAAAATGGAGAGCATATTGAATATCCAACCCAAAGCTTGGTTGTATCTAAATAGCCAAACGATAGGTAGACTTTATTAATTAGCCATAAAGTTGCTAATTTAGACCACAAACACCATTAGGGAAATGTACTATTTGCAGCAAAAATGGCACAAACACCCTAGATAATTAAAAACACCAGATCTAGTGATATAAATGTAAAAGCAATAGAGAAGACATAACTTTTATAGTGGTTCAATTAATACTCCTGCCTAAGTCCACTTTAATCTGTGTTTGATTGATTCTTTTTGGAATACAATGATTATAACACAAATCCGACCATAATTTAGTGGATATTGGATTCTGGAGTGTTTGAAGTATTTGGAAAGAAGAAGATAGAAGAGAAATCAAGTCAAAAGTCCAAAAAGAAGAAACCCTCCCAAGTTGTAAGTAGCTTTCCATTTATAGGGAAATTATCTAATAGAACCGATGTCCATGAAATATCCAGCCCAGATCCAAGTCCAAGTGTTCAAAAGTGGGCTTAGGGGCCAAAAACATCAATAAAAACCTCGAGTAGTTCTTCTCGGTGCCGACTGGTTTTTGTAAGGCAAATCTTTCCTCCTTTTTCTACTATGCTTTCTATCTTTGATTTATTGCGTTTCGAACACTTTTCCTTTGAGATTTAGGTGTTTTAGAGAGGTTCTGGCGCTGCTCGTTATTTTCCTACATTTAGCTAGAAAATCTTTAAAGCTACTCATCCATTCTTTGAGAAAAGCACTCCATGGCAGTCACCTGAGGTAATGCTTTAAGCACAATAGGTTTTAGAGGTCCATAATAGAGTAACAAGCTCTTAGTACCGAGTGGTTTCTCTTGATACCGAGCGGTCCACTTTGCACCAAATCTTCTGGAATTTCTTAAGTGTGTTCCTATTGCCCTTCTAAGCATATTCTCAAGTTCGTAAATCATTTCTTCTTCACCTTGACACTCTGATTCCAAAAAATATCTACTTAGTCAAAAAGCCAGATAACACTTACCCCTCAAAGTACGCCTTATGAATTTAAGGTATGCTTTTCTCAAGAACAAGTTTTAACAATAGTCGACTTCTAATGGTCAAGCTTTCCAACTATACTCTATTCAAGTTATAGTAAATCGTCTGGTTCCTTCGGATTCTCCTGCAAATCTATTATCATTCTAGACCATTACAACTAAGGACTTTAATCCTTGCTCGAGTGTTAATCATAAATCATAATAGGTGCGGACTGATCCACAATTATTATATCATATATCAAAATCATCCCATGTTCATCTGAGATTTATATATTTTAGTCTGATTATAAGGCTTTCAAATCTTGAGGTCAAGTCAAAGTCCATTCTAGGGTCTGATCTCTCTGGATTGTTTAACATCTAATCTAGGATTTGATCTCTCAAGATCACTTAATGTCCAGTCTAGGGTCTGATCTCTTTGGATCATTTAACATCCAATCTAGGGTTCGATCTCTCTAAATCGTTTGACATCCAGTCTAGGCTTCGATCTCTTTGGATCCTTGCTGAGTCCAATCTGTTTGCTCTTAAGGGAGGGGACTCGACGTCTAAGCAAGTTCAATCAGTCACTCTCTGGTGAAGGGACTTGCACCTGAAAATCCCAATCCACTTGTTCTCCGACAAGGGAACTTACATCTTGTGGTCATTTCCCTGTCTCTTTGCACATGAATACCACGATCAATATCAGTCATCACATTCAAGTGGTTTTCAAAATCAAATATTCAAATCAAAGCAATCAAGTAAACATCCTAAGCATTCATCTTGGAAATCCAACTCTAAGTGTGCCTAGAGACCTCTCGAGGTCTCATATATATGTAAGCAGACTGAGGTTTTTATTGTCTTATCTATTCAAAATGAGAAGTAATACATGAGAAACGAATCTAACTACCGCCCATACAGATCATAGGATTACCAATCTCGACCCAGATCCATGTTTTTGTCTTGATGCACTCCAGTTGCACCATCGTAGTTTATTTCCTTACGTATTGTTTTAGCTAGTTACTCCAAACCAACTCTTCTATCAGATCTTGAAGATGTCAACTCTCATTTGTTTCATGTCCATCCGGCTCATGGAATAGGCAAAACTTTCCAAACCTTCTCTTTCGATCCGTGGGTTGCCTCTTAGTTAGCCTCTGATAGGGAATCTTCCCTAGTTTTTAGCTATATCCTCTCCAGAATTTCGGTTAGACTGGTGTAGAAAGAGAATTTAGATTCCCTCTTTTTCCATTTTGGTCCTCTGAAGTCATCATCAACTTTTTTCTTGCCTTTGTCTTTACCATATCATACTTCATATGGTCCTCCATCATCAATAGTATTAATATTAGCATTATCAGCCTCAGCATCCCCTTGACGCAGATATCTCTTAGCTTTGTGATAAAACTCTGTGAGATCAATAAGTGAATCCCTTTCCAATGTAATTTTAAAGTTAGCCTTGCTTGCGACTCAAGATATCACTGACATTGGGACTATCAATGGATCCGGCTTATCAACCGTGGTAGCTGCCGCGTTAAACCTCATCAGATAAATTCTCATGGTTTCTCCGACCCTTTACTTTATGCTTGAAAGTGTCATCGCATTCTTTGGTCGAGAGATACGAACTTCGAACTGTCTCAAGAATCCGCCTACCAATCCAGCACACGTGCTTATAGACTCATTCTCTAACTGCCTGAACCACATAGAAGGCAGCTCCGTTAAGTATAATGGGAAGCACCACCCTATTATCTCTTTAGACGCACCCAAGACCTCCATTTTTGGATGTACCTCATCAGGTGAACGGTTGGATATGTTATTCCGTCATACAATTCCAATATTGGAAGCTAAATTTAGGAGGATCCTTGCACGTCAGATGTTAAGATTGAACGGATCCCTATTGACATCCTCCAACTTTTAGTCTAGAGGTTCACCTCTCACTATCCTTCTAATCATCTTAGCGATCTGGTCATTTTTATCTAATGGTAGTCTCCAGGCCATAACTATGTTTTGCATTGCATTCTTGCGAGGAAATTCCGGTACATATTCCTCCGGTTGCATGCCCACATTCTAATCCACACCCCAGCTTCACTCTGCCCCCATTCCTACGGGGAATCTCTAGCACATACTCCTATAGTCGTTGTGCATTCATGTTCCAATTAACATTTCTAGCCCCGGCGTCGTTCGCTTCTGGCTCACCCTAAGTTCAAATCAAAACTGCCCCCGATTAAATTTCTCTCACATCCATCTGATTCCTATCTGTACCGATTGGTTCGGCTTGTGGGGGGGCATTGCTCTAGTTTTCTATACTCCAGCTCCAGTGCTCTTACATTAGTTTCTTGTCCTTGGTTCTGAATTCCAACTACTCCAGTTGTTCTTTGATCCATCCTTCTGAAGAATCCATCTAGCATCTCTTATTGTCGAGTCATCATTCCATCTTGCATCTCTATCATCGTTCTCTACATCCCCTCTCTGGTAACATAAATGGATTGATTAGAATTTGAGGACATGTCCTGACCGTCCTTATGCTCTGGTTAACTCACTCCAATCATAGATCTAGCATTATGCCTCTTCATCTCCTCCAAACCTCAGATCCAAGCATTAGGCTATTAATCCTAAGTTCAACTTTGAGTGAAAGCACCAAAAATGTTTGCACCAAAAATGGTACAAGCACCCCAGACTCAATTGAAAGCGCCAGATTTAATGATATAAATGTAAAAGTAGTAGAAAAGACACAAATTTTGCAGCGGTTCAGCGAATATTCCGGCCTACATCCACTTTAATCTTTGTTGTTAATATATTCTCTCTAAAATACAATGATTATAACACAAATCCAACCATAATCTAGTGGATCTTGGATTTGGGAGTGTTTGAAGTATTTGGGAAAGAAGAAGATTGAAGATAAATCAAGTGCCAAAAGCCCAAAAAGAAGAAACCTCCCCCCAAGTTGTAGGTAGATTTCCATTTATAAGGAAATTATCTAGTAGAATTGGTGTCCATGAAATAAAAAGTCCAAATCCAAGTCCATGTGTTCAAAAGTAGGCTTCAGGGCCCAAAACATTAATAAGTACCTCTCGGCATCGAGTGGTTTTTCTCGGTACCGACTGGGTTTTATGAGATGAAATCTTCCCTCCTTATTCTACTCTACTTTCTATCATTGTGTTTTGAACACTTTTCCTCTGAGATTTAGTTGTTTCAGAGAGGTTCTAGTATCGCTTGTCTTTATCTGCCTTCAGTTAGAAAATCCATAGAGTCGCTCATCCATTCTTTGAGAAAAGCAGTATATAGCAATCACCTAATGTAGTGCTTCAAGTACAAGTGGTTTTGAAGGTCCACAATGGAGTAAAAAGATCTCGGTACTAAGTGGTTTCTCTCAATACCAAGCGGTCCACTTTGCTCCAATCTTCTAGAATCTCTTAAGTGTGTTCCTATTGCCCTTCTAAGCATGTTCCCAAGTCCATGAACCATTTCATCTTTATCTTGACTTTCTGATTGCAGTGAAAATCTACTTGGTCAAAAAGCCATATAACAGATATCATTGATGGAACGGAGCCAGTTGAAAGGGGTGTAACAGGTGGATTTCAATTTTTTTCTTATTTTGGATCATGTTGGGCCTATGAAGTAAACAAGGGTTATATTAGATCCATTTTAATTTATTTAAATAAAATCCAGTTTCATTGAATTTTTCAATTTATTTAATTAATGAATTTAATTAAAAAAATTATATAGTTTATAAGTACATCATGATATACTCATATATGTATAATGTGCATGTACAACATAGCATATGGTGTACATAATTAATGTATACATATATAAATGTTCGGATTTGCATCTATATCATATACATTCGCTATTTATATATGTGATGGTTATCTCAAAACAATAATTAATAGATTTATAAAATTAACAAATTTTGATTAAAATTTGAAATTATTGATATATGATAAAGTATAAAATATCTAATCTAATTTTGACTCAATCATTAAATTTTAAATTCAAATTGTACGATTAAAATATCTAAATGAGAATTTGTAAAATAATTAAATTCAAATTTGGATCTTAAGAGTATTAATTAAAATATCTTTGTTAAACTTAAATATATAATAATAGTACAAAATAAATTACTATTAAAAATATTGTATTAATATATACAAAATAATTTTTTCAAATGCGTTAAATGTTTACTGTGCAAAAGAAATTATAAATATATACATATATATCATAAAATGATTAAAAAATTTATAAAATACATAAGAATGTTATTTGGCCAAATAATTTTTAATCCGAAATTAAATTAATAAATTGGCTATATATACAGTAATTTAATAATCAACAATAAAATAAATAATAAATTAATATACATAAATATATCATAATTATGTAAACGTATTTTGATTAATTTTTTTTTTAAACAACCAAATGAATTTTAAATTTAATATTTATACAAATATATTATTTAATAATATTAAAAATAAATATTGTGCTATATAATATTTAATAAATATATGAATAA
The DNA here is from genome assembly GCA_030765085.1 of Allium cepa. Lineage (NCBI taxonomy): Eukaryota > Viridiplantae > Streptophyta > Magnoliopsida > Asparagales > Amaryllidaceae > Allium > Allium cepa. The sequence goes on along the minus strand of CM060937.1, from coordinate 453,512,054 downwards.
TAATATTAAAAATAAATATTGAGCTATATAATATTTAATAAATATATAAATAAATATATTACATTCAAAAACTTTAGAATAAAAAATTATTGTTCATTTTTATTGTTAAAATATATTTGATAATTTAATAAGTATATTTTAAAATTAGATTTACGTATTTTAGGGTTTTAAAATTAGCAAATATTTATTTGAAACAATAAAAAGTATTTATAATATTTATAAAATATTATATACATATATAAAAAGAATTTATGTAAAAATTAACTTACTTATGTTCTATTTTAAAAGTTTGGATTTTCAAAATAACTGTCTCATGAAGGTTAGTTGTTTAAAATTGTTTAATATATTAGTACTTATGTAAGACAATGATCACAAATATAAAATCATTATAAGAGATTTAGTAATAATGTAAAATAGAAGATTAATCTACGAGAAATTTCCTTTAAACCATACCTTGACCAATATGTCTACTGGATTATGAATCAACGCCACTGTTGCAAGCAATCGCTGCTTCACTATTGGATCTTGTTGTATTTTAATTGACTGTATGGAAAAATGGGTTAAAAATGAAAATTAGGCCAAAGATATTTTCGGCCAAGGTATAGGACAAGTGAAGGCAAAGTGTAAAATTAAAATGGAGGCCATATAATAAGATGTTAGAGAAAATATCTTCCTGCTCTCTCCTACCAATTCAATCTCAATAACCACCCGTTTGCTTCTTCTTTGGCCAGTCAACATTAGGTCCAATATCGATCAAAAAACTACTGTAACTGCGCTATCCCATAGCGGAAGTTATAGATGAATTTCAAAAACTTTCCTTTATTGGATACATATTTGGCCTATGAGGTCTAATTTATTTAGAACATTTCTAAATTTTATTTAAATAAAATATCTTATTTCATTTAACTTTGTAAATTTATATAGCTTTATTTAATTTATATACTAATACATATAAAAATACACATATGTATTATATACATATATGTATTTGTGTGCATCTGTAACATGATATCACGTGAAAGGTATAACATGCCCATATATATATTTAATAAGAATAACGATCAATTATATCTAAAATATGTTATCTTGCATATAAAAATTTGTTTTATCAAACGAATATAAACATATAACCAATCTAGCTTATGACAATATTAATACATATCAGAATCATCACCTAACTGACAATATTATTTATATATATATATATATATATATATATATATAATGAAATATTATTCAGAAATAAATAAATTGTAATATTATATCATAAACCAAAACCTTGGGTCAAGGGGTTAAAGTGAAGCCTTTTTCGAAGTTTCAAATATGTCCATATGACTGATTAATTACGCAGAAGGACATTTTTATTCTTTTCATACCCACGTGTTTTTCCTACCATGCTTCTTTTAACTGAAGAAGGAATGTTTTTTTCTCTTTTCAATACACATTTAAAACTCAAAAATCCTCAAATTAATGGCATCAATTCTTTATTTGTTTATTTCAATTAGTAATTTAAGTTTTCGTGATTCTATAAGAAAAATAAAATTCATAGTTGAGGTAAGGATCCAGCGACCACTTTGGCAAAGAAGACATAGACATGGGTTAGTTTGAATAGACATTTGATCTTTGAAATTTTTAAGTATTATGAGTTCTTTTGTGCATCTTGCTATTTTTAATTATTCTATGAAGGTGACCACCGACCAGTTTCATTGTACATGCCTCAAGCTATGAAATGGTAATTTTTAGTTTTTACTGTCCAAATGTTTATTGAAATGGCTAATAGATCTAGGTAGTCACTATATTACAATGAATGATTAGATGACCTAAGGAGTATTAACGAGGGTATAAAATATATTAGAGCTAAATGGTTTTTATTTGTAATGACTTAGGGGGATTAACAAAGCGACATATGGGTGATGGATGGATTGAGAAATTTAAGAAATCGAAATGCTGTTTATGGATTTAGAAGGGATGCAAAAGTTTAAAACTAATTATTGGTGTTGGCTGAATTGAAAATGACCAAAGTACAGAAAGAATCCAATAATCCATGGTTATCTTAATCAATTTGTATGGTTATTTTCTTGGTCCTCTAACCAGTTATACATGTTTTCCTGTATATACTTTATTGGAGCTCATCTTGAACAATTATGCATGTAATTAGTTTATTGATTGGAATGTGAGGTTTGTTTGGGATTCATTAGGAAAAGTTCAACAATATTGTTTGCACTCAAACAATGCCTGTATTTATTTGTATGTATATATATTTGATAAGCTAGAATCGACATATGGCATGGATAAAAAAACCACAAGCTTATACTCTTCATCATTTAAGGAAGTTGGAGGAATGTAATATTTTCGAAGTTTTTGTCAGGTTGTTTGAAAAGATGGAAAGCTAACATAAATAAATGATTTTGTATTAAAATAAGCTTTATGCATTCACATGTCCATGTCTGGGCTGATGAGAACATTGTTAGAGTTAGACATAAAGACTGGATTATGCATAAGATTTTTGAAGTGTCATAATTGTCACTTTGATTGAATGGTCACATTTTTATTTGTTTTTCTTCACAAAGATGGATATTTTTCACTATTTTGATATTTTCATAGGTTAACAGGGTTTTTGGAAATGATATTGGAGATCATGCATGGAAATCTCTAATAAGATACAGGAAAAGTGAGCAAAAACCTTTACAATATTTTTATTTGATATTTTCTTTTAAGAATAGTCAAAAAGTTAAATATCAATTAGTTTATCCCTAAGAAAGTTTGTTTTAATATGAAAATGTTTTTAAATGATGGGAGATTTGAGATGGGAGATTTGAGGTGTAGCAAAAATGAGGTGTAGCTGATCCCACCCCAATTTAAAAAATATGTCAATAATAGGTATAGTTATTGGCATATCTTGAATATACTATTAAGTATTTAATATGCGAGTAAATGTGCATATAACAACACTTTAAACCTACCATATTCACCGATAAGTATATCTATATAGTTGTACTTATTACCTATAGCCATTATATGCAATATGCAAAATGCATCTCTAATAGTAAAGTAGTTCTTTTACTTGGTAAACCATATGTTCGTTTCTCAACTGACCTATGTTTTACATCCATTAGCTAATAAAATGAAATATACAAATGGTCATTAATTTGTCCTATGGTTCACACTTTTTTAACACTGCCTATAACTACGTCTAACCCATAATTTTATCTTTGTTCACTCTACTCTAAACCCTTCTATCCCAAATTGAATTATTTCTTATGACATAAATTCATTTTTCCATGACACAGTAGGATGAGTTTATAAATAAGCCTTATATTATGCTTTATTGTGAAAGAACTTGAGAGCAGACAAAAATGAAATTTTGAATATGGAACTAAAGAAGATGAATTTCATCTATTTTGTCGGTAATTTTTTTATGGTTTCCTATTTCATTCTATAGTTTCCTATTATAAAATTAATGAGAAACACATGGGAGCAACAATTCATCAACTATTAGGCAAACATTCAAGCCTTTTTATATTGACTCAAATCAATGATTTTGTTAATTTTAGGTTTAAAATGAAATGTGAAATTGATCAGTTTTTGTCGTATGAACTCCATACAAAAGTATAAGATTCATAAACTTTTACAAAATATATAATTGAGCAAAAGCCACTTTATAATTAATAAAACATGATCATGAATCCTTTGTGTAAATAAAAAAAGTCGAATATGAAGTAGTGACTAATAACCAAATTGAAACTTAATTATCTAACATTTGTTAAAAAGGTTAATTTTAAAATACCCGGGTATGTTTCACTGTATTTATATGCACTTTAGATGTTTAACTCCTTTAAAATATATTAAGTTATTGGTAATGTATAGACACGTTTTCTCATATCCCTTCTTACTGTTATTGTTTACTAAGTATTCTCAAAATTGTAATAAATCTAAGATTTTTTACTTCTAATTGATACTTTGTTTATGCATGCCAAATCTTAAGTTGGATATTCACTAAACTACCTATCACATTGATAATCTCTTATCAATGTTATAGATACCTGATGCGATACCTTAATTCTAATACATGATCAGATGAAGTTACTGTAACCATTAGTATCAAGCAAGGAAAGCTTTGCTTGAAGCGGCATGCCTATTTGGGTGGTATACACCTTTGTACATATGTTAGTTCTATAAAAGTTGGTGTTATATTTATAAACCTATTGCTAATTGATGTATGTAAATTTACTTTGAATTGCCTTCTTTCTAGTTTTTTGTTAACTTATTGTATCATTTTTTGTGTGTTCCATCTATAATTTGTTCGTATCAACTTTGTCCTAGCAACTATGACTACAAACACATGAATAAAATTATCACCAAGAAAATGACAGTAGAAAAGAGAAAAGACAATCACCTAGGAATTTATCATTATGAACTTATTGTTCAATAAGCAGTCTTTTATTTTTAGTCTAACATTATTAGTACCATGCATTGGTGAACTCTGGTATTGTCAATCTACTACCATTATACACATAGATAGCATTTACTTTTTTATATTTGTAATAATTTTATGTATGCATGTAATTTGTAGGACTTGAAATTACAATAATATGGTGTAATATGGTGTACGTTATAGGTGTTTGATTTATATGTTTTGAAGTGCAATAATATATTACTTCATTTGTATACATGAATTTGCATAAGGCATATAAATAAAATTCGAAAATTAATCTATTTACCAAATTTTACCATATTAATCTTTAGAAAATATTTGATTACTTCAAATTAACACATGCATATCTTTTGATGTAACGAGAGAGAGTTGATTATATTATTTTTTACAATTGACTAACTGTTCTGAATAATATTTTCGAAACATTTATCCGATGATCAAGTGCACTATTGAATTTTATGGAGGTGTGGAAAGGAGGATAATGGTGGGTAGGAATCAACTAGGTGGTTTCATAATGAGAAGGATTAAGGTAAATTTGGAAGGATATTTTTCCACAAAATTATTTAAGAAATATGATAAACTAATATATTTACTAGGTAATTTCATCATGGCTACGTTGCCATTTTTCAAGATCACTATAGAGTACATTTAATGCCCAGAAAGAAAACACTTTATATCTCCGCTATAATTTTTACCTACAAAGCAACAAATCAACAGTAAGGCATTGATGGTTCGACTTAAAATTCAATTTAAAATTTCGTCAGATATTTCTATGCACACATCCATCGGACATGCATGTGTGCTAGTTCAATATAAAACATACCAAAGAACCAATGCCTTGAAGCACGACTTGAAATGATGAATTCTCGCCTTTGAAAGCATTTCGATTTGGCAGATTGCTAGTCTTTGAACCAATGACCTTTGACTATCGAATAGTGATCGGTTTTGAATGGATTTGATCCTTGATATGATAGAGCACTTATGGAGTGATTTTGGCCAGAGATAGAAGGAAGGAGTGGCAGCCCAAAGCCATTTGCAATTAGGGTTAGAGATGCTTATATATTTGAAAGAATGGAAAAAATAGCAGGTCACATCTCACAACAGTTCTCCCCCAACAAGAGCCATCCAAAATTTAACCATTCAACCCCAATTTGAGCAGCCCTTTATTTCCATATTATAGTCAAAATTCTCACCATCATAATGAGCCAAAATCCCATAAAAGCCCGAAGAAAATATTATCTAATTAAATCCAATCTAATCGCTTATCAATATCGTATATCGATTGATATATTTATAACTATTATTAATGTTTGTACCAAATTTGGGCACAACACTCTTCAAATGTCTTTGAAGAGATAAAATGAAGAAAGTAAATGTAAAATGAGGCAGATCTAACAAACACACCAATCAACATATAAGAAAAGGTACGGAAACACACAAATTTAGAGTGGTTCAGCATATGGCCTACGTCCACTAGAAATGATTGACATTTATTGATTATAACTCGCTGGTTACAAATGGATTACAATAGTACAATCAATGTACAATAGCAATTTCGGCAGAATATCGACATAGAGAAGCCAAAAGTACCTTTTCTGTAGGTCTAGGGTCACTATTTATAGGCGTATGCAGCAAATATCTCACCAAGATCTTAGAGGACTTCTTTTCTCACGTAGGCGGTCCCACGAGATCGATTTCAGGTGATTTTGACTCGATCTATGAGCAATATGAATTGAGTTTGTGTCGATCTATAATTAGTTCTTTTAGGCTGAAACTGATTAGGTACATTCTTGAGGTTGTAGGCAAGCTCTTGTGAAAATTTGATGGCATTTGGACCTGTAGATCTCGAGTTATGACCGATACAAATTTGGATTTGCAATGGGTAGTCGAACTCGTATCGCTCTCGTCCATGTTGTTCTCGTTCATATCGCTTCTAGGCATGTGTTTGTTAGGTGATGTGGCGTTATCTTCTCGTATCGATCCACCTTTTACGCTGAGTAACCGAGTCCTCCTCTCCTCTAGGCTCCCTTCGTTTCGGTCCAACATCTTCCTTTCGTATCGTTCATCATGAACCACTTCATAACGATGGAAAAGCAGCTTCGTATCGCTCGAAGTTTACATGGTTCGTATCGATTCCTGGGCTGATCGATATGAGTTTCTGGAAGAGTCAAGCGATATGAATGGGTATTGAGGTGATGGATACGAATTGGTTAGTTCTGATACCTACGAACTAGTTAGGTACGAACAAGATTTCATGGATACGAACAACTGGTTTGCTCAGAATATGAAGGACACGAATGGATGGTTACTAATGGAGTGTGTTCCTTAGAAAATTTGATTGATATGTAACTCGAGCATACAAACTTAGATTAACATGAAATTTGGAACATTGTCTTTTATAGCCTTGCTTGTCATACCATTTTGATTGTAGCTCGATCGGGACTCGGACAAAATCTACTAGTATCCATAGTGAACCTATGTATTACCGATCTTCGGGACGAATAGCCTTTGGTTCCCAGTCAAATCCTTGGAGTCATGGCCTTGCCAAAAGTCAGGATAACATTTTCCCCTAATGTACCCTTGTGCAAACATGATGTGCTTTGAAAAGTTACAGCCTTCCGTCTGAAAGATTCTATCTGATTTGATGTACAATTCTCGTCTTTTCGTCAAAAGATGTAATCTTCGCTTATTTCTCTATAATATAAATGCAGAATTGATGACTGCCAATGATGGTACCTTGCACTATTTTAACAGAGTATTGAATGCTGGGGATTTGTTTTTCATCTTTGTAATTATCACTTGGCGAGCATCCATTTCCTGTGAATTTTGAAGATTGAATGTTAATCCATCATACACATAAATTCATGTTAACCTGACTCCCATTAACGTTTGTATGTTCATGAGTCGTTGTCAATTTTCTTGTATCGAATTCCATATCGATCCTCTCCTGAATCGATGTGAACTTGAAGTTTCAACAACACTTGATGGTTGTTATGGAATATTTCTCTCTATTGATCCTCTCCTGGATCGACATGAAAAGTTGAATAATTGTTTTTGTATCGACGTCACGAATTTGGTGGGTGTTTCAATGTCATTCGTATCGATGGATACAAGTCTTAAGGTCTCTGAATGGAAGGATATGAGATTGGCATTTCGTACCGATGGGGTTGAGCAGTTTTAACAATTTTTTGCCTATCATTTTGTATCGATGCGAATTGTATTTGCTTCATCTCTGTCGCATGATGGATACAAATGGCGGCTTTGACTCGGTCATATGATGGATACGAGTTACGCTCCGTATCGATTTCCTTAGTGACTGTTGTGACCAGTAATGGTATCTGGGAGACAAATGGTCATTCCAAGGTATATAAAGGCTTGGTACTTGGCCATTTTTTCCACTTTCTCATTTTCTTGCCCCTGCCTTCGTTTCTATCTTCGTATTGCTCAGTTGCCTGGGAAAAGAAATCTATCGTCTTCAAATCCAATCAACCCATTGATTCTGCAAATCATTTGGTTGAACTAGGTAACTAATCAATAAAAATCCAACATAGAATGATGAGACTTGAATTTCCATGCCATTTTATATGCATTTGTGAATGATTCTGGTGAGGTTGCTGCTGTGGATGGCCGGAGTAAGGTTGAGGATTGAAGAGCTGGTCCTTCGAAGCTTTTGGAGAAGATAGAGCTTGGGATATGAAGGACTTGTGGAGGAATGGCATGGCCTTCGCTTCATGTCGATGGAGGAGGAAGGATGGACCATATCAATCCGGAGTAGAAGCATTCAAATCGATCTAGGTAATGGGATTTCGTAACGAAGAAGTGGATATCTTCGTATCGATTGATGATAGGGCTTCGTATCGATTTGAGGCGATCGATACGAACGCTTGGACTTAGAGATCGATACGAAGGTATTGTACTTGATTGATATGAATTGCTGTTTAGGAGATCGATACGAATGTTTCTTTGATGTATATGAATAGCCCCCTTGACTGATACAAATTTGAGCTCTGGTGATCGATACAAGTTGAACCTTGACAAACTCGAAGCCCCTTGTACATTTGAATACATGACTCTGATGAGCTTCTGCCTTGCATAATTTGACTTAACAAATCCTTTGCATATTTGACTGCCTTTCGAAGCTCGTCGATGGAGCCGTAACTTGAAAATATTTATGAATCTCAACTTGGATCGATCTCCAAAGCCTGGATAGCACGGTTGTGACGGTCAGCGATGACGGTCACTTCGATTGAATTCTGAAGTCTCGTCGTTTGAATACTTTGCTATTCTTCATAGAATTTTCTTATGTAACTCACAACACTGCACAACACATTCATGCATTTCACGCTGGGGAACACACGGGATTATCATCACCTAATGATGGTTTTTACTAAGTTGATTAGCTACGGAGCCCGAAAGCTCGCAACAACAAAAGGCTCTAAGCCCACCCCTTTCAATAATAGAGATGTCGGCTATCGTGGCCGAAGTCATAAGTCCAGCTCCGGACGAGCTACCAGGAGCAATCTTCATTGGGAATCCATAAGATTTTGTTCCATCCGATGTTTGAGAAGATGTGTTAGGGAGAATTTGTTTGAGTTAGGGCAATCGTTAAATGATGTCCTACTACCAGGGATGAGCGATATGTTGCATACTCCTCTAGAAGGGTATACCGCTTTCAATAGATTTTCTTACACAGTCGGGACACTCCCACCATTTAATCAGTATATCCGAGAGATGTTATCTTATTTATGGATTTCCCCATCACAGTTGCATCCGAAAGCGTATGCTTTGTTGAACAGCCTATTCATCATCTTCATGGAGCACCTTTTTCAGCCCCCGACTCCATAGGAAGTCAGATTCTTATTCAATATAAAGAGTCGAGGAGATAATCCCTCTTTCACATTCTTAGAGGAGCCAGAAACTATCAAATTGTGATTGGGACTTGGACCAAACTTATCTACTTCAAAACCAAGTGGTTCTACGTTCGGTGACCACCAGGATTTGCTAGACGGTGGCTAGATAGGCATAAGTGTTTCAATTCCTCCGACGAATAATTGCTTAACCCCTATTGTTAATGAGCTTAATGTTATTTCCTCTTTACAACTTCAATTCCTCGACCCGAAGGCAATCAATTTAGGGAAATCATCAGGATCCTTTAGGAGGTGTCAGGCGAGTTTAGAGAGATAGAAGCGGTGCTTACGGATGAAAATCTGAGGGTCGTTGGGCTGATTGATAGAGATCAGAGCATTAGGCTTGAAGGATCTCTCAGGGCAGCTCCAACAAGACAAGCTAGACAAAGAGCGTCCGGAATTGTAATCGCTGAGCAGGATGGCAAAGAGGATACGCCCACCGAAGATAAACCCGTAGCCAGGCCTTCAGATAGTCCTCGACATTCATAAAAGATAAGGAAAGGCAAGGCGGTTGCTCATAAACTTCACAAATCTATGAGATGGAAATCTATGGTTGTGTCTTTGCCAGCTGCCAGTGTTATAATTTCGGAGGCTCCTTCCTTACATATGGACAGCCCCTTCGAAGGACTTGCAGATATTCCAATCTCGAACTATTGTCGCTCCAACAAGACACCAGATTGGAAGGGCTTCAAAGCGCTTTAGATTTAGGCAAGCCAACTCCTTCGAGTACTACCGATATAACTGGTTGGTCGGGGGGTTAATACATACATGCATATACTTCACGACATCACATACTCAATATTCATGAGTTGTCCAATCTTCGATTGTAACTAACTTTTCCTTTCTTTTAATTTTGCAGACCTAATGTCGAAGAAACCGTCTATGCTCGGTAATCTCCGCACTACGCGCGAATCTTCCATTTCTTATAGGGAATCTTATAAAACCTCACCACTATAGTCAAGAGAGAGATTATTACGATAGGGAGAGAGCAAGGGAAAGGGAGAGGGAACAAGAAAGAGAAAAGGAGAGGCAAGTTAGATGCCGCTCCTGGTCATGCTCTCCTCCGCCCTAGGGTTTCGTTGCCACTTCCCAGTTCGGGGACACAAATTGTTGTGAATTTGCGAAAACTGTTGCCTCCGGTAATTCCAAGACCCATCTAATATAGCTGTACGGCCATACGGACACTTCTATTGCAGCTACTTCGTCGGATACAGAGTTGACAGGTGAGGGTGCCGCCCAGATAGCCAGATGAAAAGAGAGTTTTCGAAAATATGCTTCGACGGCTTCCAATTTCCTCCAAATTTGATGGTGCTTCCAAATGGAGCAGAAAAAATCATTCATGATCATGTCTATCATGTTTTTGGCTAATACCAAAAGCGGAAGAAAACCATTGAAAAAGCTTCAGCTGTGGCATTTGAGCGGGAAAAGAAATCGAAGAATTACAAGAAACCATCATCTAGAAGGATCAGATCGTCACAGTGCTTACAAGAGAAAATGATACTTTAAGGAATTCTGAAACGGAGGCCGTGAAAAAGGTTTTGGAGGCCAATAAGGAGTTGGAGCGGATGAGGCATGAGCATTTAAAGTTAGTAGATGATATAGGCCACAAGAATTCCATAGTCACCACTGAAGAAGATAAAGCACTCCAAGAGCTGGCAGAGCTTAAAGTCAAATACGAAGAAGTCATTAAGGAAAAAGATGAAGCTAACAAAATCACTCTGGAGGCCTGCGACCAAACTGTAGAGGCTCGAAACGAGTGGGACGTGGCAAAGTTGAAAGCTCAGGGGACCGAGGCTAGGGTTGAAGTTAAGGCCAGGGCAGCGGAAGCCAGACTTAAGAGTGACATTGAAGATCTTTTAATCGCCTACAATGTCAATGTTTAAAATACCATGACTTGAGCTAGCTCAGCTATTATCCAACTCACTTATATAGTGCTTGGCGCTGTTTTTTGGCGGATGAGAAGGTAGAGTATCATACTGAATCCCTCGATGAATTTGATCAAGAAAACTGAGTGTTGAATGAGGAAGAGAGGAGAATTCTCCATGATGCACTGTCGCATTTGAGAAAGAGAAGCTCGCTACTCAGCACTTGGAGGTTGTAGAGGACTTTGATGTTGAGCATCATGATACAATATCTAAGATTCTTGTGCCGACCTGGCCTAAATCCACTCCAGCAGTTGATCCTCTACCTGTGTCGGCCTATAATCTGGATTAGCCACAACTATCCCTGGCCCTCGAGCACGTGTTAGGAGGAACCTCGGCTCCTGTCGCAAGCCAACCTGAGGAAGTTATTTTGAACACTTCTCGAACTCATTCAAAGTCTGGAGTATTATCAAAGGAAATTTCTAATATTTTCTCTTATCTCTATTCAGTTGTAGAAGTAGCACCGACCATGCCCCCTTCAATCCAAGAACAAAACCAAGAGCAGGAGGCTATCATTACGGAAGCGATGATGACCACCACCTCTGCTATGGCCGAGGAATTTGATGTGAGCACTTTCACTTTTAACGAGCAAATGATGGATGAGCTCCTAGGCACCCACAGCGATCCACTTTCTGACTTGCCATTTGTTATGAGCGGAAGTGCATTCGTGGACAGCTCTTTGGTTCCGACCACCAATGTTCCGCCTGATACTCAAGCAGCTCATAATGAGAAACAATGGCAGAAATTAGCATTGAGATGGCTGGCGCAACAATGGGCAGCACCACAGGAGGTGGAATGGCAAGACCTGGCCCAGCCCTTTACTTATGATCTCTTCGGGTGGCACGATTATTGTTACTAGGGTTCCCTCATATCCTCTCACATGGAAAGTCCCCCCGTCCCTTCGACCACGCACTTTAAAAGCATCACGATTCTAGTGACTTCATAGGAGGAGACCACAATACTTCCCTGACCGAGGACAAGCGTTGCAAAGGCAAAAGCTCGAAGGGAATCATAGTGGCAGCTCCAGTGGATCGACTCCAAAAGGAAAAGAAGTATAAGAAGAAGAATCTCAAGGAGTAGGCGTGAATCTTGGCATCTCTTTTTTGGCAAATAGTTAGGAGCTTTCTTTTCTTTCTTGTAGGCCGTGTACAGATGCGGGTTCGGCACTTGCTAGTAGGATATTTTCGCATGGACTCCTTGTATCTGTTTTGCTTTTAAAGGATAAATGAAATAGAATTTCCTTTTGTTCTTTGCACAACTTCGAGTTTATTTGTTTAAGTGTTAAATCACTCGAGTTTTCTTTCGACATACTTGCGAAGCATCAGTCTCTGGATCAAACTTATGTCCAGTTGTTACGTCCCGGGGTCATGGCTTTGGGTCGTAACCAGACGTCAAGTTAATGTTTAGCATTATACTGTCTTGATTAGTAGTCGGTGCTGGAGTCATGCCCCAGTCCTGGTGATGAATCGAAGTGGTCGGACGGTGGTTTCTTTTCACCTTCGACATTTTTAGCTTCACATGGTCATAAATAAGAGAGAGAGAGAGAGATGAGCTCGAGGGGTTGGGTTACATTCGCTCGCTTATTGAAAACTGCATCCACATTCTGGGGATTGAACTCGCATGCGGCGATCGATCACGCCTGCTTAATGTTTAAAGTTATGTCCATGCTCCGGGGACATAAGTTGTTTTTTGGGCGGTTAGTCGCACCTATTTTAATGATCAGGTCCGTGTCCACACTCTAAGGGCTTAGGTTGATTTAGGGCGGTTAGTCACACCCAATTGAAGTTTATACTCCAGTTTGCGTTTTAGGGACTTAGAGTTAGTTGTGGGTGGTCAGTCACACCCAGTTGAAGTTTATACTCCAGTCCATGCTCTGGGGACATAGAGTTAGTTGACATACAGTCGATCACATTTGTTTTGAGTTTTAGGATTTCGTTCGCACTCTGGGAACGATAGATTTATCAAGTTCGTGGATGGTTGGGTCACATCCACCCTGAGTTAACAAACCAGGTTGTTAAATGGACGGATCCATCCTCTTTGGGCTTGGATTGAACATGGGCAAAGTCGTTAGGTGGATGGGTCCACCCTCTCCGAGCTTATATTTGTAAGTTTATACTCCAGCTCGCACTCTGGGAGACGGAGGTAGTTAGAAAATTGTCTATATCAATCCTTCTTGGCTTCAGCGTGATAGCTTGCTCCCGAGCTCGGGTTTCACTTAGCGAGTGACCGGTCGTATCACAATCACTCCCTATTTGAATAAGTCCCACCATAGGATGCAACTTAGCTTTCCGTGCCTTATGATGGTCGCATAACGCATTTTAAGAATCAGTGCTCTGGCTCGAAGAGATTGCATTTTATTACTGAACTTAGAAAGTATGGCAAAGTCAATTGCCTTATTACAAGTTCAAATTTCAAAATGCATAAACAAATTGCAGATGAAAAGCAGACTAAAAGAATAAACAAAGCCTGTTATATGTAGTAACGACGAAGACTTTAGCTGTTCCAAGCTCTCGGCAAAGTGAGACCATCGATGGTGGATAATTTGAATGTATCGTCTCCAAGTCTTCATTCAATAACATATGATCCTTCCCACATTGGCTTCATATGCAAAGGGACCGAGTAAATTCTCTTGAGCACGAGATCGCCAAGTTCAAAGGTTCGGGGTCGGACCCCGGCATTGTACAATCGAGCGACTCGACCTTGGTGCGTGGCTGCCCTCAAATCAGCCTCTTCACACTTCTCATCTAATAAGTCCAAAGATTCGATAAGCAATATAACATTTGTTTTTGGATAATAGTAAGTCACATGATGAGAAGGTACTTCCAAATCGACTAAAATAATGGCTTTTGAGCCGTAGGAAAGTGAAATGGAGTGTGGCCTATCCTGAACTTGTGGGTTGTTTGATATGCCCGTAGGGCCATATAAAGTTCATCGACCCATTTGCCCCTGACATTTTCCAATTGTTTTCTTCAGGATAAACTTTATAACTTTTTTAACAGCTTCGCCCTTCGCTTGAGGGTGTACAACTACAGAGAACTTCTTTTGGACATGGAATCCATGACAGAAATTATTGAACTCGACACTATCGAATTAGGCTCCATTGTCAGTGATGATGGTATGTGGAAAACCAAATCGATAGATAATTTTGTGTACCACAAAGTTGATCACTTTCTTCATCATGGTGGTGGCAAGAGGCTCGGCTTTCGCCCATTTGGTAAAGTAATCAACTGCAGTGATGGCGTACTTTGTGCCACTTTTACCATAGGTAGAGAACCAATAATATTGATACCCAATATTGCGAATGGCCATGGACTGACCATTTGAGTTGTTTTAGTAGGCAGGGCTTTTAGAATCCGAGCATGCTTCTGACATCTATCACATTACCTAGCATAATCCGATGCGTCCCAATTTAAAGTCAACCAATAATAACTATATCGGAGCACTCTCTTAGCAAAAGCTTCCCCACCGATGTGATCGCCGCATTCTCCTTCGTGCACATAATGTAATACTCATTTGATTTCATTATAGGCGATACATCGGAGTAAATGAACAAGGTATCCTCTTTTATACATGACTCCACTCCGAAGTGAATCGTGAAGCCTTCCGGAGAACTTATCTTTTATCACTCCTGCGCTCTGGCAGGGTCCAATGCTTGAGATAGTTCCTGAACGGAGTCATCCATGATTCCTTGTCAGGTATGATTTCATGTACCCAGTCAGTCTCCGTTTGATCAACACTTGGGAAAGATAGTGTCTTAACGGGAACGAGTCCCATTTGTTGTGCCTTACCGATGCTGGCTAATTTTGCCAAAGAATCAGCCTTCTGATTGTGTTCTCAGGTTATGCAAAAGATGGCATAATAATCAAACTAATTCAATATTTCATGGACCCAAGCAAGATAAGCATCCGGTCTTCGGTCTCTGGCCTGATATTCCCCCTGAACTTGGCACACAACCAATTGTGAATCGCAGTAAATCTCTACAGTAATAATTTTCAAGTCTTTAGCGAGTCTGAGTCTGGACGATAAAGCTTCGTATTTGGCCTCATTATTGGTTGCTTGGAAATCAAACTTCAAGGCATAACATACAAATCGATCTTCTGGGATTTCAAGTACAACTTCAGTGCCTGAGCAACGGTCGTTCACTGCACCATCTGTGTATAGCTTCTATATGTATTTGGGAGATTCACTGGTTTTGGGAAAGTCCTTTGGGATAGTGAATTCGATAATGAAGTTCACTAGAAATTGTTCTTAAATAGCTTACCTCGGTGTGTAAGTGATGTCGAACTGACTTAACTCGATATTCCACTTGTGTAACCTACCAGATGTCTCAAGCCACGTAAGGACCTGTCATAATGGCTGGTCAGTGTAGATAGTGGTAGGATGAGCCTGGAAATACAGGCGAAGATTCCTCGAGGCAATAACAAGACAGTAAGCTAACTTCTCCAACTTTGGATAATTTTTCTCTACTCTGGCCAGTCGTTTGCTGATGTAATAGACCGGCCGTTGTATCCGATCCTCCTTCCGAATTAAAGTAGAACTAATTGCATTTTATGACACTGCCAGGTAAATGTACAACCTCTCATGATCAATAGGCTTTGATAGAATGGATGGTGTGGATAGGTGTTGAACCAGTGCTCGAAATGCGCATTCATACTCTGTAGTCCATTCAAAGTTCCATTTTCCTTTCCTGATAAGATCGAAGAAGGGAATACATTTTTTCGGTGGATTTTGAGATGAACCTGCTCAACGCTGCTACCTTCCCATTGAGGCTCTGCACTTGTTTTATGGTTCTTAGAGTCTCGATATTTCGAATCGCCCAGTCCTTTTCAGGATTGGCTTCGATTTCCCAAGCATTAACGATGAATCCAAGGAACTTTCCAGATGCGGCCCCCAAGTGACACTTCAACAGGTTGAGCTTCATTCTATACTCTTAGAGGATGTTGAACATCATTTCCAGATCTTTAATATAATTGGTGGAGAATCGTGACTTTACAAGCATGTCGTCCTTATATACCTCCATAGTTTTTCCGATCTGGTTAGCAAACATTCGATTGACTAGCAGTTGGTAAGTTGCTCCAGCATTTTTGAGTCCAAACGGCATGACTTTATAGCAGTAAAGTCCCAGATCGGTGATGAAGCTGGTGTGCTCCTGATCATGTAGGTGCATGGGAATCTGACTGTAGCCGGAATATGCATCCACGAAAGATAAGAGCTCGTGTTCGGCTGTTGAGTCCATAAGTTAATCAATTCGGTGAAGTGGAAAACTGTCTTTAGGGAAAGCTTTATTCAAATCTGAGTAGTCAACGCAAGTTCTCCATTTCCCGTTAGGTTTCCTGATAAGTACATGTTGGACACCCATTCTAGATATAGCGCATCTCGGATAAACCCGTTCGACTTGAGTTTATCTACCTCTTCCTTTAGGGCTGCATATCTCTCTGGATCCATACCACTCCTTTTTTGCTTGACCGGGACATGCCACGGGTCAATATCCAATGTGTGGCTCACGATGTTCAACAAGATCCCATACATGTCAGAGTGCAACTAGGCAAACAGTCAAGGTTTGCCCGGAGAAATTCAACCAATTCCTTCTTCATCTATTGTCTTAGATGTGATCCAATCTTTATCATTCTTGAATCATCATCATTATCGATCGAAAAATCGATCGTCAGCTTTACTGGAGAAGCCTGATTGTCTTTGACTTTGTCCTTGCTTTCATTATCTCTTGGGTCATGATCTATCGGGAATTGTTTGTGGTGCCCAGGCCTAGGCCTAGGCGTTAACTATCAATTATCTACAAAGCGGACGCAGAGAGATTCCTTACGCCCTTTCCTTCTCTTTTCGCTGCACCTCCCGCAGCTCAGCAACATAACAGGCCCATCTAGCAGCCTGGTCTTCCTAAACAACTCCGACTCCATTGTCAGTAGGGAATTTCAAAGTCAAACACCAAGGGGCGATAGCATCCTTGAATTCATCTAGGACTGGTCGGCCTAAGAAAGCGTTGTACGGTAAATCAATATCCAATACAATAAACTGCAGAATCCGGACTCTTTGGCATTCTCCAATCCCAAACTCCACTGGTAGCTCCACCATCCCAATGGATATAGTCGCACTGCCAATGAAGTCATGAATAAGAGACTGACAAGGCTTCAAAATTTTCGCTTCCATCTTCATTTGATCATAGGCACACTTAAAGAGTACATTCACTGAACTTTCACTATCCACTAAGATCCTCTTCATCCAAGCAGGACCGATCTGAGCTTAAATAACTAGTGGGTCAATGGTAGGGGCTTCGATTCTGTCGGCATCTCTGTCTCGAAAAATGATGGCATCTGTCATCATCTTCTGTTGTTTGGTCGGGGCACCGTCTTCCAAGTTACTGCAACATTCAAAATTCTCACATGCCTAATAGAGCTGGCATACGACTCCATTTCCCTTCAACTCCGATCCACTGGATGAGGACCACCACCAACAGTGTTAATCACTAACCTCCCGCCAGTATGCGTTGGTTTCTCCAGTCTAGTCTGATTCGGTATTTGATTTTGATTTGATGGGCCCGCACCTCCAGCCTACGACATTCAAACGAACTGCTCCAACTTTCTTTCTCGGATCAACTTCTCGATAATATCCTGTAGATGATGACATTCATTCTTGTTGTGTCTATAACTATCGTGAAATCTACAAAACTTCCCAGTTTGAATCTGTCTCTTCGACGATTGCTTTGGAGTAGGTTTCTTATATTGGATAGTATCACAAGTTTGCAAGTACACATTCTCCAGGGATGTTTTAAAGGAGTATAGGTGACAAACATGGGAGCTCTACGTTATGGTCCACAATTCCGATCCCACTTCTTACCCTGATTTCCATTGCCTTTCTGCTGATTCTGCTTATTCTATATATTTAACCGCACCTTTCGGAACTCTCCCCGGTTTGTTTCATAGCGACATTGCTCTGAATTCCTTCCACACCGGGCCCTGCATCATCCTTTTTCCTAGACTATTTTGCATCCTCTCTTCTCAAGAACTGAGCTGCCTTGGAATAGAACGGTCCAATGAGCAGGGGGTTTCCCAGCCAACCACTTGCCAAATTCGAAATCAGGATCGATTCCCTAAGTTAGTGCCACCAATATGGAATTATTATTAGGATTACTAATCTCTGCGCAAGCGGCTTGGAACCTCTCTAGGTAACGTCTAAGTGTCTCTTCAGGAGCTTAAGTGACATTAGACAAGGTATTAGCATCTTTGGACCTTGTAAAATGCATGCGAAACTGCTCGACAAACTTTGTAGCCAACTGGTCAAAACATGAATTAGATAGGGGTGGTAGGTGAGTAAATCACATAGTCGTGATGCCTCTTAGAAAAATTGGGAAACTTCGGCATTTGACAGCATCATCAATCTGTGCGGGATTCATCAACCATTCATACTTTAATATGTGTTGGTTAGGGTCAGAGCTCCCTTCATAACCATGCAGAGTTAGCATTCTAAATCGTCGAGGCGGTTCAGCGCAGAGGATGTCATCGGTGAAAGGGGTATGACTCCATTAGATTCCCCAATCGTCATTGGTGAGGCCCTAACTCTCACGGATCATCTGGCGGATCATTGTCGGGATGTTTGGCATTTGTACTTTCTGGACATGCAGGGCCAAGGTGTGGTCGGCTTCCACAATGCGAGGATGGCCCAGGCGCGGTCGATGGTCCATACTTTACCTCCTTCGCTCTAGGTCTTCGAGAACATAAGGTTCAGGAGTATAATCAGGTTGGCGAAGGTTTGGATCCATTCAGTTCCAAGTGTCAGCTTCCAACTCGATGGTAGCGGCAGCAGTACGGCTATAGCTTCAAAGTGCACCGATGACCAGTAGCTTGCATATAGCTTCCATCCAGCAGTAGGCACGTGGATCTGTGATTGTAATCAGAGGAAGCTGAACTTTCAGTAGATGAGTGGGAAGCCTGCTCTCATCTATATCTCCTCTATCTTTCTCGGTTCAGCTGATTAGTTAACTCCATGTTGGCAAGGAGCTGCTGGGTAAGATGTTGGCGGCTTTGAGTAAGCTCTTGCATGAGTAGCTGGAATTCCTCCTTGGTGACAGGGCTATGTGGATCCGAAGGTCCAGCAGCGTCCTGGTCTGTAGAGAGAAGTTGTGTAGGGTTCTGTCTATCCCGTCCTTCCAGATCTTCAACAGTTGAGGTAGTCCTAGTGGCGACCATAGTGAATAGCGAAGTTCTCTCCTAGACTTGATGCAAATCTGAATAGAATGAAAGAACTTCTAAGCTTGAGATCTGGATCTTCTCCTTAGATTCTTACAATCCGATAACGGTAGTAGATCCAATGAGTATGAGAAAAGCTGGGTTTTCTCAATGAAAGCACCAAAGTGTTTGCACCAAAGTTGGGCACAACACTTTTCAGATGTCTTTGAGGAAATAAAATGAAGAAAGAAAATGTAAAATGAGGCAGATCTAACAAACGCACCAATCAACAGATAAGAAAAAGTACGGAACACGCACATTTAGAGTGGTTCGGCGTATGGCCTACGTCCACTATGAAATGACTAATGTTTATTGATTATAACTCGCTGGTTACAAATGGATTACAACAGTACAATCAAAGTATAGCAGCAATTTCGGCAGAGTATCGACGTAGAGAAGCCAAAGTTCCTTTTATGTATGTCTAGGGTCACCATTTATAGGCGTAAGCAGCAAATATTTCACCCAGATCTCATAGGACTTCTTCTCTCACATGGATGGGACCACGGGATTGAGTTCGAGTGATTTTGACTCGACCTAGGAGCGATACGAATTGAGTTTGCATCGATCAATAATTCGTCCTTTTGGGTTGAAACTAATTAGGTATATTCTTGAGGTTGTAGGCAAGCTCTTGTGAAAATTTGATGGCATTTGGACTTGCAGATCTCGAGTTATGATCGATGCAAATTTGGATTTTCAATAGGCTGTCGAACTCATATCGCTCTCGTTCGTGTTATTCTCATTCGTATCGCTTCTAGGCACGTGTTTGTTAGGTGACATGGCGCTATCTTCTCGGATCGATCCATCCTTCACGCCAAGTGACCGAGTCCTCATCTCCTCTAGGCTCCCTTCATACTGGTCCAACATCTTCCTTTCATATCGTTTATCATGAACCACTTCCTAATGATGGGAAAGCAGCTTCGTATCGCTCAAAGTGTACATGATTTGTATCGATTCTTGGGACGATCAATACGAGTTTCTACAAGAGTCAAGCTACGAATGGGTATTGAGGGAGCGATACGAAGCACTTTTAAGTGATGGATACGAGCTGGTTAGTTCTGATGGTTACAAAGTAGATGAGTACGAATGAGATCGATTCTCCTCATGGATCTTGTCATACCATATCAACTGTAGCTCGACCTGGAGTCGGAAAAAATCTACTAGTATCCATAGTGAACCTGTGTATTACCGATCTTTGGGACGAACCATCTTGGTTCCCAATCAAATCCTTGGTGTCACGGCCTTGCTAAAAGTCAGGATAACAATAAATATATTTAATAATATTTATTCCTCAAATCATAATCAAAATTTTATAATTAATATTTCAAAATATTAATTAATTTATAAAAATTATAAACTAATTAATTCAATTGGGCAAAAGAGATTTCATCGTTTCAGTTGTGTGACTCGTCCGGAGTAAATTTGGTCAATGATTAATATCAAACTATTCGAATATTAACGTTCACATGTCATTTAGCAGGTGGGGTAACATTTTATCCAAATTTATCACTTACTTGGTTTCAGATTAAATACACCTTTTTAACCGTTACCCAGTTGTGACTTTTATTTACACCAATTCTCTTCATCAAAACTATATCATTTCGAACGTATGGAATTTGGTAATTGTCAAGATTTCAATATCGTTCATATTCAACTCTAGTCCAAACACAAAGTTCTTGTCCAATAACAACAATTGTTATTAACCAAAATGCTCTAGCCAGAGACTTTGAGTTGACTTGAGTTGATCATGATACTAACCTCATATAATTAAGAAAATGAATCCTCTTTTGAATAGTGTTTCACTTCCAGTACTTCCAGTCGACCCAACTATAGTCATCCGATGGACGTCGTGCCATGATTTGACTATAATCAAAGCAAAGCTTTTATACTGAAGATCTATATTATTCTCAAGTTGAGAAAACAATGTAAATCAATCACATTGATATGTTCTATTTGGCCTTTGTAATATTAACTAACAGAAAACTATCGAGCGAGTCACTCCATAGTTATCCAATAACTATTGGTATGTAACCCCTAGGTGCCCCCAGTAGTCATGGGTAATACACTATCCAACATTGGAGAGTGTTACATACTCTAGTCTCAATGGATACATCGATATCCAGTCTCGAAGCATCTTGACTAGAAACATTTAAAATGGTATATTTCTTTTCATTGTGATAGATTACTACGGTTATAACACTTAGTAACTACTATCACAAAACATACCATTTATGGATTTTCTATTAAATATACTTTTAATTAAATTAATTAATTAATATAACAAATTATATCAAGTATATAACAGAAAGTAAACACCATTTATTTGAAACAAGATTGTTAGTGAGTTAAATATACGTAATAAATTACATAATTACTCTTAAGACATACCCCTAACTTTATCAATCTTCCACTTGGACTTGGAGTCAATTATGGAATCTTATTCTATCTTCTCCAATCGATTTCCTAAAAATCAATTAGGTCAGTCCCTCAGTGAATGGGTATGCTATTATGTTTTAATTATCTACTATATCAATCAACTCTCTCCGGCGTTGATAAACTAACTTTATCATATGGAATAATTCAGAGTATACCTCTCGAATTTCAGTGAGCTCTAAGTTCTATTATGAACTATATCGTGACATTTTTATTACATAATAATGTTATAAGATTACCAACATTTGGAATCACCATCAGCTCAGTTATAAATTTGTGCATTTATATTTTTATACATTCCTTTATTGCGGCGCAATTCAAGGTGATGTACTTAGCCTTTTTCATTGAATTAACCATAATCTTTTATTTGAAACATTTTCAACTTAAAGATTCTTAACTTGAACTTATTAACATATTATACTCAATATCACTTATGAAGTTTGAGTCCGAATAGTCCTTCATAAGGAGTTTGTGATTTTTGTAAACAATTCTCTAGTATTTCATAAAGACACGAAAATACCTCAAAAAACCATTTAGTAATATCAATTTGGATTTTATATTTGCTTCATATATAAATAGATAAATAAATCACAATAACATATTTAATATAACATATACAATAATTCATATTGCCAATGCGTAAGAAATCCATTTTACATGTTCCGTATTAAATATTTAATTAGGTGTCCTTGCATATTGCTTAGAAACATTCCCAATATATTTTATGCTTACTATAAAAGACATCATTTACAAATCCAATGTTAAGTATTAAAACAACTAAAACTGATTTACACTAGTACATCATTAAAAATCAATTGTGTGTTGTTTACTTATGATTTAGAAATATCTATGTACCTTTTAACTTTCTTTCTTACGAACACATGCTTCCTTTGCATTTTGATTGATAATCAAACTGTTAGATATTTCTATCAAACTGCTTGCTCAATTTTAAGGCTTTCTTGTATCGTTCTTGGATCGTATCCGAAAATCCACAAACTCAATATCGCTCATACTGACTTCGAGACACTTTGGTTATTATGTGTAAACAGATTACTCTAAATCAGTATTTAGAATTTTCTATTTCAACACATACATACCAATACATAAAGTCATATTAGTTGATAATTCTATAAGTAAAATCCGAACCTACTTGAGCACATTGAATGGTGAATCTGTTACATTATTTTCAACAATTGAAATTTTCAGTATTATTCTTATCAATGTGGCTCACTATATTCCAACTGCATTTGTCTTTCTCTTAAAGGCACATTTGCGGCTAATAGGATCATATTCTTTTGTATACAACTATCAAAACCATATTCTAATAATGTACTTGGAATCTATTTCGAATTTGTCATCGTTATATAATAGAGTCAATACACTTAATTGTTTAATTAAACAACCGAGGAGTATTTATTTTTGTACATTAAAAAGAAACTCAGAGTTTCTTTTTAATGTACAAGAATACTCATTAGATATTCCTTCGTTACGAAGTTGGTATTTCTAGAAACAATTTCTTAGTGCAATGGAATGAGCATTCATAAACATTTTGTGAATTGCCTTATATAAAACTGATTTTGCATTATTCATAATATTTTATGTTCATAACATTAATTAGTCATCTAATGACAATTGCTTCTAAAATTCTGTTAGGACGATTCATGCAATATCCCATTATTACAATTATTGTATGCAGTTTTTCGACTCGCACGACCTGTCAACTCCTTAGCTTAGGATATATAGGGGTTTCTTATAAACCCTTATTTCGTATGGTATTGTAAACTATTCTTTGGATGATATTATTTTAACTTTGCGTATTACTCGTAAGTACACATCTTATAGAAAGATCTTGACTCAGCTTCACTTTTTATTAATATTGCTTTGTCCAACAAAGTCCAATTACTCCTTATCAAAACATCATTATGCATTATAGGGAGGAGTGACATTTGAGCTGAAATTTTGTTTATATCAGGTACATATAAACCTATTTCTAATTTACTCACCCATTTGATTAAATCGAATCGTTTATGTTGCATGTTACATTATTTACTTTCATTCTATATTCTACGAGCTTACATAAACTTATAAGTGTGTATCAAATACATACGTTCATGTCTGCGATAACTCATCGGTGAATATGTCAAAGTACGTGGAACTGTTTTGATATTAATAGATTGCAATTGCATACATCTATATATATCAATCCGAAGAATTCATCAACTCTTACGATGCTCACATTAATGGGTGCATAAACCTTAATTGTTTGAGATATAATTAACTAGTGTCACGTGATTCATAATCATATAATAAACATTATTTCTTAAAGCTACAACTCAGTCCATAATTCAAAAATAATTGTAAATAATTCTGAATACTTCAGTATTTTCCAATGCATCATTTTTATTATGAAAAAAAATACTACATTATAGTTTTATTTCATAACGAATTTTCATAATATTCACATTGAAATATAACTATGTCTATGTTTCAGTCGACACTAAAAAATAGTCATTATTTCATAAATAATGTATGATATGTTTTATTAAAATAATTTATGTAACTTGATGCAATCAATAAATGTTATATGGCATGCTCCCACTATTTTCTTCATCACTCTAATAGCGTACTAAATTCGAAGGTCCATCATTCACTTAGTATAAATTATTTATTTTATATACTGCGACTAATTTACAACGGAGAGTTCTTTGATAAAAGAACTTAAAGAAATAAATCTCATAAAAAACAAATTTATATGCGAAAATATATTTTAAAATAGAAATCATATTTCTTATTCAAATGTTAAGTATTGATTATTATTATTACTATTCACGTTTCCAATGTTTCTTTATGAAGCAAAAGTGATCATTCACTTTCTTCATGCCAACTTTACTTTAAATCACATCTACTCTTGTACACTAGTTCTTCTTTCTATGTGTTCGAACATTTCAAAAGAATACCCTTGCTACAACATCATAACAAACTCTTTACAAAAGCACACTCGATCATCCTTAACATTTAAGGATATCAAACATGTTGCACATTGCGTAGACTGATCAAACTAACATTTCTGCGCTCGAGTTCTTAGATCTATATTGTAGTTTTAGTCTTGTTTAACATTTAGCACAATGTGATCTTTTTGTAATCAATCAAATTGAATACTCGATCCCACAGTACTGTTAATTGGTTTATTTCGAATGAATTAACTTCATTGAAGTATTGTACATTATGAAGTTTGACCATTTTCCATATAACACTTATATACGATAGTATATGGATCAAATATCCATAGTCTTATTTTTCTTTAGAGTTTGAAACTCGTAGAATGCAACACACGGCCTCGACTAAACAAATGCGCAAGCGTTCAAATTATGAATGTATATAGTAGTTGTAAAACCAGGTGCTTATATGGATGTTGAAAAATTAACATACAACAAGCATTTATTAGTAAGTATATGTTATATTTCTATTTGTCAATCTTCAGTTCACTTCTTTTGTATATCTTAATTGATAAGTTTTATCAATGATATTAAATGCACAAATTTATCAATGTAAATGATTATAACATTATAAATAATATATGTTATTACAATATTAGAAAGTTTAAATATTATCATTTTATTTCTGTAATTAGGCGCCTACTAGTCTTTTTTGTTTTACTAAACCCTAAGTCGAAACATAGAAGTCTTTCGACTTCACTAGTGAGTGTCAGGACTCGTATGCCTTAAGATTTTGACTTTGACGAAAGCTCAACAAATCGTAGGCCCATATACGATGGGTAACTCTTTATCGGTTGTATCACATACAACTCCTAACTCGTGATACCTTGTCCTAATCCCGCCTTTATAAGCTCAACAGGTAAAGTAGGATTATTCACTTGGACCTATCAGTTTGCAATGGTCTAAGTATAATGCACGTACCTTGAGGAAAGCTTAACAAATACATATAGTTATCTTACCTCATCTATTATATATATATATATATATTATTGTAATACACATAATGTTCCTAGCTTGAGGGAAACTCAACAACTAAAGAGTATCTAAGTAATTTATTAATATATAAATGATAAAGGACAACTTTATATTAAAGATTCATAATCTTCAATATATTATATCGAGTGATATCGACTTATGGAGTGATGAATTTCTTATGAAATGCCCCTATGATTCAAGTGTTCAATAAATAAAAAATCACAACATACATACTATACGTATGTGTTTATTCCTTAAGTCTAATTAAGGTTTCTTAATGTTCTACCTTTATTTATATATTCATATTATATAAGTATTATTATTATGTAACTTTTATATTTCATATTACTTATATAGTAGTCTTATGTAAATTACTATATTAATTAAATCTTATTAATTAATTTTGATTATTTAACATTTTTAATTTTATTTTATCTTAATATAACATTAAAATTTATTGTATATTTAACCTTAATGGTATAACACATATATCTTTTATATATGTGTGTGTGTGTGTGTATCATTTAATTACTTAACATTTAATTAATTTATTTAATTAAATTATTTTAATTAAATTATATTAATTTCAAAATTCATATTATATACATTTACATGTATACTTATATTATTTTAACGTTTTAAAACAACATAACTTATATCACGATATATAATACTTGTACATATTTATTAATTAATCAACTCGTTTAATTAATATATTTTATTAATCTTATTAGTAAATTTAAAAGTTCAAAATTAATTTATATTATTTTTTATTATATTATAACTTTTATAATATATATATATCTTATTTTAAACTTAAATTTTAAATCTTATATCTTTAATTTTCAAAAAAATTATTATAACATTTATAATAAATTTTTTATTTTAAATTTATATTTAAAAAAATTATTTTTAGTTTCAAAACAAATTTCAAATAAGCCCAAGGCCCAATTTAAATCGGGACTTTTCTTTTAGAGATAACATTTTAGGCTTATCTCTTTATTTCGGGCCAAGCAAGTAGCCAGGTAGGGCAGAATACTTGACTACCCAAACCTAACCATAAACATTGCATTTTTAGATATCCTACTACTTGGGTAGGCTCTAATTAGTTAACCCTAACATGACTAATTTAGACCGCATAGGATATTAGACTTCGATATCATTGTTGGAACTTGGCTAGTTCGTAATGGAAGTTATGAGTGAATTTCAAAAAAATTCCCTTAATGGATCTATATTGGACCAATGTAGTCTAATTATTAAGATTATTTCTAAATTTTATTTAAATAAGACCACTTATTTTATATAGTTTTATTTAATTTATATATTAATACATATAAAAATACACATATATATCATATATATATGTATGTATGTATGTGCATGTGTAACATGATATTTTGTGCAAGGTATAATATGTCCATGTATAGATGTTGGGATTTACATCGTAAAGGACATGTCAGCTCATCCGATATGCATTGTATGTTGTCCAAATATATTAATATATTTAAACTTGTTGCTCATATAAATATTATAAATCTACTTATAAATAAATGTGTATGTTAATTTTGTTAAATAATTCTATGAAAATGAAAATATTTAAATGAATAAATAAATAAATATATGTATATATTTGAAATTTATAAATATATATAATATTAATAATATATATTTATATATGCATATTATTATAATAAATATCAAAATATACAAATATGTATATGTGTGTGTGTGTGTATATAATTTTTCTTATGAACAATGTATGAACCAATATATATACATATGTATAATGATAATATACTGACAATATAATATTTTTAAATAATATATATATAATTATTAATAAATACACACACATATATATATACATATTAAGTGATAAAATAAAAAATTTAAAATTTCAGGTCATATTGACAGCACCAAAAAATTTATTATTTTAAAATATATTTAATTGAAATTCTTTTGAAAATAGATAAAATATTAATAAAAATGATTTTCAAAAATTTTTCCAAATTTTAGATTTTTATTAAATGATATATGATATTTTGAAGTTTAAAATATTTTTTCATAATTCTTCTCAATCAAATTATATTTTTTTAGTTTTTATTGATTTTCGATCGATTATTATAATAATTTTTAAAAATAGAAAAATTAATTTTTTATTTTTATTTTCTAGCTGAGAGCTTATCTTAAAATGAAATAATTTTAAAAAAATAATAAATAATTTTTGAAACATATTTAATTTTATATGATTTACTTAGACAGTATATTGATTTAAATAATAATTAATAATTATAAAAGTTATTTTACTGCCCATCGAAAATTATTACTCCTTTGTAGATACATGTATAAAATTATATTATCAGTTTTAACCATATAAATATATTGTATATATATAAACTATATATGTAAAATTAAATGATATATATATATATATATATATATATATATATTAATAAAATAATAACTAATTATATCTAAAATATGTGGCTGTATAGATCTATCTTGCACATAAAAAATTATTTTTAAATGAAACATACATATAACTAATCTGGCTTGTGACAACATAAATACACATCAGAATCGTCACCTAACTTATAATATAATAACAATATATATGATGAAATATTATTCAGAATATTGTAAACTATAATTCAATATAAAACATCCCTAAGAACCAATGCCTTGAATCACATCTTGAAATGATGAATTCTCTCCTTTGAAAGCTTTTCAATTCGGCAGATTGCTAGCCCTTGAACCGTTGACCTTTGACTATCGAATAGTGATCAGTTTTGAATTTATTTGATCTTGATGTGATGGAGCATATGTGGAGTAATTTCGGCCAAAGATAGAAGGAAGGAGTGACAGCCTAAAGTCATTTGCAAATAGGATTATAGATGTTTAAATAGTGGATAGAAGATAAAGAATAGTGTATCACCGTTCATACCAGTTCTCCCTCAATCTGAGCCATCCAAAATTTAACCACTTTACCCTAATTTGAGCCGCCTCTTATTATCATTTTGTAGCTAAAATTCTCACCATCACGATGGGAAAAATATCCCATTTAAACCCAAAGAAAATATTATTTAATTAAATTCAATTTAATCTTATATCGATTGATATATGTATAACTATTATAAATATATTTAATGATATTTATTCCTCAAATCATAATCAAAATTTTACAATTAATATTTCATAAATATTAAATAATTTAATTAATTTATAACAGTTATAAACTAATTAAATCGTCTGGTCAAAAGAGAATTCATCGTTTTGGTTGTGTGCTTGTACGATGTAAATTGGGCGATTAATATCAAACTATTTAGATATTAGCATTCACATGTCATTTAGTAGGTGATGTAACATTTTGGCCAAATTTATCGCTTACTTGATTTTCGGTAAAATCTAATTTCACTTTATTAAGCGTTACTCAGTTATGACTTTTATTTACACCAATTCTCTCGGTCAAAACTACATCACTTTGAACTTATGGAATTTGGTAACGGTCATAATTCCAATCGTTCGTATTCAACTCTATAGTCCAAATACAAAGTCCTTGATTTAATAATAACAATTATTATTAACCGAAATGCTCTGGCCAGAGACTTTGACTTTGAGTTGACTTGAATTGACCGTGATACTAATCTCATATAATTAATGAGACGAATCCTCTCTTGAATAGTTTTTCATTTTCAATACTTCCACTCGAACCAACTATAGTGCCAGATGGACGACATGCCACGATTTTACTATAATCAAAGTGGAGATTTCATATTAAAGATTCACAGTATTCTTAAATCGAGAGAACTGTGCAAAATCAGTTACATCAATATTTTATATTTAACCTTAGTTATATTAACCAACAGAAAACTATCGAGTGAGTCATTCCATAGTTATTCAATAACTACCAGTATGTAACCCTTAGCTTCCCTAAATAATCGTGAGTAATACACTATCCAATATTTGGAGAGCATTATGTACTCTAGTCTTAACGGATATATCGATATCCAATCTCGATGCATCTTGACTCGGAACATTTAAAATGGTATATTTGTTTTCATTGTCACAAATTACTTGGTTACAGCACTTTGTAATCACCGTCACAAAACATTTCATTTATGGATTTTCTATTAAATATATTTTTGATTAAATTAATTAATTAATATAACACATTATATCAAGTATATAATAAAAAGAAAACACCTTTTGTTTTGAATAAGATTGGTTATTAAGTTAGATATATGTAATAAATTACATAGTTGCCCAAATGACATACCCCAAACTCTATCAAAAACCTTCAAACTTATTTAGTAATTTATTTAATTCAAATTAAATCCTTATCTACAGGGTATATTGATGCGTACATATATAACTTTTATATAAGTATACATAAAATACCAACAACACCTCGAACAATTCTAGAAGCTACTCTATTTACTAAACACACCCTAAGCCAAATTACAACAATAATTAATATTTCATAAATAATAATTAATTTATAACTATTATAAATAATTTTTGTTGATTTAAGAGTGATCCTCCAATGAGGAGAGCACTCGTAATATTATTAATTAAATAGCCAAAAACCATAAAAAAGTTTGATGAGTACTACTAGTTACAAGTATGAGACCACCCCATAGATGATCAATATGCGGGGAAGAATGAAATATAAAAGGAATAATTATAAATAATTGCATTCCCATCGTTAAAAGAAAATGAAGCAAAAAAATGCAAAAAGAATCTCAAAAGCCGAGTGAAGAATACACGATGAGTAATTGCTGTATGAGTGCTAGGATTGATGTGCCAACAAAGTGTTTGAGATCTAGGGCGTGTACCGACTTCAAGAAGTAGCCACTAAGCTTAGTGCATATGAGTATGAGAGAAATTGAAGATGCTTTGAGATTCAGCAGGTGTATTGATTAGACGGTGGAGCATATGAAGATAGCAGCAGGTGCATTTCAAGGGTTGCAAGTGAGAGGAGTTACTAAAGTAAAGCACATGGCTTATAGGTGGTTATCGTATAGAGCAATAACAGAGCTTAGTATAATGCTGAATGCATGAGGATTGCATATTGACTAGATGATATAAAAGTATGTGGTTAGTGCTCTTCTTGAGTGATACTGGTAGATGATTGGGACCTATGTAGTTTTCTCCAGGGCTGAATATGATGCTTCCATTGTTACAGTGATCTTGAAATGTTATAAAAGTCGGAATATGATCATTAGTTGCGAGGTAGTCAGGTGTGAAAACTGAAGAATAGGTTGTTAAAATAGAGAAATGGATAGAGTATGGTGCTAGTTGAAAACTGAAGTGAGCTACAGAGTGAAATGGATCAGTAATGGATCACGAATGGAACAATGCATCATGTGTGGTTGAATAGAGATGCTTGCTGGAAAGGGTAATGTGTCAGGTGTGGAGTTGACCAAGTCTCTATCGCTCAAAAGCGATGTGCGTACGAAAATGAATTAATCTAAGCAAGATATGGCTAGTGTTGAAGGGATCTATCATGAATAGAGTGTTGACTTGAAATGCCTGGCTACACGAAGACCGATCTAAGAGAAGCAACTGAGAATCGTCCATATTGACATGTGAACTATTCAGGATGAAGCGTAACTGTCCAGGTTGAAGTATGCTTGCCTGGCCGAAGTGCACCATGCTGAAGTGAAATGTCTGAAGCGCACCATGCTGGATTCCACTGGCCATAACTAGAGAGTATGAACCAAACAGTTAATGCTGAAGTGGAGTGCCTGAAATTACCCCTCTAAATAAGAGAGAGAGAGTATGTGTCTACTCATGTGTATATACTTATATGTGCACTAAAATGTCTATTGTATTTATGGAAAATTATATTTAGGGTGCATAAATGTACGTAAAACTATGTATGTGCATATGCATAAATATATATATATATATATGTATGTATGTATGTATGTATGTATGTATGTATGTACACTAACATATCTAATGTATTTATGGAATATTAGAAATTTATAAACTAGTTATGAAATAAGTTAAATAGTTGCGTTTGATTTATATTGAAGAATGGACCATTTATTTCAAAACTCTAAAAACATCAATTAGAGGGAGGGACAATATGCAACTAGGGCATGCTATTCGTAGGGCGACCGGGTCTCCCAATCCTATCGAGTTTAGTCTGCCAGCATGTTTGTCGATGATTTGTGTCTATCCATATTGAAATATACCAAGAGGTAGAATAAAGAATAGAAGAAAAGATCTTATATTGTGAAAGATTGTTGATTACATTCTAATTATAAGTTCCATCATGTGATTGAATTGAGTCAAAAGTTTTTCTAGTATGGGGATTAAATTTTAGTCTAAAGCTAGTCCAGCAAACTTTCGTTGGGGGTATGTAGGAGGTAAAATTTATATTAAAAACCTCTAAAATCTTGTTGATTGCATATTGAGAGAAGTGACATTTAAAAAATAATTGAGATGTAGTCTTGGGCATCAAATTACAAAAATAACAAGGATTCAGATTATGATTAGTGGCAGTTTTTAAGTTAAGCATAGAAATATGTTTAGTTTATCATGTAAAACAATCCAACTATGAATTTTAACCTTAGGAGGAGAATTTATTTTCCATACGGGTTTGAAGTAACTTAAATCTTTAATACTGAAGTAGTTAAGGAAATTGTACATCGATTTGGAGGTGTAGTTTTCCTTTATATCCCAACGCCAAATTAGATGATCGGGGATACTCTTGATATTATAGTTTTAAATCATATTAATTAATATAAGGTATTGACTAAGCATGTTCCCAACTGAATTTTGGCAAAAAGATATGTCCCAGTTAAACTATGAGTGAGATCTGTACATTTCTTTGATAAGATCATTTCTATTTTTAAAGGCCAGAAACAGGTCGGGAAATTCGTGCTTCAGAGAATTGTGGGAAATCCAAGGATCATTCTAAAAAGAGGTTTTGTCTCTAGCTATTATAAATAAATTAGATCAAGTGGTCTTTTAGAGACTGATTAAATTCGATTGTGCAACTCGCATCTGTGAATTTAACCAGCGATTAGTATTTGAAGAATTCAAATATTAATATTCATATGTTACCTTTGCTGGTGGTATGACAGTTTGACTTAATTCATCACATGCAAATATCATCAATGAAATCTAATTTTACAAATGTAAGCGGTTCCCTTTAGTAATGATTATTTACACCAATTGTTTTCATCAACACTATATCACTTTAGGATTTGTGGAATTTGGTTTTGGTCTGAATTCTAATGTCATACACATTCAACTCGTTTACTCTATAAACAAAGTCTTTGGTTTTATAATGACATATATTATTAACTGTACCACTTTGGCAAGAGATTTTAACTTTGAGTTGATTGCAAATGACCATGGTACTAATCTCATAAAATCGAGGAGATGAATTCTCTATTGAATAGTGTTTTGATTCATATGCTTCTACTCAGACACATCTAGAGTCGTTTGATGGATCTCCATGTCATGATTTAACTATAAATAAGGTGGAGTATTCATATAGAAGTTCGATAGTATTCTCAAGTAGAGAGAACTATGTAACATCATCACTTTGAGATTTCCTGTTCAACCTAGTTGTTATTAACCAATTGAAAACTCTTGGTTATTTATTCAATAGTTATCTAATAACTATAGGTAAGTAACTCTTTGGTGCCTCCTGTTTGATGTGATTTTTTGTTTGATGATAACAAAATATATATCAATATATATATGTGTTTGCAGTTTGGACTATATACAGAAAGGAAGAAATATTCATATTGAATAATTATACTATTGCACAGAATTTATATAATTCAACCAGTATTTTTTATTCAATATAATATTTTATTACAACACTTAAACAATACAAAGTTTTCAGCTCTCTCTATATATACATACACCAGTTCATACATTTTACATTTCTCACTACAACACTCAACACTCAGTTTTTCACTCTGTCTGCACATCTGCATCTATCTGCATTATCCAGCTCCACTTCTTGTCTTGTCTCCTGTGTACCTGTATAATTAGCAACTACAACAGTAATCTGAAAACAAACAAATTTGAATTTGCAAAAATAGAAATTTGTTTGTGTCTCAGATACATGGGTTATTGTCATCATCTTTGATTGTGTAATATCTGTGCATATCAGTGTTCTTACAGGTAATCGTGAGTGGCTGCAATACACACGTGTGCATTTATACACGTGTGCACTGCCTCGCCAACTCGTGTGCGTTATCAACAAAAGCAATCAATACTTCAATGAATTCAACATGAAGCAGTGCAAACTCCCGAAGATACAACAGTGAAGGAAACTGCATCACAGCAGCATGAAAAAGTGTATACAACATCAAGATACACAAAATATGGAAACTGCACCAATGCAAATCAAAACAGAGAGTATATATATACTGATGCATAGCAACTGCATAGCAGCTACACAACAAAGCAATGACCATAACACAAGTACAAGCAAATAAATGCAATTTGAAGTGATATAACAGCAATTACAGGTACTCAACAAGGTGAAGCAGTAGTAAATCAAAGTGTGCAACTCGAGAATGGATACAAGTGACTCAGACCAAATGCAGTGACATACTGCAACAAACAAAGTCTCGACCAAAATCAGTGACTCAATGCAAATAAAACAACAAAGCACAATGCACAGAAATCACAAACAAGGTCAAACCCAAGATAGGTTCAACTCAAGGCAACTTGAAGCATACGAGGTCAGACAAATCACTGCAACAACAAACTCTGTGCACATGTGAAGCCAGAAGAATTACACAACTACAAGTACAGGGATGAATACAACATGATGAAGCAGTGGAAACAAACTCAAGTGCAACAGTGAAGTTGAATACATGAACAAGTGTAGCATCTGATACAGTGAAAAGCCCAAGTCAAGATGGAGCTACAATAAATGCAACTACATGAACAACAGAGAAGATGGCCAGAGACAAAGCTCACAGGGGCCAGAGAATCAATGCCGTGTAAAGTCGAAAGCAACAGTGGATGAACAAGATTCAACAGTGCAGAAATCAAGCCGAAGTTAAAAATCAAATTCGTATCTTTAATTAAGTTAGAGAAATCTAATTTGGAAAGAAATCTCTGCATCAAATTTCTCGACTACATATATGGTCAGTGTTAATTCAAATAGGGGCCGAGACAACAAATATAGGAAGAAATTTTCGAATTAATTAATTCGAAAACAAATATGGACAGCAATAATTCGAAATTAAATCAAGAAAGGAATACTCCAAAACCAGAACAAATTCAGGAAAATAATCAACGACGTGTAGAAATCAAATCTGACAGTGGTTATTAGGGTTTCAACCCTATAAATAAACCCCAAGAAATCATCATAGAACACAGAACAATCGAGTTAAAAAGCAAGCAATCAAACAAGCAACAAAAGAAATTACATACCGAACCATCAACAACTCGATCATCAGAGAACGAGCTAGCAACAAGCATCAATCATCAGAGAACAAGCAAGAGCTTAATCAATCATCAGAAAGAAGCCGAAGCCCTAATTCGAGAAAGAAACCGAAGCCCTAATTCGACAAAGAAGATCGGCCGCAAATAATTCACAAGGAAGAGAAGTGGATCGGGTGAAAAATAACAAGGGGCCGGCCTTGTTAATTACAAAGGAGACTTTTGTTTTAAAGGGTTTTTTTTTTTACTTTGAGAAAATATTAGGGATTAACGTTTATATTTTAATTTTTGCTCCTGCGTTTATTTTTGAAGTTGTTTTTTTTCAAAGAATTTGTAAATCACCACCTAGGTTGTAGGTAGTGTCAGATTGTCTAGTTAGAATTAGTCCAGTTAGCAGGGTTTGCGAGTTTGCAAAACTCAATAGGCGGTAGCAGGGTTTGCAAGTCTGTTAGAGTGTTTGTAAGCGGGAAACTGTTCAATTCTAATAGAAATCTGGGAATGCAGCAGTAGGCAGGGGTTGCCGAAGCTGGGTAAATTTTGTGTGTGATTTACTTTTCAGCATATTTATTTCTGCAGTTTGTTTCTGTGTTTAATTCGGAAAGATTTGCTATAACCCTATTCACCCCCCTCCTCTAGGGTTAATCTAGATCCTACAAGTGGTATCATAGCAAGGTATTTTACTTTAACTCTAGAGTCATGAATCCACCAAATAATGCTTTTTCTGAGGGGCAATCTATTGCTAGGCCACCCATGTTTAATGGAAATGATTATGCTTATTGGAAAGTTAGGATGAGTATTTATCTTAGTTCTGTCGATTATGATGTTTGGGATATTATTGAAACTGGCTATAAATCTCCCACTATAGTTATTGGTGATACTGAGATTCCTAAACCTAAGGATAGGTGGGATGCTAACAATAAGAAATTAAAAACTACAAATGCCAAAGCAATGAACGCTTTGATCTGTGCTCTTGATAAAAATGAGTTTAATAGAATTTCTCATTGTACAACAGCACAGGAAATTTGGCACACTTTGGAAGTGACACACGAAGGAACTTCTCAAGAGTCACGTCTAGCTCTATTTAGCAATGAATACGAAAACTTTGTGATGGAAAAGGGCGAGAGCATAAAGGATATGTTTCGACGTTTTTCAACTTTGGTGTACAATGCTAGAGCGCTTGGGAAGGTCTTCACTGAAGTAGAGCTTGTGCGGAAGATACTGCGAGTCTTACCAATGAACTTTGAGGCAAAAGTCACGGCAATACAAGAATCGAAAGATCTGAGTAAACTAAGCATGGAGGAGTTGATCGAAAACTTGATGACATAAGAGCTTGAGCTAAAGGCAAAGGAGGAACGTAACAACTCCGAATCAAAAAGGAAGACAATTGCCTTAAAGAGCAAAGAAGAAAGCGATGAAAAAGAAGAATATCCAATTGAAGAGCTTGCGATGGCTGTCAATAATCTTAGAAAATGGTCAAAATTCAGGCCACGCAAGAAGAAAACAAGTGGTAATAGGTCAAAAGATTCTGACGATTCCGATAATGAATTGACATGCTTTAACTGCAAAAAGCCTGGCCACTTCAAACAAAAATGCCCACTTCTCAAAAACAACAAAGGAAAGAAAAAGAAGAAGAAGGCCTTTGCAGCAACTTGGGATGATGAAGAAGGAGAAGAAGTTTCGGATAATAGCTCAGAAGAGGCTAACTTGTGCCTTATGGCAAAATCAGATTCAGAAACAAGTTCAGAGGAATCCAGTGAGGCACGTGACTATTCTTATAAAGAACTTGTTTTGATGTGTTATGATCTTACTAATACAATTGATACTCTTGAAACTAAAATTGAAAAATTGAAGTCTGACAGGAGAGAACTCGTTCATGAGAATACTAGGTTAGAAACTGAACTTGAAAATATTCAAAACCTAGACTGTAAAAAATGTAAAATTTTAGATTCAGAAATATCAAGACTTAAGAATAGCTTCGATAATCTTGAAAAATAAAACTTGAGTCTTAAGGAAACCATTGACACTAGGAAAAAGGATTTTATAAATAGATGCACCACACTTGTAACTGAAAACACAACACTAAAAACCAAAGTCCAAAATCTTGAGAAATCTCTGAATAACTTTTCAAGAGGAGAAAAATCATTTAACATGTTATTGGGAAATCAACTCTTTGCTAATAACAGAAAAGGACTAGGTTTTGGGAAAACACAGGTTGATGATTATGCAAAAGGTAAGAGTGTCTTTGTTAGAAGTGAAATTGGACATCGTGTTGAAAATTGTAGTCATAAGAACAAGAACACAAAATTTATACAAGTTTGGGTTCCTAAGAATTCTACAAACAAATTCCATGTCTATAGGAACAAAAATGAAAGGACAAAACAAGTTTGGGTTCCAAAGGGATTGTTTGTTCACAA
Source organism: Allium cepa (assembly GCA_030765085.1). NCBI lineage: Eukaryota > Viridiplantae > Streptophyta > Magnoliopsida > Asparagales > Amaryllidaceae > Allium > Allium cepa. Next base: position 453,474,306 of record CM060937.1, on the reverse strand, counting down.
TGCTTCAGTTACTAATATCATTGGACCTAAGAGTTTCTCTAGGTCATCCTCCTCTCTCTTTATGTAGGTCTGTTGGCGGGCTAAGGTGCAACAAGAATGGTTTCTAGATTCAGGTTTTTCTAGACATATGACAGGTGATAAATCTAAGTTCCTTAGCCTAGAGAATTTTAGAGGTGGAAATGTGATCATGGGAGACAATAGCAAGTGTAAGATTATTGGGAAAGGTGAAGTAAGTAACGGTACTTTTTCCTTGACTAATGTTTTATACGTTGATAATTTGCATCACAATCTCATTTCTATTAGCCAACTATGTGACAAAGGTATGAATGTCGTTTTTGATAGTGATACTTGCAAGATCATTGATAAAACTTCTAATAACATAGTTTTTATGGGCAAAAGAAAAGGAAATGTTTACTCGCTTTTGTTTGACAATCTAAATCTTTCCAGATGTTTGGTAGCCACTGACGAAGAGGCATCTTTATGGCATAGGAGACTTGGACATGCTAGCATGAGTCTCTTAAAAAATCTTGAAACGAAAGAATTAGTCAGAGGGTTACCACATCAGAAATTTAAAGATAACTAAGTGTGTAAAGCATGTTCCTTGGGCAAGCTTAGTCGATCATCATTTCGCCCTAAAAACATTGTTAGCACATCAAGGGTCCTCGAATTAATTCATATGGACTTATTTGGACCAAATGAAATTGCAAGCTTGAATGGAAAACGTTATTGTTATGTATTGGTTGACGATTATTCTAGATTTACATGGGTTTATTTCTTAGCCAAAAAGTCTGAATCTTTTGATTATTTTTCAAAATTTGCTAAACTTGTTCAAAATGAAAAAGGAGTTTCAATTAAAACTTTAAGAAGTGATCATGGAAGCGAATTTGAAAATTCGGAATTTGAAAACTTTTGTGAAGAAAATGGTTTAAAACATGAATTTTCTGCTCCACGAACACCTCAACAAAATGGGGTGGTTGAAAGGAAAAATCGTACATTGCAAGAATTGGCTAGATCCATGTTGAGTGAGTATAAACTACCTCTAACTTTTTGGGCAGAGGCGGTGAATACTTCGTGCTACGTAATGAATAGAGTAATGATTAGACCAATACTTGGCAAAACGGCTTATGAAGTGTGGCATGAAAGGAAACCTAACATCTCTTACTTTCGTGTTTTTGGATGCCCTTGTTTCATTCTTAACACAGGTGATCAACTTGGAAAATTTGAATCAAAGGTCGATGAGGGAATTTTCATGGGCTATTCAACCAGGAGCAAGGCTTACAGGATATACAACAAACGAACAAAGACAATTGTTGAATCAATCAATGTGAAATTTGATGAATCTGATCTGGAAAGGACGACTGAAAAAACGGTTGATGATGGGGTAGATCATGAAGGCATTAAAGAAGGGACATCTAGTGGGAAAGATGAAAGTAGGACTGTTGATGCTGATAGATTGAAGTTCAAATCCAATCATCCTCCTGAATTGGTTATAGGAGATCCTACGGAAGGTATACGCACTCGCTCTTCATTTGATAAAAATTTGTGTGCGTTTTGTTGTCATAGTGGTTTTATTTCTGAAATTGAACCTGAATCTGTTGAAATGGCTCTTAATGATGAAAGTTGGATTCTAGCAATGCAAGATGAACTTAATCAATTTGAGAGAAATAAAGTTTGGAAATTAGTTCCTAGGCCAAATGACTATCCAATTGTAGGAACTAAATGGGTGTTCAAAAACAAACTTGATGAATCAGGAAATGTAATTAGAAACAAAGCTAGGTTGGTCGCAAAAGGATATAACCAAATAGAAGGCATAGATTTTGATGAAACATTTGCTCCAGTTGCTAGGTTAGAAGCCATTAGGATTTTGCTAAGCTTTGCTTGTTATAAAGGTTTCAAACTTAAACAAATGGATGTAAAAAGTGCTTTTCTAAATGGTGATTTGAAAGAAGAGGTTTTTGTTGAATAACCCCCCGGTTTTGAAAATCACGATTTTCCAAATCATGTGTATAAACTTGAAAAAGCATTATATGGTCTTAAGCAAGCTCCTAGAGCTTGATATGACTGCCTTTGTACATATCTTTTGGAAAATGGCTTTAAAAAGGGGAGTGCTGACACGACACTGTTTCTATTACATAAAGGAAGTGATTTTTTGATTGTTCAGATTTATGTAGATGATATCATTTATGGTGCTACTAATGAACTCTTGTGCGAGAAATTTGAACAAGTCATGCAGGCTAAATTCGAGATGAGCTTGGTTGGAGAATTGAAATATTTTCTTGGATTTCAAATAAAGCAAAGCAGTGATGGCATTTTCATTTCACAATCCAAGTATGTGTTGGAACTGTTGAAGAAATTTGGAGTTGAGAACTCCAAACCATTGAGAACTCCTATGAGCCCATCAACAAAGTTGGACAAAGACGAGAAAGGAAGTGCTGTTGATCAGAAGAAATATCGAGGGATAATTGGTTCACTTCTCTATCTTACTGCTTCTAGACCTGATATTATGTTTTCTGTGTGTCTGTGTGCACGTTTTCAATCTAATCCTAAAGAATCTCATTTGAAAGCCACTAAACGAATTTTGAGATATCTTTCACACACAAACAAACTTGGGTTATGGTATCCTTCTTGTGAAAATTTTGATTTAGTTGGCTATTCTGATGCTGATTATGCTGGTTCATTGGTTGACAGGAAAAGCACTAGTGGAACATGCTTTATGCTAGGACACTCGTTAGTTTCATGGTCAAGTCGAAAACAGAACTGTGTTGCATTATCCACCACTGAAGCAGAATATATTGCTTTAGGGAGTTGTTGTGCTCAAATTTTATGGATGATGCAAACTCTTTCTGATTTTGGCTTAGTTTATAAACAAGTTCCATTAAAATGTGACAGTAAAAGTGCAATAGACTTATCAAATAATCCTGTTCATCATTCACGCACAAAACACATTGATGTGAGACACCACTTTCTTAGAGATCACATTGCTGAGGAAGACATTTGCATTGAATATATTTCAACTGAGACTCAACTTGCTGATATTTTCACAAAACCCCTCCCAGAAGAAAGATTTTCCAAATTACGTTTGGATTTGGGGATTATAGAAATTGACTAACCATTTTTCATTTTTTTTGTTGAAATATTCTTGGATATATACTTTCAACTTCAATTTCTAGGATTCAAACCAGTTTTGGATATTATCCAAAGATTGATTCGAATATGGTATTCAGTACTGGATATTACATAATATAATTAACTTGGTAACTTATTCCACGATCATTTCTATTTCTACCATCTTTCTATCGTTCATAATGGTTTTGTAAAATAAGAAGAGTGAATTATTTTTAAATAAATAAAAAAAATATTATAATAATAAATAATAATAACTCTCATGCATCCATTCTCATTTAAACATCCTTATGGTTATGCATGGATGGAGCATGTGAGTGAATTATTTTTATCATTACTCCATTCTCATTTAAAAGTCCTTATGGTTATGCATGGATGGAGTATGGTAACTAAGTATTCTGGTCTCACTTAAAAGTCCGGATGCTTAGACTAATAAGTAACTGCTAATCCCATTTAAAAGTCCTTATGGTTATGCGTGGTTAGTAAGTGCTTATTTTTTTTGTTTTTTGTGCTTAAATGTCAAATTAATGTTAAAATATCTCTCTTCTTAAACCGATCATCGATCCATTCTCTACAATGTGGAAGTTGTTATCTCGTTATGATATATTATTTTTTGTTCCTACTGTTCCATTGTTTTTTGTCAGTCTTTTGATAATGCCAAAAGGGGGAGAAAAGAACTAGATTTTGATAAGGAAGTAAATATTTTTTGGAATACTTCAACAATATTTGTTTAATGTTGTTAGATAATTTTCCTTAGTTCTTTTATTCATCGGTAATTTTTGTTATCTTCTAAATAGGGAGTGGTTTTGGTTGTAGGGGGAGCATTCAAATAGGGGGAGCTAAACATTTCATGCTCAAACACATGTATTAGCATTTCAAAATCTTTAATATATATGTTTGTCATCATCAAAAGGGGGAGATTTTTTGTTTGATGATAACAAAATATATATCAATATATATATGTGTTTGCAGTTTGGACTATATACAGAAAGGAAGAAATATTCATATTGAATAATTATACTATTGCACAGAATTTATATAATTCAACCAGTATTTTTTATTCAATATAATATTTTATTACAACACTTAAACAATACAAAGTTTTCAGCTCTCTCTATATATACATACACCAGTTCATACATTTTACATTTCTCACTACGACACTCAACACTCAGTTTTTCACTCTGTCTGCACATCTGCATCTATCTGCATTATCCAGCTCCACTTCTTGTCTTGTCTCCTGTGTACCTGTATAATTAGCAACTACAACAGTAATCTGAAAACAAACAAATTTGAATTTGCAAAAATAGAAATTTGTTTGTGTCTCAGATACATGGGTTATTGTCATCATCTTTGATTGTGTAATATCTGTGCATATCAGTGTTCTTACAGGTAATCGTGAGTGGCTGCAATACACACGTGTGCATTTATACACGTGTGCACTGCCTCGCCAACTCGTGTGCGTTATCAACAAAAGCAATCAATACTTCAATGAATTCAACATGAAGCAGTGCAAACTCCCGAAGATACAACAGTGAAGGAAACTGCATCACAACAGCATGAAAAAGTGTATACAACATCAAGATACACAAAATATGGAAACTGCACCAATGCAAATCAAAACAGAGAGTATATATATACTGATGCATAGCAACTGCATAGCAGCTACACAACAAAGCAATGACCAGAACACAAGTACAAGCAAATAAATGCAATTTGAAGTGATATAACAGCAATTACAGGTACTCAACAAGGTGAAGCAGTAGTAAATCAAAGTGTGCAACTCGAGAATGGATACAAGTGACTCAGACCAAATGCAGTGACATACTGCAACAAACAAAGTCTCGACCAAAATCAGTGACTCAATGCAAATACAACAACAAAGCACAATGCATAGAAATCACAAACAAGGTCAAACCCAAGATAGGTTCAACTCAAGGCAACTTGAAGCATACGAGGTCAGACAAATCACTGCAACAACAAACTCTGTGCACATGTGAAGCCAGAAGAATTACACAACTACAAGTACAGGGATGAATACAACATGATGAAGCAGTGGAAACAAACTCAAGTGCAACAGTGAAGTTGAATACATGAACAAGTGTAGCATCTGATACAGTGAAAAAGCCCAAGTCAAGATGGAGCTACAATAAATGCAACTACATGAACAACAGAGAAGATGGCCAGAGACAAAGCTCACAGGGGCCAGAGAATCAATGCCGTGTAAAGTCGAAAGCAACAGTGGATGAACAAGATTCAACAGTGCAGAAATCAAGCCGAAGTTAAAAATCAAATTCGTATCTTTAATTAAGTCAGAGAAATCTAATTTGGAAAGAAATCTCTGCATCAAATTTCTCGACTACATATATGGTCAGTGTTAATTCAAATAGGGGCCGAGACAACAAATATAGGAAGAAATTTTCGAATTAATTAATTCGAAAACAAATATGGACAACAATAATTCGAAATTAAATCAAGAAAGGAATACTCCAAATCCAGAACAAATTCAGGAAAATAATCAACGACGTGTAGAAATCAAATCTGACAGTGGTTATTAGGGTTTCAACCCTATAAATAAACCCCAAGAAATCATCATAGAACACAGAACAATCGAGTTAAAAAGTAAGCAATCAAACAAGCAACAAAAGAAATTACATACCGAACCATCAACAACTCGATCATCAGAGAACGAGCTAGCAACAAGCATCAATCATCAGAGAACAAGCAAGAGCTTAATCAATCATCAGAAAGAAGCCGAAGCCCTAATTCGAGAAAGAAACCGAAGCCCTAATTCGACAAAGAAGATCGGCCGCAAATAATTCACAAGGAAGAGAAGTGGATCGGGTGAAAAATAACAAGGGGTCGGTCTTGTTAATTACAAAGGAGACTTTTGTTTTAAAGGGGTTTTTTTTTTTACTTTGAGCAAATATTAGGGATTAACGTTTATATTTTAATTTTTGCTCCTGCATTTATTTTTGAAGTTGTTTTTTTTCAAAGAATTTGTAAATCACCACCTAGGTTGTAGGTAGTGTCAGATTGTCTAGTTAGAATTAGTCCAGTTAGCAGGGTTTGCGAGTTTGCAAAACTCAATAGGCGGTAGCAGGGTTTGCAA